>LR738715.1:809382867-809394244 GCA_902687465.1 Secale cereale | reverse complement strand
CCTCGGTGACCCTCGACCCCTCGAAACATCGACCCTCGATCCCTCGGTGACCCTCGACCCCTCGAACCCTCGACTCTCGACCCCATGACCTTTTCTTTCTTCATCTTCCTCTTCTTATTTATTTCTCCTCATCTTCTTCTCCTTTTTCTTTTCCTTCTTCCTAACCTAAACATAAACTAAAATAATCCTAAAACTAAGCGAAACTTCTCCTCCTGCCTCTGGTTGTACTGCTAGACGCCTGAGCAGTCTCAGTGGCTGCCTTGTTTTGTTGCTTACGAGGTGGAGGAGGAGGCGGGGTGCTACCATGCGCCGGAGCAGCCGGAGCGTCGGCGGCTTTCTTCACGCCTTGCTGATTAGGCGGAGGAGATGGCGGGGTAGCTTCGAGGGTAGCTTCGACAGGTTGCTTGCTGCGAGATACTTCTCGTTCGTCCTCTAGCGCTTTTACTCTTGCGTGCTGCGCCTGCAAAGTGGTCTGATCCACTTTCTTCTTCCTCTCCCGGGATTTGTAACCGCCTGCGTCGGGAAACCCGGCCTTCCACGAAAGGGAGCCTGGCATGCCTCATGTCCGTCCAGGGTGCTCAGCATTCCCGAGGGCCATTGTGAGCTCGTCGTTCTCTCTGTCAGGAACGAACGTCCCTTGCCGCGCTGCTTCGATATAGAACTGAAGCTGCGTGATGGGTATTGCAAGTTGCTCGTCCGTCCAAATGCACTTCCCTGTTACAGGGTCAAAGGTTCCCCCAACTCTGAAGAACCAAGTCCTTGAACGGTCTGGCCAGTGTAATGTCAGTGGTTCGACCCCTTTAGAAAGCAGGTCATTCTCGGGCTTGTCCCACAACGGTCGGGCTTTGAGGTAGCCACGTGACATCGTGCGATGGTGATATTGCTTCTTCGCAGCATTTTTCTTGTTTCTCTCTGACATCTCCTTACTCTGTTCCGATTTCTTGTGGGCCACAAATGCGTCCTAGTGATCTCTGATCTTCTCAAACCGGCCGGTGAATTCTGGAGTCTTGTTTTTTTCGACAAACTTTGCATTCAACTCATTCTTCCACCTCCTGAATAGTTGCCCCATCTTCTTAGGAGCGACCGCCTTGACCAATTGCTCTATAACAGGTGGCTGCTTCTCCGTATCCTCCTCTGGCGGTAGGGTGAAATTGGACTTCAACGAGGTCCAAAGATCATTTTTCTGCATATCGTTGACATAAGACACATGAGAGTCTTCGTTCTTAGTCTTGTACCATAGGTGGATGCTGATCGGGATCATGTCCCTAACAACAACCCCGCACTGAGCTGTAAATGCGTCCTTGGCCTTCTTGGGTTTACTCGGTAGGCCATCGCGCCCGATTTCTTCGATGATGAACTTGTCATCCTGGCGCAACCTTTATTCTTCGGGCCTCGTGTCTTTACCGAACTTTGGCTCGATCCAGAGGGCTAGAAAAGAAGAAAGAAGAGAGTTAATACGTGTACATATATACCAAAACAATCAATGCATCAATTAGCTATAGTGTCAACACTTGCTTAATGAATACATATATAGGTGGCCAGACTGTGTTCGGTCACCGGAGCCGTCATCACAGTGTCCTTCCAACGATAATCGGTCACCGGAGCCTTCATCACCGTGTCATTCTTCCACCGGTAATCAGTCACCAGAGCCATCATCATGTGTTTCCTCCTCCATTGGACAATCATAATCATGTGTTATCTCCTCCATTGGATCACCGTAGCCTACTTCTTCATCACCATGTCTTTCCAAATGACCATCGTAGTCGACGTTCATATACAATTCGACAGCAGCTCCGTCTACGATTAACTCCCCCAACACCTGTTCTGCTACCTCGTCTTGTCCTATCTCCATAGTTTATGCACATATTACGACATGGCAATTATTATACAAACATGACAAAACGGATATATTAGTGGCAAACGTATACCTAGCTAGCTATAATCACAACAAGGAACCATATTAGTGGCCTCGACGCTTCTCTAGGGTTTGCGGTGGCCTCGGCAACCCTCGACCCCCTCTACCCTCGAACCCTCAGCAACCCTCGACCCCTCGGCTACCCCTCCCCCCCTCATGTCGAAGTTATCAGGGAGGGGGTATATATATATATCGAGAATGACGACATATACGTAGAAAAAATGTTATAGGGTAGGGGGTAGATATTGATCGACCTCCCTCATGTCGAAGTTATGGGGGAGGGGGTATATCGACTAAATTAAATAATCATATATCATCGAATAAAATTACATCATCATCTTCATATATTATACATCTAAAAAAGTTTTCATATATCACCATATATATCATCATCATCTAGTACAAAAAATTGACCAATCAAGTTTTGATATATCATCTTCATCTACTACAGAAAAAATCGACCCCTCGACGACACTCGATCCCTTGACCCTCGAACCCTCGGCCCCTCGACGACCCTTGAACCGTCAGCAACCCTCGAACCCTCGGCTACCCCCCCTATGTCGAAGTTATCGCAGAGGGGGTATATATATATATATATATATATATATATATATATATATATATATATATATATATATATATATATATATATATATATATATATTATATATATATATATATATATCGAGAACGATGACATATACATAGAATCAAATGTTATAGGGTAGGGGGTAGATATCGATCGACCCTCCTGATGTCGAAGTTATCGGGGAGGGGGTATATCGACAAAATTACATCATCATATATCATCGAATAAAATTACTTCATCATCATCATATATTGTACATCTAAAAATGTTTTCATATATCACCATATATATCATCATCATCTAGAACAAAAAATTGACCAATGAAGTTTTCATATATCATCATCATCTACTACAAAAAAATTGACCCCTCGACCTTCAAACGCTCGGCCCCTCGACGACCCTCGAACCATCGACCCTCGACCCCTCGGTTACCCTTAACCCCTCAAACCCTCAACCCCTCGACCCCTCGGCGTCCCTCGACACCTCGGTGACCCTCGACTCCTCGAACCCTCGACTCTCGACCCCTCGACTTTTTTTTCTTCTTCTTCTTATTTATTTCTCCTCCTATTCTTCTCCTTTTTCTTTTCCTTCTTCCTAACCTAAACATAAACTAAAATAATCCTAAAACTAAACGAAACTTCTCCTCCTCCTTTTTTTTTCTTCTTCTTCATTTTCTTCATCCTAAAACTTTATGAACAAAATTACAACAGAAAAAAACAATAAAAATTCTATGAACAAAATTACAATAGAAAAAAACCATAAAAATTCTATGAACAAAATTACAACAGAAAAAATCATAAAAATTCTAACATTTGCATGTTCTTTGCATATGAACATATACATGATCATATATATGAAAAAACAAGCATATATATATATATATGAAAAAAGGGAGGGCGACGACCAAGGTGAGGAGCAGGGCCGCGGGGTCGGCGGCGACGACGGGAGCGGGCCAGGGCGGTGCGCGCCGGGGCAGTGGCGGCGAGCGGAGACGTCGTCGGACGAGGGTGCGGGCGACGGCGACGGCGGGCGACGACGAGGGCGCGGGCGACGGCGACGACGGGGGCGTCGGGCGGCGTCGGGGCAGCCTGGCGGCGTCGATGTCGTCGACTTTGTCGGGGGAAACTGTGCGAGATGAGATGTGAAAATTCCTAAGTGCCATCTTATATAGGAAAGCCTTTAGTCCCGGTTCGTGACACCAACCGGGACCAATGCCACCTATTAGTCCCGGTTGGTGCCACCAACCGGGGCCAAAGGTATCTTTTCAGCAGCCGAGAGGGCGGGAAGCTGAGGCCTTTGGTCCCGGTTGGTGGCAACAACCGGGACGAAAAGGGGGGGCATTGGTCCCGGTTGGTGCCACGAACCGGGATAAAAGGTTGGTATTGGTCCTGGTTCGTGGCACCAACCTGGACCTATAGCCTGTGCATAGAGGCGTGGTGGTGGGAGTTTAGTCCCACCTCGCTAGCTAAGAGCGGCGAGGACCTGTTTATAAGCCCCGCTGTCTCTTTCATATTGAACTCCTCTGAAGTGCAGGCCTATGGGCCTAAACTGACACTGCTATGCATGTGGGCTTGCTGGGCTTTCTACGGGCCTGGATACTGGCCCACGGTTGGGTTTCTAGTCGTATTCAGGCCGTGATGGCCCAGTAGGTGGCATTTTTATTTTTTATTTCTTTGTTGCTTTATTTTTTAGTTTTGTTTCTACTTTCAACAAAATACTTACCATTGCTATTTTTATTTATTTTATTAAACTTTATTTATTTTACTTTATTAAAGTTTATTTTGTTTCTACTTATTTATTTTATTTTTATTTTACTTATTTATTTTATTTTCTTATTTTCTTATTTTATTTATTTTATGAAAAATCTTTTTTCTTTTAGAACAGAAAATACTTTGATAATTTTAGTTGCATAAATTTTATATAATTCTAGTTTCACTAATACTAGATGTTTATAAAAGCTTTTTGGTTGATTTCTTTAGCTATTAGAGTTTCATTAAAGTTTGCTAGTTCATTCTTTTTCGTTGAGAGGGTTACGACATCATCAACTGGATGCACTTTGTGTATAAAACAGACTATCTGTTTTGAAGTATCAGGGTTTCAGACAAAACTCATCTGTGACAAAGGTATTTCAAATTTTTAACTTATTTGAACTACGTACAGACTACTTCTGTGTTCAAAATGCAACATTACAAAGTGATATTCTAGATTAAAGGCATCATCACAATAGTTGTGGAGAAAAAGTCTTCACTTTTTCTTCGCTTGTGTCCTTTGCTTATTGGCCGTAACCATGAATAATCTTCATCGTTTATCACGGTGCTTGGGTCAGCCTTGACTTTGAAGGGGGGAATTTCATGGAACTTTTCATAATCTTGGGAAATGTCTGTCTTGCCCTCCACTCCCACGATGTCTCTTTTTCCTGAAAGAACTATGTGGTGCTTTGGTTCATCGTTTGATGTGTTCACTTCCATATCTTTTCTTTTTCTAGTTCTTGTAGATATGTCCTTCACATAGAAAACCTGCGCCACATCATTGGCTAGGACGAACGGTTCGTCTGTGTACCGAAGATTGTTCAGATCCACTGTTGTCATTCCGTAATATGGGTCTACCTGTACCCCGCCTCCTAACAGATTGACCCATTTGCACTTAAACAAAGGGACCTTAAAATCATGTCCGTAGTCAAGTTCCCATATGTCCACTATGTAACCATAATATGTGTCCTTTCCCTTACTGGTTGCTGCATCAAAGCGGACACCGCTGTTTTGGTTGGTGCTCTTTTTATCTTCACTAGTAGAAAACAGGGCATTGGTCCAGCCCATTAGCCCCGGTTCAATCTAGAACCGGGACCAATGGGGGTACTGGACCCAGTTCGTTAGCCCAGGGGGCCGGCCGGGCCACGTGGGCCATTGGTCCCGGTTCGTCTGGACCTATTGGTCCCGGTTGGTGCTAAAAACCGGGACCAATGGCTCTTGCTCCTGGACCATCACTATTGGTCCCGGTTGGTGTTATGAACCGGGACCAAGGCACCCCTTCAGTCCCGGTTTGTAGCACCAACCGGGACCAGTGAGTTGCCTATATAAACCCCCTCACTCAAGAGCAGAGCTCACTGCTCTGTTTTTTTTCTGGCCGATGGGGAGAGGGGTTAGTGGTGCTCTAGCTCACCTCCTATGCACACAACGTGTTCGGTGGAATGCCCGAGCCACACTAGTTAAGCTTTTCTCCTCTCGAAGCTCTATTTTCTCCGAGATTTGTCTAGGTTTAGCCGTCCGTCACGTCCCATCCCCTTCTTCGCCGCCGTCGATCGCCCCCGCCGATCTCGTCACCGGCACCACCGTGGTGAGCCTCTTGTTATGTCCATGCTTTTCTTACTTTTATTATTGCTTTAGATAGATATTTGTCTACTTTTCTTACGTTTATTATTGCTTGTTATTATATAGTGCGATGGTTTTGATATCCGCCCACGTGGGCCCTCGTCCGGTCTACGATTCGGATGTGGTATATTATCTTTAATTTATAACTATTTGTTTTAGTTCTTGTGATAGTTATGCCGACCAACCTGACATGCATATATGTTTTATTATGTCTAGGAGGTAGTTGAAATGGAAATTCCAACCGACCCTCTTGTGGAGAGGTTAAATTTAGTTGAAGAGGAAAACATTTCGTTAAAGAAAAAATTGGAAAAAATGGAGGAGGAGAAGATGGAATTGGAGTTGCATGTTGCGGAAGTTATCGATGATCACAAGATCAAGATGGACCCTATTGTCGAGAGGTTAAATTTAGTTGAAGAAGAAAACAAATTTTTGAAGGAAAAAATAAAAAAAATTGTGGACGAGAAGATGATATTGGAGTTGCATGTTGCGGATGTCGTCGATGATCACAAGATCAAGATGGATGCAATGCGGTTGAAGATTAAAAAGATTAGAAAATATGCCATTCATACCGAGGCTTGGTATCATTATGCCGTTGGATCAATTGTTACCTTGGTTGCGATTATGATAGCATTTGTTTTCGCGTTGAAATGTTTTACATAGTTTCGATGTGTATGGAGAGCTATATGTTGTTAGATGAGAACTATATATGTATGTACTTTGGTTTTAATGTGATGATGAACTTTTATCCATTTGGTCACTTAATTATCTATTTATGATGTTCTGTAATGGTTTTTGACACACTTAATTATATATAAATGCACGCAGATGAACCGGCAATGGATGTACAGTGACAGACACACCTCCGAGTACATTAAGGGCGTGCGTGAGTTTCTAAATGCGACCGAGGCAAACAAGCAGAATGGTTTTATGTGTTGTCCATGCACTAAATGTGTGAATACGATGTCTTACTCTAACCGGAAAATCCTTCACTCCCACCTGCTTTACAAGGGTTTCATGCCACACTATAATGTTTGGACGAGGCACGGAGAAATAGGGGTTATGATGGAAGACAGCGAAGAAGAAGAGTACGATGACAACTATGTGCCCCCTGAATACGGTTATTCTGCAATGGGGGGAGCTGGTGAAGATCAAGAGGAACCAGACGATGTGCCCAATGATGCTGCAACGGGTGAAGCTGCTGAAGATCAAGAGGAACCAAATGATGATCTTCGCCGGGTCATTGTCGATGCAAGGACACAATGCGAAAGTCAAAAGGAGAAGCTGAAGTTCGATTGCATGTTAGAGGATCACAAAAAAGGGTTGTACCCCAATTGCGAAGATGGCAACACAAAGCTCGGTACCGTACTGGAATTGCTACAGTGGAAGGCAGAGAATGCTATGGCTGACAAAGGATTTGAGAAGCTACTGAAAATATTGAAGAAGAAGCTTCCGAAGGATAACGAATTGCCCGACAGTACATACGCAACAAAGAAGGTCGTATGCCCTCTAGGATTGGAGGTGCAGAAGATACATGCATGCCCTAATGACTGCATCCTCTACTGTGGTGCATACAACGATCTGAATGCATGCCCGGTATGCGGTGCATTGCGGTATAAGATCAGACGAGATGACCCTGGTGATGTTGATGGCGAGCCCGCCAGGAAGAGGGTTCCTGTGAAGGTGATGTGGTATGGTCCTATAATACCATGGTTGAAATGTTTGTTTAGAAACGGAGAGCATGCCAAGTTGATGCGATGGCACAGTGAGGACCGTAAGAAAGACGGGAAGTTGAGAGCACCCGCTGACGGGTCGCAATAGAGAAAAATCGAGAGAAAGTACTAGGAGGAGTTTGCAAAGGACGCAAGGAACGTATGGTTTGCTTTAAGCGCGGATGGCATTAATCCTTTCGGGGAGCAGAGCAGCAATCACAGCACCTGGCCCGTGACTCTATGTATGTATAACCTTCCTCCTTGGATGTGCATGAAGCGGAAGTTCATTATGATGCCAGTTCTCATCCAAGGCCCTAAGCAACCCGGCAACGACATTGATGTGTACCTAAGGCCATTAGTTGAAGAACTTTTACAGCTGTAGAATGGAAACGGTGTACGTGCGTGGGATGAGCACAAACAGGAGGAATTTGACCTAAAGGCGTTGCTGTTCGTGACCATCAACGATTGGCCCGCTCTCAGTAACCTTTCAGGACAGACAAACAAAGGATACCACGCATGCACGCACTGTTTAGATGACACTGAAAGTATATACCTGGACAAGTGCAGGAAGAATGTGTACCTGGGCCATCGTTGATTTCTTCCGACCAACCATCAATGTCGAAAGAAAGGCAAGCATTTCAAAGGCGAGGCAGATCACCGGAAGAAGCCCGCCATGCGTACCGGTGATCACGTACTTGCTATGGTCAATGATTTACATGTAATCTTCGGAAAGGGCCCCGGCGCACTAGCTGTTCCGAATGACGATGAGGGACACGCACCCATGTGGAAGAAGAAATCTATATTTTGGGACCTACCCTACTGGAAAGACCTAGAGGTCCGCTCTTCAATCGACGTGATGCACGTGACGAAGAACCTTTGCGTGAACCTGCTAGGCTTCTTGGGCGTGTATGGAAAGACAAAAGATACAGCTGAGGCACGGGAGGACCTGCAACGTTTGCACGAAAAAGACGGCATCCCTCCGAAGCAGTATGAAGGTCCTGCCAGCTATGCTCTTACGAAAGAAGAGAAAGAAATCTTCTTTGAATGCCTTCTCAGTATGAAGGTCCCGACTGGCTTCTCGTCGAATATAAAGGGAATAATAAGTATGGCAGAGAAAAAGTTCCAGAACCTAAAGTCTCATGACTGCCATGTGATTATGACGCAACTGCTTCCGGTTGCATTGAGGGGGCTTCTACCGGAAAACGTCCGATTAGCCATTGTGAAGCTATGTGCATTCCTCAATGCAATCTCTCAGAAGGTGATCGATCCAGAAATCGTACCAAGGCTAAGGAGTGATGTGGCGCAATGTCTTGTCAGTTTCGAGCTTGTGTTCCCACCATCCTTCTTCAATATCATGACACACGTCCTAGTTCATCTAGTCGACGAGATTGTCATTCTGGGGCCCGTATTTCTACACAATATGTTCCCCTTTGAGAGGTTCATGGGAGTCCTAAAGAAATATGTCCGTAACCGCGCAAGGCCAGAAGGAAGCATCTCCATGGGCCATCAAACAGAGGATGTCATCGGGTTTTGTGTTGACTTCATTCCTGGCCTTAATAAGATAGGTCTCCCCAAATCGCGGTACGAGGGGAGACTGACTGGAAAAGGCACGCTTGGAAGGGACTCAATAATATGCAGGGACGGATATTCTTGGTCTCAAGCACACTACACAGTTCTACAGAACTCTACATTGGTGACCCCGTATGTCGATGAACACAAGAACAGTCTGCGCTCCAAACACCCAGAGCAGTGCGACGACTGGATTACACGTGAACACATCAGGACTTTCAGCAGTTGGTTGGAAACACGTCTCAGAGGTGGCAACACTGTTTGTGATGAGTTGTACTTGTTGTCCAGGGGACCATCTTCGACTGTATTGATTTACAAAGGATACGAGATAAATGGGAATACATTTTACACGATTATCCAAGATCAAAAGAGCACCAACCAAAACAGCGGTGTCCGCTTTGATGCAACAACCGAGAGGGGAAAGGACACATATTATGGTTACATAGTGGACATATGGGAACTTGACTACGGACATGATTTTAAGGTCCCTTTGTTTAAGTGCAAATGGGTTAATCTGACAGGAGGCGGGGTACAGGTAGACCCACAGTACGGAATGACAACAGTGGATCTGAAAAATCTTGGATACACTGACGAATCGTTCGTCCTAGCCAATGATGTGGCACAGGTTATCTATGTGAAGGACATGTCTACCAGACCGAGAAAAAGAAAAGATAAGGAAGCGAATACATCATACGATGAGCCAAAGCGCCACATAGTTCTTTCAGGAAAAAGGGACATCCTGGGAGTGGAGGGCAAGACAGACATGTCTGAAGATTATGAAAAGTTTCATGAAATTCCTCCCTTCAAAGTCAAGGCTGACCCAAGCATCCTGATAAACGATGAAGATTATCCATGGTAAACAATAAGCAAATGACACAAGCGAAGAAAAAGTGAAGAGTTTTTTCCGCAACTATTATGATGATACCATGCCAACTTTGTAACAAACGAGTATGATACCATTGTCCGTTTGTACTATTCAAATTTGCACTAACAGAAAGTTTGTAATTGGTTTTACCAGAAAGAATTAAAAAATAAAACAAAAAACAAAAGAAAATAAATAATGCAGAAAACAAAAAAAAACTTGCAAAAAAATAAAAAATAGCAACAATAAGTATTTCATTGTAAGTAGAAACAAAATAAAATAAATAAAGCAACGAAGAAAACAAATAATTTCAAATTTAAACTATTCAAATTTGAATACTACTTGCACTAACAGAAAATTTGTAATTGGTTTTACCAGAAAGAATTAAAAAATAAAGCAAAAAACAAAAGAAAATAAATAATGCAGAAAACAAAACAAAAAAATTTGAAAAAAAATAGCAACAATAAGTATTTTTCTGTAAGTAGAAACAAAATCAAATAAATAAAGATACAAAGAAAACAAATAAATAAAAATAGCAACAGTAAGTATTTTGTTGAAAGTAGAAACAAAACTAAAAAATAAAGCAACAAAGAAAAAAAAATAAAAAAATGCCACCTACTGGGCCCACACGGCCTGAATACAACTTGAAACCCAACCATGGGCTAGGATTCAGGCCCGTAGTAAGCCCAGCAAGCCCACAGGCAAAGCAGTGTCAGTTTAGGCCCATAGCCTGCAGTTAAGAGGAGTTCGAGAGGAGAGAGGCAGCGGGGCTTATAAACTGGTGCAGGCCTCTCTCAACTAGCGAGGTGGGACAAAACTTCCCACCGCACCGCAGCAAGGCCTTTAGTCCCGGTTGGTGGCAGGAACCGGGACTAAAGGGTGGCATTAGTCCCGGTTGGTGGTTGAAACCGGGACTAATACTCCTCTTTAGTCCCGGTTGCCGCCACCAACCGGGACTAAAGGCCCCTCCTTCCCGCCCTTTGGGCTGCTGAAAAGGGACCTTTAGTCCCGGTTGGTGGCAGCAACCGGGACTAAATGGGGGTATTAGTCCCGGTTTAAGCCACCAACCGGGACTAATACAGCTCCTATATAACCAGGACATGCGAAATTTTGGGCAGTTTCCTTCTTCCTCTCCTTCCCCGCCCCCGACGCCTCCCTCTCCTTCCCCGCCCCCGTCGCCCCGTCGCCGTCGCCGTCGCCCCCGTCGCCCCGTCGCCGTCGCCGTCGCCCCCGACGCCGCCCCGACGCCGCCCCCGTTACGCCCCGCCCCGCGCCGTCGCCGCGCCCCGGCCGCCGTCGCGCCGCCGCGCCCCGCCCCGACGCCGTCGCGCCGCCGCGCCCCGACGCCGCCTCGTCGCCGCCCCG
>LR738715.1:809362554-809380729 GCA_902687465.1 Secale cereale | reverse complement strand
CATGACTTCATCATTTGCCAGAAGTAACCGGGGCATGTTGGTACGAAGTTATGCAAAGATGTTTTGGAACGGAGTTCCTGATAGGATAATCCGTCTTTTGTTACGGATTATCTTATCTGGGACTCCGTTCCAAAACAACTTTGGAGAGCTTCGTACCATCATGCTACTGTTACTTTCGCCTAATGATGAAGTATTGGTTTTGTTGAATCATTTGACACTAGACAAAAGGTGACATGAGGGGGACTAGGGTTGTGGATCGCCGAGAAGTCGGGGGTCGAGGGGTCGAGAGAGGTTGCCTAGCTAGTGTCAAAGTATTGAAGAATTCCATGACTTCATCATTTGCCAGAAGTAACCAAGGCATTTTGGTACAAAGTTATGCAAAGTTGTTCTGGAACGAAGTCCCTGATAGGATAATCCGTCTTTTGTTACGAATTATCTTATCCGGGGACTCCGTTCCAAAACAACTTTGGAGAGCTTCGTACCATCATGGTACTGTTACTCTCGCCTAATGATGAAGTATTGGTTTTGTTGAATCCTTTGACACTAGACAAAATGTGACATGAGGGGGTCTAGGGTTTGTGGATCGCCGAGCAGTCGAGGATTGAAGCTAGTTCTACGTTTGCCATTAATATATCCATCTGTCATGTTTGAATAATAATTGGCATGTTGTAAATATTTGTAGAAACAATGGACGACAACACCCGAGACATGGCACAAGAAGCGATGTTGATGGACATAATCGCACACGGACAAAATGCCGTCTTGTCGTTTCTCAACGACACCGATGAGCAGGTCGAAAATGAGCTGCAGCTGGAAGATCTAGGCTATGATATTGATGGATCCGGTGACCCAATGCACATGGAAGAAGTAGACCGTGAGGACGGCTCCGGTGACCCAATGCCGGTGCAAGAAGGAGATCGTGATGCTGGCTCCGGTGACCGAACCGAGTCCGCCCAGGAGGTATATATGTTAGTTAAGCATGTGCTGACTAGTTAATTGATTCATTCATTAACTCTCGTCTTTGTTCCTTTTTCTAGCCCTCCGGATCGAGCAAATCTTCGGTAAAGAGACGAGGTGCGAAGAAAAAGTTGAGGCCGGATGAAAAGTTTGAGATCTCAGAAATCTCGCGCTCCGGCGAGCCGATTGCACCCATCCGGACAAAGAACGCATTTGTTAATCAGTGCGGGGTTCTGGTTAGGGACAAGATCCCGATCAGCATCCATCAATGGTTAAAGCCGGCTGCAAACGACGCTCAGGTGACTTATGTCACTGATATGCAGAAAGAAGATCTTTGGACTGAGCTTAAGTCATATTTCGTCCTACCGCGAGAGGTTGATCCGGCGAACCCAGTTAAAGAGGAGTTAGTCAGGTCTGCTGCACTTTCAAAGATGGCCGACCAATTCAGGGCATGGAAGAAAAAACTGAATACGTCTGTCAAAGAAAAAAAGACTCCAAAATTCGTGTGCATATATGAGAAGATCAAAGATGACTGGCCCGCATTTGTGGCCCATAAGAAGTCGGAAAAGAGTCTGAAGATGTCGGAGACAAACCGGATAAATGCTGCGAAGAAGATGCATCACCATCGCACGGGGTCGGGCGGCTACCTCGTAGCCCGGCCTAAGTGGGCCAAGGCTGAGAATGATCTGCTTCAGAAAGGGATCGAACCAGAGACAATGCACTGGCCAGAACGTTGCCGGACTTGGTTCTTCGGGGCTGGCGGAACCTTGGACCCTGTAACAGGGTGGTGAATTTGGAAGGACAAGCAATTGGAAACACCACTCAGGAAGATGCGACAGTATATCAAAGCAGCGCATGAAGGGACGTTCATCCCCGACAGAGAGAACGACGAGCTGACAATGGCCCTCGGGAATCCTGAGCACCCTGGACGGACATGAGGCACGCCAGGCTCCGTTCCGTGGCGTGCTGGGTTTCCGGACACAGGAGGCTACAAATGCCACGACAGGAGGAAGAAAATGGAGCAGACCGAAATCCAGGCGCTGCGGGCCAGAATACAAGCGATAGAACAACTGGAAGCAAATCGGGAGAAAAGAATTACCGAAGCTTCCCCCAAAGCTACCCCGCCATCTCTGCGGAGAAGCAGCGTGGCTTCCACCGAGCTGCTTCAGCCAGAGCCTGCCTTGACGGCTACTGCCAGGAATTCTGTGGATGCTATCACGCAGGCACAAAATTGCCACCTTATGGCACAGTGGATGAATCTGAAGGTCAAGGCGGCTGCTGGCTCTGTTTATCCTTCTGGATCCGACGACACTTTTCACTGCCGCCCGATTCCAGAAGGATATGCTAGGGTGATGGTCGACGAAATAACGGAGGGATTTGAGGAGCTCCAGCTTGACCACCCTACCGGTGAAGGGGAGACTCGGCTGGGTTCTTCACTGAAGACTCCATGCCTATGGCGGAAGGACCTAATCAACATTCTCAACTGGACGCCTCCGCCTCCTCCTCCTCCTCCGGCGAGTCAGGGCACTCCGCCTCCTCCACCGCCTCCTCCTCCGGCGAGTGACCATCAGGGCACTCCGGCTCCTTCTCCGGCTCGTGGCGGCACTCCGCCTCCTTCGCCGTCGGCGCGCCCGAGCAGCCAGCCTCCTCCTCCTTCTCCGCCTAATCCGCAAGGGTGGAAGAGACCTGCCGCCGCTCCGGCTGCTCCTGCTCCGGCGCGTAAGCAAGTAAAAAAGACAGCCGCTTCGTCTGGTCCGGCGACGTCTACCAGTACAGCCAGAGGCGGGAGGCGATGCAGATTCGGTCCTTCTCTCACGCCTCTAGAGAAGTTACCGTACGAGAGGTCCGACGAGGAAAACACGAAGATCGCTCAAGGCCAAGTGAAGGATTTTTTTGAAGGGTTGAAAGCACAGAGACATCCACCTCCGAAGGAGAAGATAGATGCGGTGAAAGCAAAGCGCACTCTTGCTGCCCTGAAGCAACCAGCGCAAAGTAAGCCGCAGGACAACTATGACCGCATGATCCAAAAGACATATCAAGCAGCGAAGCGGTCGGGAAGTACTAAAAGTGATCAGAGGTTAGCAGAAGGGCGAGCTGGGAAACAAATTGCCCAGCTCGGCGAACAAGCGGACCAATCGTGCCCCCCGCTCAAGGTGTCTAGCGACATGGTCGGTAATGATCCGAGGATGGTGCCCGGTTATACCAATCTTGCAGATTACGCGTCCGACGATGTACACTATGATTTCTTGGAAGTGCAGATAGAAAGATACGAGTACAAAAAGCCTCTCGTCAAAAATGAAAGATCTCTATCAACGAATATGCGAAGATTGCATGATTGGTACTTGAAAATCTGCAGAGAGTCTGGGGGGAGGGATAACTTGTATTTGAGAGTTAAACCGGAGCATGAACTCGTTGGAATTGATCTGTTGCCTGTTCTATTTGACGAGTTCTATCAGGTTTTCAATCAATTGGCCCTCGATAAAGCAACGGTCACCTGCTACTGTCTGTAAGTAGTACTACTTCTGTCATTAAGTCTCGCTATATAGCTGATCTTCATTGCATGTATTTATAATTATCCTCACTATATTATGCAGATTGAAGATCGTCGAATTGAAGAAAAGACAAGTAGGTGATATTGGGTTTATTAACACATACCTCATAGATGCAACCGAGGTTAAATTGCGCCCCGACGATACCGAGACCAACTTGCTACGATCGTTGGTGGTAAATGAAAACGAAGATATAATACTCTTTCCTTACAACTTCAAGTGAGTGTTACTGTCTTGTGCATATTTGGTTTCCCTTATATATCAGTCAAGGTTATAGTGATGTAATTGATGATCTCATGCATTCGTGCGCAGCTGCCACTATATTCTCTTAGAAATTAAGCTTGAGAAGGGAGTAGTAACTGTCTTGGACTCTAAACGTAAAGATCCCGAGGAGTATGCGGACATGACTCAAATGCTAGCCAGGTAAGTTAAATCGATCAATATTATATATCAGCAACTTCACTTCTGATATCAACTAATTGTTTTCTTTGTCTGGCAGGGCTTGGAAAAAATTCACCAAAAAAGCTCCGGGACTGCCGAAGAAGCTACAATTTAGATACCCGAAAGTAAGTACTATATATATAGTAGCATGTTCCGCGCGTGCATCTCCTATATCTTGATTCAAGCGCTAGTTTCATCAATACCAATTTGGCATTCTTGCTTATCAGTTTGATTGACCTCTATTTCTTGTAAAGTGGTTGTGGCAGGAACCCGGGAATGATTATTGTGGATACAACATTTGCGAGTCCATCCGTCACACGACCTTTGAGCGGGGCTACACTGATGAACAATTTGAAGTGCGTAAGCAATCAATAATATTCACAAATTTATAGCATCATTTCATGTATTGACCCCCTACTTCAAATTAGATGTTTCGGATGCGGGATGAACTCCTAACACCAGATCGTCTGCGAGCAATTCAAGAGGAATTGGCGGCATTCTTCCTTGAACACGTGATCGCTGAAGACGGAGAATACTATGTGGACCATGCATCCCTATGATAGGAGATTATTTTTGTAAAAGATAATTATTGTATATATGTGCCCGGTAGTGTCGGATAGATATACGAGAACTTGTTGTTCGACCAATCTCTCGGAGAAGGAGAGGTGGTCGATATTACTTCTCTCTGTATGCATATATATATATATATATATATATGTTGATTATACGATCTTCTGTTTCCTTCATTTGCTTAGTAGCTAGTAGCTAGCTAGCTAGCTAGCGTGACTCTAGTCCTCTCTATATACGTATGCGTAGTATGTAGCGTCGACCAAGCACGGACATAAGAGAGGACACTTCTCTCTATTAATTAGCTAGCTAACACAATATATGAAACACCTAAATTAACCCCCCAAAACCTAAAACCCCCCTCCCCTTTCAAAAAAAAATAAAAACCACAGCCACAGAAAAGCTGACGCGTGGATGCCTTTTGGTCCCGGTTGGTACCACCAACCGGGACTAAAGCCCCTCCTGCCTGGGCTCGGTGCACAGGCCACGTGGACACCCTTCTGCCCCGGTTCTGGATTGAACCGGGACTAAAGGGTCAGAGCATTAGTACCGACCCTCTTGTCCCGGTTCTGGAACCGGGGCTAAAAGGCCCAAATGAACCGGGTCTGATGACCCTTTATCTACTAGTGCTTGGACGATCGTGTAAAATGTATTCCCATTTATCTCGTATGCTTTGTAAGTCAATACAGTAGAAGTTGGTCCCTTGGACAACGAGTACAACTCACCAAAAACAGTGTTGTCACCTCTGAGACGTGTTTCCAACCAACTGCCGAAAGTCTTGATGTGTTCACATGTAATCCAGTCGTCACACCGCACCGGGTGTTTGGAGCACAGACTGTTCTTGTGTTCATGGACATCCGGATCACCAGGGTAGAGTTCTGTAGAACTGTGTCGTGTGCTTCAGACCAAGAATGCCCGTCCCTGCATATTATTGACTCCCCTCCAAGCGTGCCATTCCCAGTTAGTCTCCCCTCATACTGCGATTTAGGGAGACCAATCTTATTAAGGCCAGGAATGAAGTCAACACAAAACCCAATGACATCCTCTGTTTGATGGCCCGTGGAGATGCTTCCTTCTGGCCTAGCGCGGTTACGGACATATTTCTTTAGGACTCCCATGAACCTCTCAAAGGGGAACATATTGTGTAGAAATACGGGGCCCAGAATGACAATCTCGTCGACTAGATGAACTAGGACGTGCGTCATGATATTGAAGAAGGATGGTGGGAACACCAGCTCGAAACTGACAAGACATTGCGCTACGTAACTCCTTAGCCTTGGTATGATTTCTGGATCAATCACCTTCTGAGAGATTGCATTGAGGAATGCACATAGCTTCACAATGGCTAATCGGACGTTT
Source organism: Secale cereale (assembly GCA_902687465.1). Taxonomy (NCBI): domain Eukaryota; kingdom Viridiplantae; phylum Streptophyta; class Magnoliopsida; order Poales; family Poaceae; genus Secale; species Secale cereale. Next base: position 809,374,856 of record LR738715.1, on the reverse strand, counting down.
TCCGATAGAAGCCCCCTCAGCGCAACCGGAAGCAGTTGCGTCATAATCACGTGGCAGTCATGAGACTTTAGGTTCTGGAACTTTTACTCTGCCATATTTATTATCCCTTTTATATTCGACGAGAAGCCAGTTGGGACCTTCATACTGAGCAGGCATGCAAAGCAGATTTCCTTCTCTTCTTTGGTAAGAGCGTAGCTGGCAGGACCTTCATACTGCTTTGGAGGCAGGCCATCTTTTTCGTGCAAACGTTGAATGTCCTCCCGTGCCTACGGTGTATCTTTTGTCTTCCCATACACGCCCAAGAAGTCTAGCAGGTTCACGGAAAGGTTCTTCGTCACGTGCATCACGTCGATTGAAGAGTGGACCTCTAGGTCTTTCTAGTAGGGTAGTTCCCAAATTATAGATTTCTTCTTCCACATGGGTGCACGTCCCTCATCGTCATTCGGAACAGATAGTCCGCCGGGACACTTTCCAAAGACTACCTGTAAATCATTGACCATAGCAAGTACGTGATCACCGGTATGCATGGCGGGCTTCTTCCGGTGATCTCCCTCGCCTTTGAAACGCTTGCCTTTCTTTCGACATTGATGATTGGTCGGAAGAAATCGACGATGCCCCAGGTACACATTCTTCCTGTATCTATCCAGGTATATACTTTGTGTCTCATCTAAACAGTGGGTGCATGCGTGGTATCCCTCGTTTGTTTGTCCTGAAAGGTTACTAAGAGCAGGCCAATCATTGATGGTTACAAACAGCAACGCATGTAGGTCAAATTCCTCCTGGTTGGCCTCATCCTACGCACGTACACCTTGTCCATTCCACAGTTGTAAAAGTTGTTCAACTAATGGCCTTAGGGACACATCATTATCCTTGCTGGGTTGCTTAGGGCCTTGGATTAGTATTGGCATCAAAATGAACTTCCGCTTCATGCATAGCCAAGGAGGAAGGTTATAGATACATAGAGTCACGGGCCAGGTGCTGTGATTGCAGCTCTGCTCACCAAAAGGATTAATGCCATCCGCGCTTAAACCAAACCATACATTCCTTGCGTCACCTGCAAACTCCTCCCAATACGTTCTCTCGATTTTTCTCCACCGCGACCCGTCAGCGGGTGCTCTCAATTTCCCGTCTTTCTTACGGTCCTCTGCGTTCCATCGCATCAACTTTGCATGCTCTTTGTTTCTGAACAGACGTTTCAACCGTGGTATTATAGGAGCATACCACATCACCTTGGCAGGAACCATGTTCCTTGGGCGCTCGCCGTCAACATCACCAGGGTCATCTCGTCTGATCTTATACCGCCAGGCACCGCATACCGGGCATCCGTTCAAATTCTCGTACGCATCGCGGTACATGATGCAGTCATTAGGGCATGCATGTATCTTATGCACCTCCAATCCTAGAGGGCATACGACCTTCTTTGCTACGTACATACTGTCGGGCAATTCGTTATCCTTTCGAAGCTTCTTATTCAATATTTTGAGTAGTTTCTCAAATCCTATGTCAAGCACACCATTCTCTGCCTTCCACTGCAGCAATTCCAGTACGGTACCAAGCTTCGTGTTGTCATCTTCGCAATTGGGGTACAACCCTTTTTTGTAATCCTCCAACATGCGATCGAACTACAGCTTCTCCTTTTCACTTTCGCACTGTGTCCTTGCATCAACAATGACCCGGCAGAGATCATCGTCGGGCACAACATCGTCTGGTTCCTCTTGACCTTCAGCAGCTGCCCCCGTTGCAGCATCACCATATTTTGGGGGCACATAGTTGTCATCGTCCTCTTCTTCTTCATTGTCTTCCATCATAACCCCTATTTCTCCGTGCTTGCTCCAAGCATTATAGTGTGGCATGAAACCCTTATAAAGCAGGTGGGTGTGAAGGGTGCTCGAGTCGGAGTACACTAGTAGAAAAAGGGTCAAACGTGAAGCACATTAGTGCCGGTTTGAATTTGAGCCGGCACTAATGTGTACATTAGTGCCGGTTCCAACGGCTAGCCGGGCCGCTCTCATTAGTACCGGTTCGTGGCGAACCTTTAGTACCGGTTCGTGCCACGAACCGGTACTGAAGAGGTGGTGGCCTTTAGTACCGGTTGGTGGCTCCAACCGGTACTAAAGACCCCCCCCCCCCTGTAGTACCGATTGGAGCCACCAACAGGTACTAAAGGGGTGCACTGCCACCCGCAATGCACAATATTTAGTCCCACCTCGCTAGTTGAGAGGAGCTCGCACCGGTTTATAAGCCCCGCCGTGGCTACCGTGTCGAGCTCCTCTCTAAGCAGGCCTTCGTGGGCCTATTGCAAGTCTTCTGCCCTGTGGGCCTTTGTAGTATCGTAAAATACCAGCAAACGAAAAAGAATTAAATGGAAAACACAAAATTAAATGAAAAAGAAATCATAAAACCAAAAACCCCCCAAACCTTGTAGTACCGGTTGATTTTACCAACCGGTACTAAAGGGCACCCGGCCCCCGGAGATGGCTCGTGCCATGTGGTTGCCCTTTAGCATCGGTTCGTGCTGAACCGGTACTAAAGGGGGGGGGGGCTTTAGTGACCACACTTTAGTGCTGGTTATGGAACCGGCACTAAAGGGCCTTACGAACCGGTGCTATTGCCCGGTTCTGCACTAGTGGTAAGACCTCGTATTCCCACAAATAGTGCATGGACAGCACATAAAACCATTCTGCTTGTTTGCCTTAGCCACTTCGAGAAAATTATGCACGCTATTAATGTACTCGAAGGTGCGTCTATCACAGTACATCCATTGCCGGTTCATCTGCTTGCATTTATATATAATTAAGTGTGTCAAAAAACCATTAGAGAACATCATGGATAGATAAGTGATCAAATTAATATAAGTTCATCATCACATTATCTTCAAAGTACATGCATAGCTCACCACGATGGTGCCGGCAACGAGATCGGTGCGGGCGATCGACGGCGGTGAAGATGGGGAGAGGACGTGACGGAGCGCTCAACCTAGCCAAATCTCGGAGAAAATGGAGCTTCGAGTTCGAGCTTCAAGAGGAGAAAGCTTAACTAGTGTGGCTCGGGCATTTCATCGAACACCTCATGTGCATATATGGGAGGTGAGCTAGAGCACCACACAAAGCTCTCCCCTCGTCGGCGAGAGAAAATAGAGCAGTGTGGGCTCGCCGGCGATGGGGTATATATAAGCAACCAATTGGTCCCGGTTCGTTACTGTAACCGGGTCTAAAGGCCACCCATTTGTCCCAGTTCCAGTAACGAACCGGGACCAAAGGGTGTGGGCCAGGAGCGAGGCCTATTGGTCCCGGTTCGTGCCTGGAACCGAGACAAATGGGTCCAGACCAACCGGGACAGATGCCCCACGAGGCCCGGCTGGCCCTCTGGGCGCAGCCAGGCCCGAACCAAAGCCCTGTTTTCTACTAGTGTATGGAGGATTTTGTGTGACCCTAATACTCTGAGTGTGAGAATACTTAAGGTGGTTTACTTCCCAGATTCAGACATTCTTTCAGCTCAAGTGGGGTCTCGGCCATCACAAATTTGGCGCTCTCTCTACGAAGGGAGGGATTTCTTGCGTACGGGGCTGATTAAGCGTATTGGAGACGGTGACAACACCAACATCTGGAATGATAATTGGTTACCTAGAGATTATAACATGCGCCCAATTAGTGTAATCTCTCCAAACCCTCCAGAGAAATTGCAGAGCTTATATCACAAGTGGACAGAACATTGGACGAGTAAGTATTGACTGAACATTTGCTTCCGATGGATGCAGAGATAGTGCGCCAAATCCCGCTCAGCCACACAAATCAATGTGATTTCTATGCATGACAGTACGAGAAATCAGGAGTGTTCTCTGTTCGTTCTTGCTACAAGATGGTCATGGAGACAAAAATGAGGCGGGAGAAGTGGCTTACTGGAGGAACCGATCCGTCAAACACTTTTCAGCAGGAGAGCAGTTCGAAGAAGCTTTGGGGTATCCAGGTTCCCGCCAAGCTCCATATTTTTGCATGGCGCCTAGCTTGGGCGTCCCTGCCGACTGGCCAAGAGAGACAACGCCGCCACATGTCAAAGGAGGCACTATGTCCGATCTGCCAAGCTGCATGCGATACTTGGAGACATGCCCTCCTAGACTGTAATTTGTCGAAGAGCGTGTGGTCCCTCCGAGACGATGATGATGATTCACTGCTACCTGTATACGGCGATGAGACGTTCGATCCGAAGCTATGGCTGCATGGTCTCTGTAATACATTGAGCCAAGACAGGTTCGTTGCTGTTCTTACCACCCTATGGGCGATATTGTGGGCGCGCTGCAAGGCTATTCACGAGCAGGAATTTGAAAGTCCATTGTCCATGCATTTGTTCATTGAACGCTATTTACAAGAGTTGAGAGAACTGCCAGCCAAGAAGCAAAAGATCAAGAACACTAGTGGAGCTGCTAGTACATCAGCGCCTAGATGGATACCGCCTTCACCAGGAGAGACCAAACTGAATACTGACGGGGCTGTGGCGAAGTCATCAAATATTGGTGACGTGGGTGTGATTTGTCGCGACCCAGAGGGACAGTTTCTTGGCGCTTCAGCACTGGTTTTCAAGGGAGTAACGGAGCCTACAACGCTCGAGGCTTATGCATGTAGAGAGGCTCTAGCTTTGGCAGAAGATATGGTAGTCACAAAAGTGTGTATAGCATCCGACTGTCTGAGAGTCATCAACGACCAGAAAAGCCAATTGCACCGAGGAGAATATTGCATGATCTTAAATGATATACATGAGACGAAGTCAAGTTTCCTTAGATGTGAGTTCGTTCATGAGCAATGCACCAGTAATAGCGAGGCACATAATTTAGCGAGGATGGCCACTACCTTAGATATCGGCCGTCATGTGTGGCTCAACGGTGCACCGGACCATCTTTGTATTCCCCAAAACATTATGATATGAAATAAAGCACGTTGTTCTTCTCAAAAAAAAAAGACAACACCGCCGCCCCCTCCTCTTGTTCCCGCGGATGAATCAATGCGAGGAAGCTGTGACGCCCCTCATGGCTTCCGTTACTTCTCTGTTGTCGGAAACATGACGGGGTAATTTTTTCGTCTCCCTTGCTTGCGTGGACGTCCATTTATTAACACCCCTTCATCTCCTTTGTTGGGATTCCTTATATATGGTGTGCGCCCTCTGGTTTCTTCCTCTTCCATCTGACCTTCTCTCCTCGTCAGGCCATATTTCTTGTATAGATTTAATTTGCAGCAGACATGTGTACTTCATGAGCGATTTATTGGAACCTATGTAAGCCAGGTGAGTTGCTTAGTACATATTGTTATTTCGGGAACTGTCATGCTCACTCGCAGGAATTGCTCTGTTGGGGCTGGACCTATAGTGCATGAACTCTTTTATTGTGAATTCTTGATTTACCAGCTTCTCCCTCTTTTCTTATTGGGTGTCCACCTGCACGCCATCGGAACATTGAGGCCTAGAGTTATAAAATAATCTTCGATGTTTTATATAGAAGGTCTTCGCTGCATCTTTTTCACCACCAAGTCTGGTGTGAATGAAGGAAGTAGTGTATCATAACTGCAGGACGAACACAGCAATTGCCAATTGCTCAATCAAGTTGGAGTGATGAAAGCGCTTGCTGCATGTGACACTTAAGAGTTTGAGCGTTAATATTAGATGATGAAGAATTGCATGATGAAAGTAAGAGGTAGTATTATTGGAAACTCTACTGCTATAATGGAACCTTATGTTATGTAGACAATTCATCTTTGGTTACTGATGTAAACCTGACAACACGGAGGACATGCAGAGGCAAAGTACAAGCTTCATGTTATGTTTGATAGGACCTTGTAGGAGTTCCTTTCTGTCAACATCAATATGCTTTTACAAGATAAAATAATTAAGTTCTTGTAGAGTTTTCTCCCATCTTTTTCTCACCTGCAGTTATTTTCAACTTCAGATTAATCCAGCTGATTAGCTTAGTGTCGTAGCAAACTCACATACAACTTTGATGGGGTTTCTTGGGATACCTTATCTTCAGCTGTCGGCAAACACAGAAGTTGTACGTACTTTTATAAGTATTTTTCTAGGAAGTTGTATAATAAATTAGTTGGTCAGTGTACCATAATATGATCTACTACCTCCGTACAGGTTTACAAGGCCGTTTAGCAGCACAGCCGCGTCCTATTTTTACAAGGCTGTTTTCTCTCGGGTGTTGTTTCACTGATTAAAGAAAATTAATACACAGCCGCAGCATGCGAAGGAGGCTGGCTGCGTGCACGCATTTGTCTCTGGGCTAGTATGTTGATAATGATACACGGTGTTCCAAAACCTGTGATATTAATGTTTGAGAGTTAGTGCTACGTGATACTACAGATGTTCTAAATTAAGAAAAGTAGAAGAAAAGTAGCACGATAATGGTGTACCTTATATTGCGAGGCATTATTACAGAATATTAAGCAAGAGATTACAATATGATTGCTTCATATTATTATTTTACCGATTTGTAGTAAGCATCTAAATATTTATTCCGTTAATGTATACCAATGGTTTGATTAAATATCAAATATCATTGGAAATTTTGGTTTTTGGTTCGCTTGGGATACTTTTTTTATTACTGCGACGTACATGGAAGAACATGACACCAATATATGAACCCGTAATTTGTGTTCAGTATTGATTTATGTGTGTGCAACTCCTAGAGTTATCTGAAGTATTCTTTTTCATATGATTAAGTTCCAATCACATATTTGGCTAAGCTAAAACTTTAGTTTTTCATATTATACATTCCATGCGGAGGAAATCAGAGTATAATAATTATACACTTTACAACCATGTTCCTCGTGGAAAATATTTTTCTGCTCTGTCTCCTTCACAAGGTACATACTTCAAACCATTATACATACTATATATATGTAATGTTTTGAATATAAGCTTATGATTGTAACCATCAAGAAAGCATATCATTGAATATTTATTTCATTTTCACCTTTATTTACTAGACACTTTAATTCACTGTGATATTTCACTATTCGAAGGATGGAGTAACTCATTTGAGCTCATAATAGTCAATGATAATGGTGTCTTAGCACTAGTAGAAAACAGGGCATTGGTCCAGCCCATTAGCCCCGGTTCAATCTAGAACCGGGTCCAATGGGGGTACTGGACACGGTTCGTGAGCCCAGGGGGCCGGCCGGGCCACGTGGGCCATTGGTCCCGGTTCGTCTGGACCTTTTGGTCCCGGTTGGAGCTAAAAACCGGGACCAATGGCTCTTGCTCCTGGCCCACCACTATTGGTCCCGGTTGGTGTTATGAACCGGGACCAAAGCCGCCCCTTTAGTCCCGGTTTGTAGCACCAACCGGGACCAATGAGTTGCCTATATAAATGCCCTCACTCAAGAGCAGAGCTCACTGCTCTGTTTTTTTTCTGGCCGAGGGAGAGAGGGGTTAGTGGTGCTCTAGCTCACCTCCTATGCACACAACGTGTTCGATGGAATGCCCGAGCCACACTAGTTAAGCTTTTCTCCTCTCGAAGCTCTATTTTCTCCGATATTTGTCTAGGTTTAGCGGTCCGTCACGTCCCGTCCCCGTCTTCGCCGCCGTCGATCGCCCCCGCCGATCTCGTCACCGGCACCACCGTGGTGAGCCTCTTGTTATGTCCATGCTTTTATTACTTTTATTATTGCTTTAGATAGATATTTGTCTAATTTTCTTACGTTTATTATTGCTTGTTATTATATAGTGCGATGGTTTTGATATCCGCCCACGTGGGCCCTCGTCCGGTCTACGATTCGGATGTGGTATATTATCTTTAATTTATAACTATTTGTTTTAGTGCTTATGATAGTTATGCCGACCAACCTGACATGCATAGATGTTTTATTATGTCTAGGAGGTAGTTGAACCGGAAATTCCAACCGACCCTCTTTGTGGAGAGGTTAAATTTAGTTGAAGAGGAAAACATTTCGTTAAAGAAAAAATTGGAAAAAATGGAGGAGGAGAAGATGGAATTGGAGTTGCATGTTGCGGAAGTTATCGATGATCACAAGATCAAGATGGACCCTATTGTCGAGAGGTTAAATTTAGTTGAAGAAGAAAACAAATTCTTGAAGGAAAAAATAAAAAAAATTGTGGACGAGAAGATGATATTGGAGTTGCATGTTGCGGATGTCGTCGATGATCACAAGATCAAGATGGATGCAATGCGGTTGAAGATTAAAAAGATTAGAAAATATGCCATTCATACCGAGGCTTGGTATCATTATGCCGTTGGATCAATTGTTACCTTGGTTGCGATTATGATAGCATTTGTTTTCGCGTTGAAATGTTTTACATAGTTTCGATGTGTATGGAGAGCTATATGTTGTTAGATGAGAACTATATATGTATGTACTTTGGTTTTAATGTGATGATGAACTTTTATCCATTTGGTCACTTAATTATCTATTTATGATGTTCTGTAATGGTTTTTGACACACTTAATTATATATAAATGCACGCAGATGAACCGGCAATGGATGTATGGTGACAGACACACCTCCGAGTACATTAAGGGCGTGCGTGAGTTTCTAAATGCGGCTGAGGCAAACAAGCAGAATGGTTTTATGTGTTGTCCATGCACTAAATGTGTGAATACGATGTCTTACTCTAACCGGAAAATCCTTCACTCCCACCTGCTTTACAAGGGTTTCATGCCACACTATAATGTTTGGACGAGGCACGGAGAAATAGGGGTTATGATGGAAGACGGTGAAGAAGAAGAGTACGATGACAACTATGTGCCCCCTGAATACGGTGATGCTGCAATGGGGGGAGCTGGTGAAGATCAAGAGGAACCAGACTATGTGCCCAGTGATGCTGCAACGGGTTCATGGGAGTCCTAAAGAAATATGTCCGTAACCGCGCAAGGCCAGAAGGAAGCATCTCCATGGGCCATCAAACAGAGGATGTCATCGGGTTTTGTGTTGACTTCATTCCTGGCCTTAATAAGATAGGTCTCCCTAAATCGCGGTACGACGGGAGACTGACTGGAAAAGGCACGCTTGGAAGGGACTCAATAATATGCAGGGACGGATATTCTTGGTCTCAAGCACACTACACAGTTCTACAAAACTCTACATTGGTGACCCCGTATGTCGATGAACACAAGAACAATCTGAGCTCCAAACACCCGGAGCAGTGCGACGACTGGATTACACGTGAACACATCAGGACTTTCAGCAGTTGGTTGGAAACACGTCTCAGAGGTGACAACACTGTTTGTGATGAGTTGTACTTGTTGTCCAGGGAACCATCTTCGACCTTATTGATTTACAAAGGATACGAGATAAATGGGAATACATTTTACACGATTGTCCAAGATCAAAAGAGCACCAACCAAAACAGCGGTGTCCGCTTTGATGCAACAACCGAGAGGGGAAAGGACACATATTATGGTTACATAGTGGACATATGGGAACTTGACTACGGACATGATTTTAAGGTCCCTTTGTTTAAGTGCAAATGGGTCAATCTGTCAGGAGGCGGGGTACAGGTAGACCCACAGTACGGAATGACAACAGTGGATCTGAAAAATCTTGGATACACTGACGAACCGTTCGTCCTAGCCAATGATGTGGCACAGGTTATCTATGTGAAGGACATGTCTACCAGACCGAGAAAAAGAAAAGATAAGGAAGCGAATACATCATACGATGAGCCAAAGCGCCACATAGTTCTTTCAGGAAAAAGGGACATCCTGGGAGTGGAGGGCAAGACAGACATGTCTGAAGATTATGAAAAGTTTCATGAAATTCCTCCCTTCAAAGTCAAGGCTGACCCAAGCATCCTGATAAACGATGAAGATTATCCATGGTTACGGCGCAATAAGCAAATGACACAAGCGAAGAAAAAGTGAAGAGTTTTTTCCGCAACTATTATGATGATACCACACCAACTTTGTAACAAACGAGTATGATACCATTATCCATTTGTACTATTCAAATTTGCACTAACAGAAAGTTTGTAATTGGTTTTACCAGAAAGAATTAAAAAAAACAAAAAACAAAAGAAAATAAATAATGCAGAAAACAAAAAAAAACTTGCAAAAAAATAAAAAATATTAACAATAAGTATTTCATTGTAAGTAGAAACAAAATAAAATAAATAAAGCAACAAAGAAAACAAATAATTTCAAATTTAAACTATTCAAATTTGAATACTACTTGCACTAACAGAAAGTTTGTAATTGGTTTTACCAGAAAGAATTAAAAAATAAAGCAAAAAACAAAAGAAAATAAATAATGCAGAAAACCAAACAAAAAAACTTGAAAAAAATAGCACCAATAAGTATTTTTTTGTAAGTAGAAACAAAATCAAATAAATAAAGCAACAAAGAAAACAAATAAATAAAAATAGCAACAGTAAGTATTTTGTTGAAAGTAGAAACAAAACTAAAAAATAAAGAAACAAAGAAAAAAATTAAAAGAAATGCCACCTACAGGGCCCACACGGCCTGAATACGACTAGAAACCCAACCATGGGCCAGGATTCAGGCCCGTAGAAAGCCCAGCAAGCCCACAGGCAAAGCAGTGTCAGTTTAGACCCTTAGGCCTGCAGTTTAGAGGAGTTCGAGAGGAGAGAGGCAGCGGGGCTTATAAACTGGTGCTGGCCTCTCTCAACTAGCGAGGTGGGACTAAACTTCCCACCGCACCGCAGCAAGGCCTTTAGTCCCGGTTGTTGGCAGCAACCGGGACTAAAGGGTGGCATTAGTCCCGGTTGGTGATTGAAACCGGGACTAATACCCCCCTTTAGTCCCGGTTGCTGCCACCAACCGGGACTAAAGACCCCTCCTTCCCGCCCTTTGGGCTGCTGAAAAGGGACCTTTAGTCCCGATTTGTGGCAACAACCGGGACTAAAGGGGGGTATTAGTCCCGGTTTCAGCCACCAACCGGGACTAATACAGCTCCTATATAACTAGGACTTTCGAAATTTTGGGCAGTTCCCTTCTTCCGCGCCCCCGACGCCTCCCTCTCCTTCCCCGCCCCCGTCGCCCCGTCGCCCCCGATGCCGCCCCGACGCCGCCTCGTCGCCGTCGCCCCGCCCCGCGACCCCGTTCCGCCCCGCCCCGCGCCGTCGCCGCGCCCCGGCCCATCGCCGTCGCGCCGCGCGCCCCGCCCCGCCGACGTCGCGCCGCCGCGCCCCGACGCCGCCTCGTCGCCGCCCCGCCCCGCCGCCGTCGCGCCGCCCAGCCCCGCCGCGCGATGTGAGGGCTCCTTTTTTTTTATGTTTATATAAAATTGCTGTATATATATATATATAGTTGATGTGTATATATGTATATATGTGTATATTTTTTTTTATGGTTATATAAATTGCTGTATATATATGTATGTGTATATATTTTTTTTCTTAGGAATTTGCTAAATATATATGTTAAATATATATGTATGTGTATACAAATATATTTTTTCTTAGGAAGTTGCTGTATATATGTGATGTGTGTATGTGATGTATATATATGTGTATGTGGCTATATAGTTTTTTGTTTATATATGCTAAATATATATAGAAAGTTTTATATATGCAAAAGTTACAAATATATTTAGAAAAAGAAGGATAGGAAAGAAGAAAATAAGAAAGAGGAAAGAAAGAAGAAGAGGAGAGGAAGAAGAGGAGAAATAACTAAGAAGAAGAAAAAAAAGAAAAAAAGAGGAGAAGAAGAAAGGAATAGAAGAGAAGAAGAGAAATTTTCTCTTATTCTCCTCTATTCCTTTCTTCTTCTCCTTTTTTTTCTTTTTTTTTCTTCGATCTGCTCCTCTAGCGGTTCCTTTTTTCTTCTTCTTCCTCTTTTTTTATCGGATATGTCTATGTCGATATACACCCTCCCCGATAACTTCGACATTAGGGGGGGCCGGGGTCGAGTGTCTTCGATGGACCGAGAGGCCGAAGGTCGAGGGGTCGAGAGGTTGCCTCGCAGTCGGGGGTCTAGGGTTGTGGATCGCCGAGCAGTCGGGGGTCAAAGTATTGAAGAATTCCATGACTTCATCATTTGCCAGAAGTAACCGGGGCATTTTGGTACAAAGTTATGCAAAGATATTCTAGAACGGAGTTCCTGATAGAATAATCCGTCTTTTGTTACGAATTATCCTATCTGGGACTCCGTTCCAAAATAACTTTGGAGAGCTTCGTACCATCATGCTACTGTTACTTTCGCTTAATGATGAAGTATTGGTTTTGTTGAATCCTTTGACACTCGACAAAATGTGACATGAGGGGGTCTAGGGTTGTAGATCACCGAGCAGTCGGGGGTCGAGGGGTCGAGAGAGGTTGCCTAGCGAGTGTCAAAGTAT
>LR738715.1:809347253-809361532 GCA_902687465.1 Secale cereale | reverse complement strand
AAGTAACCGGGGCATGTTGGTACGAAGTTATGCAAAGATGTTCTAGAACGGAGTTCCTGATAGGATAATCCGTCTTTTGTTAAGGATTATCTTATCTGGGTCTCCGTTCCAAAACAACTTTGGAGAGCTTCGTACCATCATGCTACTGTTACTTTCGCCTAATGATGAAGTATTGGTTTTGTTGAATCATTTGACACTAGACAAAAGGTGACATGAGGGGGACTAGGGTTGTGGATCACCGAGAAGTCGGGGGTCGAGGGGTCGAGAGAGGTTGCCTAGCTAGTGTCAAAGTACTGAAGAATTCTATGACTTCATCATTTGCCAGAAGTAACCGGGTCATTTTGGTACAAAGTTATGGAAACTTGTTCTGGAACGAAGTCCCTGATAGGATAATCCGTATTTTGTTACGAATTATCTTATCTGGGGACTCCGTTCCAAAACAACTTTGGAGAGCTTCGTACCATCATGCTACTGTTACTTTCGCCTAATGATGAAGTATTGGTTTTGTTGAATCCTTTGACACTAGACAAAATGTGACATTAGGGGGTCTAGGGTTTGTGGATCGCCGAGCAGTCGAGGGTTGAAGCTAGTTCTACGTTTGCCATTAATATATCCATCTGTCATGTTTGAATAATAATTGGCATGTTGTAAATATTTGTAGAAACAATGGACGACAACACCCGAGACCTAGCACAAGAAGCGATGTTGATGGACATAATCGCACACGGACAAAATGTCGTTTTGTCGTTTCTCGACGACACCGATGAGCAGGTCGAAAAAGAGCTGCAGCTGGAAGATCTAGGCTATGATATTGATGGATCCGGTGACCCAATGCACATGGAAGAAGTAGACCGTGAGGACGGCTCCGGTGACCCAATGCCGGTGCAAGAAGGAGACCGTGATGCTGGCTCCGGTGACCGAACCGAGTCCGGCCAGGAGGTATATATGTTAGTTAAGCATGTGCTGACTAGTTAATTGATTCTTCATTCATTAACTCTCGTCTTTGTTCCTTTTTCTAGCCCTCCGGATCGAGCAAATCTTCGGTAAAGAGACTAGGAGCGATGAAAAAGTTGAGGCCGGATGAAAAGTTTGAGATCTCAGAAATCTCGCGCTCCGGCGAGCCGATTGCACCCATCCGGACAAAGAACGCATTTGTTAATCAATGCGGGGTTCTGGTTAGGGACAAGATCCCGATCAGCATCCATCAATGGTTAAAGCCGGCTGCAAACGACGCTCAGGTGACTTATGTCACTGATATGCAGAAAGAAGATCTTTGGACTGAGCTGATGTCAAATTTCGTCCTACCGCGAGAGGTTGATCCGGCGAACCCAGTTAAAGAGGAGTTAATCAAGTCTGCTGCACTTTCGAAGATGGCAGACCAATTCAGGGCATGGAAGAAAAAACTGAATACGTTTGTCAAAGATAAAAAGACTCCAGAATTCGTGGGCATATATGAGAAGATCAAAGATGACTGGCCCGCATTTGTGGCCCATAAGAAGTCGGAAAAGAGTCAGAAGATGTCGGAGACAAACCGGATAAATGCTGCGAAGAAGAAGCATCACCATCGCACGGGGTCGGGCGGCTACCTCGTAGCCCGGCCTAAGTGGGCCAAGGCTGAGAATGATCTGCTTCAGAAAGGGATCGAACCAGAGACAATGCACTAGCCAGAACGTTGCCGGACTTGGTTCTTCGGGGCTGGCGGAACCTTGGACCCTGTAACAGGGTGGTGCATTTGGACGGACAAGCAATTGGAAACACCACTCAGGAAGATGCGACAGTATATCAAAGCAGCGCATGAAGGGACGTTCATCCCCGACAGAGAGAACGACGAGCTGACAATGGCCCTCGGGAATCCTGAGCACCCTGGACGGACACGAGGCACGCCAGGCTCCCTTCCGTGGCGTGCTGGGTTTCCGGACGCAGGAGGCTACAAATGCCACGATAGGAGGAAGAAAATGGAGCAGACCGAAATCCAGGCGCTGCGGGCCAGAGTACAAGCGATAGAGGAACGGGAAGCAAATCGGGAGAAAAGAATTGCCGAAGCTTCCCCCGAAGCTACCCCGCCATCTCAGCGGAGAAGCAGCGTGGCTTCCACTGAGCTGCTTCAGCCAGAGCCTGCCTTGACGGCTACTGCCAGGAATCCTGTGGATGCTATCACGCAGGCACAAAATTGCCACCTTATGGTGCAGTGGATGAATCTGAAGGTCAAGGCGGCTGCTGGGTCTGTTTATCCTTCTGGACCCGACGACACTTTTCACTGCCGGCCGATTCCAGAAGGATATGCTAGGGTGATGGTCGACGAAATAACGGAGGGATTTGAGGAGCTCCAGCTTGACCACCCTACCGGTGAAGGGGAGACTCGGCTGGGTTCTTCACTGAAGACTCCATGCCTATGGCGGAAGGACCTAATCAACATTCTCAACTGGACACCTCCGCCTCCACCTCCTCCTCAGTCGAGTCAGGGCACTCCGCCTCCTCCACCGCTTCCTCCTCCGGCGAGTGACCATCAGGGCACTCCGGCTCCTTCTCCGGCGCGTGGCGGCACTCCGCCTCCTTCGCCGCCGGCGCGCCCGAGCAGCCAGCCTGCTCCTCCTTCTCCGCCTAATCAGCAAGGGCGGAAGAGACCTGCCGCCGCTCCGGCTGCTCCTGCTCCGGCGCGTAAGCAAGTAAAAAAGACAGCCGCTTCGTCTAGTCCAGCGACGTCTACCAGTACAGCCAGAGGCGGGAGGCGATGCAGATTCGGTCCTTCTCTCACGCCTCTAGAGAAGTTACCGTACGAGAGGTCCGACGAGGAAAACACGAAGATCGCTCAACGCCAAGTGAAGGACTTTTTTGAAGGGTTGAAAGCACAGAGACATCCACCTCCGGAGGAGAAGATAGATGCGGTGAAAGCAAAGCGCACTCTTGCTGCCCTGAAGCAACCAGCGCAAAGTAAGCCGCAGGACAACTATGACCGCATGATCCAAAAGTCATATCAAGCAGCGAAGTGGTCGGGAAGTACTAAAAGTGATCAGAGGTTAGCAGAAGGGTGAGCTGTGAAACAAATTGCCCAGCTCGGCGAACAAGCGGACCAATCGTGCCCCCCGCTCAAGGTGCCTAGCGACATGGTCGCTAATGATCCGAGGATGGTGCCCGGTTATGCCAATCTTGCAGATTACGCGTCCGACGATGTACACTATTATTTCTAGGAAGTGCAGATAGAAAGATACGAGTACAAAAAGCCCCTCGTCAAAAACGAAAGATCTCTAGCAACGAATATGCGAAGATTGCATGATTGGTACTTGAAAATCTGAGAGTTAAACCGGAGCATGACCTCATTGGAATTGACCTGTTGCATGTTCCATTTGAGGAGTTCTATCAGTTTTTCAATCAATTGGCCCTCGATAAAGCAACGGTCACCTGCTACTGTCTGTAAGTAGTCCTACTTCTGTCATTAAGTCTCTCTATATAGCTGATCTTCATTCCATGTATTTGTAATTATCCTCACTATATTATGCAGATTGAAGATCGTCGAATTGAAGAAAAGACAAGTAGGTGATATTGGGTTTATTAACACATACCTCATAGATGCAACCGAGGTTAAATTGCGTCCCGACGATACCGAGACCAACTTGCTACGATCGTTGGTGGTAAATGAAAACAAAGATATAATACTCTTTCCTTACAACTTCAAGTGAGTGTTACTGTCTTGTGCATATTTGGTTTCCCTTATATATCAGTCAAGGTTATAGTGATGTAATTGATGATCTCATGCATTCGTGCGCAGCTTCCACTATATTCTCTTAGAGATTAAGCTTGAGAAGGGAGTAGTAACTGTCTTGGACTCTAAACGTAAAGATCCCGAGGAGTATGCGGACATGACTCAAATGCTAGCCAGGTAAGTTAAATAGATCAATATTATCGACCATGCATATATATCAGCAACTTCATTTCTGATATCAACTAATTGTTTTCTTTGTTTGGAAGGGCTTGGAAAAAATTCACCAAAAAAGCTCCGGGACTGCCGAAGAAGCTACAATTTAGATACCCGAAAGTAAGTACTATATAGTAGCATGTTCCGCGCGCGCATCTCCTATATCTTGATTCAAGCGCTAGTTTCATCAATACCAATTTGGCATTCTTGCTTATCAGTTTGATTGACCTCTATTTCTTGTAAAGTGGTTGTGGCAGGAACCCGGGAATGATTATTGTGGATACTACATTTGCGAGTCCATCCGCCACACGACCTGTGAGCGGGGCTACACTGATGAACAATTTGAAGTGCGTAAGCAATCAATAATATTCACAAATTTATAGCATCATTTCATGTATTGACCCCCTACTTCAAATTAGATATTTCGGATGCGGGATGAACTCCTAACACCAGATCGTCTGCGAGCAATTCAAGAGGAATTGGCGGCATTCCTCCTTGAACACGTGATCGCTGAAGACGGAGAATACTATGTGGACCATGCATCCATCTGATAGGAGATTATTTTTGTAAGAGATAATTATTGTATATATGTGCCCGGTAGTGTCGGATAGATATACGAGAACTTGTTGTTCGACCAATCTCTCGGAGAAGGAGAGGTGGTCGATATTACTTCTCTCTGTATGCATATATATATATGTTGATTATACGATCTTCTGTTTCCTTCGGTTGCTTAGTAGCTAGCTAGCGTGACTCTAGTCCTCTCTATATACGTATGTGTAGTATGTAGCGTCGACCAAGCACGGACATAAGAGAGGACACTTCTCTCTATTAATTAGCTAGCTAACACAATATATGAAACACCTAAATTAACCCCCCAAAACCTAAAACCCCCCTCCCCTTTCAAAAAAAAACAAAAACCACAGCCACAGAAATGCTGACGCGTGGATGCCTTTTGGTCCCGGTTGGTACCACCAACCGGGACTAAAGCCTCTCCTGCCTGGGCTCGGTGCACAGGCCACGTGGACACCCTTCTGCCCCGGTTCTGGATTGAACCGGGACTAAAGGGTCAGAGCATTAGTACCGACCCTCTTGTCCCGGTTCTGGAACCGGGGCTAAAAGGCCCAAATGAACCTGGTCTTATGACCCTTTATCTACTAGTGTAGATTTGAAAGAAGAGCCATCCAATATTGTAGTCACTTATAGTCTTCATATTTATGAATGGAAATATTATTCTATGTGAATCAATTTTTAATACATATATTTATGGGAGAATATTACAACTACTTTGGGGTACTATCCACCCATCTCATGTGTTTTTGAAATTCATGTATTCCTCATGACAATATGTTGTTATTTATTCTTCATGCAATATAATTTCGTGATATGTATTTTTACTACTTGGAAAACATTGCTTCCTAATGTAACCTCAGAAATTACATATTTGGTATGAAATGATCACTATAAGACAAAATATGCACCATATGAACTTCCCATAGTGGTGGTTAGTGAAGACACATTATAATATGTTATCTACTTGCCACAAATGTTTCCTGCCATCGGTGGTAGTTACCCTCACATGAATTTTGTATGTTGTATGTAGTATCTTTCAATACCAAGAGTATGTATGAGTAGTATGTAGTATATAAAAAAATTTGGGTAGTATATATCCTACTATGAGGTAGTATGCATTGTTTTATGCGGCGGCTGGGTTGAGTGGCGGCAGCGGGGAGGGAAGAG
Organism: Secale cereale; assembly: GCA_902687465.1. Taxonomy (NCBI): domain Eukaryota; kingdom Viridiplantae; phylum Streptophyta; class Magnoliopsida; order Poales; family Poaceae; genus Secale; species Secale cereale. The sequence goes on along the minus strand of LR738715.1, from coordinate 809,355,882 downwards.
CGGTGGCGGCGGGGAGGGAAGAGTGGCGGTAGCGGGTTTGGGGGTGGAAGCAGGAAGGTGGATGGGGTAGCGGCGACGCGCGACGACGGCGGCGGCGGAAGGATGGAGGCGAGGCGGCGGCTAGGGTAGGCTAGGATCGGTCTGCGATAGATACCATGTAGAAGACTAGGTTTAGGCCGTGCAAAACAATGCATTGATCGATGCACTAGGAATGTATATACGATGTACAAGATGGGGGCCACAACCTTAACTATAAATGAAACTAGGAGGTGGGCCTATGACACAATATACATGCACAATATATTCAACAGTGCGGATGAATTGGCCATGGTTGCTTGACCATGGTGGTGGCGGATGTATATGTCAAGATAGGATTTGCTCCTTTGGTGATGGAGAGATACACTCTGGTCGCACTCACTATTATGGTGTCCGGCGTCACCTGGTCAGGTATTGTGACTAAGGAGTTAGTCACGGTGATACCGGAATACGAAAACGAATAAAGAGTAGAAACCAGTAACGAGGATAACTAGTTATAGCTATCAAGGTGTTGACCACAGGGATACCGTTAAAGTCTCATATATGGTTTTGTAACATATCGTGAGACAAAAGGAATTTTATGTGGTACTCATTATGTGTGTCCATATCCTACTAATAATAATTAATGGCCAGAAAGTGTTCCGGACATGTCTACGTATGATCAAATCTACAAGGTCACATGCTTAACACTTAGCGGCATTTAGGAATGGTAGAGTTTAATGCAGAATGAGAGAGAATGGTTATGATATTTTGAAAGTTCCGAAGTGTTCTGGTGATGTCCGGAAGTGTTTTGGAAGGTATCAAAAGTTCTAGAATATGATGGAATCTTCATTAAAGGTCTATAATATTCCATAATATTTTGGAAGGATCCTATATATTCCCGTCCTCCATTGCTCGCGGTGCAACTTAGCCTGGTGGGGCCAGGTTGGTCGAACCCCCTTGCTTTGGGGGCAGAGTTGTCCTCGCCGAACTCCACCTGCGTGGGGGTCGGACTGTCAGGCCCAAGATGCGATTCTATCCCGACACTACTAGGAAAAGGCCTACTAATGGCGCACCAATTTTGGCCATTAATGGCGCATTAGTGGTGCGTCATTAATGCCACGCCATTAGTATATTTTACTAATGGCGCACCACAGGTGCACCATTAGTATAGACCACGGTGCGCCATTAGTATGCCTCCCAGGAGGCCATATATACCCAGGTGCTTTGGCATACTAATGGCTCACTCTTGCCTGATGCGTCGTTAGTAACTTTGGCATACTAATGGCGCACTGTTGGATGATGCGCCATTAGTATCCTTTGGCATACTAATGGCGCACTATGATGTGATGCGCCATTAGTATGAATATTAGGTTTTTTTTTTACTTTTCTGTTTTTTGCACAGGTTACAAAATGTATTATTGGATAGAATATAGACAGCAGCACACAACAACAACAGATTCATCGAATACAATAAAAGATTAGTCTCTGAATACAATTCATCATATAGTCTCCGAATACAATTCATCATATTAGTCTCCGAATTCAAAAGACCGAAAAAGATAGAATATTATATTACAAGTCTCGAGACCGTGAGTAGCGAGTTTGTCTTCACATTACAAGTCGATGTCGATCATCTAAACTACCATCACATAGAAGAGAGTTGCGGTCATCACGATGAGCATCATCACGATGAAACTCGTCTTCATCCGGTTCCTCCAACGCTCCCTCCCCTCTCCCGCTAGATAGCTGGAGTATCTAGATTCCGCCTCGGCCCTAGTGGTGTACCCTTTGTAACTGTTACCGCTGAAACGGTGAACCTGTCTCCGACACTCCTCCCAGTTGTCGTAGACTCCGGGAACCTTACCTTTGTACACGACATACGACGGCATCGCTATGCACTAGCCAAACGAAATGTTAGTACCAATTCATGGACAATACATAAGCAATATATAAGTATGCAACAGAACGATCGGAAGAGAAGAGCAAGACATTAATAGCATCGATTACATCTAAGTTGAACGACTGTCGTAACCAAAGAGACATACTACAAGTTCATTAAAGTTTAATTACAACATGAGCCAATCGATCTTTCAGAACTAGACACAGCATCACTACTTTCGACTCGACTCAAGGGACCGGAGCGTGGATGAAGCCGCCGTCTATCGTGGGAGTCATGAAATCGCGGGCGTTGTCAGCCTGCATTTGTAGCCTTGTGTGTATGTCACTGTTGGACGGTTGATTTCTGAGGTAGAACTGCCCCGAGGTACGAAGGACATCTTGATGGATGATTTTTGCAAACTCCGACTGGATACGAAATAATTCTTGTCTGATGTCCGCGTCCTGGATTGCCGACACGCTCGCGGCCCAATCTTTGAGTTTACTCGGTAGCAGAAGGTGATGATGGTCCCGTACGATCGCCCGCATGTGATGGATGGTGTAGTAGGCACCCTTCTGACCGCCAGGCGGCTGCTTGACGCAACAGAACGTCGTATTGTGGGAGAACACGTGCTTGCCATACTTACGAATAGGCCTGGTGAAGGTGCCTCCAGATTTGGCGTAGCCGGGGAGAACATCATCAAGAACTATCTTAACATTTGTGTAGTCTACCTTTGACTGACGGTCCGAGTCGAAATACGTGGCCGTGGTATATTTCGGGCTTAGGAGGATGAGTGTGAAATGTGTGTCACTCCACAAAACACGGAATGTTAAAAGAAAAACGATCGAAATCTAAGAATTCATACGGTACGGGGCGGTTGAGGGGACGACTTACTCGGGAAAGTAAGGCACGAGGAAGTTATCCTTATCTCGGTTTGCCAGAATGATGCCTTCAAGGTAAGAACTCGCGACTTGCCGGTCCCCAGCGCTGCCCAAGATCTTGGCACGCATGTAGAAGGGGTCGACTATCACGATGTCCGAGGTCTTGTCTCTAATGATCCGCATCTCCATACTCAGCGAAAATAGCTGAACGAAGGTGTAGTGCAGCGGATGAAGGTTCAACATAGCGTAGATGTCATCAAACCGTAGGACGATCGTACCCCCGACGGAGTTATCCACAAAGCCCTTGCCCTCTGGCACCTTGGCCGCGAAAACCGGATATGCCACATCCTTCTCTTTGAGATGCCGCTTCTCCAAAGAAAGAACACTGTCATCCAGACTCCGCATAGCACCGGTTGCAGCATTGAGCATATTACTCGGTAGCATCGGCCTACCCGCCACATGCACCCTCCTCATTATATCCTTAGGTGAAGGTGGCCCGTCCTGAGCATGGATCGTACTCGGTGCCGGCTGGCTCACACCCTTGTTAGTCTTTCTTTTTCGTGCCTTCTTCTTCTCCTGTAATAGGACCGAGTTTTGCTCAGAGACCACCTTCTTGAGTGTGTTGGGGCTGATAATAGTTCGCACCTCGCCTATCTGAGGCTCGGTGAAGTCGGCAGCTGGAGGCGTCTCCTGAGAACTGAACGGCAGACGACGCCTGTTGCAACTTGGTTTCTCCGCGGTACCAGCTAGATCGCGCACGTCTTTTGTAGGATTGGGTTCTTAAAAAGGAGGCCCCATGAAGTCGCCATCGTGCCCATGATCGGCAAAGTACTCATTGACGTTGGCAAATGTATCGTCGTCGTTGTCGTCGTCGTCGTTCGGATCCTGTGCCATATGCATGTTTGGATCCAGTGGCATAGGGATGTCCGGCACCGTTGCGGCGGTCTTGCCATGGCTTGGCGCCGGCACAACTGGCGGTGTTGTCTTTGGGGTGGTGTCCCCCACCCCCAAACGAATCTGTCTCTTCGGCCAAAGCAGGGGCCAGCTTAGGCAGGCGCTGAGGGTCATCACATCATCTACGTCGGCCCCGACGGGTCGAATCGGAGGTAACAACTCGTCGCAGCCTGGCAGCACCCGAACCAGTTGAACCCTATAGAAGATGGGTGGCATCCTAGTACCGTGGAACATGGGGTTACTCGGTTGAACAATTTTTCCCTTGGCGACATCGACCAACTCGTTGTTCACGAAGTGCCGGAGAGTGCATGGAACGTCGGCGGCGCCCTGCAAAAACATGTAGGGCATCGGGGATGCCCAGTCCAAGGCAAGGAGATGAAGTCCTCAGCCGAGAGAGGCTTAATTAGTTACCGTGATGATGGCGTCGATCTCGGCTAATGTCGAGGCACCGCCAACGGCGGGCGTGCAATTGACGGAGGGGCCGCTTGCTGCAGAGGTGCCGGCCGGCGTACACCCGGGTGCATTAAGCTCCCGTGCCGACGTCGGAGACACCAATGCTGCCTCTGCCGGAGACACCAATGGCCCCGCCATCGCGTATTACGAGTTGCTGGCCGTGAAGCTGGGAATCGGGGGCGGCCCCTGTTGGCCGCCCGCAATCCACGCCTGCAACCCCTCAATCAAGATAGGCACAATGGCGGTGATCGTCGCTCCCAGTTGTTGTTGCACTTCCTCTTGGACAATCTCTAGAATCCGCGCCACTTGTGCCTTGAGTTCTTGAACGTCGCGCCACCAGCGTTATAGTATGACGACCATTTTGTGGACAAGCCTTTGCCGGCCACACGACCAGCTCATGACGGCTTACTGAGCTTATCCTTTTTCTTCATTACATTCAACGCCCTATTTAGAGTGGTGTCCCAAGGGTTACTCTCAGTCGACCCCGCTCTACTGCTTTCAGTCGCCTGCGGAAGGAATGTGAACCATTTAGAAATTTGGCTTCATTAATTAGAATGCAACCATATGGAGCTAATTACGTGGAGGTGTATTCCTTACCAGAACAAGCTCAAGTGCCCTTGTCTTCGGATCCGTGGTAAGCTCCTTTGTTTTCGGGTCCTTCTTGTACCGGGCCCTGACAAAGTTCCTGGTCTGCATGTCACCGTATTTATCGAAGAGGGGCGGTAGGCCTTGCTCGGCACGGTCCGCCTGCTCCTTGTCCCATATAGGCTCCGCCACTCTGTAACCGCCGGGACCGAGTGTGTGTTCCCCTAAGTTCAGCTCCCGCATTTCTTTCCCCCACTAACTTGATTCGGAGGTTGCGGTGCTCGAGCACTTGATCTTGAATTCATTGTAGTCATCCTCTATGATCGAAGGATTTTTCTCCTTGATCTTCACCATGCTTTTCCAAGTAAACAGGGCCGTGCTCATCTTCGTGAGGGCGGCATTGTTCAGTTTATTCATTTTGAGGCTTGGGTTTTCAAATTCAGCGGGGAACTTGTATCGTTCGTGCAACTTCGTGAAGAGGAGGTTGCGCACTTTCCCTCGGCCAGGATGCCTCAGGTTCTTGGTGTTGATCGAGACGGTGCTCCGGAGAATGCACCCGAGATGAAGCGAGTACCCCTTGACTATTCGTTCCGGCGCCATTGGATTCTCGTCGGAGTCCACTTCAGCAAATTCCTCCTTGAAGGTGCGGAGCACGGTCGGGCGCCGGTCCTTCCGTTGCCTCTTCGATTGGCTGCCATCTGTGCGTGCGCCGCCATGATCAGTGGTGGCATCCTCGGCGGCACCATCAGTGGTGTCATCCTCGGCGGCACCATCAGTGGTGTCAGGAACGGTGGGGAAGGCGGCATCCTCATACAAGTGAGGTTGTTCCTGCATCTCCTGGGACAGCTCCCAGAATGCCTTGCCGCCCGAACCCCCGGCCTCATCGTTGTGGGCCATGTTTCTCTCTAAATAGGAAAAAAGTTTGGTCAAAAAGTTGGTTATTGTCAAGGAACAAGATCATGGTCTCATCATTTAGGGTTTGTCGACACCGAGGCATCCTAAAAGCTAAGCTTTTATCATTGAGGGTTTTTCGACGCCGAGGCACCTTAAAAGCCTAAGCTTTCATCATTTAGGTTTTTATCGACACCGAGGCACCCTAAAAGCCAAGGTTTTATAATTTATGGTTTGTCGACACCGAGGCATCCTAAAAGCTAAGCTGGGAAGGAGAATTCTAAGTTGGGCCTAATCACTTGGCTCTATTGCCGCCTATGGTTTAATGCAGCAAGAATAAAGGGGCAGATGATCCTACTTAATTAAGTACTAAGATACCCCGGCCCATGCATTAGTCACAAGTACCCCATATGTCCTATTTTTAGCAAAGTCATGCTAAAATTCACGGAAAATTTCAGCATGACCTTTGCTGAAAATAGGACATATGGAGTACCCGAAATTGCCGGAACGGAAGTTAATCGACATTCCAGCAAACTCAAGGGCCTCTCGGGGTACCTGCAAAATCATTATCCCCGCGTAATGAAGTCGCCAATGGGTCATTTCAGAAGATCACAAGTAGCATCATCACAAGTACAACATCATCACAAGTACAACAGCAACAGCAGTGAATACAGGCATAACAGCAGCAGCAACAGTTAAGAAAAAGTTGCAGAAGCTTGTAAAACTATACTTTGAAGTTCAAATGGTGAGTAGCTTAGCTTGGCATGTCTCAGACTCATTTGTGCACTGGTAACTAGTTTTTTTACAGCAACCAACAACAACACTCATTAGGGAGCTGCCTGCATATTTTTAAAGAGAATGAAAATTATGTTTGCTCGTAAACTTGCTGGAGGCTACAAAACTAGTGTAAGTTATCGCTGTTCTACACACACTTAGTGACTGTGAAACTGTGAAACTGGCATAAATTGTCTGTGATGCCCTTAGGGACTGAAAGAATGTTTACATGCTAATTGACCCCATAGTAAACAAAATTAGATAAATTGTCCTAGAACAAATAAGTTGGCAGTAGGTCCATTGGGACTCGTTTAAATGCAGAACTAATCTGACCACTATAAATGACCCATAAGACAAACTGAAAATAGTTGTTGTTGCTGAACTAATCTGACCACTATAACATGTTCAACATTCATCCATAGTTGTTGTTGCTGCTACAATTTCAGCAAGCAACATGCCTAAATCCAGTGCCTGTTTGACTTTACTGAATTACCAACACATGGCACACACCACATTTATATTTTGTCAGGTCACACAACACATGCCTGAGGAGGAAGATTGAATTTTCTACAGAAGCATCATCAGGTACACTTCAACATGTGCTAGCAGCAACAAATGGACAATATTCATTCTTATTAATGGTCAATATTTATAACCTATCTACAAATGGCAAGAATATTGAGTAATCTACTGTTGTTTGATATATTGCAAATAATCTGTTGCAATTTGATCTATCACATAAACATGGTTGATCTTCATTTTGCATAAACCTGGTTGAGTATTACAGACAAATTGACAGCAAATTGACATGGTTGGAATTCATACAGCAACAGTAACAGTTAACTGAACTTCTTTTGCATGCATTTATCACTCAAGAAAACTTTCAGTAACAAGTGAGAAGCATCTGCATTTTCTTAGTGAACTTTTGAGTGCATTTATCACTTGTTGGAGTATGCTATAGCTTCTACAAATAACAAACTCCTTTAGTTTAAATCTTAGTTTTATCAAAACTACAGTTTCAATGAAGGAGTCATAACTAAATAACATGCACTATAGTTTCTCTAAAGTATTGGAACACTGAACATTTTCAGTATTGGCGCTATAGTTCCTCTACAGCTTGACAACCAGTGTAAACTACTGTACTGAGAACAACAAATTCAAACTCACAGCAACAAATTGAACAGTGAGTAAGCCTAAAGATTCTTCTCTTGCAAACCCCCAACCCTAGCTACTTAATTCTCCAACCCCATTTCCTTGTCCAAAATTCTGCAACCCCCAACCCTAGAACACATCAGAAGGAAATCAAGAGGGGTAAGAGGGGGAAGCGGCTCGGGTGCTCAGTTGGGAGGTCGAGGGCGACTCGGGGTAGCCGGAGCTAGTCGAGGCGGCGCGAATTCGGCGTCGAGCGGTGGCGATGTTGGCCGAGGCGGAGGAAATCGGCGGGCGTCGAAAGGATGGCTCGAGGGCGTCCGAACTCGTCCGGGTCCTCGTAGTCGAAGAGGAAGACGGCGGCGGTCCTCCTGGGCAGGCCGCGCGGTGTTAGACGGCGAGCACGTGGTTGACGCAGGTGGGGCCGCGGGGGGAGGGGCGCTTGGGCGGGAGGACGTCGAGGGCGCGGGCGCGGGCAGAGGGGGACGACGAGGGAGGCGACGCTCGGCTCGGGGAGGGGACGTTGGGGGCGGTGGTGGTCTGGTGCGGCGGGGGCAGCGAGCACGGCCGGGGACGCGAGCACGGGGGCGGTGGTGGTCGGTGGTGATCGGGCGCGGGTGAGATGATGCAGGGGAGGGATTAGAGAGAAATGTGGGAGATTGGGGATTTTAGCTAGCACATTAGTAATCTTTTCTTTTAGATAGCAATGGCGCACCACTCAGCGGTGCGCCATAAGTAATTTTTTTTTGAATAGCAATGGCGCACCAGCCAGAGGTGCGCCATAAATAAATTTATTATTATTATTTTTCGTTGCATCTAATAATTTTTTAGAAAATGAATATGAATATCAAACAGTAATAATTTTTTATAAAAACAGTAATATTTTTTTAAAAAAATGTCATCAAATTTATTATTTGAAAATATTTATGAATCGAAAAAATATCATCAAATTTATTATTTGAAAATATTATCAAATTTGTTATTTGAAAATATAATCAAATTTGTTTTTTTTATTTTTAGTTGCATTCATTTGTGATAGTGGAGCGGG
>LR738715.1:809323703-809347243 GCA_902687465.1 Secale cereale | reverse complement strand
GGGGAGGGTGCGGGGGGTCGGCTGCGGCGGTGGAGCGGGGGAGGGTGCGTGGTGTCCGCGACGGCGGTGGAGCGGGGGAGGGTGCGGGGGGTCGTCGGCGGCGGTGGAGCGGGGGATGGTGCGGTGGGTCATCGGCGGCGGTGGAGCGGCGGTGGGATAGAGATCGAGAAATATAAAAATATCATCAAATTTGAAAAAATATTCATGAATTCAAAAAGTGCCCATGAAATTTAAAAATATTCATGATAGTTCAAAAAGTGCCCATGAAATACAATCGAGAAATGAAGACTACAATTTAAATACAATCGATCATAGCTAGCTAGCTATCTGTTCACAATCTTCTTGCCCTTCTTTTTCGCAAATGGAGTTCTTCTGTGGAACAGACGTCCTTTAGGTAGGGTGGTCCTGCTTCTTCTTGTGGTGTATGCTGCTACTTAATCGTCGTCGTCATGTTCCATCTTCGGGTCGCCGTACTTGTTGAAGTCTTGCTCATTGGCCACTCCATCCATTCTGATGATCTTCCTTTTGCCTCTCCTCACGACAACACGACAGGGCTTTGACGGGTCGATAATGAAGAAGCATTGGTCAACTTGGGCAGCCAGTACCCATGGCTCATTTTTCGCGGTGACGTTTGCGCCCGTGGTCTTGGATTTGGCTTCGGGTATAACCATGGTGGTGAAATACCGGTCTTCTTTTAGGACACTCTTGGCCCATCTGACACGGAACATCGGGACCTTCTCTCCAGCGTAGCTCCGCTCCCAGATCTCCTCGATCCTTCCGTAGTATCTGTCCTTGTCGTTACCGGTGTAGGATTCCATCGTTACCCCGGAGTTTTGATAGCCATCGCTCTTCATGTCCTTGGCCTCGGTGTAGAATGTGTAGCCGTTGATATCGTATGCCTCATAGGTCATCAGGTTGTGCTCGGCGCCCTGTGACAAGGCAAATATGAGTTGTTCTTCCGCGGAAGAATCCTCATGTAAAGGGTACGACAGAAGCTTCTGCTTGAACCAATGCGTGAAACATGAGTTGTGATGTTTGATTATATCTCCGTTCGTCCTCTGTTGGCCTCGGTCATTGTACGTCTTCTCAATAAAGGTTTTGTGCTCTACCACCCAAGGATCGACCACGTCTATGTGTTGTAGCATGACTAGGTTTGCTCTTTCAAAGTCGGCGAGTCGACCCTCGAAGTCGACATGCATTTCGCGGCGACCCTCACGGTGATCCCATCCAGCGAGCCTGCCGAGGTGCCTGTTGACGGGCAGACCAACGGGGTTCTCGATGCCTAGATAATTCGTGCAGTAGGAGATGCACTCTTCGGTCAGAAAGCCCCTGGCTATGCTTCCCTCTAGACGTGACATGTTGCAAACGTATCCTTTGATGACACCATTCATTCTTTCGAACGGCATCATGCTGTGCAGGAACGTCGGCCCGAGTTGGATGATATCGTCCACGATATGGACCAGTAGATGCACCATAACGTCGAAGAATGCGGGCGGGAAGTACATCTCAATCTCGCATAGTATCACCACGATCTCTTCCTGTAGCCTTCTGTGTTGCCTCACGCCAACCGACTTCCGAGAGATGACGTCGAAAAAGTTGCATAGGCCAAATAGCGTTTCATGGACCTGCACGTCCATGATCCCGCAGATTGCAACTGGAAACATCTGCGTCATCAGCACGTGACAGTCGTGAGACTTCATCCCGCTGAACTTCTGCTTCGCTGGGTCTAGGTATCTGCTTATCTTCCCCGCATAACCGTAAGAAAGTTTTACTCCTAAGAGGCAGGTGAAAAACTGCTTGATCTCCTCCTGACTTAGAGTGAAGCACGCGGGAGGGTAGTCATTTCCGGTCTTCTTGGCCTTTTTGCCTTTGCGACGACTATCCGTGTCCTGCTTCGCCTCATCATCATCATTAGCGTGAAGCTCTTGCCTGATGCCCATTGATTTCAAGTTTGTCCTTGCTTTCGGCCCATCTTTGGTCTTCTCTGGCATGTTGAGCAGGGTACCAAGCAGACTCTCGCACACGTTCTTCGTGATATGCATGACATGAAGGCTGTGAGGCACACGGTGGATCTTCCAGTACGGCAAGTCCCAGAAAACAGACCTCGTTTTCCATACCTTCAGCAGCGGCTCTGGCGCCTTTCGCTTCTTTCCCGGCTTTCGCGCCTTTTGCTTCTTTCCCGGCAGTGGGCAATCTTTCCAATTTTTCAACAACTCGTCTATTTCCTCGCCGCTCCTCGTACGCGGGCGTCCTCGGGGTTCGGTTTCACCATCGAACAGATCCTTACGTTTTCTCCACAGGTCATCATCGCGAAGCCACCTTCGATGTCCCATGAACACGGTTTTTAAAGACCCGGGATCTCTATCTAGCTGGCGATACGTTGTGTCATCCATGCACCAGACGCATCCAGAAAATCCGTGCACCACCTGCCCCGCGACATATCCGTAAACGAGATAGTCGTGCACCGTCGTGAGCAGTGCGACTCTCATATCAAAATATTCTTTCTTTGCGGCGTCCCATGTATTGGCTGGCGTTTTCCACAGCGTGTCTAGCTCCTCTTTCAGCAGCCCCAGATACAGATTGATGTTGTTCCCTGGTTGTTTCGGTCCTTCAATTAGCATACTCATGTGAATGTACTTCCTCTTCATGCACAACCGGGGGGAAGGTTATAGATCCACACAAACACAGGCCAGGTGCTATGTGTGCTTCTCTGGCTGCCAAACGGATTGACTCCATCGGTGCTCGCGCCCAGTACGATGTTCTTTGGATCGTTCCCAAATTCTGCGTCTTTGAAGTCCAACGCTTGCCACTGGCTCGCATCCTTAGGGTGACTCAGCATCTTGTCTTTTTAATCTATCTCCGGATCATTTGTGTCATCTTCTCGCTTCTTCTCCTCCCTATCTGCGTGCCAACGCAGGAGCTTTGCTACCTTAGGGTCCGCGAAATACCGCTGCAGACGAGGAGTGATCGGAAAGTACCACACCACTTTTCGAGGAGCTTTCTTCCTCTGCTTGTATCGAGTGACACCGCACACCGGACATATGGTAGACTCCGCGTGCTCGTCCCGATAAATGATGCAATTGTTCATGCACACATGGTATTTCACGTGCGGTAAATCCAGAGGAAACACGATTTTCTTCGCCTCCTCGAAACTGGTCGGGCACTTGTTCCCCTTGGGAAGACGTTCGTGCCAGAATGACATGTTCTCGTCGAAGCATGCGTGGGCATTTTGTATTTTACCTTCATCTCCAGAGCCATGAGCGTTACTTTCAGGCGGGTATCCTTGGGCCTGCATCCTTCATACAATGGAGCAACCGCGTCTATCTCCAGTTGATCCATCTTGGCTTTTTCTCGGGCGGCAGCTCTTGCGTTATCCGTCTGCTTGAGAAGCAGCTCTTGAATATGAGGGTCTTGCACCCAACCCATCAATTGCCCAGCGTCGTCTGCTCCGCCGGCATGATCATCTTCATGATCATGCCCGTCGCCTGCTCCGGCATCTTCCTCATCATCATGTCCTGCATCTTCTACATGATGACTGTGTATAGCATCACCGTCGTGATCATCTCCTGGAGATTCTTCGTCTTCCCGCCCGCCCGGGCCGCGGTGGTTGTCTTGCTGCCCTTCCTCATTTCTTGCCCGGCCCCCATGGACGACTTCGTAGTCATCTTCATCACCTTGCCACCGATAGCCATCCATGAAACCACGCAAGAGCAGGTGGTCCCGCACCTGCTCGAAATCCGGGTCCGCAATAAGGCTCTTCAGCTTGCATCTTCGACACGGACATCTTATCTCCGTCTCGTTCTTTTGAAGCATCTCGGCCTTCGCGCAGCTCGAAAACCTATTCACGATGCCTTCGGTCATCGTGCGGACCATGGTCGCCTGCGGGGTAGAGCAAAACGATATTTTAGAACCAAGAAAAAATTTGGCATGACTTTCCCTAAAAATAGGACAAAAAAGAATGCTTAATGCCAAAATTCTCGCCGAAACGGAAATGAATCAACATTCCGGCAAAATATTGGCAACTATCGCATTTCAAATACCTGTACACCTGCAAACACAAACATATATGCAACACCACAAACATATGCAACACCACGAACATACATAGATCTAGCTAGGCCATAAAAAGTGCATGTGCACATTGTTGGAGGGAGAACAAATTAAAGATAGCTTCCCCCCTTACTTACCTATCAAAAAAAAGGTAATTTAACCACTTAATTTGAATGATTCTATGGTGGAAATGAGGTGACAAAGAGGAGGCACCAGAGACAAGCTTTGGAGGATGAAGTGGGTAGGAGTGGCTGTCCAAAATATCTTGTTGGTGCCCACTTACTAATGGCGCACCACCTCCAAATGCGCCATTAGTAACCCATGTTACTAATGGCGCACCTGCTGGTGGTGCACCATTATTAGTTTTGCAAAAAAATAAAATAAAAAAAACATACTAATGGCGCACTATGTCAAAGTGCGCCATTACTAGTTTAAACTAGTAATGGCGCACTGTGGCACAATGCGCCATTATTAGTTTGAAAAAAAAAGAATAAAAAATATAATTAAAAAAACAACAGTAGTGGCGCACAATGTGACTGGTGCGCCATTACTAGTTACAACTAGTAATGGCGCCCTGTGTCTGGATGCGCCATTAGTATGTTTGGAAAAGAAAAAAAATTGATACTAATGGCGCACCCTGAGCCAGGTGCGCCATTAGTGTATTCCACTCTAATGGCGTACCAGCAAGTGGTGCGCCATTAGTATATACTAATGGCGCACCGCATGTCTGGTGCGCCATTAGTGTCAATCCCATCTATAGCCCCTTTTCTAGTAGTGCGATCACGTGACACTTACGTGATTGGGGCACAACCGCATTTCGGGCGCTTAGCAAGATGGATATCATTACATCATACCATTACATACATACATGGGGGATGCAACAATACATACACGTCACATGAATACAACAACATCAATACAAAACATCCGACTACGGATGCAAACATGAAAAGCACAATGACATCCATCTGCTATCCCAGGCTGCCGACCCGGAACCTAACCCAAGACTGAAGAAGAAGAAGAAGAAGAAATAACTCCAAAACAACGATCGTCGCTCTCACGTTAAGACATCAGAAACCTGCACCTGCAACTGTTGTTGTAAGAACTGTGAGCCATGAGGACTCAGCAATCCCATAACCATGGGTAACAAGACTATCAAAACTTAATAGGTAGGAAGAGGTAAAGTGGTGAGGTTGCAGCAGCGACTAAGCAATATGTGGTGGCTAAATTACGAGTACAAGAATATGATGAGCATCTACGCAAACGGTCACAATCTAGTAGTGATCGCTAAAGATCCTGAACTACCTACGAGTCAAGATGTCGGGGGAAACTGTCCGCCACGAACACCTATGGGACCGGAGCCCCTTGTCTGTGCGGTACGAGGACGGAGGGAGCACGAAGAGCAGACCGTAGCGAGCACGCGGGCAGTTTTACCCAGGTTCGGGCCGCGGTAGACGCGTAAAACCCTACTCCTGCTTAGTTGTATATTGAGTTAGAGAGCTCGGGAGCTTGAAGAAGCAGCTACACCGAGCGTACGAGTGATCTAGGTTCCGACCCCCCCCCCCCCCACGTTGTGCATGGGCCTCCTTTTATAGTGCAAGGGGTCACCGACAGGTGTCAACGTAGGAGAAAAGGGTAAAAGCGTAAAAGAGGTGGTAGTTGTAACAGTGCGGGAACAGTGGAGCTACAGTGCGCGAACAGTGGTCGCTACCTACTTTGACAGTGGGGGACAAGGGCATTTAATGCCCGTCGCCGTCGACCCCAAAAGCTCCCGCCCTTGCGTCTCCGTCCGCCACGGCGATGGATCCACCACCGTGGAGTGCCACCGTGTCCCCCAAGCTGCACAGCCATCCGCCACGCGTCCCTGGATAGGCCCCAGGGCGACGCGTGGGCCGATGAGCTGGAGCGCGGGCACACAGCGCAACTCTCCCGGCAAGCACCTTGCCGGGGCCTTGATCTTGCTGGGCCCGGGAGCTTGCCGCTCCCCGGGCCCTCGCCGGGGCGCATATAGCGCCGAGGCGTGTCTTCTAGTCTTCCTGGCAAGCTCCTCTTGCCAGGGCCTTGTGTCAGTGGGGCAGTCTTGAGCCTGGTACGGCCTTCCCGGCAAGCTCCACTTGCCGGGGTCTCGATCTTCTGTCTTGCATACTTTGTTTTTGAATGGCTTAATATGGAGCAGAAAGGTCTCCGGCGAGCGCGTGGTAAACCCTGCCGCGGGAAGCTGCAACTGACCGTGCACAAGTTGGGGTACTGAGGTACCCCTACCTTAGTACACCGACAGGAGCCCCCGGGCCTGGGCCACACACGGTGCCGGGCGCTGTTGGGCTAGGCCCAAAACAGTGCACGGGCACACGCGGCCCACGGCGTGCCGAATCCACTTCCGTATCCGCCGCATCCCCCCGTAACGGCACGCGTCGATTGCGGCGTCGTGGGATGGGACGTGCCCACGTTCCATCAATGAAAAGGGCGAAACGCCCCCCACTCCCCCATAAAAGCAGAGGAAGCAGGAGCGGTCCCCCTCCTTGCGCTTTCATTGCATCTTCTTCTTCCTCCAGAAACCCCCCTTGCGCTCCACCTCCATACCTCCGCCGCCGCCGTTCTCCACTTCCTTCGCCGTCTCCGCCATGGCCCCGAAGACCGAGAAGGCGAAGGCGGAGAAAGCCAAGAGGGAGAAGTCGGAGCAAGCAGCGAAGCTTACCGCGTACCGGAAGCGGAACCTCGTCATCCCGCCGAAGCTCGGCGCGCGGGAGTTCTGGAACAAGTACTACTTGTTCTGGGCCAAGGAAACCAAGGCGCACCCCCGCACTCGAGCCTATCCAGCCGCCGCCAAGGACAGCTACCCCGGCAGGTACTACTTCTTCGCAGCCTTCTTTCACTGCGGTCTTTGCCCTCCTTTCTCTGATTTCTTTTGCGACGTCATGCACACCTATGGCCTCCACCTCCTCGACTTCACCCCCAACGCCATCCTCACAATGGCGGTTTTCGCACACATGTGCGAAAACTTCATAGGAATACACCCGAATGTAGCGCTGTTTAGGCACTTCTTCACTCCTAGAGCAGAGACCGGCGCCCCCCTCTCCGGAGGAATTTCTTGGGTATTCCGTCTGAACAAGAAGGAGTCGTACTTGCCGGGGGAGCTCCGCGGCAAGTGGGAGGAGTGGCGAGCAGATTGGTGCTGGATCGTTGAGGACGAGCCGCAGCCCTTCACCGCGCCGCGCACAACGCCCATCGCGCGCGGCAGGGATTGGAGCGAGCTGGACTCGGACGACGTCAAGCTCGACGTCGCCCTCGTCCGGATTCTTCGTCTTCGGACCGCCAGGCTGTCCGTCGCAGAGGTAGGCGCAGATTTCCTTCGCCGCCGCATCGCCCCTCTCCAAGACAGGAAAAGGTCGGCCTGGGAGTACGGCGGCCCGGCGGATATAATGAGGCTGCGCCCCGGGCTGAACTTCAACTTCACGACGCTGGAGCTGAAGGGGATGGTCCGGGAACTCTTCAAATATGACCCGGCACACCCCGAGTGGTTCAGACCTCCCCGGGGAGTGGTGCCCCTCTGCAACAGCACAGTCCGGGACCGTCTCTGCGCTATGATGCCCGCGTGCAATTCGCACGGCGTGGACCGCACGTGGATTCCGCCCAAGCCCATAGACGTCCTCAGCTTCTTCGACAACCTCGTGGAGGTGGCGAAGAACAAGAATGACATCAAGGAGCATACGCGGGACACCACTGAGCAGGAGCTTGCTTACATGGCTTCTCGGGCTGAAGAGGCCGCTGCAGCCGCAGCGGCAGGAGATTTTGGGTACACACCTGATGAGGCGGAGGCTGCGGATGCGTCCAGCCAGGCGGAGGAGGCGGAGATCCGCAGACTGTTGCAACTTCCTCCCGACGCACTCGCCAGGGTCCCCTCTTTGAGGCACTCCGGGATCCACGGGATCGTGGCCGAGGCTGCGGCAAGGGAGAGGCGCCGCGGGGAGCGGAGGCGCCGGAGGGAGTGGAGGCGCCAAAGGAAAAGAGGCCGCAGCGCAGGGCGCTGGGCCCAGCGAGCCAGCCGGGGAGGAGGAGGAGGAGGAGGAGGCCGAGGACTCCGACGGATCTACGGAGCTCTACGCCGACGACCTCTCCTCGTCGGAGACCTCCCCGCCCCCAGCAAGCCCAAGGCGGTCCCCACCGAAGCGTCTCCGCAAGGCGGCGACGGGAGAGAGGGCGCAGGCGCCCCGGCAACAGCCAGCTCGACGGGCAGCTCCCCGGGGGAGCCAAGCTGCGCCGGGGGCGACCGGCGCACCAGCCACAGCGGAGGCGGCCCGCGCGCGGGCCACGACGGAGGCGCCCCGCAGGCAGGTGTCGAGCCGACAGGGGTCTTCTCGGAGCGGAGCAGCGGCTCCGCCCGCTCCCCGGGCTCCGGCTACCACAGGGGCTGGGTCTTCGCAGCCCCCATCCCCCGGGACCGCCAAGCGCCCGAGGGAATCTTCTTCTTCCGCTCCTCGCGCAGACGCCCCCCAGGTGGAGTATGACTTCTCTGCCTTGAGCGAGGACGACGAGGAGGATCAGGAGTAAGAATCCGAGATCTCACACCTTCTCAAGTTTCATCTTGATTATTGTTGATACTGATTTTGTTTGTTGCTTTGATTTCAGGACCTTGGTTCAGCGCGTGGCGAAGAAAGCCAAGGCGCCTGTGGTCGAGGTCGCGGAAGACTCGGCCGCCGCGGCAACAGGGGACGTGCCGGAGCCAAGCCTGCCGGACCCGAGCGCTGCTCCGAGGAGCAGCCCCCAGCGCAGCCCCCAGCGTAAGTCTGGGGTCTATCCTTCCGCTCGTCGGGGTGCGCTTGAGGATTTTGTATTGTTTCAATATCTTGATGCCTTTGTCTTGACTCGTGCAGAGGTGGAGCTACAGCGGCAGGAGCGCCCGGAGACCGTCCTTGAGGAGCCGCAGGCCCCGCCGTCCCCGCCAAGGCCGAACTCCCCGGCAAGGGAGAGCGCTCCGCCAAGGGCGGGTACTCCGCCAAGGGCGAGTACCCCGCCAAGGGCGAGCAGCCCGGCGAGGGCGGCCACTCCGCCAAGGCAGAGCTCCCCGGCGAGGGAGCCCGCCGCTGATGACGTCCGCCAAGGTAAGTCTTGTACTTTGTCTTCTTGGCGTTGTTTCTTTTTGGATTTTTGCTTGAACTTCTTTTTCTTTTTCTTCTTTTTAGATCCTCCTCCTCCCGAGCCGATGGAGACGGAAGTCATCAACATCGAGGATGAGGAGGGCGCGCAGGGCGGCGGCGGCGACGTCCCTGTCGCCGAGGACACGGCGAGAGCCGCCGAGCCGGCCGCGCAGGAGACCGCTCCGGCTGCGGACGCAGCGGCCGGGGAGGGGGGCGGCGACCGCACCACCGACCCGGAGGCGGCGGGAGCATCAAGTGCTGCGCCGGCCGCCGACCCCTCCGCCGGCAAGGAGCAGGGCTACTACCTTGAGGCCCCCAACGGAGTCTTCATCCAGGTGCCTTGGGGGTCTTCGTCGTGAGCTCCCGCGGAGGGCGAGACATTTGACGGGGAGGTCCTCGCCTCCGCGGGCCTGAAGATTGTCGAGGCGCCCGGCGGGAGTGAAGGGCCCGAGGAGGAGAAGCTACTTCACCAGCTCCTGGCACTTTACCGGGCCAGGCAGGCGAAGCTTGCTTCCCGGGAAGCCCTTGCCGCCAAGGCCGCCGCGGAGATGGAGAAGCGCGCGGCGGAGCTCAGCGCCGCCAACCAGGCGGCCCTCCGCGAGGTGGCGGAGGAGCGAGAGCGGCTCGCCGGCGAATACCAGGAGTGGGTGCTGGAGAAGGCTGAGGCTGAAGAGCAGCAGCGGCTCGCCGGGGTGGAGCTGTCCCGGCGAGAAGGAGAACTCGCCCAGCGGAAGGTCCAACTCGACTCCCATGAGGAGGACCTTGCCGCTCGGGAGGAGGCCCTTGGCGGGGAACTAAAGGAGGCGAAAGCCGCCGCGGCTGCCGCGGAGACCGCTAGGAAGGAGCTCGCCGCCAAGGTCGCGCAGCTGGAGAAGTCGCTGAAGGTGAGCGCGGAGAAGGTCGCCGCGCTCATCACGGAGCGCGAGAAGGACGCCCACACCAATTCAGAACTCCAGGTGCGTCTTTCTGAGAGGGGCGACGAGTTGAAGGCCGCCAAGGACTCCATCGAGGACTTGGAGTTGAAGGTCTCTACACTGAAGGATTCACTCGACGCTGCCCGGGCCCGGGAGACCAAGTTGAAGGAGGAGCTCCGCAAGGAGCGGACCCTAGTGGACAGCGCCAACAAAGCGGCTGAGCTCTTCCGCAAAACCGTTGAGGTATGGACCGAAGACTTAGTATCTTGTGCGTCCAACATCGACCAGGAGCTGCTGGCGTTGAAGCTGGAGCACCTCATCTACTCCCCGGATCCAAACCTCCCACACAGCGCCAAGCTCAGCCTCTTCTTCAGGGGAATCGCGCCGGCCCTTGCTGATCTGCGGAAGAAGATCCCCGCGCAACTGGCCGAGGAGACGCGCCTGCTCTGCATGGGAACTCTGGAGCGCGTGTTGACGAAGATCGTATATCGCAATCCGGGCATCAACCTCACCAACGTTCTTCGCAGCTTGCCGGCTGACGCGGACATGGAGGCTCTGAAGGAGCAGGTCGCCCACATCATCGCCAAGGTGGCTAAGATCCCCAGGATTGAGGGCGACCGCGTAGATTAGGCCCCCATTATCTTTATCTTTTTGTTGCTGCATTTGATGTCATGAACTCATTAGTCCATTGTGACAAGTTATCCTTTGTAAGATATTTATCTCATTTTGATCAATCAGTGCAATGTTATCTTCCTTGTCTTAATCCTTGACTTTGTATGTTTTTCACCCTACGCTCCCGGGGAGCTTGCCGGCAAGGGACCTTTGCCGCGAGCGCTGAGTGCTGGACTCTGAGCAGCCTGCTGGCCAAGGTCTCACCGGCAAGCAACCTTGCCGCAGCTAGTCGCAACGCACTTAGCTTGCTGAGCGTACTCGGAAACGAAGCAAGGGCGTGACACTTGTCGCAGCTCACTTAAATCGTTGAGCGAACTCGGAAACAAGATAAGGGTGCGGCAAGCTACGGGTAGGGGCGTCGAGGTTGTGCGAACCTGACCCGGCGTTCGCGCGGGCGCATTCTTCATCAACCTCGCCAGTTTCGTCAGCAACTTCACTAGCAGCAGCTCCATGGCCCCGAAGAAGAAGCCTTCGGAGGTCGGAGGCCCGTCTACGTCTCATCCGCCGCCACCAGAGCCAACGGTGGGCGGGGGAGACGCCGTCGGGAGGGTGGTCGCCGGCGAGGACACTCGCGGCGCCACCAAATCCAAGGATAGGATGGACGACCGAGCCTCGGTCTCCGTGGACGCGCCACGTCCATCTCAGCACACGACATCCCAGCCGCGCCATACCACAGGAGGTGGTATCCGCTTGCTGGGACAAGGCCAAACCGGAGGCTCGCGGGACGCCCCGGACCACCGTCCGGGCACAAGCAAAGCGAAGGCGCCGGCGCGGGACCCTGCTCCTTCTAACGTTGTTAGGAGTCCGAGCATATCCCGCTCCTCGCACCGTTCGCCCCCGTTCCCCTCCACTCCGGCAGAAGCGCTCGCAAGGGCACAACTGCTCCTCGACTTCCCTCCAGCGGCAGACAAGGCCGAAGACTGGAGGGCCACCATCCAGAGCCTGATAGCCTTCGCCAACAACGATTCTCCACAGCAGCCGGCGGCCTCGCGGCCGCGGCAAGCTGAGAAGACGAAGGCCGACGGCGACAAGACCGCCGGGGGTGCGACAAGCGTGCACTCCCCGCCGCGGAAGCAGAAGACGCCACCCCGCCGGAACAACGCCGACGACGGCTCCACAGCGTCGTCGGACCCGCGGGCTCGTCGGGAACAACGCCAGGTCCTTGACGACCGGCGACAAGAAGACGCTCGCACCACGATCGAGCGCCGCCGAGAAGCTCGGCGGCAATCAGATAACAGAGCTGGGAACGCTGTCGACGCGCGCGCGCCCGGTGAACCAGGCGACTTGCCGTACGCGGCAGGCTGCCCTGCGTTCACCCGCGAGCTGCGTCGCGTCCAGTGGCCCAGCATGAAGAATTTCAAGCCCAACGTACCGGAAAAGTACGACGGCAAGACGCACCCCTCGGAATTCCTCAGCGTCTATACCATCGCAGTGCAAGCTGCCGGGGGGCGCGACGAGAAGATCTTGGCAAACTACTTCCCGCTCGTGCTTAAGCCGAACGTCCGTTCGTGGCTTATGCACTTGCCGGAGGGTTCCATCTCTTCTTGGGCCGACCTTTGCCACCAGTTTGTTGGCGCCTTCACCGGCGGCCGCAAACCCCACGGCCAGGAGAGCGATCTCCACATTCTGGCCCAGAAGGAAGGCGAAACCCTGCGCAAATACATCCAACGCTTCAGCCGTGTGCAGCACAACATCCCTGATGTCCACCCTGCCGCGGTTATCAGCGCATTCCACCAGAACGTGCGTAACCGCCGCATGCGTGAAGAAATGGCGATGACCAAGATTCGGGATGTCAGCAAGCTCTATGCTCTGGCTGACAAGTGCGCACGCGCAGAAGAGGGGAGGAGACTCCCCGGGGAGGATGCTAGCGCAGGAGGAAGCGACAGCGACGACGCCGCCCCGGCAAAGAAGAGCCGGCGGCGGAATAACAGAAGGAAGGGCAAGAAAGAGGTGCTTGCCGTCGAGAAGTCTGGCAAGGAGGCTCCCGCCAAGCAAGCGCAGGCTGGCGGCTCCGGCAAGGAGCCTGCCCCTGTAGCGGTAGCCGACAAGCCGGGCAGCTCCGACAAGCAATACTGTAAGATCCACCGCACCAAGGGCCACGACCTCTCCAACTGCAAGCGCGTCGAGTACCTCGTCGAGCAGCAGAAAGCTGAGTACGAGAGGCGCGACAAGGAGAAGGCCCAAGGTGGCGGGGAAGAGCCAAGCAAGAAGCGGCCGTTCAACGGCCGGGGAGGACGCCGCGGCAAGGCCAAGCAGCGGCAAGGAGATCGACCTCCCCGGGGCCGCGACAAGGACGAAGAAGACGACGACGAAGACATGGAGGACGAGGATAACAGCGAGCAGGAGTTCCAGAAGGCCACGGAGGTCCTGTGCGTCGACGGTGGCGCCTCCCTGCACACCTCCCACCGCCAACTAAAGCAGTGGGTGCGTGAGGTGAATGCAGCGGAGCCGCCCGTGGAGTCGCGCAGGCTCCTCAAATGGTCCAGCACGCCCATCGTTTTTGATCTGAGGATCACCCTGACCGCACGACTGCGGTCGGGTGCTTGCCGATGCTGGTCTCACCCACCATCCGCAACCTCAAGGTCACAAAAATGTTGGTTGACGGCGGGGCCGGGCTGAACTTGATCTCCTCTGCTGTGATCAAGAAACTCCAGATTCCAGATGGCGAGCTCGAAGAAACCGGTTATTTCCAAGGAATCAACCCGGGAAGGAGCAAGCCCAAGGGAAAGATCACTCTGCCGGTGACCTTTGGCGGGGAGCTCAACTTCAGAACTGAGCGCATCACTTTCGACGTCGCCGATATTCCATTGCCCTACAATGGAATACTTGGCCGTCCTGCCCTCGCCAAGTTCATGGCAGCTTCCCATTATGCTTACAACGTACTCAAGATGCCGGGGCCGATAAGCGTCATCACTGTCCACGACGACAAGAAGGATGCGCTTGTCTGCGCCGACAAGATCTACCGGGATGCGGCAGCTGCGGCCGAGAAGGATACACTTGCCGCTGAAGTTCCCGGGGGGAAGAAGACGAAGACCAAGTCCGGCAAGTGCTCTGGGGCCCACTCCGGCAACCGTACCTCTTCGGAGTGCTGCGCTGCCGTCGAGGACGTTCCATCGAGCTCCACCGGCAAGAGTAAGAAAGGGATGGCCGCTCCTCCGGCAACCAAGAAAGTGTCCGCCAAGGAGGACGGCACTGGTGGTACCTTCACCATCAGTGCCACCCTTGACAGCAAATAGGAAAGCGCGCTCGTTGCCTTCCTGCGGGCGAATGTCGATGTGTTTGCCTGGCAACCATCTGACATCCCTGGTGTTCCCAGGAAGGTAATTGAGCACAAGCTTGCTGTTTGTCCTCATGCGCGGCCCATCAAGCAGAAAGTGAGGAAGCAAGCCGTGTAGCGCCAAGAATTCATCAACGAAGAAATCAAGAAGCTAGAGGCAGCAGGCCTAGTTAGAGGTGTGATCCATCCGACGTGGTTGGCAAATCCAGTCGTCGTGCGCAAGGCCAATGGGAAGTGGAGACTGTGTATAGACTTCACCGATGTGAATAAAGCATGTCCCAAAGATCCATTCCCTTTGCCGCGCATTGACCAGATCGTTGACTCCACTGCCGGATGTGAGCTACTCTGTTTCCTTGATGCATACTCAGGCTATCATCAGATTTTTATGGCCAAAGAGGATGAAGAGAAGACTGCATTTATCACTCCATGTGGCACTTATTGCTTCATACGCATGCCATTTGGACTGAAGAATGCAGGATCAACCTTTGCAAGGGTAGTATACACTGCTTTTGAGCCACAGATCCACAGAAATGTAGAGGCTTACATGGATGACATCGTGGTGAAGAGCAAGAGCAAGGAAACCCTGATCCAAGATTTGGAAGAGACATTTCAGAACCTGCGCAGGATACAGCTCAAGTTGAACCCCGAGAAGTGCGTCTTTGGAGTCCCCTCCGGCAAGCTTCTCGGGTTCTTTGTGTCACAGAGGGGGATTGAAGCCAACCCCGACAAGATTAAAGCCATTGAGCAGATAGAGGCCCCAAAGCGCGTTAAGGATGTCAGAAGGCTTGCAGGTTGTGTGGCTGCCCTCAGTAGGTTCATTTCAAAGTCTGCAGAACGCGCCCTACCTTTCTTCAAAATCTTGAAGAAGGCAGGTCCCATGAAGTGGACTCCGGAAGCGGAGGCAGCGCTGCAGGATTTGAAACAGTACCTGTCCTCCACTCCAATACTTGTCGCACCTAGACCACAGGAAAAGTTGTTGCTGTACCTAGCGGCAACCAACCAGGTGGTTAGTGCTGCGTTAGTAGCGGAGAGGGAGTCCGACGAGGAGTCAGCACCACCGGCAAGCGAATCCAGCGACAAGCAGGGGGCTGCTCCGGCAAGCTCTGGCCCCGACAAGGATAACTCTGCGCAGGAACAAGATGAAGTGCGGAAGAAAATGGTGCAGCGCCCAGTGTATTTTGTGAGTTCCCTTCTCCAGGGGGCTAGATCAAGGTACTCTGGTGTGCAAAAGTTGCTTTTCGGCCTCCTCATGGCCTCGAGAAAGCTGCGCCATTACTTCCAAGCACATGAGATAACAGTGGTCACTCGCTTTCCGCTGAAGAGGATATTGCACAACCCAGAAGCAACAGGCAGGATTGTTGAGTGGGCACTGGAGCTGTCAAGCTTTGGACTCAAGTTCGAAAGTACTTCAACCATACAGAGCCGAGCTTTGGCAGAATTCATAGCTGAGTGGACCCCAACGCCCGATGAAGAAGTCCAAGAAACAAGTACACCCGTACAAGAAGCGACAAGTGAATGGGTAATGTATTTTGACGGTGCCTTCTCGCTGCAAGGCGCCGGTGCTGGCGTGGTACTCATCGCGCCCACCGGAGAGCACCTCAAATATGTTATCCAGATGCACTTTCCCAGGGAGCAAGCAACAAACAACACTGCTGAATATGAAGGCTTGCTCGCCGGCCTCAGGATTGCGGCCGAACTTGGGATCAGGAAGCTGATTGTACGGGGAGATTCTCAGTTGGTGGTCCGGCAAGTTAACAAGAGCTATCAGAGCCCTTTGATGGAAGCTTATGTCGATGAAGTGAGGAAGCTTGAAGAACACTTTGAAGGTCTGCAGATGGAGCACGTCCCGAGAGCTCAGAATGAAATTGCAGATGGCCTTTCAAAGTGTGCTTCGATGAAGTTACCTGTGGAACCAGGGACCTTCTTGCTCAAGCTGACTCAACCATCCGTTACACCATCAATTGGGCAGTCCAAAAAGAGAAAGTTGGTCTCCGGCGACTACTTGCCGGCGGATCTTCCTGAAACCGCCGCCAAGATCCCCAAGATCAACAACCACAACGCTGAGGAACAGTTTGCTCCTGCAGATCCTCGGGTCTGTACAGTTGAAGCAAGCATTCCCGACAAGCCTCGCCCCGGCGAGCTTGCCGGGGGACCTTCAGCTCCGGCGGAACCAGAGGTCCTTGCCGTAGAAGCTGAGGTTCCCGCAGCGGCCCTCGAGCCTTTAGTCCTTGCCGCCGAGCCCCAAGCTCCGGCATGGGCACAGCAGATCGTCCATTTTCTTCAAACTGGAGAACTTCTCGACGACCCAGAAGAAATAGAGAAGATAACCAGACAGTCAAGTATGTACCAGTTCGTGGACAACGAGCTGTACAGAAGAAGACTCAATGGTGTCAGACTGAAGTGCATCTCCAGGGAGGATGGACAGAAGCTGTTGGCAGAAATACACGGAGGCATATGCGGCCACCACATTGGCGCAAGGGCACTTGCCGGGAAAGCTTTCCGGCAAGGGTTCTTTTGGCAAGAAGCCCTCCAAGATGCAACTGCACTAGTAACCAAGTGTGAAGCGTGCCAGTTCCATGCAAAGCAAATTCATCAGCCAGCTCAAGCTCTCCAAACAATCCCTTTGTCCTGGCCCTTCTCGGTCTGGGGGCTCGATATCCTCGGCCCCTTCCCTCGTGCTGTCGGGGGCTTTGAGTACTTGTACGTTGCAATCGACAAGTTCACAAAGTGGCCAGAAGTGGAGCCAGTGAGAAAGGTGACAGCACAGTCAGCAGTCAGGTTCTTCAGGTCGATTGTTTGCTGTTTCGGGATCCCTAACAGGATCATCACCGACAACGGTACACAATTTACTAGTCGCACCTTCATGCAGTACGTCCAAGACCTTGGCGCCAAGGTCTGTTTCGCTTCTGTTGCTCACCCGAGGAGCAACGGTCAAGCGGAGAGGGCCAATGCTGAAGTGCTGCGCGGACTCAAGACAAGGACCTTTGACAGGCTGCGCAAGTGCGGAAGAAATTGGATAGAGGAGCTACCGGCGGCTCCTTGGTCAATCAGAACGACACCAAGTCGAGCCACCGGACAGACACCCTTTGCTCTAGTCTATGGAGCAGAGGCAGTTCTCCCCACGGAACTCGTATACGGATCTCCTCGAGTGCTCGCTTATGATGAGCTCGAGCAAGAGCAACTGCGGCAAGATGACGCGTTGCTCCTCGAGGAGGGACATCTCCAGGCTGCTGTACGAGCTGCTCGATACCAGCAAGCCTTGCGCCGCTACCATAGCCGCAAGGTCAGGGCCAGGAGTCTCGAGGAAGGCGACCTTGTTCTTCGGCGTGTTCAGTCCGCTAAGAATTCAAACAAGTTGACGCCGAAGTGGGAAGGCCCTTATCGGGTGAGACAAGTCACGAGGCCCGGCGCTGTCCGCCTCGAGACCGAAAAAGGCTTACCGGTGAGCAACTCCTGGAACATAGAGCATCTTCGCAAGTTTCACCCATAAGGCGCGGTTGCCGTGACCCGCTCCGGCAACCACCTTTTGTACAAGCTTTGCCGCTGTTGCATGTAACCCTTTGTACAAAGCCGGGCGCAGACCCCGTGCATCAGTAAAGTTTTTGTGTTTTTCGCGCCGATTGCCTTTTGCATGCTTTTCTTTGCTATTCGCATGCTTTGGTTGTCATTCGGTGCAACACTCAAGTAACCGGTAAGCATTAGCGCGCCGAGAGGCCATATACTTGTTTCCCTCTTCTTTTTCCTTGCCTCTTGAGCACAAGGAACGTTCCTCGCGCACAAGTTTGCTGGGGGGAAAGGAGGTGGAACCAAGTGCTGTTCAAGAAAGAGAAGCCTGGAACCAAGTGCTGTTCAAGAAAGAGAAGCCTTACCGGGAAGCAAGCAATATATGAAAGCTAAGTTGTGACCAGTTCGAATTTTTAAATTTTTAGTTGTCTGCCTTGAACAGCCACACTTTGTATGGAAAACCTGTGCGCGGAGGAACCTACCCGTAGCTTGCCGCACCCTTATCTTGTTTCCGAGTTCGCTCAACGATTTAAGTGAGCTGCGACAAGTGTCGCGCCCTTGCTTCGTTTCCGAGTACGCTCAGCAAGCTAAGTGCGTTGCGACTAGCTGCGGCAAGGGTTCTTGCCGGTGAGACCTTGGCCAGCAGGCTGCTCAGAGTCCAGCACTCAGCGCTCGCGGCAAAGGTCCCTTGCCGGCAAGCTCCCCGGGAGCGTAGGGTGAAAAACATACAAAGTCAAGGATTAAGACAAGGAAGATAACATTGCACTGATTGATCAAAATGAGATAAATATCTTACAAAGGATAACTTGTCACAATGGACTAATGAATTCATGACATCATATGCAGCAACAAAAAGATAAAGATAATGGGGGCCTAATCTACGCGGTCGCCCTCAATCCTGGGGATCTTAGCCACCTTGGCGATGATGTGGGCGACCTGCTCCTTCAGAGCCTCCATGTCCGCGTCAGCCGGCAAGCTGCAAAGAACGTTGGTGAGGTTGATGCCCGGATTGCGATATACGATCTTCGTCAACACGTGCTCCAGAGTTCCCGTGCAGAGCAGGCGCGTCTCCTCGGCCAGTTGCGCGGGGATCTTCTTCCGCAGATCAGCAAGGGCCGGCGCGATTCCCCTGAAGAAGAGGCTGAGCTTGGCGCTGTGTGGGAGGTTTGGATCCGGGGAGTAGATGAGGTGCTCCAGCTTCAACGCCAGCAGCTCCTGGTCGATGTTGGACGCACAAGATACTAATTCTTCGGTCCATACCTCAACGGTTTTGCGGAAGAGCTCAGCCGCTTTGTTGGCGCTGTCCACTAGGGTCCGCTCCTTGCGGAGCTCCTCCTTCAACTTGGTCTCCCGGGCCCGGGCAGCGTCGAGTGAATCCTTCAGTGTAGAGACCTTCAACTCCAAGTCCTCGATGGAGTCCTTGGCGGCCTTCAACTCGTCGCCCCTCTCAGAAAGACGCACCTGGAGTTCTGAATTGGTGTGGGCATCCTTCTCGCGCTCCGTGATGAGCGCGGCGACCTTCTGCGCGCTCACCTTCAGCGACTTCTCCAGCTGCGCGACCTTGGCGGCGAGCTCCTTCCTGGCGGTCTCCGCGGCAGCCGCGGCGGCTTTCGCCTCCTTTAGTTCCCCGCCAAGGGCCTCCTCCCGAGAGGCAAGGTCCTCCTCATGGGTGTCGAGTTGGACCTTCCGCTGGGCGAGTTCTCCTTCTCGCCGGGACAGCTCCACCCCGGCGAGCCGCTGCTGCTCTTCAGCCTCAGCCTTCTCCAGCACCCACTCCTGGTATTCGCCGGCGAGCCGATCGCGCTCCTCCTCCACCTCGCGGAGGGCCGCCTGGTTGGCGGCGCTGAGCTCCGCCGCGCGCTTCTCCATCTCCGCGGCGGCCTTGGCGGCAAGGGCTTCCCGGGAAGCAAGCTTCGCCTGCCTGGCCCGGTAAAGGGCCAGGAGCTGGTGAAGTAGCTTCTCCTCCTCGGGCCCTTCACTCCCGCCGGGCGCCTCGACAATCTTCAGGCCCGCGGAGGCGAGGACCTCCCCGTCAAATGCCTCGCCCTCCGCGGGAGCTCGCGACGAAGACCCCCAAGGCACCTAGATGAAGACGTCGTTGGGGGCCTCAAGGTAGTAGCCCTGCTCCTTGCCGGCGGAGGGGTCGGCGGCCGGCGCAGCACTTGATGCTCCCGCCGCCTCCGGGTCGGCGGTGCGGTCGCCGTCCCCCTCCCCGGCCGCTGCGTCCGCAGCCGGAGCGGTCTCCTGCGCGGCCGGCTCGGCGGCTCTCGCCGTGTCCTCGGCGACAGGGACGTCGCCGCCGCCGCCCTGCGCGCCCTCCTCATCCTCGATGTTGATGACTTCCGTCTCCATCGGCTCGGGAGGAGGAGGATCTAAAAAGAAGAAAAAGAAAAAGAAGTTCAAGCAAAAATCCAAAAAGAAACAACGCCAAGAAGACAAAGTACAAGACTTACCTTGGCGGACGTCATCAGCGGCGGGCTCCCTCGCCGGGGAGCTCTGCCTTGGCGGAGTGGCCGCCCTCGCCGGGCTGCTCACCCTTGGCGGGGTACTCGCCCTTGGCGGAGTACCCGCCCTTGGCGGAGCGCTCTCCCTTGCCGGGGAGTTCGGCCTTGGCGGGGACGGCGGGGCCTGCGGCTCCTCAAGGACGTTCTCCGGGCGCTCCTGCCGCTGTAGCTCCACCTCTGCACGAGTCAAGACAAAGGCATCAAGATATTGAAACAATACAAAATCCTCAAGCGCACCCCGACGAGCGGAAGGATAGACCCCAGACTTACGCTGGGGGCTGCGCTGGGGGCTGCTCCTCGGAGCAGCGCTCGGTTCAGGCAGGCTTGGCTCCGACACGTCCCCTGTTGCCGCGGCGGCCGAGTCTTCCGCGACCTCGACCACAGGCGCCTTGGCTTTCTTCGCCACGCGCTGAACCAAGGTCCTGAAATCAAAGCAACAAACAAAATCAGTATCAACAATAATCAAGATGAAACTTGAGAAGGTGTGAGATCTCGGATTCTTACTCCTGATCCTCCTCGTCGTCCTCGCTCAAGGCGGAGAAGTCATACTCCACCTGGGGGGCGTCTGCGCGAGGAGCGGAAGAAGAAGATTCCCTCGGGCGCTTGGCGGTCCCGGGGGCTGGGGGCTGCGAAGACCCAGCCCCTGTGGTAGCCGGAGCCCGGGGAGCGGGCGGAGCCGCTGCTCCGCTCCGAGAAGACCCCTGTCGGCTCGACACCTGCCTGCGGGGCGCCTCCGTCGTGGCCCGCGCGCGGGCCGCCTCTGCTGTGGCTGGTGCGCCGGTCGCCCCCGGCGCAGCTTGGCTCCCCCGGGGAGCTGCCTGGCGAGCTGGCTGTTGCCGGGGCGCCTGCGCCCTCTCTCCCGTCGCCGCCTTGCGGAGACGCTTCGGTGGGGACCGCCTTGGGCTTGCTGGGGGCGGGGAGGTCTCCGACGAGGAGAGGTCGTCGGCGTAGAGCTCCGTAGATCCATCGGAGTCCTCGGCCTCCTCCTCCTCCTCCTCCTCCCCGGCTGGCTCGCTGGGCCCAGCGCCCTGCGCTGCGGCCTCTTTTCCTTTGGCGCCTCCGCTCCCTCCGGCGCCTCCGCTCCCTGCGGCGCCTCTGTTCCCTCCGGCGGCGCCTTCCCTTGCCGCGGCCTCGGCCACGATCCCGTGGATCCCGGAGTGCCTCAAAGAGGGGACCCCGGCGAGTGCGTCGGGAGGAAGTTGCAACAGTCTGCGGATCTCCGCCTCCTCCGCCTGGCTGGACGCATCCGCAGCCTCCGCCTCATCAGGCGTGTACCCAAAATCTCCTGCCGCTGCGGCTGCAGCGGCCTCTTCAGCCCGAGAAGCCATGTAAGCAAGCTCCTGCTCAGTGGTGTCCCGCGTATGCTCCTTGATGTCATTCTTGTTCTTCGCCACCTCCACGAGGTTGTCGAAGAAGCTGAGGACGTCTATGGGCTTGGGCGGAATCCACGTGCGGTCCACGCCGTGCGAATCGCACGCGGGCATCATAGCGCAGAGACGGTCCGGGACTGTGCTGTTGCAGAGGGGCACCACTCCCCGGGGAGGTCTGAACCACTCGGGGTGTGCCGGGTCATATTTGAAGAGTTCCCGGACCATCCCCTTCAGCTCCAGCGTCGTGAAGTTGAAGTTCAGCCCGGGGCGCAGCCTCATTATATCCGCCGGGCCGCCGTACTCCCAGGCCGACCTTTTCCTGTCTTGGAGAGGGGCGATGCGGCGGCGAAGGAAATCTGCGCCTACCTCTGCGACGGACAGCCTGGCGGTCCGAAGACGAAGAATCCGGACGAGGGCGACGTCGAGCTTGACGTCGTCCGAGTCCAGCTCGCTCCAATCCCTGCCGCGCGCGATGGGCGTTGTGCGCGGCGCGGTGAAGGGCTGCGGCTCGTCCTCAACGATCCAGCACCAATCTGCTCGCCACTCCTCCCACTTGCCGCGGAGCTCCCCCGGCAAGTACGACTCCTTCTTGTTCAGACGGAATACCCAAGAAATTCCTCCGGAGAGGGGGGCGCCGGTCTCTGCTCTAGGAGTGAAGAAGTGCCTAAACAGCGCTACATTCGGGTGTATTCCTATGAAGTTTTCGCACATGTGTGCGAAAACCGCCATTGTGAGGATGGCGTTGGGGGTGAAGTCGAGGAGGTGGAGGCCATAGGTGTGCATGACGTCGCAAAAGAAATCAGAGAAAGGAGGGCAAAGACCGCAGTGAAAGAAGGCTGCGAAGAAGTAGTACCCGCCGGGGTAGCTGTCCTTGGCGGCGGCTGGATAGGCTCGAGTGCGGGGGTGCGCCTTGGTTTCCTTGGCCCAGAACAAGTAGTACTTGTTCCAGAGCTCCCGCGCGCCGAGCTTCGGCGGGAAGACGAGGTTCCGCTTCCGGTACGCGGTAAGCTTCGCTGCTTGCTCCGACTTCTCCCTCTTGGCTTTCTCCGCCTTCGCCTTCTCGGTCTTCGGGGCCATGGCGGAGACGGCGAAGGAAGTGGAGAACGGCGGCGGCGGAGGTATGGAGGCGGAGCGCAAGGGGGGTTTCTGGAGGAAGAAGAAGATGCAATGAAAGCGCAAGGAGGGGGACCGCTCCTGCTTCCTCTGCTTTTATGGGGGAGTGGGGGGGCGTTTCGCCCTTTTCATTGATGGAACGTGGGCACGTCCCATCCCACGACACCGCAATCGACGCGTGCCGTTACGGGGGGATGCGGCGGATACGGAAGTGGATTCGGCACGCCGTGGGCCGCGTGTGCCCGTGCACTGTTTTGGGCCTGGCCCAACAGCGCCCGGCACCGTGTGTGGCCCAGGCCCGGGGGCTCCTGTCGGTGTACTAAGGTAGGGGTACCTCAGTACCCCAACTTGTGCACGGTCAGTTGCAGCTTCCCGCGGCAGGGTTTACCACGCGCTCGCCGGAGACCTTTCTGCTCCATATTAAGCCATTCAAAAACAAAGTATGCAAGACAGAAGATCGAGACCCCGGCAAGTGGAGCTTGCCGGGAAGGCCGTACCAGGCTCAAGACTGCCCCACTGAGACAAGGCCCTGGCAAGAGGAGCTTGCCAGGAAGACTAGAAGACACGCCTCGGCGCTATATGCGCCCCGGCGAGGGCCCGGGGAGCGGCAAGCTCCCGGGCCCGGCAAGATCAAGGCCCCGGCAAGGTGCTTGCCGGGAGAGTTGCGCTGTGTGCCCGCGCTCCAGCTCATCGGCCCACGCGTCGCCCTGGGGCCTATCCAGGGACGCGTGGCGGATGGCTGTGTAGCCTGGCGGACATGGTGGCACTCCACGGTGGTGGATCCATCGCCGTGGCGGACGGAGACGCAAGGGCGGGAGCTTTTGGGGTCGACGGCGACGGGCATTAAATGCCCTTGTCCCCCACTGTCAAAGTAGGTAGCGACCACTGTTCGTGCACTGTAGCTCCACTGTTCCCGCACTGTTACAACTACCACCTCTTTTACGCTTTTACCCTTTTCTCCTACGTTGACACCTGTCGGTGACCCCTTGCACTATAAAAGG
>LR738715.1:809232283-809323576 GCA_902687465.1 Secale cereale | reverse complement strand
AACCTAGATCACTCATACGCTCGGTGTAGCTGCTTCTTCAAGCTCCCGAGCTCTCTAACTCAATATACAACTAAGCAGGAGTAGGGTTTTACGCGTCTACCGCGGCCCGAACCTGGGTAAAACTGCCCGCGTGCTCGCTACGGTCTGCTCTTCGTGCTCCCTCCGCCCTCGTACCGCACAGACAAGGGGCTCCAGTCCCATAGGTGTTCGTGGCGGACAGTTTCCCCCGACATAACCCCGCCGTGTTCTCTTCTCAAAATGAAAAGAGACAGTCACGGTTACTCACACAGTTGTGTGTTTTACTTCGGATCCTCTGTCAAGTTTTCTACAACCGGACATTAACAAATTCCAATCTACCACATAACCGCGGGCACGGCTTTCGAAAGATCATAACCCTGCAGGGGTGTCCCAACTTAGCCCATCACAAGATCTCATGATCAGCTGAAGTAATAATAATTATTACCCCTTATCTTAGGGAAATCCGATCAGGCTCGGTATCCCGGTGCACAAGACATTTCGACAATGATAAAACAAGTCCAACAAGACCTCCCGGCGTGCCAACACCCTGGTAGTAGCCACGCGTATCTCGTCTCAGGCCATGTCCAGATGGGACATCCTACGAGTAAAACCAGCCCTCGGGTTTCCCCAAGGTGGGCCCGCAGTGCGCCCGTTTGGGACCAACACCATCAGCACTGCCCCCCTGCTATGTAGAAAATAATCTCGAGGGAGCGTCCCCCCTATGCAATTTAATTAATTAATTAAGTTGTTATTATGAGGCAAATTAAAACCAATGTTGGGCCTTGCTAGAGGAGTTTTATTCAAAGACGAAGTGTCAAGGGGTCCCCATATACCCAACCGTGTAAGGAACGCAAAATCAAGGAACATAATGCCGGTTAATCGGCGCCCAAGGTGGCATGAGTGGAACAAAACACCGAGCAAAAGGCCAAGCCTTCCACCCATGCCCAGTATATAGGTGTGTTAATAATAATAATAGATATTGAGATAATCGAACAACAAGTTCCAACATGGAACGATATTCATCTTCACCTGCAACTAACAACGCTATAAGAGGGGCTGAGCAAGCGGGTAACATAGCCAAACATTGGTTTTGCTGGGAAGGTGTCAAAGGTTAGAGGTTTCATGGCAACAAGGAGAGGCTGACAATAATGATGGGTTGCGCGACATATAACGATAGCATCGAGACTACTAAGCATGGCAATGATAGTAAAGGTATCCAAGGGTATGGTCATCTTGCCTGAGATCCCGCAAGGAAGAAGAACGGGTACATGAAGAAGACGAGGAAGAAGCCTTGAAGAAAAACCACGGGTAGACGAACTATTCCTCACGATCGCAACGGAACAAGCACTAACGAGAAGAAGCAAACAATACGGTAAACACACAACACAAGAACATGTAAATATGCTCAACAAAGTATGATGCAAGACTAGTCTATATATGATGCAATACATGGCAAGGGATCAAGCACTCAAAAACAACACCAGAACATGACAATATGCTCAACCAAGTAGGATGCAAGACAAGTCTATATATGATGCAATACATGGCAAGGTAGGAAGCACTGAAAAACAACACAAGAACATGACAATATGCTCAACCAAGTAGGATGCAAGACAAGTCTATATATGATGCAATACATGGCAATGTAGGAAGCACTCAAAAACAACACAAGAACATGAAAATATTCTCAACCAAGTAGGATGCAAGACAAGTCTATATATGATTCAAAACATGGCAAGGGATGAAGCACTCAAGAACAACACCAAACAACAAGTTTAAATGAGGCCGGAATCAACATATAACATGAACAAACCTCATATGCATAGTTCGAAATTAGTCCAGATCTGAACAAACCTTAACTTAAATTTGTTAAACATCAGGTTAACATGCACCATGATGATCTACACAAAATTCTAGTCAAGTTTCATATAAAGTTTGTTTAATTCGGAGCTACGGCCTAGAAGATATGAGCAAAACAAGACAAACATGGCAACGGTGCAAGAAGCACCAAAACATCAAGAAAACACACTCCAAACATGAAAACAACATGATATTATGATTCTACATGCAAAATCACACAAGCTTCATATAGGACACACCCAAAACGGAGCAACGGGCTGAAAGATACACATGAAACAAGATATAACAACAAGCTGAAGTTAACAGCCACATAGCGACTTTGGAGCAAGATATATATATGCTACATCACTCAAACAAGATAACAAGAAGCATGGATGTGAAGTAGACATGCACCAAGTTATCATATCTCAAACTTGGCAACAAAATAACAAGTTTCAGCAGTTTATAACAAGTAGCACTCTTGCAACAGAGATTAGAGCATCTAGATGAACTCAAACAAGCATGACACAATGGAACAAAGTGTATAGCACATCACGACGATCATTTTGACATATCATACACTCAATTTGGATAAGTAACACAAAGTTACAAGGATGCAAAGATGCAACATATTAAGCAATTACAGGGACTTAGCCAAAATTGCAGACAGCGGAAAAAACTTACACGGGCCTAATATACACATGCAACCGGCCCAACAGCAAAGGAAAAAAAGAGGCGCGCTGGGGGTGTGGCCTCACCCATGGGCTCGGCCCAGAACGTGGAGAGCGGCGGCAGGGCAACTGGGCCCGCGAGGCCCACGCGGAGGGACGCGGCCCATGCGAGGAGGAGGAGGCCCAGGAGGGGTGTTCGGTCGGTCGTGCTCCTCCTGATCCCTCCTGGATCGTGGAGGACAGGGGAGGCGGCGGCGGCGGTTGCCCGGCCGGTGAGGTCGCCGGAAGGCGGCGAGGCAGAGCCACCGTGGCGGATCCGGCCCTCCTAGCTCCAGATCCGGCCGGCGGCGAGGTGCTCTCGCGAGGGGAGGCAGGCGGAGCACCCAGGCGGCGGCGGGGAGTAGTGCCGCGGTGGCCGAAGGTTGCTCCGGCGAGCGGGAGTCCGGGGACGGCGGCGATGCAAGTTCGGCGCGGCGGCGGAGGTGTGCGCCGGTGACGGAGGCGAAGGGCGGCGGGGCGCTGAGGAGCTGCGGCGGGCGGCAGCGCGGACATGGGCCGGGCGGGCCTGGCATGGGCTCGCGGGCCCGCGCGGCGGTGGGAGGCGGCGGCTGGCCACGTGGCCGCTTGTGGTTGGCTCCGGGAGGCCGAGGAGCTGACGTGGCGGTTCTCGATTGGCTGAGGTGAGGTGGCCGGCGGTTGGACATGTCCAGAGGTGGAGCGGACATGTCCGGCGGCGCGAGGAGGAGGATTTTTAGGGTTTCATCTGCGCGAAAATGGAGGGAGAGGCACATATTTATAGGTAGAGGGAGCTAGGAGTGTCCAAATGAGGAGCCGTTCGCGGCCACGCGATCGTGATCGAACGGCCAAGAGCATGTAGGGGTTAGAATGGGCTAGGTGGGCTGTGTGAAAGGGGTGCTGGGCCAAAAGGGGAAAAGGCTTCCGGTGGTTAACACGGTTAACCGTTGGGCTATCAAACGAGCTCCGAATGCGACGAAAGATGACAGGCGGTCTACGTATGCTATAATAAGACCACACGCCAAGTTTCAACCCATTCCGAGAACGTTTTCTGGCCACTCGCAAAATAAATATTCGGAGGCATAGCGGGCGCGTGTGAGTGTGTCTAGGCTCAGAACGGACAACAGAAAGGACGGGCGGACTCGGGCGGATGCAAGTTTTGAAAACATGCTGATGCAATGCACACGATGACATGGCAACGACGATGAATGACTGGCTGACATCTGGCGCACCTTTCTCGGGGTGTCACACGGACTCCCTCACTAGGTCGGTAGACCCCTCCCCACTCTCGCCACCTATATATAGAGGTGCAAGGGCACACCAGAGAGACAACCCTGATAGCCCTGGCAGCCCCCTTCCCAATTGGCTGCCCCATCTCTCCCATTAAAATTAGATCTAGTGTAGCACCCTTAAGCTGCTGCAACTCTACTTCATACATTGTTCGTTGTTCTAGTGTAGCATGGTGGTTGTGACTTCAATCATTTGCAGTCTCCCTGGGCACCTTATTTTCTACTCAGGGCTGCAATGCGGTCCAGCAGCTCATTTAAAGACGAGGAGTCTGCCAGATTCGTGTCTTTAGAGAGTTCTGAGCCAATGTGAGAGTGGTGCCCGGTGACTACAGGGGATGCGGTTGGCTTGAAGGCCACGCGGGCGCATATGGCGAACCCGCCATGCTGGAGGACCTGGCCAAGAACCAGGCTTTTTCCGAGGGTAATGTCGTCATTGATAACGAGATGAGCCACCAATCGGTTCTGGTGAGTACACAACGGAGCTCTCAATGAAAGCACCATTGTCGGTGTCAAAACAGGGAGATCTCGGGTAGGGGTGCCCACGCTGTGCATCTAAAGATTGATGGTAACAAGGGACTGGGGAGATGATGTTTACCCAGGTTCGGGCCCTCTCTATCCAGATAATACCCTACTTCCTGCTTGATTGATATTGATGAATATAGGGTTACAAGATTTGAGCTACCTCGAGATCGTAGGGGCTAAACCCTGGAAGTCTAGCATATGTAATTGTGATTCGGCTAGGTCTTACGAACTAAATCCTCCGGCTTATATACATGCCGGAGGAGGCCCAGGGTTACATATTGATGACTTGGGGACGAAGGAATCATTACATCCAGACATCTATTTTACCTTTCTACATACATAGGAGTCATATCCGGACACGGGGGATGACCTTCTGCTTTTATCTTCATGGCCCATCAGTTCAGCCCAGCTTCAGTAGCCCGGACACCCGAGCACCCCTAAATCCAGGACTCCCTCACCTCTTCTTCAACTTCTTTCCCCATCGCCGGCTCAGCTTCCTCCCCATTGTAGTACCATCGTGTTTAGAGAACCCATGGCCAGGATAGCTGTCATCATTCTCTTCTTCATTTTCTTCCATTAGAACCCCTCTTTCTCCATGCTTGGCCCAATAGTTATAGCCGGACATGAAACCGGACGTAAACAGGTGGATGTGAATGGTTCTTGAGGTAGAGTAATTTTGATCATTCTTACTGAAAGCACATGGACAATACATAAAACCATACGGCCGCTTGTTTGACTTAGCCGAAAGAAGAAAAGTATGCACGCCATTAATGAACTGGGGAGAGCATTGATACGTCTCCCACGTATCTACTTTTCCAAACCCTTGTTTGCGCCCCTAACTTGCATGATTTGAATGGAACTAACCCGGACTGACGCTGTTTTCAGCAGAACTACCATGGTGTTGTTTTTGTGCAGAAATAAAAAGTTCTCGGAATCGCCTGAAAATCAACAGATAATTATTTCAGAAAATATAAAAAATACCTGCAAGAAGATCCACACCGGGGTGCCCACGGCCTATCCTCGAGGGTGGGGGCGCGCCCCTGCCTCGAGGGCCCCCCGATGCTCCATCGACGTATCCCCAGGTCCTATATATTCCATTTCAAGGAGAAAAAAATCAAGGAGAAAGAATTATCGCGTTTCACGAGACGGGGCCGCCGCCAAGCCCTAATCTCTCTCGGGAGGGCTGATCTGGAGTCCGTTCGGGGCTCCGAAGAGTGGAGATCATCGCCATCGCCATCATCAACCTTCCTCCATACTCAATTCCATGGTGCTCACCGCCGTGTGTGAGTAATTCCATCGTAGGCTTGCTGGACGGTGATTGGTTGGATGGGATCTATCATGTAATCGAGTTAGTTTTGTTAGGGTTTGATCCCTAGTATCCACTCTGTTATGAGATTGATGTTGCTATGACTTTGCGATGCTTAATGCTTGTCACTAGGGCCCGAGTGCCATGATTTCAGATCTGAACCTATTATGTTTTCATGAATACATGTGTGTTCTTGATCCTATCTTGCAAGTCTATAGTCACCTACTATGTCTCATGATCCGGCAACCCCGAAGTGACAATAATCGGGACCACTCCCGGTGATGACCATAGTTTTAGGAGTTCATGTATTCACAATGTGTTAATGCTTTGTCCGGTACTCTATTAAAAGGAGGCCTTAATATCCCTTAGTTTCCAATAGGACTCCGCTGCCACGGGAGGGTAGGACAAAAGATGTCATGCAAGTTCTTTTCCATAAGCACGTATGACTATATTCGGAATACATGCCTACATTGCATTGATGAACTGGAGCTAGTTCTATGTCACCCTAGGTTATAACTTCAACAAGATGAATTGCATCCTACGTAATTTCCCATCACCGATCCAATGCCTACGAGCTTTACCTATATTGCTTGTCGCTTATTTACTTTTCCGTTGCTACGATCACAAAAACTACAAAAACACTATCTTTACTTTTATTGCTGCTACGGCCACTATCATATTACTTTGCTACTAAACTATCTTGCTGCAGATACTAAGTTTCCAGGTGTGGTTGAATTGACAACTCATCTGCTAATACTTAAGAGTATTCTTTGGCTCCGCTTGTGTCGAATCAATAAATTTGGGTTGAATACTTTACCCTCACAAACTGTTGCGATCGCCTACACTTGTGGGTTATCAAGACTATTTTCTAGCACCGTTGCACGAGAGCATAGCTCTATTCTTTAAGTCACTTGGGATTTATATCTGTTTATCACTATGAAGAATTTGAAGGACTAAAAAATCAAGATCTTACCCTCAACTACGAGGGGAGGTAAGGAACTTCCATCTAGCTATGCGCTTGATTCTCCTTCTGTTATGAGTAAACTTGTGACACCTACTACTGTTATTGAATCTGATATGCCGTATGTTCTTGATGATGTTACTTCTGCTATGTATGATGAAACTACCTCTATGCCTGACACTGTGCCACTAGGTGAATTTCTAGATGAAAGTGATGATGAAACTACTCTCAATATATATGAATTGCCTGTTGTGCCTGAGGGTTATGTTATGGATGAAGAAACTGCAGGAGACTTTCTTGCTTGCAATGATAGATATGATCTTAAGAAGTTATTATCTAAGCTGAAAGAAAAGTACTTGAATGCTAGAATGAAACATGATCCTACTATTGCTACTTCACCTATCTGTGTCACTGATAAGGATTATGAATTCTCTGTTGGTCCTGAGTTAATTACTTTGGTTGAATCTGATCCTTTCCATGGCTATGAGTCTGAAACTGTTGTGGCACATCTTACCAAGTTGAATGATATAGCCACCCTGTCAGGGATATTATTATTAGGTATAAACCGCCCAGGAGGGGCCAGTTTATGCCTGTGGAGATTATTTCTACTGAAGTCCAGCCAAACATGGAGCAAGACGCTTTAGCCCAAGAAGCTTAAGTCCCAAGAGACATTAGGGCCCATGATTTGTAAACCGTTATATGACGTGTAACTTGTGATGTAATATAGGAAGGATAGATACCGAGCCGGACACGTTTATGAACCGTCCTCGGGATTCTGTAAACCGGACCAGGCATCACCTCTTATATAAAGGGATGACCCGGCGACGGTTCAAGGCAGAGAACAACAGCTCGAGACACAGGCAAAGCGGATTCGCTCCCTGGTCATCGAAACCCTAGCAATACTACACCAAACTAGACGTAGACTTTTACCTTCATTGAAGGGGCTGAACTAGTATAAAATCCCTGTGTCCTTGTCCGCTTTAACCCCTTTTAGCTAACCCGTAGCAATGGCCTCACGACTAAGTCCTTTTGCTAGGACATCTGCCGTGACAAAACCACGACAGTTGGCGCCCACCGTGGGGCCATCGCACGATGGTTTCGAGTTCTTGAAGGGCAGCTTTGAAGGACTCAAGGGCTACGCAGTGGGCCGGATGACTAAGAGTCGTCGCGGCAAGATCTACATAGATGATGTGGGCTGGGGCCCCGAGGCCGATTCAATCGAATACGGGTACCAGGTCCCCTTCGGCGGCATCCACGTCTTCATCGGCAAGATCGGCGAACCGGGCCCTGAGCCGGACATCTTCCCCAACCTCGTCGAGCCGGCTCAGCGTGCGAGACCTGCCCGGATTCGGCCCGCCGTGAAGCACGTCTTCGTTGGAGCAGTGCATGGAGTGCAAGCCGAAGACGGATCGGATTCTTGCGGTGAGACTGTTGTCTATTCCGGTGAAGAATCGTCCTCCGGAGAGACGATATCTTTATATTTGTTGCAGGACGGCCGATCTGAGGGCTGTTCCGATAGTGACAGTATTCCGGACGCCCTCGTTCTACCAAACCTGGTTGCCGTCTTTATAGCCGGAGCACAACCTATGCAGCAGTCATCAACTACAGCGGCGTTAACATCAGACGCGGTGGGAGATAGGGCTGGAGGTCCTGACCCGTCGCCATCAGAAACTTTATCCGTCTTGGTCGATACTTTGACAGCGCTATTAACAGCAGAGGTAGCCCAGGCCAATAAGGAGCAACACGATGCGGAGGTCGCTCAGGTGAAAAGCCGGATAGATCAAGCCAAGTTGGACCTAGCTGCTGAGAAAACCAAGATGGCTGCAAAGCAGGTTGAGCTTGATGCTCAAGCTTATCGACTCATGTTGGATCAGACCGCTTCCCACAAGGTGATGATGAGAAGGCAACAATCTCGCTTGCCACCTGTTTATGAGGCAAGGAACCTCTTTAGCATGCCAGGAGCAGGAACTAGTAACCAGCCGGAGGTGAACCGGGGAGGGGCACCGGGCACAGGAGCGTCATTCCAACCGCCGACCGCGGAGCCAACCCGCCAGGTTGTACCATCACAACATGTGCCCACCCCTCCTGGTCATTACTCGAATCCATTGGATAACATAGTCGCCGCCACTTCACGACTGGCCGCTCTTCCATTGAAGGAACATCCCCTATAGCAGTGGAGGCACGACGGGCCAGGGAGGTTTTGGAGACGGCGCTAACTCAACAACAAGCTTATTCTCACATCCGTGAGAGGATTCATTCAACCCCTCGCCCAAGCCGGAGTTACACTAGGCGTCTGGATGAACCGTCTGTGTCAAGCAGCGCACGAAGACGTAATCCGCCGCGGCAGGACGATCCGACAGGAGGAGACGCGAATGCTCAGAACGTGGTGGATCAGGGCAGGCAACGCCGGGAGGCCGAATTAGCAGCGTAGCACGAAGCCCGTTAGGCGACGCCGGTTCGTCCATCTACCATAGTTGAACCGGGGGTTATGTCTAGCTCCCTGGGAGTGCCTTGTCTTACTCCCACTTTGCACAATGTGAAACTGCCCAAGGATTTCAAAGGACCGCGCAAGGTGCCCAATTACACGGCGGATCTATCCCCGGAGGCATGGTTTGAAATTTATAAGATGGCAATGGAGATGCTGGATGTGGATGATGCAGCGTGCGCTAAGTATTTCACAATGATGCTAGAGGGTACAGCTCGTACTTGGCTGAAGGGTTTGCCACCCAATTCCGTCGGATCATGGGCCGAATTGCGCCGCCGGTTTATCAATAATTTCAAGGACACGTGCAAGCAGCCAATGTCTATCGTCGATTTAGCTGCCTCCGTTCAAGGAGAGCATGAGTCTACAAGTAGTTGGGTGCGTCGAGTGTCAGAGATCCTGCATTCCTCCAATAGAATTAACCCAAGCACAGCAGTGGTAACCTTGGAAGGCAATTCGCGGTTTGAACCTTTGAAGTTGAAGTTCGGACGGTTTAAGCGTAATTGTGACGACATGGGGACACGCATGGGCGCTTTAGTGAAATATGCGGACTCAGATAACACCAAATATCCAGACTCCGAGAATGACAAGTTAGGGAAGGTAAACAAGAATGGTAAGGCGCCATAGCCCAGCCCGGCGAATCAAGGATACAACGGCAAGCGTAAAGCGGATGGTAGCTCAGATTTTGTGGCCAACACCAATGCTCAGGAGGACGGACATCGCCGCAAGGGGAGACCGCCCCTGCGAAACAGGAGGCCGCCTATTAATTTGGAACG
The DNA here is from genome assembly GCA_902687465.1 of Secale cereale. Taxonomy (NCBI): domain Eukaryota; kingdom Viridiplantae; phylum Streptophyta; class Magnoliopsida; order Poales; family Poaceae; genus Secale; species Secale cereale. The sequence continues at coordinate 809,313,697 of LR738715.1, read as the reverse complement.
CCAGATGAATATACCTTGCCTGAGGTATGGTACAGCCAAAAAGCCAGCTACACACCTCTGGAAGGACTGTTTTATTATGCAGGAAATCATGAATCGGTCTCGATATGATCATTGACCGTCCGGTGGATCAGGTCCCGGTTTTCACGGGCCGGGTTATCAAGGTGGTGGATCCGGTTCAGAATACCAAGGCAATAACGGCAACCACAACGGGCACAATCAGCATAACCAACAGCACGGCCAGGGCGGCTATAACAATCAGGGGAATCAATAGCGTCAATAGCAGCAACAATCCGGATATCAGAATAATCCGAAGGAGTTGAACAGTGGGCAGTATCATGCCTTCACCACAAGCTTGTGTAAACGTGACCAGAAAGTTTACAAGAGGGCAGTACATTCTGGTGAACCGGCGGTGCCGCGTTACCTGCGTTGGTTAGAACAGCCCATTGTGTGGAGCCGAGAGGATCATCCGCCCCGGGTTGATAATCTGGGTCAGCTGGCTCTAGTTGTGGCACCTCAGGTGGGTGGCTACAAGTATACCAAAGTGCTTATGGACGGAGGCAGCAGCATCACCATCTTATACTATGAGACTTTCCGGCGTATGGGGTTGATAGATAAGAAGCTTCGGCAGTCCAACATAGTTTTTCATGGGGTGGTGCCCTATAAATCCGCATATCCAGTTGGCAAGATAGATTTGGAGGTTACTTTTGGAGATTAGCATGATTCCAGGTCGGAGACTTTGATCTTTGAAGTGGTAAAGATCAAGAGCCCGTATCACGCCCTGTTCGGGCTGCCGGTTTACGCTAAGTTCATGGAAAGACCGTGTTATGTTTATCTATAGATCAAGATGCCGGGCCACAAGGGAACCATTACGGTCCATGGGAGTCGCAAGATTCCTTTGAAGTGCGAGGAAGGTGATGGAGCTTATGCTGAAGCGGTTTGTGCAACTGAGGAGCTGAAGTTTTATGAGGACAATGTTGATCCGGCGGATATGTCTCCACTGAAGAAACCAACCACGGAGCATGATCCGGACTTGAAGTTCAAATCAGCTGAAGAGACCAAATAGGTTGACTTTGTTCCTGGTGATTCATCCAAGCAGTTCACGATCTGTGCTAACCTAGATCCAAAATAGGAAAGCGCGCTCATCGAGTTCATCCGTGAGAATCGGGACATTTTTGCATGGAAACCTTCTGACATGCCAGGTGTACCGAGGGAACTCGCTGAGCACAGTCTCAATGTTGATCCTAAGTTCAAACCGGTTAAGCAATTTCTGCGCCGCTTCAATGAAGAAAGGCGTAAGGCTATTGGTGAAGAAGTGGCTAGGCTCTTAGCAGCAGGCTTTATAGTTGAGGTGTTTCATCCAGAGTGGTTGGCTAATCCGGTGCTAGTACTTAAGAAGAATGGCACTTGGCGAATGTGTGTTGATTACACAGATCTGAACAAAGCTGGCCCAACTGATCCCTTTGCCCTCCCCCGTATTGATCAGACCATTGATGCTACGGCAGGTTGTGAGCGGCTAAGTTTTTTGGACGCATATTCAGGTTATCATCAGATCAAGATGGCAGTTAAGGACCTGGAGAAGACGACCATTATAACTCCCTTTGGATCCTTCTGCTATGTATCTATGCCACTTGGGCTTAAGAGTGCCCAGGTGACCTATCAGCATTGTGTGCAGAACTGCCTTCATGGACAGATTGGGCGAAATGTTCATGCATATGTGGACGACATTGTGGTGAAATCCAGGAAGGAGGAGACATTGATAACAGACTTGAAAGAAACCGTTGATCATCTCCGGATTTACAAAATGATGCTTAATCCGGATAAGTGTGTTTTTGGTGTTCCGACAGGCAAGCTCCTGGGGTTCTTGGTATCAAACAGGGGAATTGAAGCTAATCCAGAGAAGATCATGGTGATTACATCCTTCGCTAAACTGGCGTGCATCAACGATGTCCAATGCGTGGCGGGCCGTACTGTGGCGCTCAGCCGGTTTATCACCCGTTTGGGGGAGAAGGCTATCCCGCTTTATCAAATGATGAAAAAGACAGATTGCTTTGTTTGGAGTGATGCTGCTGATGCTGCATTTGAAGACCTGAAGAAGCAATTAGCAGAGCCACAGGTCCTCGCTACCCCAGTTTATAATGAGCCGCTCTTGTTATATGGGGCAGCTAATGCCAGTGCAGTAAGCGTTGCCATTATGGTGGAGCGTAAGGAGGCAGGCAAGGAATATCCGGTTCAACGGCCGGTTTACTACATCAGTGAGGTGCTCATTGAATCAAAACAGAGATATCAGTATTAGCAGAAATTGGTATATGGAGTCTTCATGGCAAACCAGAAGCTAAAGCACTATTTTCAAGGACATCCAATCACTGTAGTCAGGTCAGCTCCATTGGGGGATATAATCCAGAACAGAGAGGCTACAGGTCGGGTTGCAAAGTGTTCCATTGAGCTTAGCCCGCACGGATTGAAGTATGTGCACTGTACTGCGATAAAATCCCAAGCATTGGTGGATTTCATTAACGATTGGACAGAGTTGCAAGCACCTGAGGAAAAGCCGGATCACACATATTGGACTGTTCACTTTGATGGATCCAGGCAATTGAAGGGCTCGGGGGCTGGAGTCGTGTTAACTTTCCCACAAGGTGATAAGTTATGTTATGTCCTCCGTTTAATGTTCCCTTGTACTAAGAGTGCAGCTGAGTATGAAGCTCTCCTCCATGGTCTACGGATGGCAAAGGAGATGAACTTAAGCCGGGTTAAATGCTTTGGCGATTCAGACCTGGTGGCGCAGAAAGTGTCTGGTAAGTGGGATTCGAAAGATCCATGTATGGCAACATATCGACGAGAGGTAGACATTGTTGCTGGACACTTCAAAGGTTATCAGGTGGATCATATAGACCGGCGAAAGAATGAAGCGGCTGACGCGTTAAGCCGGCTGGGTTCTCAGCGTAAGCCAGTCCCACCCAATACCTTCTTGGATGTATTACACAATCCGTCGGTATAGTTACCTTCAGAAGAGGACTTGGCTGTTCCTGATCCGGAGGCACAACTGGTCATGGCACTTCATGTTATTCCAGATTGGACGCTTCCCTACCTAGCGTACATGAACCGAGGTGAGTTACCAGAGGACGAAGTCTTGGCCAGACAGATAATCCGGCCATCTAAGTTAATGACTATTGTCAATGGAGAATTTCATCATCACAGCGTTTCTGGGGCGTTTCAGCGGTGTGTGTCGCCAGAGGAGGGTTGTGATATTCTTAAAGAGATCCATGATGGAGATTGTGGACATCATGCTGGTTCAAAATCTTTGGTAGCTAAAGCTTTTCGTCATGGGTTCTACTGGTTGACGGCTCATGCCGATGCAGAGGACTTGGTCAGAAAATGTGATGCTTGCCAGAAATTCTCATGGTGTGCTCATATATTGGCCCAAGAGTTGAGAATGATTCCAATTACTTGTCCGTTTGTCACTTGGGGGCTTGACATGGTTGGACCCTTCAAAATATCCCAAGATAAGAAGACCGACCTTTTGGTGGTGGTGGACAAGTTTACGAAATGGGTAGAAGCGGAGCCAGTCAGTAAGTGTGATGCAGCAATGGTGGTTCAGTTCATCAAAAAGGTGATTTTCTGGTTTGGCTTTCCACACAGCATTATAACTGACAATGGTACCAATCTATCCAAGGGGGCTATGGAGGAGTTCTGGCAACGAGAGCACATCCGCCTTGATGTATCATCAGTAGCTCACCCTCAGTCTAGTGGCCAAGCTGAGAGAGCCAATCAAGAGATCTTGAGAGGCATCAAACCCCGGCTTATGGTTCCTTTGCAGAGGACACTGGGTTGTTGGGTGGAGGAGTTACCTTCTGTGCTATGGAGCATCAACACTACACCTAACAGATCCACATGGTACACGCCTTTCTTCATGGTATATGGAGCTGAAGCGGTCCTCCCTAGTGATATCCGTCATGACTCACCGCGGGTGGCGGCTTACGTCGAAGCGGACAACAAAAAAGAAAGACAAGACGCATTGGACCGGCTGGCTGAAGAACGGGACACGGCAGCAACTCGATCGGCGATTTATCAGCAAGATCTGTGCTGGTACCACAGTCGCCGGGTTAAAACCAGAATGTTTCAAGAATGAGATCTAGTGCTCCGGCTTATCCAAGACCAGACAGACATGCGCAAGTTGTCCCCACCTTGGGAAGGACCCTTTGTGGTCAACAAGAACCTGCACAACGGATCATACTACCTCGTCGACGTTCGAGAACATAAAGACTCACGTACGGCAGAGGAGGAGACCAGACGGCCGTGGAACATCGCTCTTCTTCGCCCTTACTACACCTGAGCCATATGCTCCGCTTTATGTATATATCTTTACAATGTATATATTATGATCAATATAATCAACAGGCGCCCCCGATAAAGCGGTGTATCAGCCGCCTTTTTTCAAAAGAGTTTGTCACATGGGGGCTTCTGTGTGCAAGGGAGTTCCTATGGCCTCTTAAACCGGCGACTACATCGAGGCCATCATAAGAGCATAGCTCTGGTTGCTACGGAAATTTCCACATGATGATCAGTGGCAAAAGAGAGTTTTGATGCCTAAAACAACTCAAACATAGGCCCCGACAAGCATAGCTCAAATGCTACCTGGGGGCTCCTGATGCAAAGCATCAACGAGTTGACAACCCTTGTAGTAAACACGGCTTGGAAGCTTGGTGTATACACCTAAAACCCTGGATTAGCCTGCCTGCATTAAGTAAGTCACTCCGTCCAGGTAAACCTGGTACGACCCGTCGAACATATGCACAAGTCAGTCTTTACATACCCTAAACTTGGTAATGTTAAATTGATTATTATCAAGTGATTACACAAGTCAATCTTCACAGATTTTGAACTTGGTAGCTTTAAACATTGATGATTTGGTTAAGGATTGAGGACCATCTTAACAGGCTTTGCAAAATGGTTAATGACAGTAGCCTGGCAGCTCATAAAAAGCCTCGAATTTGGAGCCTGGCAGCTCGTAAAAAGCCTCGACTACATGGTCTTATTTGCCCAAAACAACTCAAACAGCGGGTGCAAGGATTGTTTACTTTACGCAAAGTTCTTTTAATGCAATTGTCTGTTGCATTGAGTTTACACTATGGGTGGGACTCGCAACTTAATACCAGCGAGATGTTCTGGATAGATATCTCAAGGTGGATGATTAGTAGTAGATATTGATGGATTTCAGTCTACTTACTTTGGCGTACCGCCCATGCTTTGAACCTCAACCTTTTTTGCAATGTAGTCAGCATTGGTTTGCGTTCGTGGTCCTGTCAAGTGCCCAGCTGTAATTCGTTTACCTCACATAGCTGTTTTATCGTCTTTTGGGAGAGAGACATCACTAGTGAACATCATGAGACTCCGGTCCATATTACCATCATTGATCACATCCACTATTTACTTTTCGTTATTACTTACTATTGCAAACATTATCTATCACTACTATCATTGGTTTTAATTTTTTGTGAACTACAAGGCCGGAGGGATTGACAACCTCTCTGTACTCGAAGTTATTTGTATCTGTGTGTAGGTCCACGTTGATTGCTAATATCTGGCGCCGTTAGCAGTTGACACCTACTTGTTGAACCTAGGAGTCTCTGGGGATTCGATCCTTGGCATCTTTTGCTAAGGGAAAAACTTCCACGACACTGCATCTTACACCTTCCACTTGGGGTAACCAATGAGGGGTTAGAGGCCCATCAGGGGCCCACGGCCTGTCCTCGAGGTTGGGGGGCGCGCCCCCGTTCCTAGGGCGCGCCCCCCTGCCTCGAGGGCCCCCCGATGCTCCACCGACGTATCCCCAGGTCCTATATATTCCGTTTCGAGGAGAAAAAAATCAAGGAGAAACAATTATCGTATTTCACAAGACGGGGCCGCCGCAAAGCCCTAATCCCTCTCGGGAGGGCTGATCTGGAGTTCGTTCGGGGCTCCGGAGAGTGGAGATCGTCGCCATCGTCATCATCAACCTTCCTCCATCACCAATTCCATGATGCTCACCGCCGTGTGTGAGTAATTCCATCATAGGCTTGCTGGACGGTGATGGGTTGGATGGGATCTGTCATGTAATCGAGTTAGTTTTGTTAGGGTTTGATCCCTAGTATCCACTATGTTGTGAGATTGGTGTTGCTATGACTTTGCTATGCTTAATGCTTGTCACTAAGGCCTGAGTGCCATGATTTCAGATTTTAACATATTATGTTTTCATGAATATATGTGTGTTCTTGATCCTATCTTCCAAGTCTTAGTCACCTACTATGTGTTATGATTCGGCAACCCCGAAGTGACAATAATCGGGACCACTCCAGGTGATGACCATAGTTCGAGGAGTTCATGTATTCACTATGTGTTCATGCTTTGATCCGGTACTCTATTAAAAGGAGGCCTTAATATCCCTTAGTTTCCAATAGGACCCCGCCGCCACGGGGGGGTAGGACAAAAGATGTCATGCAAGTTCTTTTCCATAAGCACATATGACTATATTCGGAATTCATGCCTACATTGCATTGATGAACTGGAGCTAGTTCTGTGTCACCGTAGGTTATAACTTCTACATGATGAATTGCATCCGACGTAATTTCCCATCACCGATCCAATGCCTATGAGCTTTACCTATATTGCTTGTCGCTTATTTACTTTTCCGTTGCTATTATCACAAAAACTACAAAAACACTATCTTTACTTTTATTGCTGCTACCGCCACTATCATATTACTTTGCTACTAAACTATCTTGCTGCAGATACTAAGTTTCCAGACGTGGTTAAATTGACAACTCATCTGCTAATACTTAAGAGTATTCTTTGGCCCCCCTCGTGTCGAATCGATAAATTTGGGTTAAATACTTTACCCTCGAAAACTGTTGCGATCCCCTACACTTGTGGGTTATCAAGCATCGGTCATCATACATTCATTGCCGTCTCATCTTCATTACACAATACCGAAAAAACCAAATTATTTAACAAAAGATCATACATAAAGTTCATACACACGTATTCTCATAAAACAACATACAAACTCTATAGCAAAAGCTTTTAAGGGCAACAGCAAATGCGATCAAGATCGCAAATGAGGTAAAAATTGATCCAATAGCACAATGATACGAAGCCTCATTATCAATGGAATATTTCCAAATCTTTCTAATCTTGTGATCATCGACGACATCGGCAACATACAACTCCAGTTTCATCTTCTCTTCTTCAATTCCTTTCAATTTTTCTTTCAAATACTCATTTTCTTTTCCCTAAATTTAACTTTTCGACAAGAGGGTTGTTTACAATCTCCGGTTCATATACCTCCTAGATAAAAATATCTATGTCAACTTGGTGGGCATAATTGTCATAAACACGAAGTGCAATAAATAGTTTTAAAAGAGAATATACCACATCCAAATCATTAACCGGATGAGGTCTGATGGGGACGGATATCAAGACCATGTCACTATGTATAACAAACAACGTACGGGTAAGAATATTATACAAGTAACTATCTAAATCACACGAACATGATTTTTTATTATAAAAAGGATAAGAACAAGAGTCTCACCAAGGTGGTGTCGGGGACGGGACGGTCTGCGCGATCGAAGGTGCTTAGGACGGGGACGAGAAGGCATTAAGTAAACCACACCTACATATGCAAACTAAGAAGTTAATTTGAGCTCAAATTGCATATAAATCAAATAAACTACCACATATAAATACTCCTAAACTAAAACCCACAAATCACTATACTTATAGAGCATTGCAAGAGCTAATCTAGCTATGAGAGATGAAAGGACAAAGTTTCTAACATTTGTGAACACTTGGATGGATGGGGTGCCTTCAAATATTGACAAATTTTGGCAAAAATGAAGGATCAGCTCGAGCAAGAGGGAAGAACAGAGAGGGGAGGAAAGGGGAAGAACAAAGGGTTTATATAGGAGCATCTTTAGTCCTGGTTGGTTATACAAACCGGCACTAAAGGTTCACCTCTAATATCGGTTCGTGACACGAAACGGTACTAAATGTGCTCGTGGGCCCCCAGCCTGACACCAATCTGCCACCACTCCTTTAGTCCCGGTTCGTGTCACGAACCGGTACAATAGGTTCAACACGAACCGGGAATAATGATTCCCGCCCCGTAGCCGTTGGAACTTGCACTAATGGTCACATTAGTACTTGTTCGTTTTCAAACCGGGACTAATGGGCTTCACGTTAAGTCATTTTTCTGCTAGTGTATAACTTTGCCATGTTTTTGAACATCTTAATTTCCATTGCAAGTTTGCCATATCTTTTAATATCTTAATTAAAGAAAATTGCCATGGAAAATTCTGAGAGATGGAAAATGTTGAGACATGGCAACTTTTGATAGAAATCTACACAAATACTTTCCCCTGAAATTGCCATGTGATCAGTCCACGAATTTTACAAAATTTGCCATGTGTTATAGATCAAAATTCTGTAAATTTTCCATGCAACTGTTGCCAATCTTTTTTCTGAAATTCCCACTAAAGGATTTGCCATCAGCTAACTTGGGGATTTGAGGCATGGCAAATAACTATAACAAATGACAATGCAAATAACTATAAAATATTTGCCAATCTTTTTTCTAACATAAAAATCCATGTGAAAAAAGTGAACTATCTGAGTTTGATTGCATATTCAAATTTCACTCTCTTAATTACCATCTCCCACACAAAAATTGCCATGTAGAAATGCATAAAAGATGCAGAAAAGAGAGGCCCGTGAAAACAACACCCGAGCTTGTGGTGCATGGACGTGACCTTATTAGCCTCCATGGCAGGGACGCGGTGCCCAATGTTGGGCATCTGGGCATGCCACACAGTTCCGCTCGCTCCCGCCGGACATTCGTGGCACCGCTTGAAATAGGTGATGCGACCGCTGGTCCAGGTGAGTTTCCCGCCAAGGCTTGGCGTGCGAGCGGCACTGCCGTGACTGTGATAGAAGGTACAATTACCTCATCAAGTTCTACTTTCCTCCCACTCACTTATTTCGAGAGAAACTCCTTCTCTAGAAAGGATCCACTCTTAGCAACAAAGACCTTGCCTTCGGATCTGTGATAGAAGGTGTACCCAATAGTTTCTTTTGGGTATCCTATGAAGATTTACTTCTCTGATTTGGGTTCGAGCTTATCATGTTGAAACTTTTCACATAAGCATCGCAGTCCCAAACTTAAAGAAATGACAGCTTAGGTTTCTTGTCAAACCACAGTTCATACGGTGTCATCTCCACGGATTTAGATGGTGCCCTATTTAATGTGAATGTAGCTGTCTCTAATGCATAATCCCAAAAGCGATAGTGGTTGATCAGTAAGAGACATCCTCGATCGCACCATATCTAATAAAGTACGGTTATGACGTTCGGACACACCATTACAATGTGGTGTTCCAGGTGGCGTGAGTAGTGAAACTATTTCACATTATTTTTACTGAAGGCCAAACTCGCTAACTCAAATATTTTACCTCTACGATCATATCGTAGAAACTCTTATTTTCTTGTTACGATAATTCTCCACTTCACTCTGAAATTCTTTGAACTTTTCAAATGTTTCAGACTTGTGCTTCATTAAGTAGATATACCCATATCTGTTCAAATCATCACTGAAGGTCAGAAAATAACGATACCCGCCGTGAGTTTCAACACTCATTGGTCTGCATACATCAGTATGTATGATTTCCAACAACTCTGTTGCTCGCTCCAAAGTTCCGGAGAACGGAGTTTTAGTCATCTTGCCCATGGGGCATGGTTCACAAGCACCAAGTGATTCATAATCAAGTGATTCCAAAAGTCCATCACTATGGAGTTTCTTTATGCTTTTGACACCAATATGACCTAAAACGGCAGTGCCACAAATAAGTTGCACTATCATTATTAACCTTGCATCTTTTGGCTTCAATATTATGAATATGTGTATCACACGATTGAGATCCAACAAACCATTTTCATTGGGTGTATGACCATAGAAGGTTTTATTCATGTAAACAGAACAACAATTATTCTCTAACTTACGTGAATAACCGTATTGCAATAAACATGATCAAATCATATTCATGCTCAACACAAACACCAAATAACACTTATTTAGGTTCAACACTAATCCCGAAAGTGTAGGGAGTGTGCGATGATGATCATATCAATTTTGGAACTACTTCCAATACACATCGTCACTTCATCCTTTAACTAGTTTCTGTTCATTATGCAACTCCCATTTCGAGTTACTACTCTTTAGCAACTGAACCAGTATCAAATACCGAGGGGTTGCTATGAACACTAGTAAAATACACATCAATAATTTGTATATCAAATATACCTTTGTTCACTTTGCCATCCTTCTTATTCGCCAAGTATCTAGGGCAGTTCCACTTCCAGTGACCATTTCCTTTGCAGTAGAAGCACTTAGTTTCAGGTTTGAGTTTAGTTTTGGGTTTCTTCATGGGAGTGACAACTTACTTGTCATTCTTCTTGAAGTTCCCCTTCTATCCCTTTGCCCTTTACTTGAAACAAGTGGTCTTATTAACCATCAACACTTGATGCTCTTTCTTGATTTCTACCTTCGCCGATTTCAGCATCGCGAAGAGCTCGGGAATTACCTTTGTCATCCCTTGCATATTATAGTTCATCACGAAGTTCTACTAACTCGGTGATAGTGACTAGAGAACTTTGTCAATTGCTATCTTATCTGGAAGATTAACTCCCACTTGATTCAAGTAATTCTAGTACCCAAACAATCTGAGCACATGCTCACTGGTTGAGCTATTCTCCTCCATCTTGTAGGAAAAGTACTGTCAGAGGTCTTATACCTCTCGACACGGGCATCAGTATGAAACACTAATTTCAACTCTTGGAACATCTCATATGTTCCGTGGCGTTTCAAAACGTTTTTGAAGTCCCGGTTATAAGCCGTAAAGCATGGTGCACTAAACTATCAAGTAGTCATCATATCGAGTTTTTTTGTGAAAACGTTCATAACGTTTGCATCTGCTCCTGCAATAGGTCTATCACCTAGTGGTGCATCAAGGACATAATTCTTCTGTGCAGCAATGAGGATAATCCTCAGATCACGGAACAATTCCGCATCATTGCTACTAACATCTTTCAACTTAGTTTTCTCTAGGAACATATAAAAAATAAACGGGGAGCAACATCGCGAGCTATTGATCTACAACATAGATATGCTAATACTACCAGGACTAAGTTCATGATAAATTTAAGTTCAAGTTAATCATATTAATTAAAGAACTCCCACTTAGATAAACATCCCTCCGGTCATTTAAATGATCACGTGATCCAAATCAACTAAACCATGTCCGATCATCACGTGAGATGGAGTAGTTTCAATGGTGAACATCTTACGTTGATCATATCTACTATATGATTCATGCTCGACCTTTCGGTCTCCAGTGTTCCGAGGCCATATTTTCATATGCTAGGCTCGTCAAGTTTAACCCGAGTATTCTGCGTGTGCAAAACTGGCTTACACCCGTTGTATTTGAACGTAGAGCTTATCATACTCGATCATCACGTGGTGTCTCGGCACGACGAACTTTCGCAACGATGCATACTCAAGGAGAACACTTATACATTGAAATTTACTAAGGGATCATCTTATAATGCTACCTTCGTTCTAAGCAAAATAAGAAGCATAATACGATAAACATCACATGCAATCAAAATATGTGACATCATATGGCCATCATCATCTTGTGCTTTTGATGTCCATCTCCAAAGCACCGTCATGATCACCTTCGTCACCGGCGCGACACCTTGATCTCCATCGTAGCATCGTTGTCGTCTCTCCAACTATTGCTTCTACAACTATCGCTACTGCTTAGTGATAAAGTAAAGCAATTACATGGCGATTGCATTTCATACAATAAAGCGACAACCATATGGCTCCTGCCAGTTGCCGATAACATTACAAAACATGATCATCTCATACAAAACCGTATAACTCATCATGTCTTGACCATATGACATCACAACATGCCCTGCAAAAACAAGTTAGACATCCTCTACTTTGTTGTTGCAAGTTTTACGTGGCTGCTACAGGCTTAGCAAGAACCGTTCTTACCTACGCATACAAAACCACAACGATGTTTCGTCAAGTATGTGTTGTTTTAACCTTCACAAGGACCGGGCGTAGCCACACTTGATTCAGCTAAAGTGAGAGAGACAGACACCCGCCAGTCACCTTTAAGCAACGAGTGCTCGTAACGGTGAAACAAGTCTCGCGTAAGCGTACGCGTAATGTCGGTCCGGGCCGCTTCATCTCACAATACCGCCGAAGCAAAGTATGACATGCTGGTAAGCAGTATGACTAGTATCGCCCACAACTCATTGTGTTCTACTCGTGCATATCATCTACGCATAGACCTGGCTCATGATGCCACTGTTGGGGAACATAGTATTTTAAAATTTTTCTACGATCACGCAAGATCTATCTACCAGATGCATACAACGAGAGGGGAGAGTGAGTCTACGTACCCTCGTAGACCAAAAGCGGAAGCGTTAGAACAACGCGGTTGATGTAGTCGTACGTCTTCACGGCCCGACCGATCAAGCACCGAAACTACGGCACCTCCGAGTTCTAGCACACGTTCAGCCCGATGACGTCCCTCGAACTCCGATCCAGCCGAGTGTCGAGGGAGAGTTCCGTCAGCACGACGGCGTGGTGACGATCTTGATGTTCTACCGTCGCAGGGCTTCGCCTAAGCACCGCTACAATATTATCGAGGAGAACTATGGTGGAGGGGGGCACCGCACACGGCTAAGAGATCAAGAGATCAATTGTTGTGTCTAGAGGTGCCCCCTGCCCCCGTATATAAAGGAGGGAGGGAGAGGCCGGCCCTAGAGGGGACGCGCCAAGTCTAGGGAGTCCTACTAGGACTCCCAAGTCCTAGTAGGATTCCCCTTTCCTTTTCGGAGTAGGAGAGAAGGAAAGAGGGGGAGAGGGAGAAGGAAAAGGGGGCTGCACCCCTTGTCCAATTCGGACCAGAAGGGGGAAGTGCGCCTCCTTCCTTTTGGCCTCTCTCCTCTATTCACGTAACTCCCCGGTACTCCGAAAATACCCGAATCACTCGGAACCTTTCCGATGTCCGAATATAGTCGTCCAATATATCGATTTTTACGTCTCGAGCATTTCGAGACTCCTCGTCATGTCCCCGATCTCATCCGGGACTCCGAACTCCTTCGGTACATCAACATTCATAAACTCATAATAAAACTGTCATCGAAACCTTAAGCGTGCGGACCCTACGGGTTCGAGAACTATGTAGACATGACCGAGACACGTCTCCGGTCAATAACCAATAGCGGAACCTGGATTCTCATATTAGCTCCCACATATTCTACGAAATATCTTTATCGGTCAAACCGCATAACAACATATGTTGTTCCTTTTGTCATCGGTATGTTACTTGCCCGAGATTCGATCGTCGGTATCTCTATACCTAGTTCAATCTCGTTACCGGCAAGTCTCTTTACTCGTTCCGTAACACATCATCTCGTGACTAACTCATTAGTCTTTTGCTTGCAAGGCTTATTATGATGTGTGTTACCGAGAGGGCCCAGAGATACCTCTCCGACACTCGGAGTGACAAATCCTAATCTTGATCTATGCCAACACAACGAATACTTTCGGAGACACCTGTAGAGCATCTTTATGATCACCCAGTTACGTTGTGACGTTTGATAGCACACAAGGTGTTCCTACGGTATTCGGGAGTTGCATAATCTCATAGTCATAGGAACATGTATAAGTCATGAAGAAAGCAATAGCAGTAAAACTAAACGATCATAGTGCTATGCTAACGGAGTCTAGTCCATCACATCATTCTCCTAATGATGTGATCCCGTTGATCAAATGACAACTCATGTCTATGGCTAGGAAACATAACCATCTTTGATCAATGAGCTAGTCTAGTAGAGGCATACTAGGGACACTCTGTTTTGTCTATGTATTCACACATGTACTAAGTTTCCGGTTAATACAATTCTAGCATGAATAATAAACATTTATCATGATATAAGGAAATATAAATAACAACTTTATTATTGCCTCTAGGGCATATTTCCTTCAGTCTCCCACTTGCACTAGAGTCAATAATCTAGCTCACATCGCCATGTGATTTAATACCGATAGTTCACATCGTTATGTGAATAACACCCATAGTTCACATCGCCATGTGACCAACACCCAAAGGGTTTACTAGAGTCAATAATCTAGTTCACATCGCTATGTGATTAATACCCAAGAGTAATAAGGTGTGATTATGTTTTGCTTGTGAGAGAAGTTTAGTCAACGGGTCTGTCTCATTCAGATCCGTATGTATTTCGCAAATTTCTATGTCTACAATGGTCTGCATAGAGCTACTCTAGCTAATTGCTCCCACTTTCAATACGCATCCAGATTGATACTTAGAGTCATCTGGATTTAGTGTCAAAGCTTGCATCGGCGTAACCCTTTACGACAAACTCTTTATCACCTCCATAATCGAGAAACATTTCCTTAGTCATCCAGTTACTAAGGATAATTTTGACCGCTGTACAGTGATCTACTCCTGGATCACTATTGTACCTCCTTGTCAAACTCATGGCAAGGTACACAACATGTTTGGTACACAGCATGGCATACTTTATAGAACCTATGGCTGAGGCATAGGAAATGACTTTCATTCTCTCTATATTTTTCTGCCGTGGTCTGGCTTTGAGTCTTACTCAACTTCACACCTTACAAGTCAGGAAAGAACTCCTTCTTTGACTGATCCATTTTGAACTACTTCAAAAACTTATCAAGGTATGTACTCATCGAAAGTCTTATCTAGCGTCTTGATCTATCTCTATAGATCTTGATGCCCAATATGTAAGCAGCTTCACCAAGGTCTTTCTTTGAAAACTCCTTTCAAACACTCCTTTATGCTTTCAATAAAATTCTACATCATTTCCGATCGACAATATGTCATTCACATATACTTATCAGAAAGGTTGTAGTGCTCCCACTCACTTCTTGTAAATACAGGCTTCTCCGCAAGTCTGTATAAATCTATATGCTTTGATCAACTTATCAAAGCGTATATTCCAACTCCGAGATCCTTGCACCAGTCCATTGATGGATCGCTGGAGCTTGCACATTTTGTTAGCACCTTTAGGATTGACAAAACCTTCTGGTTGCATCATATACAAGTCTTCTTTAATAAATCCATTAAAGAATGCAGTTTTGTTATCCATTTGCCAGATTTCATAAAATGCGGCAATTGCGAACATGATTCGGACAGACTTAAGCATCGCTACGGGTGAGAAAGTCTCATCGTAGTCAACTCATTGAACTTGTTGAAAAACTTTCGCAACAAGTCTAGCTTTCTAAACAGTAACATTACTGTCAGCGTCAGTCTTCCTCTTGAAGATCCATTTATTTTCGATGGCTTGCTGATCATCGGGCAAGTCAACCAAAGTCCACACTTTGTTCTCATACATGGATCTTATCTCAGATTTCATGGCCTCAAGCCATTTTGCGCAATCTGGGCTCATCATCGCTTCCTCATAGTTCGTAGGTTCATCATGGTCTAGTAACATGATTTCAAGAACTGGGTTACCGTACCACTCTGGTGCGGAACGAACTCTGGTTGATCTACGAAGTTTAGCAGAAACTTGATCTGAAGTTTCATGATCATCATCATTAGCTTCCTCACTAATTGGTGTAGGAATCACTGGAACTAGTTTCTGTGATGTTCCACTTTCCAATTCGGGAGAAGGTACAATTACCTCATCAAGTTCTACTTTCCTCCCACTCACTTCTTTCGAGAGTAACTCCTTCTCTAGAAAGGATCCACTCTTAGCAACAAAGACCTTGCCTTCGGATCTGTGATAGAAGGTGTACCCAAAAGTTTCTTTTGGGTATCCTATGAAGATTTACTTCTCCGATTTGGGTTCGAGCTTATCATGTTGAAACTTTTTCACATAAGCATCGCAGTCCCAAACTTAAAGAAATGACAGCTTAGGTTTCTTGTCAAACCACAGTTCATACGGTGTCATCTCCACGGATTTAGATGGTGCCCTATTTAATGTGAATGTAGCTGTCTCTAATGCATAACCCCAAAAGCGATAGTGGTTGATCGGTAAGAGACATCCTCGATCGCACCATATCTAATAAAGTACGGTTATGACGTTCGGACACACCATTACAATGTGGTGTTCCAGGTGGCGTGAGTAGTGAAACTATTTCACATTGTTTTTACTGAAGGCCAAAATCGCTAACTCAAATATTTTACCGCTACGATCATATCGTAGAAACTCTTATTTTCTTGTTACAATGATTCTCCACTTCACTCTGAAATTCTTTGAACTTTTCAAATATTTCAGACTTGTGCTTCATTAAGTAGATATACCCATATCTATTCAAATCATCAGTGAAGGTCAGAAAATAATGATACCCGCCGTGAGTTTCAACACTCATTGGTCTGCATACATCAGTATGTATGATTTCCAACAACTCTGTTGCTCGCTCCACAGTTCCGGAGAACGGAGTTTTAGTCATCTTGCCCATGAGGCATGGTTCGCAAGCACCAAGTGATTCATAATCAAGTGATTCCAAAAGTCCATCACTATGGAGTTTCTTTATGCGTTTTACACCAATATGACCTAAAACGGCAGTGCCACAAATAAGTTGCACTATCATTATTAACCTTGCATCTTTTGGCTTCAATATTATGAATATGTGTATCACACGATTGAGATCCAACAAACCATTTTCATTGGGTGTATGACCATAGAAGGTTTTATTCATGTAAATAGAACAACAATTGTTCTCTAACTTACGTGAATAACCGTATTGCAATAAACACGATCAAATCATATTCATGCTCAACACAAACACCAAATAACACTTATTTAGGTTCAACACTAATCCCGAAAGTGTAGGGAGTGTGCGATGATGATCATATCAATTTTGGAACTACTTCCAATACACATCGTCACTTAATCCTTTAACTAGTTTCTGTTCATTATGCAACTCCCACTTCGAGTTACTACTCTTTAGCAAGTAAACCAGTATCAAATACCGAGGGGTTGCTATGAACACTAGTAAAATACACATCAATAATTTGTATATCAAATATACCTTTGTTCACTTTGCCATCCTTCTTATCTGCCAAGTATCTAGGGCAGTTCCACTTCCAGTGACCATTTCCTTTGCAGTAGAAGCACTTAGTTTTAGGTTTGAGTTTAGTTTTGGGTTTCTTCATGGGAGTGACAACTTGCTTGTCATTCTTCTTGAAGTTACCCTTCTATCCCTTTCCCTTTACTTGAAACAAGTGGTCTTATTAACCATCAACACTTGATGCTCTTTCTTGATTTCTACCTTCGCCGATTTCAGCATCACGAAGAGCTCGGGAATTACCTTTGTCATCCCTTGCATATTATAGTTCATCACGAAGTTCTACTAACTCGGTGATAGTGACTAGAGAACTTTGTCAATTACTATCTTATCTGGAAGATTAACTCCCACTTGATTCAAGTAATTCTAGTACCCAAACAACTGGTTGAGCTATTCTCCTCCATCTTGTAGGCAAAGTACTATCAGAGGTCTTATACCTCTCGACACGGGCATGAGTATGAAACACTAATTTCAACTCTTGGAACATCTCATATGTTCCGTGGCGTTTCAAAACGTTTTTGAAGTCCCGGTTATAAGCCGTAAAGCATGGTGCACTAAACTATCAAGTAGTCATCATATCGAGTTTTTTTGTGAAAACGTTCATAACATTTGCATCTGCTCCTGTAATAGGTCTATCACCTAGTGGTGCATCAAGGACATAATTCTTCTGTGCAGCAATGAGGATAATCCTCAGATCACGGAACAATACCGCATCATTGCTACTCACATCTTTCAACTTAGTTTTCTCTAGGAACATATAAAAAAATAAACGGGGAGCAACATCGCGAGCTATTGATCTACAACATAGATATGCTAATACTACCAGGACTAAGTTCATGATAAATTAAAGTTCAAGTTAATCATATTAATTAAAGAACTCCCACTTAGATAAACATCCCTCCGGTCATCTAAATGATCACGTGATCCAAATCAACTAAACCATGTCCGATCATCACGTGAGATGGAGTAGTTTCAATGGTGAACATCTTATGTTGATCATATCTACTATATGATTCACGCTCGACCTTTCGGTCTCCAGTGTTCCGAGGCCATATCTTCATATGCTAGGCTCGTCAAGTTTAACCCGAGTATTCTGCGTGTGCAAAACTGGCTTACACCCATTGTATTTGAACGTAGAGCTTATAACACCCGATCATCATGTGGTGTCTCGGCACGACGAACTTTCGCAATGGTGCATACTCAAGGAGAACACTTATACCTTGAAATTTAGTAAGGGATCATCTTATAATGCTACCGTCGTTCTAAGCAAAATAAGAAGCATAATAAGATAAACATCACATGCAATCAAAATATGTGACATGATATGGCCATCATCATCTTGTGCTTTTGATCTCCATCTCCAAAGCACCGTCATGATCACCTTCGTCACCGGCGCGACACCTTGATCTCCATCGTAGCATCGTTGTCGTCTCGCCAACTATTGCTTCTACGACTATCGCTACTGCTTAGTGATAAAGTAAAGCAATTACATGGCGATTGCATTTCATACAATATAGCGACAACCATATGGCTCCTGCCAGTTGCCGATAACATTACAAAACATGATCATCTCATACAAAACCGTATAACTCATCATGTCTTGACCATATCACATCACAACATGCCCTGCAAAAACAAGTTAGACGTCCTCTACTTTGTTGTTGCAAGTTTTATGTGGCCGCTACGGGCTTAGCAAGAACCGTTCTTACCTACGCATACAAAACCACAACGATGTTTCGTCAAGTATGTGATGTTTTAACCTTCACAAGGACCGGGCGTAGCCACACTTGATTCAGCTAAAGTGAGAGAGACAGACACCCGCCAGTCACCTTTAAGCAACGATTGCTCCTAACGGTGAAACCAGTCTCGCGTAAGCATACGGGTAATGTCGGTCCGGGCCGCTTCATCTCACAATACCGCCGAAGCAAAGTATGACATGCTCGTAAGCAGTATGACTAGTATCGCCCACAACTCATTGTGTTCTACTCGTGCATATCATCTACGCATAGACCTGGCTCATGATGCCACTGTTGGGGAACGTAGTATTTTAAAATTTTCCTACGATCACGCAAGATCTATCTACCAGATGCATAGCAATGAGAGGGGAGAGTGAGTCTACGTACCCTCGTAGACCGAAAGCGGAAGCGTTAGAACAACGCGGTTGATGTAGTCGTACGTCTTCACAGCCCGACCGATCAACCACCGAAACTACGGCACCTCCGAGTTCTAGCACACATTTAGCTCGATGACGTCCCTCGAACTCCGATCCAGCCGAGTGTCGAGGGAGAGTTCCGTCAGCACGACGGCGTGGTGATGATCTTGATGTTCTACCGTCGCAGGGCTTCGCCTAAGCACCGCTACAATATTATCGAGGAGAACTATGGTGGAGGGGGGCTAAGAGATCAAGAGATCAATTGTTGTGTCTAGAGGTGCCCCCTGCCCCCGTATATAAACGAGGGAGGGAGAGGCCGGCCCTAGAGGGGGCGCGCCAAGTGTGGGGAGTCCTACTAGGACTCCCAAGTCCTAGTAGGATTCCCCTTTCCTTTTCGGAGTAGGAGAGAAGGAAAGAGGGGGCGAGGGAGAAGGAAAAGGGGGCTGCACCCCTTTTCCAATTCGGATCAGAAGGGGGAAGTGCGCCTCCTTCCTTTTGTCCTCTCTCCTCTATTCCCGTAACTCACCGGTACTCCGAAAATACCCGAATCACTCGGAACCTTTCCGATGTCCGAATATAGTCGTCCAATATATCGATTTTACGTCTCGACCATTTCGAGACTCCTCGTCATGTCCCCGATCTCATCCGGGACTCCGAACTCCTTCGGTACATCAAAACTCATAAACTCATAATAAAACTGTCATCGAAACCTTAAGCGTGCGGACCCTACGGGTTCGAGAACTATGTAGACATGACCGAGACACGTCTCCGGTCAATAACCAATAGTGGAACCTGGATGCTCATATTGGCTCCCACATATTCTACGAAATATCTTTATCGGTCAAACCGCATAACAACATACGTTGTTCCTTTTTTTATCGGTATGTTACTTGCCCGAGATTCGATCGTCGGTATCTCTATACCTATTTCAATCTCGTTACCGGCAAGTCTCTTTACTCGTTCTGTAACACATAATCTCATGACTAACTCATTAGTCTTTTGCTTGCAAGGCTTATTATTATGTGTGTTACCGAGATGGCCCAGAGATACCTCTCCGACACTCGGAGTGACAAATCCTAATCTTGATCTATGCCAACACCACGAATACTTTCGGAGACACCTGTAGAGCATCTTTATGATCACCCAGTTACGTTGTGACGTTTGATAGCACGCAAGGTGTTCCTACGGTATTCGGGAGTTGCATAATCTCATAGTCATAGGAACATGTATAAGTCATGAAGAAAGCAATAGCAGTAAAACTAAACGATCATAGTGCTATGCTAACGGATGGGTCTAGTCCATCACATCATTCTCCTAATGATGTGATCCCGTTGATCAAATGACAACTCATGTCTATGGCTAGGAAACATAACCATCTTTGATCAATGAGCTAGTCTAGTAGAGGCATACTAGGGACACTCTGTTTTGTCTATGTATTCACACATGTACTAAGTTTCCGGTTAATACAATTCTAGCATGAATAATAAACATTTATCATGATATAAGGAAATATAAATAACAACTTTATTATTGCCTCTAGGGCATATTTCCTTCAAAACTGTGCTCCCCAGTCCTGCTTTCCACACCCTTTGGAGTTCGGACCCGCTGAGGTCGAGGTCCAGCGACAGGCCGGTGCCGCCGAACGGTACGCCGCCCATCGACAGGTCCAGATGGGAGACAGAGATTTGTGGCGTGCCCTGCGGCATCTGTGTGAACGGGCCGCCGATGGACTTGGAGGTGAGGCCGTCGAGCTCCTCCTTGAGGCGAGCGTTCTCCATGCGTAGCTTCTGCTCGTCGAAGTAATCATTGGCGACGGGCGGGCTGCAGTTGGGGCAGATGACGTTCTTGAGCGCCTCGCGCAGGGCGATGTTCTGGCACCGGATGTCGTCGTTCTCCACGCGGAGCAAACAATTGTCCTGCCGCTCTTGCTGCACCTGCGATGCCACCCAAAACAATTCAGTTCAGTAAACAATTATTGGAAACCAGATCAGTGAAGAAACTATGGAGAATGAAGATATTCGGTCCCCAATCCCCATAGCACTCACCTTCATCTGCGTCCACTGGTTCTGGAACCAGAACTTTATCTTGCGGGCCTCCAGGCCGAGGTCGCGGCCCAGCTTTCCGCGCTCCGTCTCGTCGGGGTGGGGGCATTCCTTGAACGACCTGCATACACACAGACGCAATTATTTCTCCATATCGATCCCCAGCGGTATAAGATTATTCTGAACAAAAGGAAAATTAAGCATTACGCCTCGAGCGCCTGAATCTGGCGCTTCGTGTAGCGGTGGTATCGCTTTCGGCGCTCCGGCTGCTGCTGGGCGTTGTGGTTGGTCTCAGAGCACCTATCCTGGTCATCCCCGAAGTCCATCGCTACCGTGCTCGCGCTGGACAGCGGGAGCAGAGGACTGGAGGAGGAGGGAGGAGGAGGAGGAAAGAAGAGAGATCTTCGTGCTCTGCTGTGTGATCTCCCCGGCTGTTTCTCGCGTCTATTTATACACGCCGGATTGGTAACGCCAATGCCTGGCCTCGAGGATCTGTGGGTGAGGGTGAGGTGATATTTGCTGGCTTCTTCGCCAGTCAGTCATACGCCAGATGCCAGCCCAATCCTGTTTCAATGTGCTGCTTTTTGCACTGAATTGAAACTGCCGGATTTACCAGCTAGCACAGCCCCGACCAGCTTGTTGGACCAATGCCTGGATACATACATTTGGACTTCATGGTTTATGGTATATGTAAATTGGGAGACAATCATGCATAATAATGCTTATTGAAATAGTACTAACTTTGGACACCTGGCCACAATTGTCAATATTGTGCGGGTTAATACATACTATAAATGATGTTTCATACTATTATTATTGTTAGAACCATGTTGTACAAATTACTATCCTTATAAATTGGTTCACATATAATTAAAAGGCTGTTGGACTATTCAAAAAAGACCACGTGTGTATCTTATTTTTCCTTTGCCTACCTATGAAATATTATTTGGTTCAGGCATGATTGTTTGCGCGACCCGGCCCGTCTGGCCTTAAATGGCTCCAATTGTTCCCATCAGAGCCCATCAGAGCAACAGTGTATGTCAATGAGGAGAAAGAAAGGTCATGGCCTTGACGAGCGCCATGTTTAGAATCCCTGTCCATTAATTCGCTCGCACCGGTTACTACTAGTAGTAGTACCATGCCCTTGCTATATGTCCACCCGCTGTTGCGCTCTCCAGAGATGAGAAGGATAACAGTGAACAAAAGATAGCGAGGAGAGAGAGAGAAAGCGAGAGAGAGAGAGAGAGAGAGAGAGAGAGAGGTCCAAGGAGCGGGTCTCGGAGGAACGGGGTGGGCTGTGCTAGCTGGTGAAACCGCTAGTTCCAGTTTGATGCAAAAGGTAGCATATGAAAACAACATTGGAAAGGGTAGCATCTGCCATATGATTAAGTGCCGAAGCCAGCATACATCACGTCGCCCTCAGGCCCCGATCTTCCAGGCGGGGCACTGGTGTTACCACTCCAGCGCTTATAAATAGAAGCTAGGGCAAGATGGAGAGGTCACACAACAGAGCTCAAAGATCTCTCTTATTTAGGTCTATCGCTACCTTCCTCGCTCGGGCTGGCCGGCGGCTATAGGAGGAGAGGACTGGAGGTGGAGGAAAGAAGAGAGATCTCCGTGCTCTGTTGTGTGACCTCCGACTCGCCCTCGCACATATTTATGCATGATGGACTGGTAATGCCAATGCCCTGCCTTAAAGATCAGCACGCGAGGGCGAGGTGATATCAGCCAGCTTCTCCACTCAGTCATACGATGCCACCCCTTCCAATCTTGTTTCCACATGCAACTTGTTGCGCCTAATTGAAACCGCCGCACTAACCAGCTAGCACAACCCCACATCGCTTCTCAGCGCGCCGCTCGTTGGACCGATCCCTCTCTCTCTCTATACCATATTAATGATTTATGGTAGAATTGAATTAAAATTCCACATGTATACCATACCATTAAACTTTTAGACAATACTAACTACAAAGTATCTAGTAAATTGCTTATAAGAACGATGCCATTGTTTCCGGTGCATCAAATTTATTTTGTGTCAATACTAATATAATGCATTATATTTAAGTGGTTTTTCCGAACTCATGATGTTGGAATAGAGATCATACTTGTATGCCACATTATAAGGCATTGCTTCACGAAGTTAAAATTGTGTGCATTTCACATGTATTCTTAATATTGGGTATTGTGTTCATAAGATATTTATGTATTATGAAAATTAAGAATAAATGCTTATCCATGTGTATTTTAATATTAGGCCATGAAATATATACAAACTATAATGTTTTAGACTTTTAGTATACCTGATGAGCATTTGAAGTTGGTATGAATCCTACGACTGTACATTAGAGATATTGAACCATATCTCCATGCCTCCCCTATTGGGTTTGGATGTAAACATATGAGGCCACTTAGAGTTCGACGCGGACAGGGTAATATGTGTTCAAATCTATATTTATCCGATCATTAAACACCTCCCAAGATATGTATAGTGAGCTGGTTGTGGTACATAATTCTCTATTCTTTAGAATGCAATTAATATGCATTAATTTACTAGCTCTAATGCATGGATTAGAAAATCAAATAAATTTAGGATAGTATAACCACACCTAAAGCAAGCTCTCTCGCGCACCCAGCTATTCTGGGCGTTAGATCTTGTGTTTTGGAGATTCCTGGCCATTGATCGAATTTCTTGTAGCGAACTGGGCCTCTTGTCCTAGAGGGATGCTTTTCAGAAGCCAAAACCGAGACTTGTGGTTGATTGGGCCCTCTGCCACTTAAAAGCCCATGTTTACAGCCTTGCTCGGCCCTCTCTCGCATCCCCTTGTCCTCCCTTGGGCGAAGCAGCCCTCTCGACAATGCCTTGCTCGACTCTCTCTCGAATGAGCGGGATGTGGGACAAATAAATGCATTCTGAGAGGTGGTCGATGTATGTCAGTTGTGTGACTTGGGCTACACAGGTCTCGAATGGACTTTCGAACGTAAAGTGCAGAATGGTGGAACTTGTAGGGTCAGACTTGTCGAGCATTGGCGACAGCGGATTGGACCTCTTTATTTCCTTTGGCATCTGTACGCCATCTGCATGCCATCAAATCCGACCATTCACCTATTCTTCTCCTTAACAATATGGAGGCGCACAACCAGTGGATTGGCAAGGAGAGGCCATTCCGGTATGAGCATATGTGGGAAAGGCATGAGGGTTTTCAGGCAATGATACAGGAAGTATGGGGGGCTTCGACTGCCACATCAGTACAGGAGATAAGAGACAAGCTCCTTGCTGCGGCCATGAGTGGATGGGGATCAACCACTTTTGGTTCAGTGCGTGTGGAATTAAGGATCCTGAGAAGAAGGCTCGGTGAGCTACGTGAGGACCCAATTAGGATAGCTGCCTCACGTGAGGAAATCAAGGTTGAACAACGCATTATCGAGTTGCGGTTTAGAGAGGAAGTAATATGGCGTCAACGGGCGTGTATTCAGCGGCTTCTTGAAGGTGATCAGAATACAAACATTTTCCACCATAAGGCGTCCAACAGGTGAAGGAAGAATCGTATAGGCAGTTTGACGCGACCTAACGGGACTGTTTGTAATGACCCAGCAGAAGATGAACGAATGGCAGTGGAGTTTTATGAAAAATTGTATGTGTCACAAGGAGTCATTGGAATGGAAGAAGTGCTATCTCATGTACCTTGTAAGGTTACAAGCTCGATGAATGATATGTTATCCAAAGACATGACATAAGGAGAGGTGAAGAGAGCTCTGTTTCAAATATTTCCCACTAAGGCACCAGGACCCGACGGTTTTCCGGCTCACTTTTTTCATAAGTACTGGCATTTATGCGGTGAAGAGGCGACCAAGGTTGTGTTTCGAGTTTTGAAGGGAGAAGACTCCCCTGTGGATATCAATAGGACATTCGTTGTTATTATTCCTAAGGTACAAAACCCCACTTTACTGTCTCAGTTTCGACCTATTAGCTTGTGCAATGTGATTTTTAAAATTGCATCCAAAGTACTTGCTAACCGACTGAAGCAGATTCTCCCGGATATTATCTCTGAAGAGCAATCAGCCTTTGTGCCCGGCCGTCTAATTACCGATAATGTTATTACTGCATATGAGTGCCTTCATTTTATGAAGAACGACAGGTGCAAGAAGAATGGGCATTGTGCTGTCAAGCTTGACATGATGAAAGCATATGATCGTGTGGAATGGGTATATTTGGAGGCTATTATGAAAAAGTTGGGCTTCTGCGATTTGTTTGTGCGTCAGGTTATCAGAGGGGTTACTTCGGTTTCTTTTTATCTACTCGTTAATGGAGGGCGGAGTAATGAATTCCACCCTTCCAGAGGCATCAGGCAGGGGGACCCCATGTCTCCCTACTTGTTCCTATTGGCGGCAGAGGGACTTTCGTGCATGTTAAAGAAAGCAAGCATTGAGGGGTTGTTTGAGGGCGTCCAAATTGCTGCCACGGCACCGAAGGTAAACCAACTCTTGTTTGCGGATGATTGTTTGCTCTTCAGCAAAATTACTGTGGAGAATGCCTCGAAACTTAAGGAAATTATGAGCTGATGGGCCTCTAACCCCTTGTTGGTTACCCCAAGTGGAAGGTGTGAGATGCAGTGTTGTGGAAGTTTTTCCCTTAGCAAAGATGCGAAGGATCGAATCCCCAGAGACTCCTAGGTTCAACAAGTAGGTGTCAACTGCTACGGCGCCAGATATTAGCAATCAACGTGGACCTGCACACAGATACAAATAACTTTGCTCCCAACGAGTACAGAGAGGTTGTCAATCCCTCCGGCCTTGTAGTTCACAAAGGATTAAAAGCAAATGATAGTAGTGATAGATAGTGTTTGCAATAGTAAATAATAACGAAAAGTAAATATTGGATGTTATCAATGATGGTAATATGGACCGGAGTCTCATGATGTTCACTAGTGATGTCTCTCTCCCAAAAGACGATAAAACAGCTATGTGAGGTAAACGAATTACAGCTGGGCAATTGACAGGACCACGAACGCAAACCAATGCTGATTACATTGCAAGAAAGGTTGAGGTTCAAAGCATGGGCGGTACGCCAAAGTAAGTAGACCGAAATCCATCAATATCTACTACTAATCATCCACCTTGAGATATCTATCCAGAACATCTCGCTGGTATTAAGTTGCGAGTCCCACCCATAGTGTAAACTCAAAGCAACAGACAACTGCATTGAAAGAACTTTGCGTAAAGTAAACAATCCTTGCACCCGCGGGCACAAGCACCGTTGTTTTCCCCCTTGTGGCAACAGCACATCCCCTAGACTCATGTTTCTGTCACTCAATCTAGTCATCGAGGGGCATGAACCCACAATCGAGCATAACGTTCCCTCTTGGAGTCACTACGTATTACTTGGCCAAAGCAATAAATAACAACGGAGAACATGCAAGAATTACTTATGAACATAAATATAAAAGAGGTAGATCAAATATATTACTCATACACAATCTGAACATAATCTCATAATCCATCGGATCCCAGCAAACTCATCATAGCAACAGCATAAGGATTACATATGTTCCTCGATCATGTAGGGCAGCTCACGAGGACTAATTAGTGAAGCACAAGAACGGGAGGAGAACATCACATAGCTACTGGTCATGGACTCATGGTCCAAGGGAGACTACTCACGACTCATCCGGGAGGCGTCCATGGTGGTAGAGAAGCTCCCGGTGGTGATCCTCCCCTCCGGCAGGGTGCCGGGAAGGGTTCTCCTGGTGCTCCCGATCTTGGAAGCGGCGGCGGCGGCAGAACAGAGATGGGAACGCGAAAAGAGTTCCTGTTCTGAGGGTTTCGGAGGACGCTTTAAATATATGCCAAATGGGGGCATCGGGGAAGCTTCGGGGTGCCCAGGCGCCCCCCCGGCGCGGCCCAGGGGGGGCGCCGCCAGGGCGCCTGGAGAGCTGGTGCCCCCCCCCCCGGCTGTCCTTCGGACGCACGGTAGTTTCCGGAACGCTGATTTTTTATATAATTTTTCTGGATTTTTTCTGGCAGTTCTCGTAACGTGAAAACCTGAAATACAAAAACAGCCGAAAACAGAAACTGGCACTGGGGTGCACTGGATTAGTAAGTTAGTCCAAATATGATCGAAAGTGTATGGAAGTGTATGAATATCATAGCAATATCACCCAAAAGTGGTATGGAGCAAGAAGAAATTATAGATACGTTTTGGACTTATCAACATCCCCAAGCTTAATTCCTGCTCGTCCTCGAGTAGGTAAATGATAACAAGAATAATTTCTGTGGTGACATGCTATTAAGCATATAGGACTTTTTCATAGTCATATGACAAAAGCTTACTGAGACAATGAATCTGTAGTAATTAAGTTGCCTCATGAGAAAATCACAAATGACTGAAAGTTTTACAACATGAAACTGAAACATCAAAAAGATTTGCAATGAATATGATGTGCAAATATGATAAAGTGATATCTAGCTTGCCCCCTTTAGTGAAGCAAAACATAAATGCAGGGGCACCTTCAAGGTTTAAGTGTTAACTAGATACAATGATTTCAAAATAAACGATATCACAATCATGCAAAAGACAATGCTACTTTGGGACAATGCACATTACACTCAGAATGACAATCATGCTCTCAGTAGTTGGTGCTTGAAGAAAGAAGGTGGAGACTCAACATAAAAGTAAAAGAATGGTTAAGTGCTAGAGCTTTTTATTTTGAAAACATAGAAGCAATTTTGTCAACGGTAGTAGTACTTCATATGTGTCATGCATAAGACATCCTATAAGTTGCAAGCCTCATGCATCGAATACCAATAGTGCTCGCACCTTGTCCTAATTAGCTCGGATTTCCATGGGTTATCATTGCATTACATATGTTTCAACCAAGTGTCACAAAGGGGTACCTCTATGCCACCTGTACAAAGGTCCAAGGAGATAAATCGCATTTGATTTCTCGTTTTTGATAGATCTCAACTTGAGGACATCCATACCGGGACAACATAGAAAATAGATGATGGACTCCTCTTAAATGCATAAGCATATTCTCGTAAGAGATTGAGGATTAATGTCCAAGCTAAAACTTCCACCATGATACATGGCTTTGGTTGGCGGCCCAATGTTCTTCTCTAACAATATGCATATTCATTCAACCCACGGCAAATCACCCTTACTTCAGACAAGACGAACATGCATAGCAACTCACATGATATGCAACAAAAGTGTAACAGTTGATGGCGTCCCCAGAAACATGGTTACCGCTCAGCAAGCAACTTATAAGAAATAAGATACATAAGCAACATATTCTTTACCACAATAGTTTTTAAGCTACTTTCCCATGAGCTATGTATTGCAAAGTTAGTTCGCTTAGTACAGGTGGATGTTAGCAAAAGACTGGGAGCGACCAACTAAGAGAGCAATGATGGTCATAATCATGCAGAGCGACAAAGCAATATTGAATCAGGCATGGTAGTTATATCGCTACTTAGAAATAAAAGATCATCAAGGCTTGACAGACTTTCTTTACAGTCTTAAATATGCGTGAGCATACGCCAAGTCAATCAAAATAAATTCTCGAAGGAAGATATTACTAAACCATACCACATCATAGGCAAACAAATCAAGTTGGTACTCCAATAACACATTGGGAAGCCCCCAGCTATTTGAGATTAACCATAAGAAAACCTGAACTACTAAGCGCCATCATGCACGTAGCATCTTTATCATAGACATATCAACCAATGCAACGGAAGCAAACTTTCTTAATAATGTGAGCATGATAATTAAAGAGAGTTCAAGCAACCAACTAAACAAAAGCTCTTTGAAAAGATAAGCATGAATACTAAGAGCAGAGCATGATAGTAGCTATTAAAGGACAAAGAACACACACATCATAGATAGACATGAAAATTCTATGTTATGTTCTAGGTAGAAGTGGAGCGTGTTTCTCTCCCACATAAAGAAAGCTGAGTTCCGACTCGTTATGAAAAACTAAAAAGAAAACTAAAAGCAAGACGCTCCAAGCATAGCACATAACACATGAAGTGATAAAAATATAGCGGAACGAAAGACGAACTGATAATGTTGATGGAGAAGGGGATGCACGGGGGCATCCCCAAGCTTAGACGCTTGAGTCTCCTTGAATATTTCTTGGGGGTGCACGGGGGCATCCCCAAGCTTGAGCGCTTGACACTCCTGAATCTTTTTTATCATCTTCCCTCGCACACTTGAAAACTCCCTTTATACATAACTCATCATAATCTGATTAGCGAGGTTAGTACCCTTAATAAAATAATTGTACCTTGCTGGAAATAAAGATATTCTTGAAGTTCTACTGTTTCTCAAGATTGCCAAAAGGTTTTTGCAAAGAAAAAATCAAGCTCTTGATTTGCAAAATGAAGGAAAGGCAAAACAGGACAGAATCTGTGAAAAACAGAACAGCAGGTAGTAATTGATCTGTTCGGGATACTTCTGCAACTCAAATCAAAAAACTCAGAACAGAAGCACGAAAGACAATTACATAGAGAACGCTCTCGTAAAAATTCAGACCAAAAAGATGAACTGGTGATTTTATACGAATTTTTCTATCCAAGGACAGAATCTGTTTCCTGGACAGCACCTCACAACTTTTGAACTTTCTAGCAATCAGAGGCTATACTTGGCACAAATATGAAAAGCAAAGATACAGTGATCATGCTACAGCAGTAAACAACATCAAGACACAACAAAAGCAAAAAAATTATTCATGTGGGCTGCCTCCCAAAAGCGCTTTCTTTTATGCCTTTAAGCTAGGCATAATGCATAGAGATCAAGTTTTATCAAGAGTAAAAGAATAGCTAGCCCGTACGACGGACTCAAAAGGTAACGTGGTCTTCTTTCGAGGGACGTGTTCCATCCCTTTCTTGAGAGGAAACTGAAATTTTATATTACCCTTTTTCATGTCAATGATAGCACCAATGGTGCGTAAAAAGGGACGTCCCAAAATAATTGGACATGAAGGATCACATTCAATATCCATAATAGTAAAATCAACGGGAACATAGTTGTCATTGACAACAATAAGAACATCGTCGATCCTCCCCAAAGGTTTCTTTATGGAAGAATCAACGAGACGAACACCAAAAGAACAAGAATCAAAAGGTTCCAATTTAAGCATATCATATAGTCTTTTGGGCATAATAGAGGTACTAGCTCCAACATCACATGAAGCATAGCAAGAGAAGTTGTTTATCTTGATTTTAATCATAGGATCCCAACCATCTTCTAGCTTTCTAGGTATGGAGGCTTCTACTCTAAGTTTCTCCTCCCTAGCTTTGATAAGAGCATTAGTGACATGCTCTGTGAAGGCAAGATTAAGCGTGCTAGTGTGGGGATCTTTGGCCATTCCTTGTAGAAAGGTGACAACTTCTGAAATACTACAATTATCAAAATCAATGTTATCATTAGTGGGCAGAATTGTAGTGTCATCCTCTTTGTTTAATTCGCTCTCTATTATAAGAGTTTGAACATCTTCCGAAGTTTGGGGAAGCTTAGGAGCAATTTTAAACTGAGGCTCATGCTCTTTTCCTGGAAGACCATGCCATGGGCATAACCCTCCGTCAAGACTAATATAATCACAAGTTTTATTACTTTTGTAGATCCCGACAGTGGTAATTGGGGTAATGGAAGAAGTGGTGTAGTCCTCCCATTTAGTGTTTTTGGTAGAACCCATAATAGCAAGCAAGCAAGATAACTATTTTTGTGATTTTCGATAAAAAGGTACTAAAGCAAAAACTAAAAGGTAAACTAACAAGACTAAAAAGCAAAGGTAAAAGATAGCGTGCAACTCCCCTATCCTGAAGAGTGGAGTCCCCAGCAACGGCGCCAGAAAAACTCCTTGATGGGCCTCTAACCCCTCGTTGGTTACCCCAAGTGGAAGGTGTGAGATGCAATGTTGTGGAAGTTTTTCCCTTAGCAAAGATGCCAAGGATCGAATCCCCAGAGACTCCTAGGTTCAACAAGTAGGTGTCAACTGCTACGGCGCGAGATATTAGCAATCAACGTGGACCTGCACACAGATACAAATAACTTTGCTCCTAACGAGTACAGAGAGGTTGTCAATCCCTCCGGCCTTGTAGTTCACAAAGGATTAAAAGCAAATGATAGTAGTGATAGATAGTGTTTGCAATAGTAAATAATAACGAAAAGTAAATAGCGGATGTGATCAATGATGGTAATATGGACCGGAGTCTCATGATGTTCACTAGTGATGTCTCTCTCCCAAAAGATGATAAAACAGCTATGTGAGGTAAACGAATTACAACTGGGCAATTAACAGGACCACGAACGCAAACCAATGCTGATTACATTGCAAGAAAGGTTGAGGTTCAAAGCATGGGCGGTACGCCAAAGTAAGTAGACCGAAATCCATCAATATCTACTACTAATTATCCACCTTGAGATATCTATCCAGAACATCTCGCTGGTATTAAGTTGCGAGTCCCACCCATAGTGTAAACTCAAAGCAACAGACAACTGCATTAAAAGAACTTTGTGTAAAGTAAACAATCCTTGCACCCGCGGGCACAAGCACCGTTGTTTTCCCCCTTGTGGCAATAGCACATCCCCTAGACTCATGTTTCTGTCACTCAAGCTAGTCATCGAGGGGCATGAACCCACAATCGAGCATAACGTTCCCTCTTGGAGTCACTACGTATTACTTGGCCAAAGCAATAAATAACAACGGAGAACATGCAAGAATTACTTATGAACATAAATATAAAAGAGGTAGGTCAAATATATTACTCATACACAATCTGAACATAATCTCATAATCCATCGGACCCCAGCAAACTCATCATAGCAACAGCATAAGGATTACATATGTGCCTCGATCATGTAGGGCAGCTCACGAGGACTAATTAGTGAAGCACAAGAACGGGAGGAGAACATCACATAGCTACTGGTCATGGACTCATGGTCCAAGGGAGACTACTCACGACTCATCCGAGAGCCGTCCATGGTGGTGGAGAAGCTCCCGGTGGTGATCCTCCCCTCCGGCAGGGTGTCGGGAAGGGTTCTCCTGGTGCTCCCGATCTTGGAAGCGGCGGCGGCAGCGGAACAGAGATGGGATCGCGAAAAGAGTTCCTGTTCTGAGGGTTTCGGAGGACGCTTTAAATATATGCCAAAGGGGGGCTTCGGGGAAGCTTCGGGGGGCCCAGGCGCCCCCCCCCCCCCGGCGCGGCCCAGGGAGGGCGCGCCGCCAGGGCGCCTGGAGCCCTGGTGCCTCCCCCCCGGCTGTCCTTCGGACGCACGGTAGTTTCCGGAACGCTGATTTTTTATATAATTTTTCTGGATTTTTTCTGGCAGTTCTCGTAACGTGAAAACCTGAAATACAAAAACAGCCGAAAACAGAAACTGGCACTGGGGTGCACTGGATTAGTAAGTTAGTCCAAATATGATCAAAAGTGTATGGAAGTGTATGAATATCATAGCAATATCACCCAAAAGTGGCATGGAGCAAGCAGAAATTATAGATACGTTTTGGACGTATCATGAGCTCGTACTGTCAAGCTTCTGGTCAGCGTATAAACCATGACAAATCTTCCATTTACTTTGGTAAGGGATGTCCTATGTTGCAAAGAGAAATAATTAAAGCTATTCTTGAAGTCCAGAAAGACACCATATGCGAGAGATACTTGGGGCTACCATCTGATGTGGGACTAGCAAAGAATGGAGTGTTCTCCTATCTAAAGGACAGAGTTTGGAAAAATATTCAGGGTTGGATGGAAAAGTGCCTATCGGGAAGTGGCAAGGAGGTGCTTATTAAGTTGGTGGTGCAGGCTATACCCACATACTCCATGGCTCTATTTAAGTTACCGAGGGGTTTCTGTCAGCACATTACTTCTTTGATACGCAAATTCTGGTGGGGTAGCAATGCGAGAGAAAGGAAAACAGCATGGGTCTCACGGGAATCTATGTGTATGCCAAAATACAAGGGAGGTCTAGGTTTCCGAGATATGGAGATTTTTAACTTAGCACTTCTTGCCAAGCAGGTATGGAGGATTCTGTGTGACCCTAATACTCTGAGTGCGAGAATAGTTACGGCGGTTTACTTCCCAGATTCAGACATCGTTTCAGCTCAAGTGGGGTCTCGGCCATCACAAATTAAGTGCTCTCTCTGCGAAGGGAGGGATATCTTGCGCACGGGGCTGATTAAGCGTATTGGAGACGGTGAGAACACCAACATCTGGAATGACAATTGGTTACCTAGAGATTATAACATGCGACCAATTAGTGTAATCTCTACAAACCCTCCGGAGAATGTCGCAGACCTTATATCACAAGTGGACAGAACATGGGACGAGCAAGCATTGACTGAACATTTGCTTCCGATGAATGCTGAGATAGTGCGCCAAATCCCGCTCAGCCACACAAATCAATGTGATTTCTATGCATGGCAGTACGAGAAATCAGGAGTGTTCTCTGTTCGTTCCTGCTACAAGATGGTCATGGAAACAAAAATGAGGCGGGAGAAGTGGCTTACTAGAGGAACCGATCAGTCAAACACTTTTGAGCAGGAGAGCAGTTGGAAGAAGCTTTGGCGCATCCAGGTTCCCACCAAGCTCCGTATTTTTGCATGGCGCCTAGCTCGGGCGTCCCTGCCGACTGGCCAAGAGAGACAACGCCGCCACATGTCAAAGGAGGCACTATGTCCGATCTGCCAAGCTGCATGCGATACTTGGAGACATGCCCTCCTAGACTGTAATATGTCGAAGAGCATGTGGTCCCTCCGAGACGATGATGATAATTCACTGCTACCTGTATACGGCGATGAGACATCCGATCCGAAGCTATGGCTGCATGGTCTCTGTAATACGTTGACCCAAGACACGTTCGTTGCTGTTCTTACCACCCTATGGGCGATATGGTGAGCGCGCTGCAAGGTTATTCACGAGCAGGAATTTCAAAGTCCACTGTCCACGCATTTGTTCATTGAACGCTATTTACAAGAGTTGAGAGAACTGCCAGCCAAGAAGCAAAAGATCAAGAACACTAGTGGATCTGCTAGTACATCAGCGCCTAGATGGATACCGCCTTCACCCGGAGAGACCAACCTGAATGCTGACGGGGCTGTGGCATAGTCATCAAATATTGGTGTCGTGGGTGTGATTTGTCGCTACGCAGAGGGACAGTTTCTTGGCGCTTCAGCACTGGTCTTCAAGGGAGTAACCGAGCCTGCAACACTCGAGGCTTATGCATGTAGAGAGGCTCTAGCTTTGGCAGAAGATATGGTCGTCACCAAAGTGTCTATAGCATCCGACTGTCTGAGAGTCATCAACGACCTGAAAAGACAATTGCACTGAGGAGAATATTGCATGATCTTCAATGATATACATGAGACGAAGTCGAGTTTCCTTAGCTGTGAGTTCGTTCACGAGTAACGCGCCAGTAATAGCGAGGCACATAATTTAGCGAGGATGGCTACTACCTTAGATATCGGCCATCATGTGTGGCTCAACGGTCCACCGGACCACCTTTGTATTCCCCAACACATTATGATATGAAATAAAGCGCTTTGTTCTTCTAAAAAAAAGACAACGCCGCCACCCCCTCCTCTTGTTCCCGTGGATGAATCAACGCGAGGAAGCTGTGACGCCCCTCATCGCTTCCGTTACTTCTCTGTTGTCAGAAACATGATGGGGTACCCTGCTTGTTCTTTCGTCTCCCCTGCTTGCGCGGACGTCCATTTATTAACACCCCTTTGCCTCCTTTGTTGGGATCCTTATATATGGTGTGCGCCCTCTGGTTTCTTCCTCTTCCATCTGCTCTTCACTCCTCGTCAGGCCATAGTTCTTGTCTAGGTTTAATTTGCAGCAGACATGTGTACTTCATGAGCGATTTATTGTAACCTATGTAAGCCTGGTGAGTTGCTTAGTATATATTGTTATTTCGGGAACTTTCGTGCTCACTCGCAGGAATTGCTCTGTTGGGGCTGGACCTATAGTGCATGAACTCTTTTATTGTGAATTCTTGGTTTACCAGCTTCTCCCTCTTTTCTTATTTGGTGTCCACCTGCACGCCATCAGAACATTGAGGCCTATAGATATAAAATAATCTTCGATGTAATATATAGAAGGTCTTCGCTGCATCTTTTTCACCACCAAGTCTAGTGTGACTGAAGGAAGTAGTGTGGTCATAATTGCAAGACGAACACAGCAATTGCCAATTGCTCAATCAAGCTGGAGTGATGAAAGCACTTGCTGCCTGTGACACTTCAAAGTTTGAGCGTTAATATTAGATGATGAAGAATTGCATGATGAAAGTAAGAGGTAGTATTATTGGAAACTCTACTGCTATAATGGAATCTTATGTTATGTACTCCCTCCATTTTTGTATACAAGGCCACTATGGAAAATACGTTTTGCATCAATACAAGGCCACCAACAGTAATCGAGGCAAATATTAATGTTGTTTCCTCGTACTAGTAACCCATGACTTAATTAGTAGCATGCATGTAGTAGATGATAATGACACACTCACCTACTTTCTCTCTCACGACCACTCAGCTTTCTCTAATGTGCATGCACCCTATTAATTAACCCGGTAAACGAGAAAAGTAATTAGCTTGTAAAGCACACATTGATTTTTATCTTGGTACCTGTAATTTGAGTTTGTGGCCTTGTATACAAAAATGGAGGGAGTAGACAATTCGTCTTTGGTTACTGATGTAAACCTGACAACAGGGAGGACATGCAGAGGCAAAGTACACGCTTCATGTTATGTCTAATAGGGCCTTGTTGGAGTTCCTTTCTGTCAACATCAATATGCTTTTACAAGATAAAATAATTAAGTTCTTGTAGTGTTTTCTCCCATCTTTTTCTCACCTGCAGTTATTTTCAACTTTCAGATTAATCCAGCTGATTAGTTTAGTGTTGTAGCTAACATAGATACAACTTTGATGGGGTTTCTTGGGATACCTTATCTTCAGCTGTCGGCAAACACAGAAGTTGTACGTAACTCTATAAGTATTTTTCGAGGATGTTGTATAATAAATTAGTTGGTCAGTGTACCATAATATGATCTACTACCTCCGTACGGGTTTACAAGGCCGTTTAGCAGCACAGCCACGTCCTATTTTTACAAGGCTGTTTTCTCTCGGGTGTTGTTTCA
Source organism: Secale cereale (assembly GCA_902687465.1). Lineage (NCBI taxonomy): Eukaryota > Viridiplantae > Streptophyta > Magnoliopsida > Poales > Poaceae > Secale > Secale cereale. The sequence goes on along the minus strand of LR738715.1, from coordinate 809,277,194 downwards.
CAGATTAAAGAAAATTAATACCCAGCCGCTGCATGCTATGGAGGCTGGCTGCGTGCACGCATTTGTCTCTGCCCTAGTATGTTGATAATGATACACGGTGTTCCAAAACCTGTGATATTAATGTTTGAGAGTTAGTGCTACCTCATACTACACATGTTCTAAATTAAGAAAAGTAGCACGATAATGGTGTACCTTATATTGCGAGGCATTATTACAAAATATTAAGCAAGATATTACAATATGATTGCTTCATATTATTATTTTACCGATTTGTAGTAAGCATCTAAACATTTATTCCGTTAATCTATACCAATGGTTTGATTAAATATCAACTATCATTGGAAATTTTGGTTCTTGGTTCACTTGGGATAATTTTATTTTATTACTGCCACGTACATGGAAGAACATGAAATCAATATATGAACCCGTCATTTGTGTTCAGTATTGATTTATGTGTGTGCAACTCCTAGAGTTATCTGAAGTATTCTTTTTCATATGAGTAAGTTCCAATCACATATTTGGCTACGATAAAACTTTAGTTTTTCATCTTATACATTCCATGCGGAGGAAATCACAGTATAACAATTATACACTTTAGAACCATGTTCCTCGTGGAAAATATTTTTATGCTCTCTCTCCTTCACAAGGTACATACTTCAAACCATTATACATACTATATATATGTAATGTTTTGAATATAAGCTTATGATTGTAACCATCAAGAAAGCATATCATTGAATATTTATTTCATTTTCACCTTTATTTACTAGACACTTTAATTCACCATCATATTTCACTATTCAAAGGATGGAGTAACTCATTTGAGCTCATAATAGTCAATGATAATGGCGTCTTAGATTTGAAAGAAGAGCCATCCAATATTATAGTCACTTATAATCTTCATAGTTATGAATGGAAATATTATTCTATATGCATCAATTTTCAATACATATATTTATGGGAGAATATGACAACTACTTTGGGGTACTATCCACCCATCTCATGGGCTTTTGAAATTCATGTATTCCTCATGAAAATATGTAGTTATTTATTCTTCATGCAATATAATTTTGTGACATGTATTTTTACTACTAGGAAAACATTGCTTCCTAATGTAACCTCAGACATTACATATTTTGTATGAAATGATCACTATAAGACAAAATATGCACCATATGAACTTCCCATAGTGGTGGTTAGTGAAGACACGTTATAATATGTTATCTCCTTGTCACAAATGTTTCCTGCCACCGGTGGTAGTTACCCTCACGTGAATTTTGTATGTTGTATGTAGTATCTTTCAATACCAAGAGTATGTACGAGTAGTATGTAGTATATAAAAATATTTGGGTAGTATATATCCTGCTATGAGGCAGTATGCACTGTTTTTTAGTATACCGTTTGATGCAGTGGCTAGGTTGTGTGGAGGAGGCGGGGAGGGAAGAGCGGTGGCGGTGGGGAGGGAAGAGTGGCGGCGGCAGGTTTGGGTGGCGGAAGCGGGAAGGTGGATGGGGGTAGCGGCAACGCGCGGCGGCGATGACTCGTGGCGGCGGCGGGAGGTAGCGGCGGCGGCACGATGGAGGCGAAGCGGCGGCTAGGGTAGGCTAGGATCGGTCTGTGATAGATACCATGAAGAAGACTAGGTTTAGGCCGTGCAACACAATGCATTGATCGGTGCACTAGGCATGTATATATGATGTACAAGATGGGGGCCACAACCTTAGCTATACATGAAACTAGGAGGTGGGCCTATGACACAATATACATGCACAATATATTCAACAGTGCGGATGACTTGGCCATGGTTGCTTGACGATGGTGGTGGCGGCAGTATATGTCAAGACTAGGATTTGCTCCTTTGGTGATGGAGAGATATGATACATCTCCAACGTATCTATAATTTTTTATTGTTCTATGCTATTATTTATGATGTTTTGGATGTTTAATGGGCTTTGTCATACACTTCTATATCATTTTTGGGACTAACCTACTAACCCAAAGGCCCAGTCCAGATTGCTGTTTTTTGCCTGTTTCAGGGTTTCGCAAAAAAGGAATATCAAACGGAGTCCAAACGGAATGAAACCTTCGGGAGAGATATTTTTGGAGAAAATCACGCACGGGAGACTTGAGAACCACGGAAGGGGAGCCACGAGGTGCCCACGAGGGTGGGGGCGCGCCCCCCTTCCCAGGGCGCGCCACCTACCTCGTGGGCCCCTTGAGTGTCCCTCGGTGTCCTCCTTCCTCCTATATAAGTCTACGTACCCCGAAACCATCAACAATAGAGAGAAAACCCTAATTCCACCGCCGTAACCTTCTATTCCCATGAGATCCCATCTTGGAGCCTGTTTCGGTGCTCCGCCAGAGGAGGGATCCATCACGGAGTGCTTCTACATCATCATCATCGCCCACACCATGAGTTGTGAGTAGTTTACCACAGACCTTCGGGTCCATAGCTAGTATCTAGATGGCTTCTTCTCTCTCTCTCGATCTCAATACAAAGTTCTCTTCGGTATTTGAGCAGATCTATTCGATGTAATCTCTTTTTGCGGTGGGTTTGTCGAGATTCAATGAATTGTGAGTTTATGATAAAGATTATCTATGAGAAATATTTGGTTCCTCTCTGAACTCTTTATGTGTGCTCATAATATCCTTGCAAGTCTCTTCGAATTATTGGTTTGGTTTGGCCTACTAGATCTATAGTTCTAGCAATGGGAGAAGTGCTTGGCTTTGGGTTCAATCTTGTGGTGTCCTTTCCCAGTGGCAGTAGGAGCAGCAAGGCACGTATTGTATTGTTGCCATCGAGGATAAAAGGATGGTGCTTATATCATATTGCTTGAGTTTATCCCTCTACATCATGTCATCTAGCTTAAGGCGTTACTCAGTTCTTATGAACTCAATACACTAGACGCATGCTCGATAGCGGTCGATGTGTGGAGTAATAGTAGTAGATGCATAATCGTTTCGGTCTACTTGTCTCGGACGTGATGCCTATATACAATGATCATGCCTAGATAGTCTCATAATTATTCCCTTTTCTATCAATTGCTCGACAGTAATTTGTTTACCCGCCATAGAATATCGTTATCATGAGAGAAGCCACTAGAGACCACTATGGCCCCCGGGTCGATTCTCAACATATCAATCTACATCTATTTTAATTTTACCGCTTTTACTTTATGTTCTTATAAACAAAAATACCGAAAATATAAAATATCATCTCTATCAGATCTCACTTTCGTAAGTGACCGTAAAGGGATTGACAACCCCTTATCGCGTTGGCTGCAAAGTTCTTATTTGTTCGTGCAGGTGCGAGGGACTCGTGCGTGGTCTCCTACTGGATTGATACATTGGTTCTAAAAAACTGAGCTGCATTGAAATTTATGAATCCGAAAATTGTTGAACCTATTGCTAGTGAGCTGCATTCACTAGATTATCTTTATAAGGTTTTGCTCGAAATTTATGTTGAACCTATTGCTAGTGAGCTGCATGCACTAAATTATCTTTATAAGGTTTTTCTCGAAATTTATGAATCCGAAAATTGTGATGAAGTATTGAAAGGAAATTATAAAGTGATTCACGATAGCTCTTTGAGTAAAAAGCATGATTTCAATGATGTTATTGTAAATTATATTAATGTCAATTGTGCTAATGATATTCAAAACCCTAAGCTTGGGGATGGTTATTTTGCTATGCCCACTACTTGTTGCAATGATCATGATTGGGGTGATTCTTCTTATGATCTTGAAAATTTATTTAATCTCCGTGATGAATATAAGATTGATAATAATGTTTGCAATAATATTGAAAGTGGGTTTGGAAGAGTGTCAACTTTAGATCCCACATATTTGGAGAATGTTCAAATCTTATGATTTTTTTTATAAAAGTTGGTTTGGAGAGTTCATGACTTTAGTTAATGTTAATCCTACTATTTTGGAAGAGTGTCAACTTTGCATGCATGTGGATCGTGTTGAGAATATGTTATGTGGATCGTATTTGGAGAGCTATTTTGTTGAATTTGCTTATGATCCTACATGCAATTATTATGAGAGAGGAAAATATTGTTGTAGAAATCTTCATGTTGCTAAATTACCTCTCTTCATGTTGAGATTGATCTTGTTTCTTTCTCCTTCCTTGCATATCTTAGATCTTGCTTGTCTTGCTAATTTGTTTTCCTATAAAATGCCTATGCATAGGAAGTATGTTAGACTTATATGTGTTTGTAACATGCTATATGATGCTCTCTTTGTGCTTTCATTCTTATCATTCATGTGAGCATCATTGAATTATCGTGCCTAGCTAGGGGCGTAAAACGATAGCGCTTGTTGGGAGGCAACGCAATTTTGTATTTTTTTGTTTTTGTTGCTGTTAGGGAATAAATATTGCATCTAGCTTCTGTTTAGATGTGTTTTCATGTTTTTTTTAGTGTTTGTGCCAAGTAGAACCTTTGGGAAGACTTGTGTGAAGTTTATGTGATCTTGCTGTGAAAAACAGAATCGTTAGCGCTCGCTAGAATGGTCATATTTTACTGGAGCATGCTATTTACTTGATTCTTTTTGCAGATGATTTATAGAGAAATTCCTCAAGTTTACCAATTTAGTTTGAATTTTTTGGAGTTACAGAAGTATGTGAAACCTGTAGATTACTACAGACTGTTCTGTTTTTGACAGATTCTATTTTTTTGTGTTGTTTGCTTATTTCAATGCATCTATGAGTTGTATTGGCTAGTATGAACCATAGAGAAGTTGGAATACAGTAGGTTTAACACAAATATAAACAAAGAATTAATTCATTGCAGTACCTTTGAGTAGTGGTTTGCTTTCTTATACTAACGGAGCTCACGAGAATTTTTGTCTAAGTTTTGTGCTGTGAAGTTTTCAAGTTTTGAGTATTGCTTTGATCGACTATGGAACAAAGAGTAGCAAAGGCCTAAGATTGGGGATGCCCATGGCACCCCAAGTAAAATTGAAGCACAATCAAAAGCCTAAGCTTGGGGATGCCCCGGGAAGGCATCTCCTCTTTCGTCTTCATCCATCGGTAACTATACTTGGAGCTATATTTTTATTCACCACATGATATGTGTTTTGCCTGGAGGGTCTTGTATAATTTGAGTCTTTGCATGTTAGTTTGCCACAATCATCCTTGCTGGACACACCTATTTGAGAGAGTTAAATATGGCCTAGGAATTGCTAGAACACTCTATGTGCTTCACTTATATCTTTTGAGTTGAATAGTTTTGCTCTAGTGCTTCACTTATATCTTTTAGAGCACGGTGGTGATAATATTTTGAAGAAATTGTTGAACTGTCATGCTTCACTTATATCCTTTTGAGAATCTATTAAAACAGCATGGTAATGTGTTTAGGCTATAAACCTAGTCTTCACATGATAGACATCCAATATCAATGTAGTAAAAACTTTGACACTAAGTGCATTGAATATGATGAGATGTTGGATGCTTGAAATTGTTTTGAGATATGAGGATAGTGATATTAGAGTCATGCTAGTGGAGTCATTATGAAATTGAGAAATACTTGTTTTAAGGTAAGTGATTCCCGTAGCATGCACTTATGGTGAACCGTTATGTGACGAAGTTAGAGCATGAGGTATTTGTAAAGTGTCAACCTTTGTGTGGAGGTCGGGGGCACGCAATGGTTAACTCCTACCAACCTCCCCCCTAGGAGCATGCGTTGATTTCTTTGTTTTGAAGACTCGTAGATTTTTCCAATAAGTATATGAGTTCTTATGACTAATGTTCAGTCCATGGGTTATACGCACTCTCACCCTTCCATCATTGCTAGCCTCTCTTGTACCGCGTAACTTTCGCCGGTACCATAAACCCACTATATATCCTTCCTCAAAACAACCACCATATTATTCCTCAAAACAGCCACCATACCTACCTATCATGGCATTTCCATAACCATTCCGAGATATATTGCCATGCAACTTTCCACCGTTCCATTCATATGACACGCATCATATTGTCATATTGCCATGCATGATCATGTAGTTGACGTCGTATTTTTGGTAAATCCACCATGCATAATTTTTCATATATGTCACTCCTGATTCATTGCACATCCCATTACACCGCCGGAGGCATTCATATAGAGTCATACTTGTTGTAGTATCGAGTTGTAATATCGAGTTGTAAATCAATAAAAGTGTGATGATCATCATTATTAGAGCATTGTCCCATGTGAGGAAAGGCCAGTAAAAAAAAAGAGATGGCCCAAAAAAAAGAGAGGGGCTAATAAAAAAAGAGAGAGAGAGAAAGAGAAAGCCCCTCCAAAAAAAAATAAAAAAATGAGAGAAAAGATAGAAGGGACAATTGCTACTATCTTTTTCCACACTTGTGCTTCAAAGTAGCACCATGTTCTTCATAATAGAGAGTCTCATGTTTAGTCACTTTCATATACTAGTGGGAATTTTCATTATAGAACTTGGCTTGTATATTCCAACGATGGGCTTCCTCAAATGCCCTAGGTCTTCGTGAGCAAGCAAGTTGGATGCACACCCACTAGTTTCCTTTGTTGAGCTTTCATACATATTTTAGCTCTAGTGCATCCGTTGCACGGCAATCCCTACTCACTCACATTGATATCTATTGATGGGCATCTCCATAGCCCTTTGATACGCCTAGTTGATGTGAGACTATCTCCCTCCTTTTGTCTTCTCCACAACCACCTCTCTATTCCACCAATAGCGCTATGTCCATGGCTCGCTCTCATGTATTGCGTGAAAGTTGAAAGGTTTGAAAAAATAGAGTATGAAAACAAGTGCTTGGCTGCAATCGGGGTTGTGCATGATATGAATATTTTGTGTGATGAACAGGGAACATAGGCAGACCATATGATTTTGTAGGGATAACTTTCTTGAGCCATAGTATTTTGAGAAGACATGGTTGCTTTGTTAGTATGCTTGAAGTATTATTATTTCTTATGTCAATATGGACTTTTATCTTGAATCTTTCAGATCTGAACATTCATGCCACAACACTAGTAGAAAAAGGGCCAAATGTAGAGCTCATTAGTCCCGGTTTGCAACTGAACCGGCACTAATGGGACCATTAGTGCCGGTTCCAGAGGCTAGGCCGGCGGCGATCATTAGTACTGGTTCGTGGTGAACATTTACTACCGGTTCTTGGCACGAACCGGTACTAAAGAGGCTGTTGCAGGTTGTGGTTAGGCTGGGGGCCCACCAGAACCTTTAGTACCGGTTCGTGCCAGGAACCGGTACAAAAGGGTTCTACTCACTTTTTTCTACAGCGCTTTTTTAGTCCCACCTTGCTCGTCTAACAGAGATTTTACCACCTTAAATATGTTATTTCTCAAACTATCACAACCACTTGGTCTTCATGGAACTCTATATGTAGGATTTGTGGCTGCAATAGGAGTCATCACGAGTTCCTAAACCGGTGAGGACTCCTATTGACAATTTAAATTGTACACAAAAAGATCAATGATGGTCAATGCATTTTTTAACATCATTTGAAAAGCACTACAAAATGAACTCTGGAAATGTTAAAACATGGCATGGTATCATCATTTCACCCACATAGCATGTACAAAGGCATTGCATTCTTTTGAACTGGATGCACTTCGTGTACAAACTGGACAATTAGTACCGTACCGGCTCCAACGGCTAGGCGGGCGGAGATCCTTAGTGCCGGTTTGTGGGCAACCTCTAGTACCGGTTCATGCCACGAACCGGTACTAATGATGCTGTGTCAGGCTGTTGTCAGGCTAGACACATTTAGTACCGGTTCATGGCATGAACCGGTACTAGAGTATCTTAGTAAGCTGATTTTTAGTCCCACCTCGCCAAGAGAGAGGCACTAGGAGCGGTTTATAAGCCTTGAGTGCGCAGAAAATGTGGGAGAGGCGCAATGTTCACCTGCACGTTGCTTAGATTCAAACCTTGAGGAATAGTGTAGACTGCACAGAGCTATGTGCAGTGCTTTGTACACTCTTCTGAAAGGCTTGAAGGTAATTAATGAGCATTGCGCCTTTTTTTGAACTCCAGACATTTTGTGTGTTCAAAATGCACCATTAAAATCAACATCATCAATTATCAGTCCTTTCTGAATTCATTTGGTATTTTTCATTCATTTACTGATTAGTTTTGACAGAGCTAAATGACCATGAAATTGAAAAGCAGTACAAATTGAACTCTGAAAAGGTTGAAACTTGGCATGGTATCATCATTTCACCCACATGGCATGTGCAAAAAAGTAGAGAGGGTCACGGCAAAAACTGGATGCACTTCGTGTACAAAATGAACAATCTCTTTCGAAGTATCAGGGTTTAGGACGAAAACTCATGTGATACAAATGCATTGCATTTTTTTGAACTCCAGACTTTTTGTGTGTTCAAAATGCACCATTAAAATCCACATCATCGATTATCAGTCCTTTCTGAATTCATTTGGTATTTTTCATTCATTTACTGATTTGTTTTGAGAGAGCTAAATGACCGCGAAATTGAAAAGCAGTACAAATTGAACTCTTAAAAGGTTGAAACTTGGTGTGGTATCATCATTTCACCCACATGGCATTTGCAAAAAAGTAGAGATGGTCATGGCAAAAACTGGATACACTTCGTGTACAAAATGAACAATATCTTTCGAAGTATCAGGGTTTAGGACGAAAACTCATATGATACAAAGGCATTGCATTTTTTTGAACTCTAGTCTTTTTGTGTGTTCAAAATGCACCATTAAAATCCACATTACCAATTATTAGACCTTTCTGAATTAATTTGGTATTTTTCATTCATTTACTGATTTGTTTTGAGAGAGCTAAATGACCGTGAAATTGAAAAGCAGTACAAATTGATGTCTAAAAAGGTTGAAACTTGGCGTGGTACCATCATTTCACCCACATGGCAAGTGCAAAAAAGTTGAGAGGGTCACGGCAAAAACTGGATGCAGTTCGTGTACAAAATGGACAATCTCTTTCGAAGTATCAGGGTTTAAGATGTAAACTCATATGATACAAAGGCATTGCATTTTTTTGAACTCCAGATTTTTGTGTGTTCAAAATGCACTATTCAAATCCACATCATAAATTATTAGTCCTTTCTGAATTCATTTGGTATTTTTCATTCATTTACTGATTTGTTTTGAGAGCGCTAAATGACCGTGAAATTGAAAAGCACTACAAATTGAAGTCTGAAAAGGTTGAAACTTGGCGTGGTATCATCATTTCACCCACATGGCATGTGCAAAAAAGTGGAGAGGGTCACGGCAAAAACTGGATGCACTTCATGTACAAAATGGACAATCTCTATTGAGGTATCAGGGTTTAGGACGAAAACTCATATGTTACAAAGGCATTGCATTTTTTTGAACTTTTTTGAACTCCAGACTTGTTGTGTGTTCAAAATGCACCATTCATATCCACATAATCAATTATCAACCCTTTCTTAATTCATTTGGTATTTTTCATTCATTTACTGATTTGTTTTTAGAGAGTTAAATGAGATATAAAATGTTTGTTAGATAATTTTAGATATAGAAATGTTAGTTAGATACAAAGTTTTAGATATACAAATGTTAGATAGAAATTTTAGATATATTTGCGGCAATGTTAGATAGATAAATTTTAGATATAGAAATTTTAGTTAGATATAAAATGAAATACCATATAAAAAATGGTTTGCGCGCTACCCTGTGGGCCTGCAAGGTCCTAGGCCTGTATTTGCAGGCCCATAAAGGCCCAGCAGACTCACAAGGAAGCGCGTCAAAGTTAGGCCCACAAGCCTGCAGTAGAGAGGAGCTCGAAGGAGCAGCTGTGGCGGGGTTTATAATCCAGTGCGGCTGCCCCTCGGCTAGCGAGGTGGGACTAAACTTGCCGCACGGCACCAGCGCCAGTGCACCCCCTTTAGTACCGGGTCGTGGCACCAACCGGTACTAAAGGGGTGTCTTTAGTACCGGTTGGAGCCACCAACCGGTACTAAAGGGGGTGCGCTTCCCGCCGCTTGGCCTGGCCAAAACAGGCCTTTAGTACCGGTTGGTGCCACCAACAGGTACTAAAGGTCTGTTCTCTATACCACTACTAGGAAAAGGCCTACTAATGGCGCACCAGTTTTGCCTACTAATGGTGCACTACTGGTGCGCCATTAGTACCACGCCACTAGTATTTTTTACTAATGGCGCACCACTGGTGCGTCATTAGTATCTGCTATACTAATGGCGCACCACAGGTGCGCCATTAGTATAGACCACGGTGCGCCATTAGTATGCCTCCCAGGGGGCCATATATACCCAGGTGTTTTGGCATACTAATGGCGCACTCTTGAGTGATGCGCCATTAGTAACTTTGGCATACTAATGGCGCACTGTGGGATGATGCGCCATTAGTATCCTTTGGCATACTAATGGCGCACTGTGATGTGATGCGCCATTAGTATGAATATTAGGTTTTTTTACTTTTTTGTTTTTTGCACAGGTTACAAAATGTATTATTGGACAGAATATAGACAGCAGCACACAGCAACAACAGATTCATCGAATACAATAGAAGATTAGTCTCTGAATACAATTCATCATATTAGTCTCCGAATACAATTCATCCTATTAGTCTCCGAATTCAAAAGACCGAACAAAGATAGAACATTATATTACAAGTCTCGAGACCGCGAGTAGCGAGTTTGTCTTCACATTACAAGTCGATATCGATCATCTAAACTACCATCACATAGAAGAGAGCTGCGGTCATCACGATGAGCATCATCACGATGAAACTCGTCTTCATCCGGTTCCTCCAACGCTCCCTCCGCTTTCCCGCTAGATAGCGGGCGTATCTAGATTCCGCCTCCGCCCTAGTGGTGTACCCTTTGTAACTGTTACTGCTGAAATGGTGAACCTGTCTCCAACACTCCTCCCAGTCGTCGTAGACTCCGGGAACCTTACCCTTGTACACGACATACGACGGCATCGCTATGCACTAGCCAAACGAAACGTTAGTACCAATTCACAGACAATACATAAGCAATATATAAGTATGCAACAGAACGATCGGATGAGAAAAGCAAGACATTAATAGCATTGATTACATCTAAGTTGAACGACTGTCGAAACCAAAGAGACATACTATAAGTTCATTAAAGTTTAATTACAACATGAGCCAATCGATGTTTGAGAACTAGACACAGCATCACAACTTTCGACTCGACTCAACGGACCGGAGCGTGGATGAAGCCGCCTTCTAGTGGGAGTCATGAAATCACGGGCGTTGTCAGCCTGCATTTGTAGCATTGTGTCTATGTCACTGTTGGACGGTTGATTTCTGAGGTAGAACTGCCCCGAGGTACGAAGGACATCTTGATGGATGATTTCCGCAAACTCCGACTGGATGCGAAAGAATTCTTGTCTGATGTCCGCGTCCTGGATTGCCGACCCGCTCGCGGCCCAATCTTTGAGTTTACTTGGTAGCAGAAGGTGATGATGGTCCCGTACGATCGCCCGCATGTGATGGATGGCGTAGTAGGCACCCTTCTGACCGCCAGGCGGCTGCTTGACGCAGCAGAACGTCGTATTGTGGGCGAACACTTCAAAAAATTTCGACAATTTCGTTCTCCCGCTGCTTCGTCTCCTCTGCCCCGTCGCCGCCGCCCCTCGTCGCCGCCCCCGTCGTCGTCGCCGCCGCCTCCATCGCCGCCGCCCCCGTCACCGCCCGTCACCCTCCCCGTCGCCGCCCGTAACCACACCGTCCCCGTCGCCATCCCCGTCGTCGCTGCTGGTCGCCGTCCCTATCGCCCCCTGTCTCCATCCCGTCGTCGACGCCCGTCGCCGTCCCCGTCACCGCCCCCGTCGCGCCTCGCCTCGCCGGTGAGCTCCTGCCCCGCCATGGCCACACACACACACACACACATTGTTACTTAGTTATAGTTATAGAAATAGTTATAAAAAAGTTAGAAATTTTTCTTTTTTTTAGTTCTAGAAATATTATAAATGTTATACAAATGTTAGTTATATAGAAATGTTAGAAATTTTTTCTGTTTTTTAGTTATAGAAATATTAGAAATGTTAGAATTGTTAGAAATGTTAGAAATGTTAGAATTGTTAGAAATGTTATGGAAATGTTAGAAATGTTGGAATTGTTAGAAATGTTAGAATTGTTAGAAATGTTATAGAAATGTTAGAACTGTTAGAAATGTTTCTGTTTTTTAGTTATAGAAATAGTTATAAAAAAGTTAGAATTGTTAGAAATTTTTCTGTTTTTTAGTTATAGAAATAGTTATAAAAAAGTTAGAAATTTTTCCTTTTTTTAGTACTAGAAGTATTAGAAATGTTATACAAATGTTAGTTATATATATAGAAATGTTATAATTTTTTTTTCTGTTTTTTAGTTATAGAAATATTATTAGAAATGTTATAGAAATGTTAGTTATATAGCATTGTTAGAAATGTTATAGAAATGTTAGTTATATAGAAATGTTAGAAATTTTAGTTATGAAAATCCAATCATTAAAAAAATGTTACTTTTTGTGGGCATATAGCTAGTATTTGTTCTCGACGATGCCCGGCCCGCATCGTCGCCGTCGACCCGTCCGCGACGACGTCCGGCTGACCCATGTCCGGGACTGGGCTCCACCGGGCTGGTACTGGGAGGTGTTGCCTAGAGGGGCGCTCCGCTTGATGAGGAACCCGGCCCCAGGTCCCGTCGTCGACCCTGATCTCGTTTGGTGGCGTTTGTGTGGGCCAGTTTCGGTGCGGAGGGAGCCGGCCCCGCCTGAGGTTGTATGTCGCCGTGTCAGGGAGGAGGACGAGCACGTCCATCGCTACATGGTTGCGTTAGAGGGCGGCAGGTTCTCCAATACCTGGCAGTTTCTTCAGGGATCTCACTTCAGCTATGATCCTGTGAGGGTTCCTTCTCTTTGGGTGTCCACCGCCCGCGCCGCAGGAACCGCGAGTGTCCTAGATTCTTCTGCAGTATTCGATCTTTATTAGCTACCTAGCCAGTGATGTATTCGATATTATATATTATTCGAGACGATGTATTCGAGATTATATATTATTCGAGACTATGTATTCGAGAATATATCTATTATTCGAGACGATGTAATTTGAATACTAAATTGTTTTATATTTCTTTTGGATTAGTTAAATAAAAGCTATGGCGGACAATACAGGCAGAGAGGGAGAACAGACCCTGTCGTGGAATTGGCACGGCAGATGTCCGGTTTAGAGGACTTAGGTGTGAGGCCATCGCGTGGGTTAGCTTGAAGAGGTTAAAGCGGACAAAGGACACAGGGAGTTTTTATACTAGTTCGGCCCCTTCGATGAAGGTAAAAGCCTACGTCTAGTTTTGTGTGGTATTGCTTGTGCGTCGATGAACAGGGAGCGAATCGCTTGCCTGTCTCTCGAGCTGTTGTTTCTTGTCCTCAAACCGTCGCCGGGTCGTCCCTTTATATAGGAGGCGACGCCCGGTCCGGTTTACTGAGTCCTGAGGCTGGTTCATAAACGTTTCCACCTCGGTCTCTACTCTTTCTACCTTACATCCCAAGTTACATGATATGACGGTTTACAAATCGTAGGCCTTTACAAATGGGCCCTAAACCTCCATGGGCTGTAATCTCTTGTATATATTCTACTGGGCTTGTGATAATACAACTATATCAGTGTAATCCGGATCTTCCTGGCCGGTTTATACCTGCTAGTAATATCCCTGACATTAGGCCCCAGATTGATTTGAACTTGTTCATGTCAGTCTTCTAAGTCTTGCATGAATTTCCTCCCTGCAATTTATCTGCTTTATAAACCGGCCATGACGTCATCTCCTGGAATCGCCTTAATCCGTCGTGACATCGTCTCCACACTTAATGCTCGCCTCTGTCTGTTACCTTTATTAAATGCCACACCAAAAATCCAGGCGACAGCGCAATCTTTATCCAATCTCTGACCTCCTCGATTCCCGCGCTTACCGTTTTCACCTCTTCGGCTTATAAATACCACTGGGGCATGCCTCTTTTCCCTTCTGCCTTCGTCTTCCTCCATCTCCATCGCCCGAAGCTCCGCCGCCGCTCTTCGAGCTCATCGTCGTTCTCGAGCCAAGCCGCTGCATCACCCTGAGCGTTACCAGAGCACTTCACCGCCGCCCTCTACTTCGTCAGGTACTCTTTCTTCTTCCCTGTAGATCTCAATCTAGGGTTTCTTCAGTAGCTCCGCCATGAAACCTTGAAGCTTTGCTGTTCATCCCCGTAGGTTAACCTTGCTATAGACTCAGATTTATTTAGTTTTGGCCCGAATCCATGCGTTTCCGCTCCGCCATCATAACCCTACTTCCTCTAGCTTTATCAGTCTAGATTCGATCTGTAGAGAAAATCCGCGGTCTTCCCTGAATATAACTTGTATTTATTCCATTATTTCCTTATGCCTTAGATCCATGTTTACCTCAGCTCTTTTGTGGAAACTGTTTCTTCATACTTTAGATTTGTAGCTCATCTCCTTGGTTTAGACATATTTGCACGTCATATGTTTTACTGATGGTTTAGATGTAAGCCCATATTCCGTAATTGACGGTTTATCCTTTACTTTTCCATTATCATGAACCGGTAGCTGCTTCACTCATATTCGCTTCCGGATTAGTAATACCATTAGTCCCTTGCGTAAACCGACAATTAGGTCCATAGCTTTATACAATGCTCCGGCTTATGCTTTAGTAACTGGTAAACCGGGTTTTGCACTGCACTTTTCAGCACTTCCTTATTCCAAACGATGGCCAAGCAGTTCGTCGCTTGCAACTGGGTTCCTTCCCGGATCACGGAAGATGACTTATTAAAGCGGCCTCAATTGGCATCCTGGGCTCCAAGGAATCTTTACACTGGCGAGCTCCTGAAGGAGAATGCCCTCCTGCGCCTAAGGAGGGAGAAGTTGTAGTTTTCTTTGACCACCTGGCCCGGGGGTTCAGTCCTCCCGGTTCAAAATTCATCCGGGATGTACTAGCTGCCTTTCAACTCCACCCTCAGTATGGAGGCCTAAATTCTATGTCAAACATCTGCAATTTTCAAGTCTTCTCAGAAGCATATCTTCAAGAAGAACCATCAGTGGACCTTTTCCGAGACTTTTTACATCTGAACCGGCGGACAGAGTTTACTGACGGGCCGCATCAGGAATTGGGCGGCGTCAGTATCCAAAAGAGAAAGGATGTGAGTTTCCCTCATGCCGCCCTTCACATCCACACCAAAGAATGGAACCAAACATGGTTCTATTGTAGGTACACTTCACCTGAAGGAGAGAACTAGTTGCCGGGTTACCGCGCCTATCGCCTGGCGACGGATCATCTCTTGCCGCAACGCCTCAGCGCCCTCGGATCGTGCCCGATTTTCCCCTCAACTTTCTAAGCGCAGGGCCTTCGTTGCCAATGGCTTAACCGGAGTCGACTTTGTTCGCTGTTGGCTCTCTTGGAGCATCCTTCCATTTATCCAGCGCTCAGGTCTGATGTGTGACTACTCCGGCAAACCGGATGTTCCTCGGCGCCACATTGACATAATACTTCCTGAAGACGAAGTTACTGAGTCCGTGAAGAAAATGTTAAATATCCCTTTGGAGGAGTGCAGCCGGACCGGTTTAGCTCCTTTCTGCGAATCCAATAAACTGCCAGCGGTATGTCCTTCCCGATCTTTTCCTGTTTGTTTTAATCCGGCCTTGTCAATTGTCTTGCATTTATTTCCTATCTTCTACACAGGCCAACGATCCCTTCGGGAAGAGGAAAACTCAAGATAAACCGGCCAAGCAACCACGCCGGAAAACTTACGCTATTAAGAAGAAGAAGGCTGTTTCTGCCTCCAGTTCACATCCTGAGGAGGAGGATCCGGATTCGGAGGTACAAATTAAACCTTATATGCTTTAATCTCCCTTTATCCAAATTTATGTTAACAGTGCCTTTCCACAGGATCTGGCGGAAGGAAGTAAAGTGGCGGGAGTTGAGGTAATTTCTCTCTCTTCTGACTCAGAACCGCTGCCCCCCAAAATCCGCTGGGTGTCCCGGAAATATCCCTTTTCTCATCCTTATGCTCAACTGGATCCCAACTTTCTTTTGAAGAAACAGCAGCATGAAGAACGCCGGACCGTGCGCCATAGTGGCCATGTGGTGGAGTCATCTGGAATACCTCTGACGCCGGCTCGCAGGCGTCGCTCCGAGGTTTTACTTTCTCCAACTCTCCTTCATCCTAAAGCCGGCCTCATACGTAAACTTCTTAAACCGTCTGATCCTAACTATCAGGAGGCTCTCCTTTGTCCTCTTCTAGCGAGTCAACTGCTACACAGGTCCTCGTGCTGAAGACCGTGCGTGGGTAAGTCTTTTTCAAACACCCGGTTTACCTTCATGTTTTTGACTTCATAATTCTCATTGTTCTTTCAATTTTTACCAGAAAGCCGAAGCCTAGCAAGAAGGAGAAAGCAACCAAAGCGGCTGCTGAAACCACTACCGCTGAACCGGCCAGTGATCTGTAAGCAGCTATCCTTCCAGAAGATAATCCTGCAGCTCAGTTTGATGACCCTATTACTATGGATCGTGACAACATTGCTGCTCCGGGAGATGATAATACGGAGAATGCTGGTGAACCGGCTAGCCCTGTCCGAGTTTGTCCTCCTCGGGCTAGCACGGCTCCTGTCAGCCCGACGCCTACTGCTGTCCCTCTCTAGCCAACTGCCGCTTCATCCGCGGACGTTGAGATAACCGGGTAAGGCTTCACTACTCCCACCGAGCCTGTCATCTTGGCCAGGCATACTGCCAAGGAGGAAAAACTTCAACAAGACAAAGGAAAGTGGAGCACAGACTTATCCAGCTATGCCCAGTTGAGTGCCCAGGAACTTCATTCCGGGTATCTGAACCGGCTCTTTACCAGCCGCGAGTATGAAGCAGGATTGGTTAATATGATGAAGGATAAGTATGAGGTAACTTTCTTTCCTTTTACTTGTCTATGTTTTGTGTTCTTGCAATCCTGTATTCAGGCCATAGTAGCCCCCAAGTGCCGGTTTAGCTTCATTGTAGGTGAACTGGGACTTCCATTGTGTCTGAAAATGAACTTACATTAGCCCCCATGTGCCAGGGGTATAACTTGTTTTATGCGCTTGGGACTTGTCTGAATTTCTCGCTCGTTACTTCAATTGCACATTAGCCCCCAAGTGTCAAGTGTATAACTTGTTATATGCTTGAGACTTGATTGATCTGTCTTTCTAATCCGTTTGATTTCCTTGTAGGCTGACTTGACCCGGAGGGCTTCGGAGGTAACTGAGCTCCGGAATAGCTTGGTTGTTAATGAAGCTACCTCTGCCAAAGCCAAGGAAGAACTTGTGCTTACCTTGACCAACATGGAGAAATTAAAAAAGGACTTTGAAGCGGAGCGGTCCACATGGGACTTACAGAGGAGTGCTCTTGAAAAAAGAGCAAAGGACGCTGAAGCTACCCTTAATCCGGTTACGCAGGAGCTGACCGGTTTGAAACAGCAAATAGAACTCATGACTTCTGCTATCTTCGGTGAGTACCCATCTGCATATGTTTTCAATCTTTGCAATCTTTTGTTCCGCTCCAGTTTAACTTGGCCAACGTTTTCAGGGAGGCGCATAACTCATCTTGGTGGAGCAGCTTTATTCCGGCGCTCAAAGGGTTATTACCGCGATGTCCCTGTCACATCCCTAGCTAGCACTTGCATTAGGACCTGACTAGAGTGTGCATCATGTTTACTTTCAAAGAAACTTGAAATGGGATTAACAGAAACCCCAGCACCCCTCCCCTAACAACTAGGGTTTGCTAAAATATTTTCCAATATACCCAAAATGCCCTTCAAAATGTTCATCATTTCTGCCTTGGTCTTAAACCTCTGCCAAAAATGGTGCACAATTTTCTAGGACAATCTATGGTTTTGGATTAAATCATATGGTATTTGAATTTGGGCATTTAAATACTTTTAAATATTTTAAATGCTCAAATAATCATGAACTATAATGTTTCCTACTGTTCATATTATATACAGCAGGTATGACAAGTGTCATGAGTTATAAAAATGTTTAGGCATTTTTATTAAATGAACAAAGTTGCAAAAGAAATAAAACAGAAAGAAAATAGGAAAAGAAAAATAGGAAGAATCTTACCTGAGCCCACTTACCTGCTGGCCCAGCCGGCCCAGCCCACCAGGGGCACCACCGTCTTCTTCGCCGCGCCAGCGCACGAAGCAGCTCGGTGGCGAGCGCCGCCGATGCGCCGGCCACCTCCTGCCTGCCTGGCTGGCCCCTCGGCCTTCTGGACGGGCTAGAACGACGCCACGGAGCCACCCCGACCGTTTCCCCCTCTCTCCCGTGTCTCTCCCCTCCTCTCTTCCCTCCGCCGAGCTCCCCCGAGCGAGCTCGTAGCCGACGACCACTGAAACCGCGCCCTACGCCACCTCCTCGCCTCCCAGAAGCACCACTAGCTCCGCCTCGTCGCCCCGAAGCTCCCCACCGACGCAGACGACGCCAGGAGCTCCGCAACGTCCCCCTCGCCGTCGTCTTCAACCTCCGGCACCGGAGATCGCCGCCGCCCGTACGCCGTCGTCCGACCGTCCCCGAGCTCACTTCGACGCCCTCTGCGACCGCTGTGAGCTCACGCTTCGAACCCCCCTCTCCACGGACTCGTTTAGGCCTTGTAGCCGCCGCCCCCTTTGCTCACCGACGATCACCGCCGCCGGCCAACTCCCCGCCGTGGCTATAGGCACCGTACCTCGCGGCCGAGCACGCCGTTAGCTTCAGTAGGTCACCAGCAAGCTAGAGCGAGCTTCAGCTCCTCCTCCCGTGCACTACAACACCATCCCGACCAACCCCGTGCGAGCACCGCCGCGGACGAGCTCGTCGCCGTCGACTCCGGCGACCCCTCGTCCAACCAGTGGCACCGCTGGATGCGGTACATCACCAGGAGCACACCGAGCCCATCCGCGCGGCAAATGGATGCCGGAATAGGGATTCCGACGAGTCACCGCCGTGCGCAATGGTCGCCGCCGGCCAACTCCGGCGGGCTGACGTGGCTCGATGATTAGGAGTTAACAGTAATTAGTTTAGTCACCCCAGTCACTGACAGTGGGGCCCCGCTGTTAGTCAAACCCAGTCAACCCTGGTTATGACCGGGATTAGCTCCTAAGACACTGACATGAGGGACCCACCAGTCAGGTTTGACCTGGACTGGCCCTGTTGACTGGCTGACGTCAGCATGATGTCATGCTGACGTAGTAAAGGTTTTTCTGGGATTTTTAGATTTAATTTAATTCAGGAAATTCCAGAAAATACCCAAAACTTCTAAAAATCATATAAAATCAACCATAACTCAGATGGAAAAGATTTATATATGAAAAATGATCAGAAAAATCCAATCTATCTAATGGCACTGGTTTCATGCATGTTTGAACAAGTTAACTTGCTGTTTATGTCAAAAACATGATAATGCACTTATTTAAATAATAGTTTGAACTTCAATTTGAATCTTTGATTCAAATAGGTTCAAACCCCTCTGGTCTTAGTTGCATTAGCCAACACACATGCATCTTGCCATGTCATAAACATGCATCATATTGTTGCATTTGTTTGTTAATGATTGTATCGTCGGTATTTCCTGTGTTAGGTCCTGCTCCCGAGGATACTGCTGCGTATCCAGTTGAAGAGCAGGACCCGACAACTACCTTGTCAGGCAAGCAATCATTGATCATTCCGATACAACCCAATCTTCTCGCTCCTGCTCTCTTTTACTGCATTAAGGCAACAGCGCGTGAACTGCTACTTGCTGCGGTAGTTGAACCCTATTCCCTTGCATGACCTGTCATTGCCACAGTAAATAGTTGAAACCCACTAGCATGTGTAGTAGTTGATTGAGCCATGTGATGTGTGATCCACCATGCTATTTTGTTATGTTGCCTGCTATGCTTAGAGTTGTGTCTGGTCTGATTCATCTGGGTGATGAATTAGAGTGAAACAATCTTTCGATAAAGAGAAGGAAGTGTGGAATACTTTTGGTAAAGGTATCGATGAAAGGCCATGTAGGAGTACGTGGTGGGTTGTTTCATTGGAATCGTCCATAGGACCCGAGATCTGTATGTGTGGTTCAAGTTACAGCTACTACCATGCATTGGGATCCTTAATTCACCCTCTCGGCTTATTAATTACCCTTGATCTTTGTCCAGGAGTTGCAACTAGTTTCTGGTGTTTATAGCTTACTGGAGGTCGTGCACAACGCTGACCCTCGGGGTGGGTTGTGATGCGACAGGTACGTGGCACGGTGTACCGGTTGCCCGTTTGGTGACTCGGGAACCCTGTACACATCGTTTGGGGCCGTGAGCGACACCCCGGCCGGATCTCCCCACGGATGGAACCCAAATAGGCGATAAACCTGGACGAGAGACTTGAGTAGTTAGTCAGGTCGTGGCCGACACCCTCGCCGGGCTTCCGCTTGAAGGTTGCCGAGTACACGCCGAGTAAACGGCGATAAGCGGTGGAAGCGTGTGTGAAGAAGTACACCCCTGCAGGGTTATCAAAGTATTCGAATAGCCGTTGTTCGCGGTACGAACTACTTGGTTACTCTTACAGTTCATAGACAAGTTGATGGATACTACTAAAAGCCTCAAGATAAGCGTGAGTGCCGTGGATGGCCCTTCCAAAGGATGACGGAAGAGGATCCTCGGTAGTGTATTGATGTGGTGATTAGTGAACTCGTGTTCGTAATAACTTCTTACAATCTGTTGAGAGTTGTAGTATAGGTTAGCCAAGGTCAAAGCTGGCATTCTGCTATAAACTCCAGTACCCCCTTTGATAATGTTGCATGTATGATAGGTTCTGTGGTAAGACTTGCTGAGTACCTTTGTACTCATGTTTGCTTAATAACTGTTGCAGAGGAGAACCATGCCCCTGCTGATGGGTTTTACATAGACGTTGACGTCGACGAGTAGCTTGACACACAGACGGTGATCTGGAGCTTGTGAAGGGCCTTGTAGATAGTCAGGCTACACCAAGCCTGTTTATTTTCTAAGTTGTCTGTACTCAGACATGTAGCTTCCGCTTGTGCTTGTATGACTGTATGACTTGAGTGTTGGGTCATGTGACCCCTACCTGTATGACTATGTTATGTATGGCTCTTGGAGCCTTTTAAATAAAGTACTTTGAGTCATAGAGTTCTGTTGTGATGCAATGTTGTATTTGCACATATTGAGCATATTGCGTGTATGATTGAAATGCTTGGTATGTGTGGGATCCGACACCTAGTTGTTTTCCTTTGGTAGCTTATCTTACAGGGAAATGCCTCCTAGTGATTCCAATGAGCCTTGGTAGCTTGCTACTGCTCGGAACACGTAGGCTGGCCGGCATGTGTCCTTCTTCGTTCCTGTGTCTGTCCCTTAGGGGAAATGTCACGCGTTGTTCCTTTAAGTCCATGTAGCTTGCTACGACTTGGGTTCATACGTTGATGACCGACACGTTCGTTGCTGGGTCATGGATGCCTGTCTCTATAATTTAGTGCTACTTTTGGATTATAACTAGCCATGTCGGCCCGGGTTCTCTGTCATATGGAAGCTAGCAACACTGTCATATACGTGTGCCAAAATGCGCAAACGGTCCCGGGCCTGGTAAGGTGGCACCCGTGGGGTTACCGTGCGTGAGGCCGCAAAGTGATATGACGTGTTACAGCTAGATCGGTGTGACTTAGGATCGGGGTCCTGACAGGGTTGGCATCAGAGCTGGACTGCCTGTAGGTTTCTCAAGCCAAACTGGTCGATGTTGAGTCTAGAAAAATTCTTAGTTATATGTAGGGGAATTGATTGTGGAAGGGAACGTAAGGCTCTTTTACTCCTTTACCTTATGCCCTTCTGATCTGAGTCTGTCTATTCTTTCTACGGGGATTTAGGACTAGGCCTCTTATCCTTACTAGGTTCACGTGTTACTAATTCATAGACTCTTAGGATTGTTGGTTTCAAGCCTCAGTACAGTTTCTATCCTTTTGAGTATGATGATTATTGAACCGGAACCTTGATATGGAATTGTTGAGTGGCTATGCTATCATTTGTATGATGTCTCAAATCCTTGTTTGAGCATTTACAGTTGTTATGCTGCCCGATTTCTTCCAGAAACACTAATGCCTTTGCATTATTTGGTGTTTCAGATGTCTGGCCGCATTCCTCACCAAGTGGTTCGTTTGACTCGGTGCATTAATGTTCCCGGTCACACGGCCATGCTAGTCCGTGTGATGACTGAGACCGGTTATCGCTGGTATCCTGAATACACTGTGGAGGAACAGTATCGGGATTTCAATCAAAGTCAGTATTTCTGCACAGTCCGGATATACCCCTCATATCCCGGAGCTAATGATCCCATCCATTGGTCTTATGGACTCGGGATTACCATCGAGATGGCAGTGCAGGATGCCGCTTATTCGATGATGACCATTCTCCGTGCTAGGCATGCCCTGTTGCTGAACACTGAGTTCTGTTACATGCCAGCTTCACTCCCCGGAGAAGAAGGCTACTACACTGGTCTGTATACTTATGCTGCTCATGAAGAGCCACTGCTTCAGACTACTATTCAGATGTTGGAGGATAGGGACCGTGAGGTCCGTGCCCTCCGAATGGAGCTGTATGACACCCGAGCCGCTCACTGGACTACTTTGACACGGCTTGCACCTGCTGTGCACGCCGGATATGTAGACATGCGGGATTTGTATCTTGTGCGGACTCGTCTACCTGATCGCATGGATTGGCGTGACGTTGGGGGTATTACACCTCCACGTGGGCGTCGGTTACCACCAGCATCGGGACCGAGACCACACCCATGCCCTTATGGTCCACAACCTTCGAGTGCTCGCGAGTTCCAAGATCCGTCTGTACCACTTCCAGGCTACGGTGGTAATCTTTACGAGGATTACTACGCGAATGTCTGAGCTAGTCCGTGGTAGTAGTAGTATTGTAGTAGTTGTATTTCCACAGTCCTGCGCGTCTTGTGGAATATGACTTAGTGTGTACTGAATTCCGGAGGTGTAGTTAAATAATGTATAGGAGCTTGGAATGCCTCTGATGGGATGTATCGTCTTTCACCGCAGTTGTACTTTAGCCTTGGCTTGTACTAAACTTTGTATGGTGTGTATGACCACTGGTGTATATATAGCAGTTTCTATATTACCATGTCGTACGGATGAACATCTCTGCATTCTGTGTCATCCATTACATTCTGCACTTCTATGTCAAATTTTGCCATCCATGTCTAAACCGTTGTTTTGTTTTCCTAGGATGGTCAACACTCGCAACACTCCTGCTGCTCAGGAGCAGGGTGAGGCTAGTGGGGCTAGAGATGGAAATCTGCCCCAGCCACCCTCCTTGGTGGAAGTTATGCTTGAAGCAGAACGGAACAAGAGAGAGACCAACCGTCTGCTGGAACGCATAGAGCAAAACACTGGGTTCCGTCAGAGGAATGACGTGGTGTCAATCCACGATTTTATCAAGATGTGTCCACCGAAGTTCCATCACTCCACTGAACCTCTGGATGCTGATGACTGGCTACGTAGTATCACCCACAAGCTACACTCTGCCCGTGTGGCCGAAGCTGACAAGGTTATCTACGCCGCCTACCATCTTGAGGGCCCTGCCAGTCTTTGGTGGGAAAACTTTGAAGCTATGCGTCCTGCTGGCCAAGTCACTACCTGGGTTGAGTTCAGTGAGGCATTTCGTGAACATCACATTCCGGAAGGTCTCATGGATCGCAAGCGGGAGGAATTCTGCAATTTCACCCAGGGTCGTCTGACTGTGGATGGCTACAGTCGTGAGTTTGGTAATCTGGCACGCTATGCACCTGAGGAAGTATCCACCGATGCCAAGAAACAGGCGAGGTTCCGCAAGGGACTCAGCCCTGAACTTCGTCGTGATCTACGTCTGCATGAGTGCACCTCTTTCCAGAAGTTGGTTAACAAGGCTATCAGTGCTGAGACAGGCCAGACCGACTTCGAGGCCACCCGCAAGCATACTCGAGACCTTGGTTCCTCATCCGGCTCTGGTTCTCACAAGCGCCGTGTATGGGTTCCTAACACTGCTCTGCCACCCAAGTATACACCGAGGCCATCCTATGAGGCGCCCCGTCCAACTCAACAGTTTGCACCTGCTAAGACCTATGGAGGTCCACCCTCCAACTTTGCTCCACGCACCACCACTGTGACATGTTTCAAGTGTGGAGAACCGGGACACTACATGCGTGATTGTCCCCAGAACCAGCCAGGAAAACCCGTTGGCCGTGGTAAGCCAACCGGCAAGGTGAACTATGTCAAGCCAATCCCCACTGCACGTGGTCATGTCAACTATGTTTCTGCTGAAGAAGCCTATGAGGATCCTAACGTCGTCCTTGGTACGCTTCTCGTAAACTGCCATCCGACATCTGTTCTTTTCGATACTGGAGCATCCCATTCGTTCATATCTGAGAGCTATGCTCGATTGCACAACATGACTTTTTGTGACATGCCTACTTCCATGGTTATTCAAACTCCTGGTTCAAAGTGGCAAACCTCTAGGGTAAGCCATGGAAATGAAATCCTTGTCGATAGACTTGTTTTCCTTGCATCTCTAATCGCTCTCAAGTCCTCGGACATAAACATCATCTTGGGTATGGATTGGATGACAACTCATTATGCCAAGATTGATTGCTTTACTAGGACCGTTCAACTTACACACCCATCCGGCAAGATAGTCAATGTCTTGACTCGAATGACTGAACGTCAGCTCTATTCTCTTAATGCCAGCCCTCTACCAGAACTCGAAGATATCCCGGTAGTCCGTGACTTTCCGGATGTTTTTCCAGAAGAACTGCCAGGAGTTCCACCTGACAGAGATGTCGAGTTCGTGATAGATCTTATTCCTGGAACTGTCCCAATCTCTAGGAGACCTTATAAGATGGCACCACTAGAATTAGCTGAGCTAAAGAAACAACTCGATGAGTCCTTGCAAAAGGGTTTCATCCGTCCTAGTTCTTCCCCTTGGGCTTGCCCCGTCCTCTTCATCAAGAAGAAGGATGGAACGGAGCGGATGGTTGTAGATTACAGACCTGTCAATCTGGTCACCATAAAGAATAAGTATCCGCTTCCCAGGATCAACGACATGTATGATCAGCTGGATCCTCAGTCTTCTCTAAGATGGATTTGAGGTTGGGCTACCATCAAATCAAAATCAAGAACGGGGACATTCCTAAAACGGCTTTCGTTACTCGTTATGGCCAATATGAGTACACCGTCATGTCCTTCGGATTAACCAATGCCCCAGCTACCTTTTCTCGGTTAATGAATTCTATATTCATGGAGTATTTGGATAAATTCGTCGTGGTATACCTCGATGATATACTCATTTTCCCCAAGAACAAGGAAGATCATGCCGAGCATTTAAGGCTGGTATTGACAAAACTTCGAGAGCACCGCCTTTATGCCAAATTCTCTAAATGTGAATTTTGGTTGCCAGAAGTAACCTATCTAGGTCATGCGATCTCTGGCAAGGGTATTGCTATCAATCCCGAGCGAGTCCAAGCCGTCCTTGATTGGACTTCCCCTGAATCGGTCAAGCAAGATAGGAGTTTTCTTGGCTTAGCGAGCTATTGCCGACGTTTCGTCGAGAACTTCTCCAAGGTTGCTAAACCTCTAACCGAACTCCTCAAGAAAGATAAAAAGTTTGAGTGGACCCCACAGTGCGAGTCCAGTTTTCAGGAACTGAAAAGACGCCTGACATCTGCACCTGTACTGGTACCACCAGATTTTTCCAAGGATTTTATAATCTATTGCGACGCCTCGCGACAAGGACTAGGTTGCATTCTTATGCAAGATCGTCAAGTGATTGCATACGCATCCCGACAGTTGCGTCCACATGAGGATAACTATCCTACTCATGATTTAGAGCTTGCAGCTGTAGTCCATGCACTCAAAACATGGCGGCATTACCTCCTTGGTAATCGCTGTGAAATCTTCACCGATCACCAAAGTTTGAAGTATATCTTCACCCAACCGGATCTAAATCTCAGACAAAGACGTTGGGTTGAGTTACTCACCGACTACGATTTAGGAATCACTTACACTCCTGGAAAGGCCAATGTCATGGCTGATGCACTAAGTCGTAAGTCTTATTGTAACAATTTAATGTTACAACAAAGTCAACCACTTCTCCACGAGGAATTTCGTAAGCTTAACCTTCACATTGTTCCTCGAGGATTCCTTTCCACCTTGGTGGCGAAACCTACCCTTTTGGATCAAATCATAGTTGCCCAGCGGTATGATAAAGGCATATCTCGGATCAAGGAGAACATCGCTAGCGGACTCGCTAGAAGTTTCTCTATGGATGATCGAGGTGTAGTGTACTTTGAGAACCGCTTGGTGGTGCCCAAGAAACCACAACTACGACAACTGATTCTCAAGGAGGCTCATGAATCTCCTCTCACGATTCATCCCGGTAGTACCAAAATGTATCAAGACCTACGTCAAAGATTCTGGTGGACTAGGATGAAGAGAGAAATCGCTCAGTTCATTGCTAACTGCGACGTTTGTCGTCGAGTTAAAGCAGAGCATCAACGGCCTGCTGGCACCCTTCAACCTCTAGCTATTCCTGAATGGAAATGGGATAAAGTCGGTATGGATTTCATTACCGGGTTTCCCAGGTCCAGGAAAGGGAATAATGCTATCTTCGTCGTTATCGACCGCCTCTCTAAAGTAGCTCACTTCCTGCCTGTTCGGGAGAGTATTACCGCTAGCCAGCTAGCAGACTTATATATCTCTCGAATAGTATCACTACATGGTGTACCGTTGGAGATTAACTCAGACCGTGGAAGTCTCTTCACTTCCCGATTTTGGGAAAGTTTCCAGAACGCTATGGGAACTCATCTCTCTTTCAGTACTGCCTTCCATCCGCAGTCAAGTGGTCAAGTGGAACGAGTCAATCAAATTCTGGAAGACATGCTTCGAGCCTCTGTCATTTCTTTCGGTATGGAATGGGAAAAGTGTCTTCCATTTGCCGAATTCGCTTATAACAATAGTTATCAAGCCAGCTTGGGTAAAGCTCCCTTCGAAGTTCTATATGGACGAAGGTGTCGAACACCTCTTAACTGGTCAGGAACCGGCGAAAGACAATTCTTTGGCCCGGATATGATTCAGGAAGCAGAGGAACAAGTTCGCATCGTTCGTGAGAGATTGAAAACAGCCCAGTCTCGCCAAAAGAGCCAATATGATAGTCATCATAAGGCTGTGACTTTTGAAGTCGGCGATAAGGCTTACCTTCGGGTTACTCCTCTTAAGGGAACCCATCGCTTCGGTATCAAAGGCAAATTGGCCCCTCGTTTCATCGGTCCTTTTCGCATTCTTGCCAAACGAGGAGAAGTTGCCTACCAATTGGAACTACCTCCGCACCTCTCCAGAGTTCATGATGTTTTCCACGTTTCCCAACTCAGGCGTTGCTTCTCGGATCCTATCCGCGGAGTGGACCACGAAACGCTTGATCTCCAAGACAATCTCACATATCGAGAATACCCCATTCGTATTCTTGATCAAACTGAGTGCACCACTCGACGCCACAATATCAAGTTTCTCAAGGTTCAATGGTCACATCATTCCGAGAGTGAAGCCACTTGGGAAAGGGAGGATCGTCTTCGACTTGAGTACCCCACCCTCTTTCCGGAGGAACCCGAATCTCGGGACGCGATTCTTTTAAGTGGGGGTGAGTTGTCACATCCCTAGCTAGCACTTGCATTAGGACCTGACTAGAGAGTGCATCATGTTTACTTTCAAAGAAACTTGAAATGGGATTAACAGAAACCCCAGCACCCCTCCCCTAACAACTAGGGTTTGCTAAAATATTTTCCAATGTACCCAAAATGCCCTTCAAAATGTTCATCATTTCTGCCTTGGTCTTAAACCTCGGCCAAAAATGGTGCACAATTTTCTAGGACAATCTATGGTTTTGGATTAAATCATATGGTATTTGAATTTGGGCATTTAAATACTTTTAAATATTTTAAATGCTCAAATAATCTTGAACTATAATGTTTCCTACTGTTCATATTATATACAGCAGGTATGACAAGTGTCATGAGTTATAAAAATGTTTAGGCATTTTTATTAAATGAACAAAGTTGCAAAAGAAATAAAACAGAAAGAAAATAGGAAAAGAAAAATAGGAAGAATCATACCTGAGCCCACTTACCTGCTGGCCCAGCCGGCCCAGCCCACCAGGGGCACCACCGTCTTCTTCGCCGCGCCAGCGCACGAAGCAGCTCGGTGGCGAGCGCCGCCAATGCGCCGGCCACCTCCTGCCTGCCTGGCTGGCCCCTCGGCCTTCTGGACGGGCTAGAACGACGCCACGGAGCCACCCCGACCGTTTCCCCCTCTCTCCCGTGTCTCTCCTCTCTTCCCTCCGCCGAGCTCCCCCGAGCGAGCTCGTCGCCGACGACCGCTGAGACCGCGCCCTACGCCACCTCCTCGCCTCCCAGAAGCACCACTAGCTCCGCCTCGTCGCCCCGAAGCTCCCCACCGACGCACACGACGCCAGGAGCTCCACAATGTCCCCCTCGCCGTCGTCTTCAACCTCCGGCACCGGAGATCACCGCCGCCCGTACGCCGTCGTCCGACCGTCCCCGAGCTCACTTCGACGCCCTCTGCGACCGCTGTGAGCTCACGCTTCGAACCCCCCTCTCCACGGACTCGTTTAGGCCTTGTAGCCGCCGCCCCCTTTGCTCACCGATGATCACCGCCGCCGGCCAACTCCCCTCCGTGGCTATAGGCACCGTACCTCGCGGCCGAGCACGCCGTTAGCTTCAGTAGGTCACCAGCAAGCTAGAGCGAGCTTCAGCTCCTCCTCCCGTGCACTACAACACCATCCCGACCAACCCCGTGCGAGCACCACCGCGGACGAGCTCGTCGCCGTCGACTCCGGCGACCCCTCGTCCAACCAGTGGCACCGCTGGATGCGGTACATCACCAGGAGCACACCGAGCCCATCCGCGCGGCAAATGGATGCCGGAATAGGGATTCCGACGAGTCACCGCCGTGCGCAATGGTCGCCGCCGGCCAACTCCGGCGGGCTGACGTGGCTCGATGATTAGGAGTTAACAGTAATTAGTTTAGTCACCCCAGTCACTGACAGTGGGGCCCCGCTGTTAGTCAAACCCAGTCAACCCTGGTTATGACCGGGATTAGCTCCTAAGACACTGACATGAGGGACCCACCAGTCAGGTTTGACCTGGACTGGCCCTGTTGACTGGCTGACGTCAGCATGATGTCATGCTGACGCAGTAAAGGTTTTTCTGGGATTTTTAGATTTAATTTAATTCAGGAAATTCCAGAAAATACCCAAAACTTCTAAAAATCATATAAAATCAACCATAACTCAGATGGAAAAGATTTATATATGAAAAATGATCTAAAAAATCCAATCTATCTAATGGCACTGGTTTCATGCATGTTTGAACAAGTTAACTTGCTGTTTATGTCAAAAACATGATAATGCACTTATTTAAATAATAGTTTGAACTTCAATTTGAATCCTTGATTCAAATAGGTTCAAACCCCTCTGGTCTTAGTTGCATTAGCCAACACACATGCATCTTGCCATGTCATAAACATGCATCATATTGTTGCATTTGTTTGTTAATGATTGTATCGTCGGTATTTCCTGTGTTAGGTCCTGCTCCCGAGGATACTGCTGCGTATCCAGTTGAAGAGCAGTACCCGACAACTACCTTGTCAGGCAAGCAATCATTGATCATTCCGATACAACCCAATCTTCTCGCTCCTGCTCTCTTTTACTGCATTAAGGCAACAACGCGTGAACTGCTACTTTGTTATGTTGCCTGTTATGCTTAGAGTTGATTGAGCCATGTGATGACCTGTCATTGCATGACCTGTCATTGCCACAGTAAATAGTTGAAACCCACTAGCATGTGTAGGAGTTGATTGAGCCATGTGATGTGTTATCCACCATGCTATTTTGTTATGTTGCCTGTTATGCTTAGAGTTGTGTCTGGTCTGATTCATCTGGGTGATGAATCAGTGTGAAACAATCTTTCGATAAAGAGAAGGAAGTGTGGAATACTTTTGGTAAAGGTATCGATGAAAGGCCATGTAGGAGTACGTGGTGGGTTGTTTCATTGGAATCGTCCATAGGACCCGAGATCTGTATGTGTGGTTCAAGTTACAGCTACTACCATGCATTGGGATCCTTAATTGACCCTCTCGGCTTATTAATTACCCTTGATCTCTGTCCAGGAGTTGCAACTAGTTTCTGGTGTTTATAGCTTACTGGAGGTCGTGCACAACGCTGACCCTCGGGGTGGGTTGTGATGCGACAGGTACGTGGCACGGTGTACCGGTTGCCCGTTTGGTGACTCGGGAACCCTGTACACATCGTTTGGGGCCGTGAGCGACACCCCGGCCGGATCTCCCCACGGATGGAACCCAAATAGGCGATAAACCTGGACGAGAGACTTGAGTAGTTAGTCAGGTCGTGGCCGACACCCTCGCTGGGCTTCCGCTTGAAGGTTGCCGAGTACACGCCGAGTAAACGGCGATAAGCGGTGGAAGCGTGTGTGAAGAAGTACACCCCTGCAGGGTTATCAAACTATTCGAATAGCCGTTGTTCGCGGTACGAACTACTCGGTTACTCTTATAGTTCATAGACAAGTTGATGGATACTACTAAAAGCCTCAAGATAAGCGTGAGTGCCGTGGATGGCCCTTCCAAAGGATGACGGAAGAGGATCCTCGGTAGTGTATTGATGTGGTGATTAGTGGACCCGTGTTCGTAATAACTTCTTACAATCTGTTGAGAGTTGTAGTATAGGTTAGCCAAGGTCAAAGCTGGCATTCTGCTATAAACTCCACTACCCCCTTTGATAATGTTGCATGTATGATAGGTTCTGTGGTAAGACTTGCTGAGTACCTTTGTACTCATGTTTGCTTAATAACTGTTGCAGATTAGAACCATGCCCCTGTTGATGGGTTTTACATAGACGTTGACGTCGACGAGTAGCTTGACACCCAGACGGTGATCTGGAGCTTGTGAAGGGCCTTGTAGATAGTCAGGCTACACCAAGCCTGTTTATTTTCTAAGTTGTCTGTACTCAGACATGTAGCTTCCGCTTGTTCTTGTGTGACTGTATGACTTGAGTGTTGGGTCATGTGACCCCTACCTGTATGACTATGTTATGTATGGCTCTTGGAGCCTTTTAAATAAAGTACTTTGAGTCATAGAGTTCTGTTGTGATGCAATGTTGTATTTGCACATATTGAGCATATTGCGTGTATGATTGAAATGCTTGGTATGTGTGGGATCCGACACCTAGTTGTTTTCCTTTGGTAGCTTATCTTACAGGGAAATGCCTCCTAGTGATTCCAATGAGCCTTGGTAGCTTGCTACTGCTCGGAACACGTAGGCTGGCCGGCATGTGTCCTTCTTTGTTCCTGTGTCTGTCCCTTAGGGGAAATGTCACGCGTTGTTCCTTTAAGTCCATGTAGCTTGCTACGACTTGGGTTCATACGTTGATGACCGACACGTTCGTTGCTGGGTCATGGATGCCTGTCTCTGTAATTTAGTGCCACTTTTTGATTATAACTAGCCATGTCGGCCCGGGTTCTCTGTCATATGGAAGCTAGCGACACTGTCATATACGTGTGCCAAAATGCGCAAACGGTCCCGGGCAAGGTAAGGTGGCACCCGTGGGGTTACCGTGCGTGAGGCCGCAAAGTGATATGACGTGTTACAGCTAGATCGGTGTGACTTAGGATCGGGGTCCTGACAGTCCCATAACAAACCAACACCAACTACCATCCAAGGCACTTTGGAGAAGCTATCTGTCCTGCCTGTGCGTCTGGTGGAGGTGAAGAAGTCTGCTGCACGGGCTGGTTCTCTTATGGCGCTGACCCGGGCCAAAGCATGGGTTCCTGACTTTGATCCGGCTGAAGCTATGAACGGCTATCCCAGCAACAAAGAGGATGGGTCAGATTTTTCTGCCGAAGATCTTCGTGTTCTGACTAAGGACATGCGCCCGCTTGCCAGTAAGCTTGCTGATGAAGCGGATCTGACAAGGTATCATCCGGCCTATGACTTAGAAAATGAGCGGGTAGATCGGCCGGTTTAAGATACCGAAAATCTGATCCCACCAGTTCGTGGCCATACTTTCGCTCCAGATATTGATTCGTCAGATCTTATTAACGAGGAAATGTATTTCCGCGCATTATCTAAGATTGATTGGCGTGCTCCTAATTTCCAGCCACTGTCTGAAGCTGAAGAAGATCCGGATGAAGTCGACCCTCAACCTTCGCAGCATGAAGAAGAGTCGTAAACCGTCCGGTTTAAGTTGTAGTTGCTGAATACTCTTGCCAAAACTTTAATCTATCCGGGCCTGCAAGTGCCTTGTAATAGGGTAGTTAAAACATTCTTTTTGCCCCAATATGGATGTCACAGCTTGACTTGGCGTCTGCCAAATTAATTCTTTGTTTTGCCATGCTTGATCCGTTTATATTATCTGTGCCTGCATAAATAAGGCTAAAAAGATGTCCTGGCGGTTTACCACCGGACCCATTACACTGTTCCAAAGACATATATCAAAGGAATAACTTTTTTATACAAAAGATATCTCATACCTCTGATTAAGTGCTCCTGACGTCCTTAATCCGGTAGGCATAATCGAAAGCCTAAATGCAGATGAGGCTCTTGGCTCTCTTGGCGTTTGCCTGATGACTGATCTGGGTTATAATGAACACCGTTTTAACTCATGCTGGTGTTCATGACCCAGACTTTTAACTCTTGCTGTTGTTCATGACCCAGACTTTTAATTTTGCAGATATATGGTCAACTTTGCAGTTGGCCAATCCCGGATCAATAGACTTGGTTAAAAACAAAATTTGTAAAATCACAGAAACAAAGCTTTTTTTGGCAAATAAGACCATGTAGTCGAGGCTTTTTACGAGCTGCCAGGCTCCAAATTCGAGGATTTTTATGAGCTGCCAGGCTCGAAATCGAGGCTTTTTACGAGCTGCCAGGCTCGAGGCTTTTTATGAGCGGCCTTTAGGCTGTAGGCTTTTTACGAGCTGCCAGGTTCCAGGCTTTTTACGAGCTGCCAGGCTCCCAAGCTTTTTACGAGCTGCCAGGCTCCTAGGCTTTTTACGAGCTGCCAGGCTCCTAGGCTTTTTACGAGCTGGCAGGCTCCTAGGCTTTTTACGAGCTGCCAGGCTCCTAGGCTTTTTACGAGCTGCCAGGCTCCATACTTGACGTATCAAGGGCGCCGGTTTAGGAGGCCGGGTACCTATGTTTGAGTTGCGCTGTGCGACAAACCATCTTTGGTCCCTTAATAAATAATTGTCCTGCATATCAAAATATACAGATCAAAGCAATTTGTTTTCTTGATGAAAATGATATATATCAAGAGAAATAAACTCTATATCGATATCACGTGAGCCCCCGGTTTATTTATTAATCATAATATGTATAGGATACATGAAGGGGAGCCAATGGCTCAAGTGTAGTAAGGTCGCAGAAGAGCGATGTTCCACGGCCGCTTCGTCTCTTCTTCTGCCGTACGTGAGTCTTTATGCTCTCGAACGTCAACCAGGTAGTATGAACCGTTGTGTAGGTTCTTGCTGACCACAAAGGGTCCTTCCCAAGGCGGGGATAACTTATGCATATCTGTCTGGTCTTGGATGAGCGGAGCACCAGATCCCCCTCCTGGAACGTCCTGGTCTTAACCCGGCGGCTGTGATATCGGCGCAGGTCTTGTTGATAAATTGATGATCGTGCTGCTGCTGTGTCCCGTTCCTCATCCAGCCGGTCTAAGCTGTCTTGTCTTGCTTGCTCATTAGCCGCTTCAACATAAGCTGCCACCCGTGGTGAGTCGTGCCGGATGTCACTAGGGAGAACCTCTTCAGCACCATATGCCATGAAGAAGGGCGTATAACCTGTAGACCTGTTAGGTGTAGTGTTGATGCTCCACAGGACAGAAGGTAACTCCTCAACCCAGCAACCTTGTGTTCTTTGCAAAGGAACCATAAGCCGGGGCTTGATGCCTCTCAAGATCTCTTGGTTGGCCATCTCAGCTTGACCTTTGGATTGAGGGTGAGCTACTGAAGATACATCCAGACGAATATGTTACCTTTGGCAAAACTATTCCATCTCTCCTTTAGATAGGTTGGTGCCATTATCAGTAATTATGCTGTGTGGAAAGCCAAACCGGAAAATTACCTTTTTGATGAATTTAACAGATGTTGCCGCATCACACTTACTGACAGGCTCTGCCTCAATCCACTTTGTAAACTTGTCCACTGCTACCAACAGGTGGGTTTTCTGATCTTGGGATCGTTTAAAGGGCCCAACCATATCAAGCCCCCAAGTTGCAAATGGCCAAGTACTTGGGATCATCCGTAGCTCCTGCGCCGGAACATGAGCACGCCGTGAAAATTTCTGACAAGCATCGCATCTCCGGATTAGATCCTCCGCATCAGCATGAGCCGTTAACCAGTAGAACCCATGACGAAAAGCCTTGGCTACCAATGACTTTGAACCGGCATGATGACCACAATCTCCTTCATGTATCTCTCGAAGAATATCACAGCCTTCTTCCGATGATACACATCGCTAAAATGCCCCAGAAACGCTGCGGTAATGAAGTTCTCCGTTGACGATGGTCATAGATTTGGATCGCCGGATTATCTGCCTAGCCTCAACCTCATCTTCTGGCAACTCTCCTCGGCTCAGGTATGCCAAGTAAGGGAGTGTCCAATCCGGAATAACATGAAGTGCTGCAACTAGCTGTGCTTACGGATCAGGAACAGCCAAATCCTCCTCCGATGGTATCTGTACCGATGGACCGTGTAATTTATCAAAGAAGGTATTCGGTGGAACCGGGTTACGCTAAGAGCACAGCCGGCTTAATGCATCGGCCGCTTCATTTTTCCGCCGGTCTATGTGGTCCACCTGATGTCCTTTGAAATATCCTGCAACCGCTTCAACTTCTCGCCGGTAAGCTGCCATGAGCGGATCTTTAGAGTCCCATTTGCCAGACACCTGTTGTGCCACTAGATCTGAATCACCAAAGCACTTGACCCGGCTCAAGTTCATTTCCTTAGCCATCCGTAGGCCATGAAGGAGAGCTTCATACTCAGCAGCATTGTTAGTGCAAGGGAACATTAGCCGGAGGACATAACAAAACTTGTCACCTCATGGGGAAGTTACCACGACTCCAGCCCCCGAGCCCTCTAATTGCCTTGAACCGTCAAAGTGAATAGTCCAGTATGTATGATCCGGCTTCTCCTCTCGTGCTTGCAATTCTGTCCAATCATTGATGAAATCTACCAGTGCTTGGGATTTTATAGCCGTACGGGGTACATACTTCAATCCGTGTGGGCTAAGCTCAATGGCCCACTTTGCTACTCTGCCAGTGGCTTCTGTGTTCTAGATTATATCCCCCAATGGAGCTGAACTAACAACAGTTATTGGGTGGCCCTGGAAATAGTGTTTCAGCTTCCGGTTTGCCATGAACACGCCGTACACCAACTTCTGCCAGTGCGGATACCTTTGCTTTGACTCAATGAGAACCTCACTGATGTAGTAAACCGGCCGCTGAACCGGATATTCCTTTCCTGCTTCCTTGCATTCCACCACAATTGCCACACTAACTGCAAGGGCATTGGCGGCCACGTATAACAGCAACGCTTCGTTGTCAACAGGAGCAACAAGAACTGGCGGTTCTGCTAATTGCCGCTTCAAATCCTCGAACACAACATTTGCAGCATCGCTCCATACAAACCGGTCCGACTTTTTCAACATCTGATAAAGCGGGATCGCCTTCTCTCCCAAACGGCCGATGAATCGGCTCAATGCTGTAATCCGGCCTGCTATGTGCTGGATATCATTGATACAAGCTGGTTTGGTCAAGGATGTGATTGCCTTGATCTTCTCCGGATTAGCCTCTATTCCTCTATTTGATACTAAGAATCCAAGGAGCTTGCCTGCTGGAACACCGAAGACACACTTCTCCGGATTAAGCATCATCTTATAAATCCGGAGGTTGTCAAAGGTTTCTTTTAAATCCTCTATTAGCGCCTCCTCCTTCCTTGATTTCACCACAATGTCATCAACATAAGCATGGACATTTTTTCCGATCTGTCCTTTGAAACAGTTCTGCACGCAACGCTGATAAGTTGCTTGGGCACTCTTGAGCCCAAAGGGCATGGATACATAGCAGAAGGCTCCAAAGGGAGTTATGAAAGCTGTCTTCTCCTGGTCCTTAACTACCATCTTGATTTGATGATACCCTGAATATGCATCCAAAAACCTTAGCCGCTCACATCCTGCCGTAGCATCAATAATCTGATCAATACGGGGGATAGCAAAAGGATCAGTTGGACAAGCCTTGTTTAGGTCTGTGTAATCCACACACATCCTCCACGTTCCATTTTTGTTTAACACCAGTACCGGATTAGCCAACCACTCCGGATGAAACACTTCGACTATGAATCCTACGGCCAAAAGCCTGGCCACTTCTTCACCTATAGCCTTGCGCCTTTCTTCATTGAAGCAGCGCAAATACTGCTTGACCGGTTTAAACTTCGGATCAATATTAAGACTGTGCCCAGCGAGTTCCCTCGGTATACCAGGCATGTCAGAAGGCTTCCATGCAAATATATCCCGGTTCTCACGGATGAACTCGATGAGCGTGCTTTCCTATTTGGGGTCTAGGTTAGCTCTGATAGTGAACTGCTTGGAAGAGTCTCCTGGCACAAAGTCAATCTGCTTGGTTTCCTCTGCTGATTTAAACTTCAACGCCGGATCATGCTCTGTGGTTGGCTTCTTTAACGGGGACATATCCGCCGGATCAACATTGTCTTTGTAGAATTTCAACTCCTCCGTAGCACACACTGCTTCTGCATAAGCTGCGTCTCCTTCCTCACATTCGAATGCGATCTTGCGACTTCCGTGAACTGTGATGGTTCCCTTGTGACCCGGCATCTTGAGATGTAGATAAACATAGCACGGTCTAGCCATGAACTTGGCGTAAACCGGTCTCCCAAACAGAGCATGATATGGGCTCCTGATCTTTACGACCTCAAAGGTCACTGTCTCTGACCTAGAATCCTGATCATCCCCAAAGGTGACTTCCAGATCAATTTTCCCAACAGGGTAAGCCGATTTACCTGGCACCACTCCATGGAATACTGTGTTGGACTGTCTCAACTTCTTATCTGTCAACCCCATACGCCGGAAAGTCTCATAGTATAAGATGTTGATACTGCTGCCGCTGTCCATGAGTACCTTTGTGAACTTGTAACCACCCACCTGTGGTGCCACCGCTAGGGCCAACTGGCCCGGATTATCCACCTGTGGCGGGCGATCCTCTCTGCTCCACACAATAGGTTGTTCCGACCAACTAAAAAACGGGGTGTCGCCGGTTCAACTGCATGTACTGCCCGCTTTAGAACCTTTTGATCTCGCTTGCACAAACTTGTGGTGAAAACATGATACTGTCCACTGCTTAGCTCCTTCGGATTACTCTGATATCCGGATTGCTGCTGCTGCTGGCGCTACTGATTGCCTTGGTTGTTGTAACCACCCTTACCATGCTGCTGGTTATATTGGTGCTAACCGTTGCTGTTGTAGTTATTGTTACCGCCGTGATATCCTGATCCCAAACCATTACCCTGGTAACCCGGTCCCTGAAAACCGGAACTTGAGCCGCCGCCGGGAGGTCCGTGATTATATCTGGCTTGTTTCATGGCCTCTACCATGATCCGGCAGTCTTTCCACGCATGCTTAGACGAGTTTCCCTCCGTACTGTGTTTAGGGCAAGGCGCGTTTAACTGTTGATCTAGATTGAAGGATTGCCCTTCGCCACGCGGAGGTGGTTTACTTTTGCGGCGCTGCCCGTTTCCCAGAACGTTGGTGTTGGCCACAAAATCAGAACTGCCCTCCGCCTTTCACATACCATTGTAACCCGTTCCTACCGGATTAGCTTGCGCCGGTTTACCAGCCTTGTTCGCTTTTCCGGACTTGTCCCCGTCTGCATCTGGGTACTTGGTGTTATCAGAATCCCCATATTTCACCAGAGCGCTCATGAGCGTTCCCATGTCATTACAATCGCGCTTGAGCCGTCCTAATTTCAGCTTCAGAGACTCAAACCGGCAATTGTTTTCCAATGTCACTATCGCCGTACTAGGGTTGATGCTATTGGAAGAGTGCAGGATTTCTGATACTCGCCGCACCTAGCTACTCGTGGGTTCCTGCTCTCCTTGAACACATGCCGCTAAGTCTACCACCGACATTGGCTGCTTGCACGTGTCTTTGAAATTTTTGATAAACTGGCGACGCAACTCACTCCATGATCCGATGGAGTTAGGTGGTAGGTCCTTTAACCATGTCCGGGCTATACCCTCAAGCATCATGGTAAAGTACTTGGCGCATGCTGCTTCGTCCACATCAAGCATCTCCATAGCCATCTCATAACTTTCAACCCACGCCTCTGGAGCCAGATCTGCTGTGTAGTTGGGTACCTTGCGCGGGCCTTCGAAGTCTTTGGGTAATTTCACGCTTCGTAAAGCGGGGATGAGACACTGTACTCCAAAGGAACTAGCCGTGACTCCTGTTTCTGTTGTGGTTGGGTGAACCGGCGTCGTTTGATGGGTGTCCTCACGGGCAGTATGTCTGGCCCGGTTTATCGCCTCTTGGGCGTGCGCTTCTGCTCCCGTCGGATTATCCTGCCTATGACGGTGACATCTCCGCTCGCTGCTAGACACAGTCGGTTCATCCCACTGCCTAGTGTAACTCCGGGTTGGGCGGGGGGTTGAATGAATCCTTTCCCTGCTATAAGAGCACGCCTGCTACTGTGTCAGCGCCGTGTCCAGCAATTCCTTAGCCCGGCGTGCTTCCATCGCCACGGGGGACGTCCCCTCAATGGGTAAAGCGGCCGGTCGTGAAGCGGCGGCGACAATGTTGTCCAACGGGTTAGAATAATGGCCGGGAGGGGTGGGAACGTGCGGCGTTGGCACAATTTTGCGATTTCGCTCTGCGGCCGGCGGCTGAACCGGCGCGCCCGACTCGGGGCTCCTCCCCGGTTTACCTCTGGGTGATTGCTGGCTCCCACTCCTGGTGTGCCAAAGAGATTCCTCGCCTCGTAAACCGGCGGTAGACGAGTTTGCTGTCTTCTGTACATTACCTCCTGTGCAGAATTCTGATCCACCCTGAGCCGGAAAGCTTGGGAGTCTAGCTCTGCTTGCCTCGTAGCCATCCTGGCTTTATCCGCATCCAGATCCCGTTTAGCCTGTTCAATCCGTCCCTTCAGCTGAAGGATCTCCGCATCATGTTGCGCCTTGTCGGCAGGGGCTACTTCTGCTGTTGCGAGCGCTGTCAAATCTCCGACCAAGGTGGATAGGATGTCAGAGGGTGATGGGGTTTGGTTGCCTGCCCCGGCACTCGCTACCTCTGAGGTGAATGCCCCTATCATCGAGGGCTGCTGCGCAGACTGTGATCCGGCCATGAAAACAGCCACCCGGTTTGGCGGATCAAAGGGGTCCGGAATACTATCGCCATCAGATACACCCTCAGATCGGCCGTCCTGCAACATATACAAAGATTCGGTCTCTCCGGATGAAGATTCATCATCAGAGTAGACAACTATCTCATCACCAGAATCCGATCCGTCCTCGGCTTGGACTCCATGTACTGCTCCAACAAAAACACGCTTCACGGCGGGCTGAATCCGGGCCGATCTCGCACGCTAAGCCGGCTCGGCAATGTTGGGGTAGATGTCCGGCTCAGGTCTCGGTTCGCCAATCTTGCCGATGAAGATGTGGATGCTGCTGAAGGGTACCCGGTACCCGTATTCGATTGAATCGGCCTCGGGGCCCCAGCCTGCGTCGTCGATGTAGATCCGGCCACGGCGACTCTTGGTAATCCGGCCAACATCGTAACCCTTGAGTCCTTCAAAGCTACCCTTCAAGAACTCAGAACCATCGTGCGATAGCCCCACGGTGGGTGCCAACTATCGTGGAATTGGCACGGCAGATGTCCGGTTTAGAGGACTTAGGTGTGAGGCCATCGCGCGGGTTAGCTTGAAGAGGTTAAAGCGGACAAAGGACACAGGGAGTTTTTATACTAGTTCGGCCCCTTCGATGAAGGTAAAAGCCTACGTCTAGTTTGGTGTGGTATTGCTTGTGCGTTGATGAACAGGGAGCGAATCGCTTGCCTGTCTCTCGAGCTGTTGTTTCTTGTCCTCAAACCGTCGCCGGGTCGTCCCTTTATATAGGAGGCGACGCCCGGTCCGGTTTACAGAGTCCCGAGGCCGGTTCATAAACGTGTCCGCCTCGGTCTCTACTCTTTCTACCTTACATCCCAAGTTACATGATATGATGGTTTACAAATCGTAGGCCTTTACACATGGGCCCTAAACCTCTATGGACTGTAATCTCTTGTACATATTCTACTGGGCTTGTGATAATACAACTATATCAGTGTAATCCGGATCTTCCTGGCCGGTTTATACCTGCTAGTAATATCCCTGACAGACCCTGTTCGATATGATATGCCATCCTCGCGGGCCAGATGATGATCAGAATGAAGAAGATTATGATGGCTCCGAATTTCTAAACAATACCAGATGCTTGTGCATGCGATGACCGAATTGATGAAGTCATGAACAACGATTATGATGATGACGAAGAAAATGTTGATCTTGAAACAACAAAGACCGGCGAGGTATATATATTTATATAAGCAGGCACATCTGGTGATCATCACATGTTTTAAATGAGTTGAAGATATATTAACGAATCGATCTTTCTTCTTTCAGCCATCCGGATCGAGCAAATCTTCAGGCAACAGGACGAAACGAGGCCCGACCAAATTGTTGAAGGAGGGCGTAAAGTATAATATTGAGGCAATCAGATCTAATGGCGAACCATTAGAGCCTAAGAAGATTGCGGACAAGTTCGTTCATCAGTGCGGAGTTCTTGTGAAGGACCAAGTCCCGATCTCCCTTCAAGAATGGAGAAATCCAGCAAAGGCACGTGTAGATGTTACTTTTGTCGATGACAGACAAAAAAGTCTGCTTTGGAATACTCTCATGGAACATTTCACCCTACCAGATCATTTCAGAGAAGCAGATGTGTAGAAAGTCAGGACCCTGCTCTTAGAAAGATGGCGGTTGCATTCAAGAACCACATGAATCGTGAATGGGACAAGTACGTCAAGGGAGGAAGGAAGACTCCAGTAATCGATGGAAATCTAGAGAAGCAAAGTGCTCATTGGGACGATTTCGTGAAATTCAAGGATTCATAATAAGATAAGGAACGGTCGAGAATAAACAAGAATGCCGAAAAAAAGGATAAGTTCCATAAGCTGGGGCCAAGTGGCTACTCGGTGGCAATGCCTAAGTGGGATAAGTTTGAGAAAGGGATGGAAGATGCAGGTGTCACTCCGGTTACTAGGAGCTGGCCCCCCAGGTGCAGGACTTGGTTCTATGCGCATGGGGGGAGTTGGACCCGAAGACAGGCGAAGTTTCGAGGAAGGCATGTCTGAAAGGAGCCGACGATAAGCTACTTGTTGCAATAGAAGAGGCTCGAACGGGGGTGTTCTAGCCCAACAGAGAGAACGATGAGCTTACGCGTGCCCTGGGAAATCCTGAACACCCTGGAAGAACACGAGGCAAGGGCACTATGCCGTGGTATGACGGTTTTTCGGACAGGAACGCCGATTACAGAACCCGTGCGAGAAGGAAGATTGCGGAGGAGCAGCAGAGGAAGATGGACTATGAACGCCTTCAAGGCCTAGAATCAAAGCATGCGGACTTGGTAGACAAATTCCAGCGGCAGCAGGAGCAGATCAACTCACTTAGCCAGCAAAGGGGGCCTCAGCAGCTGCAACAGCTAGCGGATGATCCAGCATTGCATACCACCGCCCCATCCATGCCGAGAAGCAGCGTGGGTTCCGCCCCGCGCGACGGAATGCTGGATAGATACCCCGTGGATGACATCATTGAGAACACTAATTGCGAGCTACACTTCAAAATGAAGAACATATCCATGAAGGTGGCGGACGCCCTTGCTTTTACAAATCCCCCCGAGGCAACCTTCCATTGCAACCCGATTCCAGCAGGCTATTCTCGTGTCTTGGTTGATGAGGTGGTGGACCAATATTCGGGGCTAGAGCTTGACATTCCTGGAGGTGACGAGGAGCACACACTTGGAGAGGCCAAACATCGTATCATCCTATGGAGAAAGTATTGCATCATCTTTCGAAGGCCACCGACACCGCGTCAGCCGACTCCTCGTCGAAGTCGGCCATCGAGTCAGCAGACTCCCGCTCCTGCAAGTCAACAAATGCGTCAGGCCACTCCTCCTCCTCCAAGTCCGGCAAAGCATCAGGACACTCCTCCTCCAAGTCCGACACAGCGTCAGACGTCCACTCCTCCTCCAAGTCCGGCACAACTTCAGGCCACTCCTCCTCCATGTCCGGCACAGCTTCAGGCCACTCCTCCTCGTCCAACTCAGCTCCGTCAGTCGTCTCCGCCGCCTCAGCAATCGCAGAAGAGACACCCCGCAGCAATGGTGCGTAGCAGTATGAGTCGAAGCAGTACAGGAAGTACAGGTGGAGGCAAGCGATATAAATATGGTCCAAGCCTCACTGATCCTCCTCAGAGGGCTTACAACAGGACCGAGGAGCAAACCAAGGCCATAGTGCGGGCAGAAGTGGACGCCCATTTTGGACCGATACCGCCACCGCCGCCAAGGGAGAAAGTGCCTGACGAAAAGATTGACCACTTCATTCGTATGGCTCAACCACCAGCTCCCAAGCCAACGGACACAGACTATGAGCGCTACATCAGGAAGTTATATCGAGCACGTCTACAAAAGGAGGTGAGCTCGAGATCAAGCAAACAACAAGCAGCTGCCAAAAAATGCTGGAAAACCGTTCCCCAGCTGGGAGAACAGGCGGCGCAATCCATCCCCTCGCTTGTTGTGCCAACAACACGTGAGAGTACGCGCGCCCAATATTATTGTGGGCAAACAGTTTACGTTCCCGGGGAGGGCAATGTGGTAATAACCGAGGAGCATATAACGCATGCTGAAATGCTCAAGATCACTATTGGACAACTCCTCGAGATCGAGCCCATGCCTGTGCTTACAGAGGAGGAAATAAAACGGAAATATGTCCGGGGCGAACCTTTGGTCAAGCCAGACGAGGTCAAGAAGCTCCCAACGAGAATGTATGAATTGCATCAATGGTACATGGACATTACCAAGAGTTCCAATCGAGAGTCCCTCATGGTGAAAGTCAAGGATGATTACTACCATGAGAATGATGTGTCCGTTGAGTATAATGAACTATTCCAGTTATACAATCAAGACGCACTCGACAAATCTATCGTCAGTTGCTATTGTCTGTAAGTGATTTCTTTCTGTAATTTAAATCTCAAGCTAGCTGTAGTGATCCTTTTGATCAATCATTACCTGTAATTATCCTCACTATATTTTTTTCGGTGGTATTATGCAGGATGAAGATGTATGAAATAAAAAACGGTGGACGCTATGGCATTGGGTTCATTGACCCAAACACCGTTAATGAATACACATGGAAAATAGATGCATATTATGAAAAGCATGTAGAGGACAGCGTGCTAGAGTTCTTGAAGTGCCTCAAATACAATGAAGATATACTACTTCCTTACAACTTCCAGTGAGTCACATTGTCTTGTACTACAAATTCTTTGTTTTTGCCTACTAGCTAGCTACATGTTTTTGCTTACATATGTCTGCTTAATTAAGACATCCAAACGTGTGTGCATGCAGATTTCACTGGATCTTGTGTATCATTAAAGTTGATGCCGGAACAGTTGAAGTACTCGACTCACTACTTAAAAAACAAAATAACTACACCAACTTGTTTGGGATAGTCAACAGGTAATTTCAATCATTATTAACTATATATCTCGGCCTATTTAGTTCGTCATTTCCTGATATGAACTATTTAATAACCCATTTATTCATTTTCTTTGTCGGCGAGGAGGGCTTGAGCAAGGTTCATCAGCGTCACTCCAGGCGAATGGAAAGAAAAACTGCGATGGTTTCGACCCAAGGTAAGTAATTAAGTAGTACTAGCTAGCTAGCTAGCTGCCATTATCTCTTTAATTATCATGCTTGATTAATTATTATCTGATCAAATTCCATTCTCGTAAAGGCCCTGAAGCAGGCGCAGGGGACTGATCTGTGTGCATACTGCGTTTGCGAGAATATTCGCATGATGGCGTCCGAAAGGAGCAGATCTCAAAGACAGGAATGGGTACGTTTGTCTGAACACTATTCACAATTTTTACACCATTATCGATATCTAGTCACACAACTAATAAACATGCATATTGATCTCCTTCTTA
This sequence comes from Secale cereale, assembly GCA_902687465.1. NCBI lineage: Eukaryota > Viridiplantae > Streptophyta > Magnoliopsida > Poales > Poaceae > Secale > Secale cereale. The sequence goes on along the minus strand of LR738715.1, from coordinate 809,232,826 downwards.
ACAGTTCAAAGAGGTGCGGGACAAGCTCCTAGAAACGGAGCGCGTACAAGCACTTCAAGAGGAAATAGCGAGATTTTTACTCGACCATGTCATAGATCCGAAGGGAGAATACCATTACCCGCTACCGCCCCCATGAACCACTTCCAATTGTCATCGTGCTCTGAAGGCACCAATTAGGCTAATGCCACTGGCTCCGAAGGCAACATGTAGGAGAGATTGTATATATCTATACATGTGTGTATGTGTGAATTGGTGGTTTGTGAGACATTTGATGATATATAAGACTGGTTCCACTAGAAATTCTCCCTTAACGTGTACAATGTGTAGTCTCGTAAAATACCAGCAAACGAAAAAGAATTAAATGGAAAACACAAAATTAAATGAAAAAGAAATCATAAAACCAAAAACCCCCCAAACCTTGTAGTACCGGTTGGTTTTACCAACCGGTACTCAAGGGCTCCCGGCCCCCGGAGCTGGCTCGTACCACGTGGTTGCCCTTTAGCACTGGTTCGTGCTGAACCGGTACTAAACGGGGGGGGGGGG
>LR738715.1:809195015-809217899 GCA_902687465.1 Secale cereale | reverse complement strand
GGGGGGGCGGCAATCGTTATACATCGGGATTTTTTTTAGATAAGGCATAATTATCTTGTGCAAAACAAAAACTAAAATAAAGTAAAAACAACAAAGCAAAGTAAAAACAACAAAGCAAAGTAAAAACAACAAAGCAAACTAAAAATAAAAATAAAGTAAAGTACACCTATGCCGACGGCTAGGCCGTCGGCATACCTTTACACCCCACGCAGGTTGTGCCGCGGATCGATGACGTGGCGTGGCACAGGGATCGATGACGTGGCGAATCAGCCTATGCCGACGGCTGTGCCGTCGGCATACCTCTGTCACAGATAACAGAAATGGAATTAAAAAAATAATTAATATAAATGTATGCCGACGGCCTGGCCGTCGGCATATCAGCCTTCGTCTCACGGATTGATGACGTGGCTTGGCGCAAGGATCGTGGACGTGGCAGAGGGGCCTATGCCGACGGCCAGACCGTCGGCATACCTCTGCCACAGATATGCCGACGGGCGCCGTTACGGCCCGTCGGCGTAGGGTCAACGCCGTCACGTGGTCTGCGCTGACCGGGCAGGTGGGCCAGGTCTATGCCGACGGCCTATCCTATGCCGACGGCACCCGTAGGCGTAGCTCGTGCGGTCCCGACGGCCTCTTCTATGCCGACGGGGCCGTCGGCATAGATGGATGTATGCCGACGGCCTTTGTACGCCTACGGCCTACGCTTGGCCGTCGGCGTAAGTCCCTAGATACCGACGGGGGCCGTCGGCATAGATGTGGCCGTCAGCAACCCCAGTTTTTCTGGTAGTGAACCCACGACAAAGCGGGTGCTTCAATCAGTAGTAGGGCTGCGTGGGTCCTCCCGGAGCCTACACACGCAAGTAATATTTCCTCCACTTCAGTCCGACCTAATACTCTTTCAGTTTGATCCGGTTCCTGCATTGATCTGAAAAAATGATAGAGGACTGCTGAGCAGTTTTTTGTTGGCGACTGCTGCTACGGTCCATGCCCTATTGTAGGAGAAGCATAGCAACAGCAACCATGTTTGTCCAGCTATGACACCATCTGTGTCCGCTGATGTGGTTGGCAATTTGACAATCACTGCAGCTACACATACCTAAATATACGTACAGTTTTATCAGCTCTGTAGACACTGCTATTTTCTAAGATGGTGATATTTTCAATAAGCTCTTTCCCTTTTATTATTCAAAAATAATAATTTGTCTTTGCTCTTTCTTTCCAAGATAATAGATGTAATCAATTCTTAACTAAAGCATTTAAAGACATGCATATATAGAACAAAAGTCCAACATGTCTCTTGCGTTCTAAGTTTCCACTTTCCAATTATTATACAGATCAGTATTTTCTAGCTGCCACTTGCTACATCTACACACACATATACTGCAAAACTGTACATGCTATAAATCTTCCTGAGGAAAATATTCATATACTAACAGCTTCCATATTCATATTTTAGCTCATAGGAACTCCAATATTTCTTTAATGTGTTCTGTGCTATAATGTTGTTTTGCATGACTGCCCATAAAATTTGAAGGAAATTTGCGTCCGTTTATCCCCTAAGGAGTATACTGGCAAGGGCAATCATTTGAACCTGCCAGGGATATTGACTCTAGCTATGACATGGTTCATCAGAATTCATAATGATTTGGTTGACAATATTATGGAGAGTGCCTAGGTCACCATTGAAATTGCTGGAAGTATGGAATTATGTGCGTGCAAGGCTCAATGAAATTCAGGTTGCTACTTCACGTCAGTTCCATTGCCCAACTCTCTCAAGCTCCCACGTCCAACTCAAATTCTCTCTTCTCTGGGGTTTGATCAATCTAGAAGTCGCTAGAATTTCCTTTTCATCTCTCAATATACTTGGATGATCATATCAGTGGTGATCCCGGCGGACATGATGTCTACGAGATGTACAGATTGCTGGCGGCAGGAGCAAGGTTCACTCGATTCGTCCCACCCACACATCGTTACCTTTGCTTTATTCCCAACATATTGTGCCTCTGGTCATCAGATGGATAAAAGCATGGATGCATCTAGCTGCCTGCGTCACATATTTAACTTAAAATAAGGAGATCCGCTGGGAGATAACCTGCTGAGCCCTACTTGCCTTCACCTGCAGAAAAATCAAGGTAATTGAATCAAGTGGGTTTGATTCCTCTCTCAAATACATGGATTGTGTTAGGCTGATCACTCGAGTCGTTCTATCTGCAGATATGTCACATCATGCGCCCAACTTCCAGATCCACTTGTGTATACATAGTGGCATACATGGACGAGAGGAATGCAACAGTTTCCTAAGAATATGTCGATGCATGATACTGCAAAGGTAAGTCCGTAGTTGTTCAAGTTGTACAAGATCTATATCATTGGCTCTTAATTACGACAGCACACATATGTTCTACTGATCCATTTTTTCATGCCTCCTTTGATACTCTTTCCTTTGCCCCCTACCCAATAGATAACAATATCCATATGCAATGGCACACAACAGCTATGACTTAGGCTGCACGGCAAGGGCAAACACACTGCTTGGTGATGGACTGATGGTCGATGCATTATGAAGTATATGTTGGCAATTCACTCCCTCTCATGGGTACTTAGTATGTCTTAGTTTTTCACGTACTGTACATGAACATAAGTAGAAGCAATTGCATGATGAAAATGTCCTCTAAAAAATGCATGCCTATGATGACTATCTGAACAAAGGCAAGAACATACAGTTACTCAGAGGGCCCAAAATTCAAGACGACGTCCAATATTAGAAGTTGGCCGGCCGGCCTAAGAGGGGCCAAAGTGTTGTACATTATTTTGCATGGAAATAGCCAGATATTAAAGAGAAGTGATGGTGCTTAGGAGATTAACATGAACACCACCTTGATAACCTTTTGTCCAATGTTCTCCTTCTTCTTTGTTTTATTTTTGTTTGATCCTTTTGGAAGAATCCTTCCTTCGTTTGTTGACATATTGGCCACTTTCTATTGCTATCTAATCTCCCAACTTAATATAAGAAATTATCACTGTTGGATTCATCCAAAAAAATGAATTATTCAGTTGAATTTTAACCGTATTTGGCGTGGAGACAAGCTTCAGTGTCAGGGATGGCCCGACGAGTACTTCTTTCCTTTGTGTATGCGTGCAAGGTTTTAAATTTCGGAAATAGAATAATTTCGAACCCCATCGATTTCGGAAATTGTTTCGTATTTTTAGATTTCAAATATAGCTTAATTATATTGAATTATAAAATAATTTAAATTTCTTTTAAAATCTGTTTCATTATCCATCGAAATTTCGGGGTTGGAAATATTTCGGACCCCACTGAATTATGCGAAATTTCATTGAAATCATTAACCCTGTATGCGTGAGCTCAAGATCATGCGGCACCTTTGTTCTGGTTCAGCCGGGTAGCAAGGAGAATCTGGCTTGGGCTTCATGCTTGCATATCTAGCTCCAGCACTTTGAGCCCAGCAAGCTGGTCATCCTGTATGTACATAAAGAAATGTAGCAAACAGTTTTTAAACCTGACCATGCCATATCGCGATGCATTTCCTTACAGGCGAGGAGGTGGCCATGTTGAGATTGTTCAAGCTGTAAATATATTTTCTCTTATATTGGCTGTTAAATATTGCAGCCCTTAATTAAGACTGCGTAGCCATCTCTTTCCTGTGTCATTAATTTATGACCCCCTGTATAATATAGGTCAGCACATATGCGTGTTGGGGCGGACAAAGGTGTTAGAGATGCTACCACGACAAGGATGAATACAGAATATGGTGACTATCAATGCTTGATATGGTGCGTCTTTTTACTTAATATTGGATAGGAAAATTAATATTTTGTGTTTTAGTTTGTTTGCTTTGACTATGTATTAAGTAAGGAATTGTCAGTACAAAAATGTCTTGGCCTGAAACTTTTCTTTTAACAATACATGTAGCCAGTAATAGTAGCTGTAGAATGCCAGTGGTCACCCAACATTAAAGATATTAATGACTGGAATTACTCTGTGCTCTAAAAATTTCCCTTTTAACTAAGTGATCGCGTTTGTTTGTTTATTAACAATGCACAATAGTGCCATGCAGATATGAGTAAATTTGTCAGCTAAGACCATCATCGATGTAGGATGTCTATACTACCTACGATCCATCTTTTAAGTTTATATATACATATTCCAATCTATGATTCGTTCAAGTGCACGTGATATTCTATTATATGTAAGGATCTTTGCTATTCAACAAAATCTCTATCATTTTGTTTTAATTTCAACTTATTGATTGTATCATTAACTTGGATTTTAAGTGACAACATTCCATACCAACTGTCAAGCATATCGAATATCTGAGAATATTCTTATTATTTTCACTACAATTAGTTAATTTACATGAGAAACATTTCCTATCATCAAGGAAAACATATGATTAGCTTACCACACCATAGTTCATGCAATTTAATATTTTCACAGAGGACTATAGCCGGGAACAAAATATATGGCAACAGTACACACACACAGACACATAACTGTTTACCTATATATATTAAGTAACTAGGCCGTGCGAATGCACGGGTAGGCGACTAGTATCATGATAATTACTCAATATAAAATATGCAGCAACAAACTTAGATGGATATTCATTAACATGTTGTGCTCATGCCTTTGCATAAATAAACCTCGATCTGTCTTACTCATGATAATTTATTATAACTACAGATTTATTCATTTCAACAAGATATTAATCGTGACCTTTCCGGTGATCACAAACCTGTCTATACTGGGTCTCAAAACATCTCGGTGGCTCTTCCACCAATTTATTATAGTACCAACATTTTAGAACTTAGAGAGCAAAATTTTATTATCCGTTGACCCATGGTGTGATCAACTTTCGAGCGTGTCCGTAACCATGGACTCGGCTATCGATAGATTAATTACACTCTGCAGAGGTAGTGCACTGTACCCACACCACGGAACCCATGGGCTCGTTCTCCCATTCGGGTGGACCAACGGCGTTCCGACGAAACCCGTCCATTGCCATGACACTCCTCCGGCCACTCCGACTCATTTCCCACTCGAACAGTGCTGGGTGGCCCTGTGCCTACCAAAGGCACACCACCACTGTCATGGCCAAACAAAAATTGTCCCAAACGGGAACTCGGTACCATAAAATTAACAATGGGCACACAAGGTTATGTCTGCTTGCCGGGCCGGGGTACTGCATGCCCATAACCTTCCCTATCTAGAGGTACCGACAGGAGGCATTTTAATGGACAGAATAAAGACCTTCCCATAAAGGTAAATGTGGTTGCACTGGGAATTACTCGATTCAGTGGCACCATGACCCCGTCAACAATTTATTCACGTTAAGTTATTAACAGTTTCAACTTAAAGAAGAAATAAATAATCGGTGTCATACAATGCCATGCAATACACCAAAATGCAGCACATAAACAAATACACTGCCATACAAAAGTATAACTGGGCCAACTTTACTTTTATCATCCTAACTTCAGTATTATTCTGGTTATGTTTTACTTTCAATTCAAAACAAAATTTGATCTTAGAATTTTTTAACATAATTACTTATGTAAAAGAAAGTAACTTCACATATGCATGTCCATAATCATTCTCAATATCCCAACTTTATTTTAACTATCTTAATAACTTAAACCAAACTCCAACTTTATTTAAAGTGAATGAAACCAATAACTACAGCAACCAACAGAAATTATTTAAAAAAATAATTAACATGCATGATATAAATCATTTGTTCAAGTTGGAAAAAAATCACAAATACTGAAATGGCACTATGAAAATGTTGTTGTGGCTTGCCTTAGTTCAAATGAGGCTCACAAGTCTCCTGGTGATCCTCAAGACAAGTTTCCCCTTCTGAAAATAAATAAAAGTACAAAAGGAAACTATCAAGAATCATTCAAAAATTCACCAGAAAATCTACACAGCACCAAATAGTTTCATTTTTGGTGTGCTGCAAGATTTCTTTACAAAGAACACAATGCAAAAAGAATCAATTCATTTGGACTTATGTTTAAAAAGTTATTGCAGTTTGAAGTTGTCTGGAATATATTCAAATATAGAAATTTTAATAAATAGAATAGGGGGGGGGTGACGTCGAAGGCGTAAAAGCTCAGAGCGCCACCACTCATACCACTTCGCGCGGGTATGGAGAGGCTGACTAGCGGGCCCCGCTAGTCAGGTGAGAGTTAGAGAGGGGGATGAGCAGAGGCGGCCGCTGCTTCGCCGGAGTGCACGCTGGCGATGCTGCCCCTTGGCTCAAATGAAAAGGATAGATCGACGGAGGGGGTCGAGGCGCACCTGCCCGTACCCGTAGGTTAGCTAGAGGTGGAGAGACGACGTCGGAATGGAGCTCGGAGGTGGAGGCAGAACAGAGGGTTCGCCGGAGTTGAAGATGATGGCGAGCAACTGCGCCTCTAGGTGAAGAGGCTCTACCAGAGAGTGGCAGAGGCTTTGGTGAGGTCACCTTGGACGGAGAGGGCTTGGAGCTACCTCGACGACCCGAGGGGGATCGCCGGTGAGCTCGAGCTCGGGGATGGTGGCCTGAGGCCTGCTCGGCCGGGCCACGGGGTTCTACTCGATTTGTGGTCGTGTGGGAGTGGAGCTGGGTGCTCGGAGCGGCTGGGAGAGGGCCTATATATAGGCGAGCCGAGAGGAGGAAACGGGGATCTACCGGCGACACCTGTCTGCGCCCGTCGACGAATTGGCGTCAGTGAGAGGGTAGAGAAGACGACGGAGTTACGCGGGAGCTATGGCCGAACGGGGACGAGCACAGGGGCGCTGGGGTGGCGACGAGCACAGTGCGCACTGCACTGTGCCTTGGCCGGACCGCGCCCGTGCTCGCTGCGGCGAGCTCCGGTGTCGACGAGTGCCAGAGGTGGACTGTGGAGGTGAAGTCAATGATGGTGTCGCGGTTTGGCGCGCTTGGGCAGGCGCGGAAGCAAGCACGCGCTCCACAGAGCGCTCGGCGGCATCCAGAGCGTGCCGATTGACTGCCATGGCATGGTGTACACGCGTGGTCACCGCGCGAACTATGCCTACTGGCTGACTTGGTGCCAAAAACGTGTCTGGCGTGTTGTTGATGGTAGATAGGAGAGTTACCCGTGGTTGGTTTAATTCCAGACTCGGTAGAAAGAAAGTAACACGCATGGTAAGTTTCTGGACAGAAACTTTGAGAGCTTACAAAGGTAAAATGGTTAATAGTTGGAGGCTGTGCTTTGGAGGCTCGTCAAGAGTTACTAAGGTAAAGATGCACAAGGAGTTTCAGAAGAAGTGGAGCAAGTAAAATGGTAATTGCTGTAGAAACTACCATTTCTGTCCAGAATAGAAAAGATTTTCTGTAGCAAAAATTTTCCAAAAAGTAGTGCAATATTTTTGCTCAGGAATGTGTCTTAGGGTCCAAAGAATATTTAGGATTTTCCTCAGAATTTTGTGAGCCAGAAAAATAGGGGTTGCTTTGGAGCACAAAGAATTTAGCTAGGGTTTTGGGGACTAAAATGAATATTTTTCAAATAAGAAAAATATTCCATGAAGTATATTGGGGTGGTCCAGAGGGAAAAGATAGCTTGAGATGGATAGGAGGCACTTGGGTGAATGTCAAGGGTACTCAAGTGTTTTAAGTCCATATGAAATGATTCAAAAATCCCAAGGGTTGAAATAAATTCAAATAAAGCTCTGGCAAATAAAAGAGGGCAAAAATCAGGCTGTCACAAACCTCCCCCACATAGAATGAATCTCGTCCTCGAGAGTTGGTTGCTTGGGAAAACCATTCCGGATAATATGTTTGTAGGAACTCTTCTTGTTCCCAGGTTGATTCTGACTCGGTGTGATGCTCCCACTAGACTATATAAAACTTCCGTATTTTACTTCCGTACATTAAATCCTCTACCAATTCTATGTCGGCTACGACAGTATTTTTCTCAGGCAGGGATATGCATCGCCTCAACTGTGAGACGTGGAACACGTTGTGCACATCCGACAATTCCGGGGGTAATTCCAACTGATAAGCAACAGTGCCCACTCGAGAAATAATTGGAAAGGGGTAAATAAATCTGGGTGCCAACTTCCCGCGAGTTTGGAACCTCTTGACTCCTTTCATAGGGGTGACCCGGAGGTATACGTGCTCTCCAGGTTCAAAATTGACATGTCAATGCTACGCATCGTAATAACTCTTTTGTCGAGACTTGGCCAATTGTAATCTGTCTCTGATTTCCTTGACTTGTTTCTCAGCTTCCATCATGAGGTCCGTTCCGAAAATACGGCTATCTCCCGTCTGAGTCCAGTTTAGCGAGGTACGGCATTTGCAGCCATATAAAGCCTCGTATGGTGACATCTTTAGGCTGGTTTGGAAGCTGTTGTTGTAGGAAAACTCGGCATAAGGTAGACAATTTTCCCATTTAGATCCTTGGGCCAAGATGCAAGCTCGCACCATATCTTCCAGTATTTGGTTCACCCGCTCTGTCTGTCCATCTGTTTGAGGGTGATAGGTTGTACTATATTTTAGGGATGTCCCCAAAGCTTGATGGAGACGTGTCCAGGAAGCGGAGGTGAAGAGTGAACCTCGGTCAGATGTGATGGTTCGAGGTACAACATGCATACTGACTATTCTGGACACATATAGTTGTGCAAGTTGGTCTGCTCAATAGGTGGCCCTGACCGGAATAAAATGTGCTACCTTGGTTAGAGTGTCCACGATGACCCATATTGCATTATTGCCTCACTGAGTCTTGGGTAATCCCGTGATGAAATCCATGCAAACATCATCCCACTTCCACTGTGAAACTGGCAGCGGTTGAAGAAGTCCGGCTGGCTTCTGATGTTCTGCCTTTACCTTGTTGCATATGTCGCAACAAGCCACAAAATAGGCAATATCCTTCTTCATTCCATCCCGCCAGAATATTTTACGATGGTCTTCATACATTTTTGTTCCCCCAGGGTGAATATAATATAAGGACTCATGGGCTTCTGACAAGATTTTCCTTTTTAGGTCTGACTGATTTGGTACACAAATCCTTCCGCGGAATTGGAGAGTCCCAAGGTGATCTCTTGAGAAGTCTGGTGCACGATCTGCCTACATATTCTGGCATGCTTTTGAAGGATAGGATCATCTGGCTGGGCCTTGCGGATTTCTTCTTCAAGTGTGGGGGTAAATTCCATTGTGTTAATGAGACCAGCCTCGACGTTGTTCAAGTGGAGTTGAGCAATCTCCTCTTGAAGTTCAACTGCCAAAGAATTTAGTATGGCAATTAAATCGACCGGCCTTCGACTGAGTGCGTCAGCTACCACGTTGGCTTTACCAGGGTGGTAGTTTATTCCCAAATCATAATCTTTAACCAGCTCAAGCCACCTCCGCTGTCGGAGATTCAAATCGGGCTGAGTGAATATATACTTGAGACTTTCGTGATCTGTAAAAATTTGGCAATTCTTCCCAATGAGATAACGCCTCCAAATTTTGAGAGCATGCACTACCGCGGCCAATTCCAGATCATGCGTAGGGTAATTTCCTTCGTGCGGTCGCAACTGTCGTGATGCATATGCCACCACCTTGCTGTCTTGCATGAGTACGCAGCCAATTCCTTGTCTGGATGCGTTACAGTAGACATCGAAACTGCGATAGATGTCTGGAAGAGTTAATACGGGTGTGGTGGTCAGACGTTTCTTTAGCTCACTGAAACTTTGATCACATTCTTGTGTCCATTCAAACTTCTTGTCCTTTTTGAGTAGCTCGGTCATGGGCTTGGCAAGCTTGGAGAATCCTTCAATGAAACGACAGTAATATCCCGCCAGTCCAAGGAAGCTTCGGATCTGAGATACGGTTGTGGGTGGCAACCAATTGAGCACATCTTTTACCTTGCTGGGATCTACGGCTATAGGTTCAGCGGATAGCACGTGTCCAAGAAATCCGACTTGTTTAAGCCAAAACTCACATTTGGTGAACTTGGCGTAAAGTTGATGGTCTCGGAGTTGCTGCAACATTGCTCGGAGATGTCCCTTGTGATCCTCTTCACTTTTTGAATATATAAGTATGTCATCAATAAAGACCACAACGAACTTATCGAGGAAGTCCATGAACACTTTATTCATCATGTGCATGAAGATGGCAGGGGCATTGGTGAGACCAAAGGACATAACTGTATATTCATAAAGATCGTATCGAGTGGTGAATGGGGTATTAGGAATATCTTCCTTTTTAATCTTGAGCTGATGATATCCGGTCCGTAAGTCAATTTTGGAGAATACCTTGGCCCCACTGAGCTGATCGAACAAATCGTCAATCCTTGGCAGCGGTTATTTATTTTTCATGGTGACATCATTCAACTGCCAAAAATCTACGCACATGCGGAGGCTGCCATCCTTTTTGCTTACAAAGATTGCAGGTGATCCCCATGGTGAGGAACTGGGATGGATATACCTTTTCTGGAGCATTCCATTGAGCTCCTTCCTTAATTCCACTAACTCTAATGAGGGCATCTGGTAATACTTTTTGAATAACGGTGCGTTTCCAGGTACCAGATCTATTGCAAACTCAAGTTCTCGGTCTGGCGGCATGCCTGGTAGTTCTACCGGAAATACATCAAGAAATTCACTGACCATAGGAATTAATTCCAACTCAGCCACGGCGGTGATATCATCCCCTTCTTTGGTATGCTTTTGCGCGAGTAGAACTTTGTAACTTGCCCTTCTTTATTGATCAAAGTGACTTCTCGGGTTGCACAGTTTATGCATACTTGGTATTGAGTTAGCCAATTCATGCCCAAAATAACATCCAATTGTGCGGACTCGATAAGTATGAAGGAAGTTGGAAAGCTTATTCCGTTGATATTGATTTCCAAGTCACGGTAGACCAGACTGCTCTTGATTAAAGATCCCGGGGTTTGTACCAACATATTTTTGCCCAAGAGAGAACAAGAAAAATTGTTTTGGGCAACAAAACTCTGGGAAATAAAAGAGTGGGAAGCCGATGACTACTTCGGGGTTTTCCTGGGCTTCATCTGCGGAGAGGTGATTGACGTGCCCAGTGATGTTTTGCTGGTCCGGGTATGACCCCATGAAGTTGAATTGTGGCCGGAATAAGGCGTTCTCCTTGCTGTTCTTGGGACACTGACGGGCATAATGTCCACTTTGCCCGCAACTGAAGCAAGAATTGTTGCGCTGACGCTCCTCATGCACTGGGTTGGTGACAATATTCTTGACTTGGGTAGTAGTCTTGTTGACATTTTGTTGCCAATTGGGCTTGTAGTCTACCCGAGTTTGCTGCCAGGTTTGAGCCTTCTGCACCGGAGGTCCTTCTTTTCTTGGTTAAAACTTGCGTTTGTGCTCGTTATTAGTGGACCGGTTGTCCAGTACGAGATTGTGTTCTCTTTCCGCAATGAAAGCTTTATTTACCAAAGTTTGGAAATCTGGAAAATCAAGCATGCTGACAGTGCACCTGAGTTGCGAGTTTAATCCTCCAAGAAACCTGTCAATCTTTCACTCTTCCGTGGCCACGTTATACAAGGAATGATGGGGTAGATGGTTGAATTGATACAAATATTCTCCAACAGATAGATTTCCTTGGGCGACGGCAAGAAACTCACACTGCTTGGTCTTCATTACTCTAGTAGGGATGTAATATTTTCGGAACTGATCCTTGAATTTGGTCCAGGTGAGTGCATCATCAGCAGGCCACATGGCTTTTGTATTTTCCCAACATACGGCAGTAGCGCCTTCAAGATAGTGGGTTGCATATGGAACTTTGTCATCTTCAGCTGTACGGGCAATCTCAAGCTTCCTCTCAATGGTTCGCAACCAATCATTGGCATCCAACGGGTCAACTGCTTGACTGAAACTGGGAGGTTGAGTTCGCTGAATATCTGATAGCATGGAGTAATGACCATTATGTTGTCCATTGTGGCCAATTATAGCTTGAACACTTTTTAATACCTCCAGCAGATCATTATTTCTTCTTTCCTCAAACATATGCAGGATTTGTTCAGTGGTAGGCAGATGTGGCGGTGGAGGCGGTGGTATGAATGGCTCGGGGGATTGTTCTGCCTGTCGGGCGGAGCGACGAACAGGAACATCCTCGTGAGCGCTGTTACTGTTGCCTCCCCGCGTCATCCTTTTATGGATTTTTCCCAAGACAACGCAATCGAGATGAGAAACATTCAAAAGCAAAATAGGTGGGAAAAGCCAGCAACAAAATTCGAGGAAAAACAGAATTGCGAAGGAAAGAGAGAGTAGAAGATACACAACTTTAGCATAATTATACAAGGACGCATACATGAAAAGAAAATCAACATGCCCGATTACACTACTCTCATACATAAAACATCACGATTCATACATCGTACATCAGCCTGACAACTGCTAATACTCTGGAGCTTTACTGCTGTGCGGGTGCTGCGGGGTTCTCTGCTAAAGTTGACTCGGATCCAGAACTGACGAGATTAATGGAAACCTCAGGGGTAAAGGTAACACGGCGACGCTGCCCCGGAGGCTTTCCTTCTGGGGTGGGAGTAGGATGGATCATAGGAGCTACAGGGGTAGTGAGGAGTGAGATCCACTCAGCAGGGGCACTAAGAGGAGTTATGGTCGAGGTGCCCGAGCTACTAGGAGGGGTTACTGGTGAAGTAGGGGAAACGGAACTGGGGACGTAAGAGGTGAATCCCAAGGAAGCGGGAATGGTGACAGACCTAGTAGTGGCTAGAGCAATACGAGAGTGAGTCAACTCGGGTGCTAGCTCGTGGATCATGAGGTAACTAGCAGTGATTGAAGGAAATATGCCCTAGGGGCAATAATAAAGATGTTATTTGTATTTCCTTATATCATGATAAATGTATTTTATTCATGTTAGAATTGTATTAACCGGAAACTTAGTACATGTGTGAATACATAGACAAAACAGTATGTCCCTAGTATGCCTCTACTAGACTAGCTCATTGATCAAAGATGGTTATGTTTCCAAGCCATAGATATGAGTTGTCATTTGATCAACGAGATCAGATCATTAGGATAATGATGTGATGGACAAGACCCATCCGTTAGCTTAGCATTATGATCGTTTAGTTTTACTGCTATTGCTTTCTCCATAACTTATACTTGTTCTTATGACTATGAGATTATGCAACTCCCGAATACCGGAGGAACACCTTGTGTGCTATCAAACATTATAATGTAACTGGGTGATTATAAAGATGCTCTATAGGTGTCTCTGAAGGTGTTCATGGGGCTGGCATAGATCAAGATTGGGATTTGTCACTCCGAGTGTCAGAGAGGTATCTGTGGGCCCTCTCGGTAATGCACATCATAATAAGCCTTGCAAGAAAATGACTAATGAGTTAGTCACGAGATGATGTATTACGGAACGAGTAAAGGGACTTGCCGGTAACGAGATTGAACTAGGTATTGAGATACCGACGATCGAATCTCGGGCAAGTAACATACCGATGACAAAGGGAACAACGTATGTTTTTATGCGGTTCAACCGATAAAGATCTTCATAGAATATGTAGGAGCCAATATGGGCATCCAGGTTCCGCTATTGGTTATTGACCGGAGAGATGTATCGGTCATGTCTACATAGTTCTCGAACCCGTAGGGTCCGCAGGCTTAAACGTTCGTTGACGATATAGTATTTAATGAGTTATGTATGTTTGTGACCGAATGTTATTCGGAGTCCCGGATGTGATCACGGACATAACGAGGAACCCCGGAATGGTTCGGAGATAAATATTAATATATGGGATAATAATGTTTGACTTTCGGAAGGGTTCCGGAATTCACCAGAAGGGGTTCCGGATGTTTCCCGAAATGTTTGGGTACGAGAACACTTTATTTGTGCCAAAGGTGAAAGCCCACGAGGCTTTAGGAAAGTGCAAAAGGAAGTTTTGCGGAGACCAGAGTCTAGATGCCAGGAACCCTGGCGTCTAGGGGGTAGACGCTGGGAACCCTGGTGTCTAGCCCTGGAGTCCGAGTGGGACTCTTTTCTTTCGGGAAAAACCGACTTTGAGGAGGCTTTTGCTCCAAGTTTCGACCCCAGGGGTCAACATATAAATAGAGGGGTAGGGCTAGCACCCAAGACACATCAAGATACACCAAGCCATGTGCCGGCAACCCCGACCCTCTAGTTTATCCTCCGTCTAGTTTCTGTAGTGCTTGGTGAAGCCCTGTAGAGATTGTTCTTCATCAACAACCGTCACCACGCCGTTGTGCTGCCGAAACTCATCTACTACTTCGCCCGTCTTGCTGGATCAAGAAGGCGAGGACGTCATCGAGCTGAACGTGTGCTGAACACGGAGGTGCCGTATGTTCGGTACTAGATAGGGACGGATCGTGAAGGTGCACGACTACATCAACCGCGTTGATAAACGCTTCCGCTTTCGGTCTACGAGGGTACGTAGACACACTCTCCCCTCTCGTTGCTATGCATCTAGTAGATAGATCTTGCGTGATCGTAGGAATTTTTTTGAAATACTACGTTCCCTAATAGTGGCATCGGAGCCAGGTCTATGCGTAGATGATTTGCACGAGTAGAACACAAGTGAGTTGTGGATGATACTAGTCATACTGCTTACCAGCATGTCATACTTTGCTTCGGCGGTATTGTGAGATGAAGCGGCCCGGACCGACATTACGCGTACGCTTACGCTAGACTGGTTTCACCGTTATGAGCACTCATTGCTTAAAGGTGACTGGCGGGTGTGTGTCTCTCTCACTTTAGCCGAATCCAGTGTGCCTACGCCCGGTCCTTGTGAAGGTTAAAACAGCACATACTTGATGAAACATCGTTGTGGTTTTGTATGCGTAGGTAAGAACTGTTCTTGCTAAAGCCCATAGCAGCCACGTAAAACTTGCAACAACAAAGTAGAGGACGTCTAACTTTTTTTTGCAGGGCATGTTGTGATGTGATATGGTCAAGACATGATGAGTTATACGTTTTTGTATGAGATGATCATGTTTTGTAAAGTTATCAGCAACTGGCAGGAGCCATATGGTTGTCGCTTTGTTGTATGAAATGCAATCGCCATGTAATTGCTTTACTTTATAACTAAGTGGTAGTGATAGTCGTAGAAGCAATAGTTGGTGAGACGACAACGATGCTACGATGGAGATCAAGGTGTCGCGCCGGTGACGAAGGTGATCATGACGGTGCTTTGGAGATGGAGATCAAAAGCACAAGATGATGATGGCCATATCATGTCACATATTTTGATTTACATGTGATGTTTATCTTATTATGCTTCTTATTTTGCTTAGAACGACGGCAGCATTATAAGATGATCCCTTACAAAATTTCAAGGTATATAGTGTTCTCCCTGAGTATGCACCGTTGCGAAAGTTCGTCGTGCCGAGACACCACGTGATGATCGGGTGTGATAAGCTCTATGTTCAAATACAACGGGTGTAAGCCAGTTTTGCACACGCAGAATACTCGGGTTAAACTTGACGAACCTAGCATATGCAGATATGGCCTTGGAACACTGGAGACCGAAAGGTCGAGCATGAATCATATAGTAGATATGATCAACATAAGATGTTCACCATTGAAACTACTCCGTCTCACGTGATGATCGGACATGGTTTAGTTGATTTGGATCACGTGATCATTTAAATGACCGTAGGGATATCTATCTAAGTGGGAGTTCTTTATGTAATATGCTTAAATTGAACTTTAATTTATCATGAACTTAGTCCTGATAGTTTTTGCATATCTATGTTGTTGTAGATCAATGGCCCGTGCTACCGTTCCTTTGAATTTTAATGCATTCCTAGAGAAAGCTAAGTTGAAAGATGATGGTAGCAATTACACGGACTGGGTCCGTAACTTTAGGATTATCCTCATTGCTGCACAGAAGAATTATGTCCTTGAAGCACCGCTAGGTGACAAGCCCCCTCCCGCTAATGTAGAAGCTTTGAACGTCTGGAAGACGTTGTCTGATGACTACACGATAGTTCAGTGTGCCATGCTCTACGCCTTAGAACAGGGACTTCAACGACGTTTTGAACGTCATGGACCATATGAGATGTTCCAGGAGTTGAAGTTAATATTTCAAGCAAATGCCCGGATTGAGAAATATGAGATTTCCAATAAGTTCTATAGCTGCAAGATGGAGGAGAATAGTTCTATCAGTGAACACTTGCTCAGAATGTCTGGGTACTACAATCATATGACTTAACTTGGTTGCAAAGTTGACGAGGATAGTGTTATTGATAGAGTTCTTCAATCACTGCCACCATGCTATAAAGGCTTCGTGATGAACTATAATATGCAAGGGATGCAAAAGACAATTCCCGAGCTCTTCGCTATGCTCTAGGCTGCGGAGGTAGAAATCAAAAAGGATCATCAAGTGTTGATTGTTAACAAGACCACTAGTTTCAAGAAAAAGGGCAAGGTAAAGAAGGGGAACTTCAAGAAGAATAGCAAGACAGTTGCTACTCCAGCGAAGAAACCCAAGTCTGGAGCCAAGCCTAAAACTGAGGGCTTCTACTGCAAAGGGACTGGACACTGGAAGCGGAACTGCCACAAGTATTTGGCGGATAAGAAGGATGGCAAGGTGAACAAAGTTATATGTGATATACATGTTATTGATGTGTACCTTAGTAATACTCGTAGTACTACCTGGGTATTTGATACCGGTTCTTAGTACTACAGATTAAACGAAGATTGGCTAAGGACGAGGTGACAATGCGCGTGGGAAATGGTTCCAAAGTCGATGTGATCGCCGTTGGCATGCTACCTCTACATCTACCTTCGGTATTAGTTTTAGACCTGAATAATTGTTATTTGGTGCCAGCGTTAAGCATGAACATTATATCTGGATCTTGTTTATTGCGAGACGGTTATTCATTTAAATCAGAGAATAATGGTTGTTCTATTTTTATGAATAATATCTTTTATGGTCATGCACCCTTGAAGAGTGGTCTATTCTTGTTGGATCTTTATTGTAGTGATACACATATTCATAATATTGAAGCCAAAAGATGCAAGGTTAATAATGATAGTGCAACTTACTTATGGCACTGCCGTTTAGGTCATATTGGTGTAAAGCGCATGAAGAAACTCCATAGTGATGGACTTTTGGAATCACTTGATTATGAATCACTTGGTGCTTGCGAACCATGCCTCATGGGCAAGATGACTAAAACTTCGTTCTCCGGAACAATGGAGCGAGCAACGGATTTGTTGGAGATCATACATACAGATGTATGTGGACCGATGAGTGTTGAAGCTCGCAGCGGGTATCGTTATTTTCTGACCTTCACTGATGATTCGAGCAGATATGAGTATATCTACTCAATGAAACACAAGTGTGAAACATTTGAAAAGTTCAAAGAATTTCAGAGTGAAGTAGAGAATCATCGTAACAAGAAAATAAAGTTTCTACGATCTGATCGTGGTGGTGAATATTTGAGTAACGAGTTTGGTCTTCATTTGAAACAATGTGGAATAGTTTCACAACTCACGCCACTCGGAACACCACAGCGTAATGGTGTGTCTGAACGTCGTAACCGTACTTTATTGGATATGGTGCGGTCTATGATGTCTCTTACCGATTTACCACTATCATTTTGGGGTTATGCTTTATAGACAGCTGCATTCACATTAAATAGGGCACCATCAAAATCCGTTGAGACGACGCCTTATGAACTGTGGTTTGGCAAGAAACCAAAGTTGTCATTTCTTAAAGTTCGGGGCTGCGATACTTATGTGAAAAAGCTTCAACCTGATAAGCACGAACCCAAGTAGGAGAAATGTGTCTTCATAGGATAACCAAAGGAGACAGTTGGGTACACCTTCTATCACAAATCTGAAGGCAAGATATTCGTTGCTAAGAATGGATCCAATCTAGAGAAGGAGTTTCTCTCGAAAGAAGTGAGTGTGAGGAAAGTAGAACTTGATGAGGTAATCGTACCTTCTCCCGAATTGGAAAGTAGTACATCACAGAAACTAGTTCCAGTGATTCCTACACCAATTAGTGAGGAAGCTAATGATGATGATCATGAAATTTCAGATCAAGTTTCTGCTGAACTTCGTAGGTCAACCAGAGTTCGTTCCGCACCAGAGTGGTACGGCAACTCAGTTCTGGAAGTCATGTTACTAGACCATGATGAACCTACGAACTATGAGGAAGCGATGATGAGCCCAGATTCCGCGAAATGGATTGAGGCCATGAAATTAGAGATGGGATCCATGTATGAGAACAAAGTGTGGACTTTGGTTGACTTGCCCGATGATCGGCAAGCCATCGAAAATAAATGGATCTTCAAGAGGAAGACCGACGCAGACGGTAATATTACTGTTTACAAAGCTCTACTTGTTGCGAAAGGGTTTCGACAAGTTTAAGGAGTTGACTACGATGAGACTTTCTCACCCGTAGCGATGGTTAAGTCTGTCCGAATCATGTTAGCAATTGCCGCATTTTATGATTATGAAATCTGGCAAATGGATGTCAAAACTGCATTCCTTAATGGATATCTCAAAGAAGAGTTGTATATGATGCAACCAGAAGGTTTTGTCGATCCTAATAGTGCTAACAAAGTGTGCATGCTCCAGCGATCCATCTATGGACTGGTGCAAGCATCTCGGAGTTGGAATATACACTTTGATGAGGTGATCAAAGCATATGGTTTTATACAGACTTTTGGAGAAGCCTGTATTTACAAGAAAGTGAGTGGGAGCTCTGTAGCATTTCTGATATTATATGTGGATGACATATTGTTGACTGGAAATGATATAGAATTTCTGGATAGCATAAAAGGATACTTGAATAAGAATTTTTCAATGAAATACCTCGGTGAAGCTGCTTACATATTAGGCATCAAGATCTATAGAGATAGATCAAGACGCTTAATTGGACTTTCACAAAGCACATACCTTGATAAAGTTTTGAAGAAGTTCAAAATGGATCAGTCAAAGAAAGGGTTCTTGCCTGTGTTACAAGGTGTGAAGTTGAGTAAGAATCAATGCCCAACTACTGAAGAAGATAGAGAGAAAATGAAAGTCATTCCCTATGCCTCAGCCATAGGATCTATCATGTATGCAATGCTGTGTAGCAGACCTGATGTGTGCCTTGCTATAAATCTAGCAGGGAGGTACCAAAGTAATCCAGGAGTGGATCACTGGACAGCGGTCAAGAACATCCTGAAGTACCTTAAAAGGACAAAGGATATGTTTCTCGTGTATGGAGGTGACAAAGAGATCGTCGTAAACGGTTACGTCGATTCAAGCTTTGACACTGATCCGGATGACTCAAAGTCACAAACTGGATATGTGTTTTTATTGAACGGTGGAGCTGTCAGTTGGTGCAGTTCCAAGCAAAGCGTCGTGGCGGGATCTACGTGTGAAGCGGAATACATAGCTGCTTCGGAAGCAGCAAATGAAGGAGTCAGGATGAAGGAGTTCATATCCGATATAGGTGTAATACCTAGTGCATCGGGTCCAATGAAAATCTTTTGTGACAACACTGGAGCATAAACTACGCAGTAGCGGAACGACGTTGTAGCGGAACTCCATCTCATAGGGACACCGGTGTGGATACGGTCTAGACTCAGAAGGCACTCCTTTCCAGCGAAACTTTCCTGAAATCTGGCATGACGCACCAGGTCAGTACATCGAATCTACTTCCAAGCTTACAGCAAGCAAAATCATAATGGCAAACAATATCATGATAATTACGCAATATTAAATATATGCAGCAACAAACTTAGATGGATATTCACTAACATGCTGTGCGCATGCCTTTGCATAAATATACCTCAGTCTGTCTTACTCATGATTTTTTTATTATAACTACAAACTTATTCATTTCAACAAGATATAAATTGTGACCTTTCCGGTGATCACAAACATGTCCATACTGGGTCTCAAAACATCTCGGTGGCTCTTCCACCAATTTATTATAGTACCAAAATTTTAGAACTTAGTGAGCAAAATTTTATTATCTGTTGACCCATGGTGTGACCTACTTTCGAGCGTGTCCGTGACCATGGACTCGGCTATCGATAGATTAATTACACTCTGCAGAGGTAGTGCACTGTACCCACACCACGGAACCCATGGCCTCGTTCTGCCATTCGGGTGGACCAACGGCGTTCGGACGAAACCCGTCCATTGCCATGACACTCCTCCGGCCACTCCGACTCATTTCCCACTCAAACAGTCCTAGGTGGCCGTGTGCCTACCAAAGGAACACCGACCACTGTCGTGGCCAAACAAAAATTGTCCCAAACGGGAACTCGGTACCATAAAATTAACAACGGGCCCACAAGGTTATGTCTGCTTACAGGGAACGGGTACTGCATGCCCATAACCTTCCCTATCTGGAGGTACCGATAGGAGGCATGTCAATGGATAGAATAAAGACCTTCCCATAAAGGTAAATGTGGTTGCACTGGGAAAGACTCGATTTATTGGCACCATGACCCGGTCAACAATTTATTCAAGTTAGGTTATTAACAGTTTAAACTTAAAGAAGAAATAAATAACCGGCGTCATACAATGCCATGCAATAAACCAAAATGCAGCACATAAACAAATACAATGCCATACAAAAGTATAACTGGGCCAACTTTACTTTTATCATCCTAACTTCACTATTATTCTGGTTATGCTTTACATTCAATTCAAAACAAAATTTTATCTTAGCAAAATTTTATCATAATTACTTATGTAAAAGAAAGTAACTTCACATATGCATGTCCATAATCATTCTCAATATCCCAACTTTATTTTAACTATCTTAATAACTTAAACCAATGTCGGAGATATTGACCATGGGTATCCTCAGCGCCTACCCTTGGTATATTAAGACAAATAACAGCCGCCTGGTCTACCGCGGCCGTCTGCTCCACGAGCCGCCTCCTAGGGTGGCTTGACATAGGAGCCGGCTGCCAGCAGGCGGCAGGGACCCAGCAGGCGGCAACACCAAGCACCACCAGCCAGCAGACGGCCCCGCATTCCTCCTTCAAGGAACATGCTGAGGAGGGCCCGGCGTGGCGGGGGCATGGCTACAGGAGAGCGTGTCCTTAGAAGATCTATAGGGGCGTGGTTGTAGTGACCATGTACTTTGGGAATATCTCCTAAACGGCGGGTCGCTGTAGCCACGAGGCTCGTGACCAAGTAGCGGTCAAAGGAAGCCACGATCCCACTACCCACAAACGGCGGGGCCAGCAGACGGCTGGCCCCATCGGTCAGCGAGTAAGCTCAAGAACAAACCAACTCTGGTAGGCGGCTGGGGGAGACGGCCGTCTGGTAGCAGATGGCACACCCCGCCCTAGAAGTCCGAGCATCATCAAGATGATGAGACGGGGCGAGGCGGCAGCGTACGGCGAGGGACGATGGCGCTGTAGCCATCTCCTTCCCGACGAGGCTGTCGTTAGCTAAAGCACCCCTACAGTGAAAGACAATCACGAGGGGCCCGCAGGCGCCGGGCCCCAGCAGACATGCGGCGAGGCCGGCGCCAGAAGACACTGACGGCTGGGGACCATGCCGTCGAGATTACCATTGTACCCCTGGGGGTAGGCCTATATAAACCCCCCAGGGTGCTCTAAGTTGAGGGCTGGATGGTTGGCTATTAGATGTTCACAAGACAAGAACCCTAGATAGGAGAGAGAAGAGGTGAGCTAGTGCTAGGCTTCTCGCCCCTCGTTGGTTACCCCAAGTGGAAGGTTAGAGATGCAGTGTAGCCGAAGATTTCCCTTGGCAATACCAAGGATCGATTTCCCTGAGACTCCCAGTTTCAACAAGAAGGTGTCAACTGCTAACGGCGCCAGAAATTAGCAATCAACGTGGACCTGCACACAGATACAAATAACTTTGCTCCCAACGAGTACAGAGAGGTTGTCAATCCCTCCGGCCTTGTAGTTTACAAAGGATCAAACGCAAGTGATAGTAGTGATAGATATGATTGCAATAGTAAATAAAATGCAGAAAAGTAAATAGCGGATGTGATCAATGATGGTAATATGGACCGGAGTCTCATGATGTTCACTAGTGATGTCTCTCTCCCAAAAGACGATAAAACAGCTATGTGAGGTAAACGAATTACAGCTGGGCAATTGACAGGACCATGTGAGAAAGGTAGAGGTTCAAAGCATGGGCGGTACGCCAAAGTAAGTAGACCGAAATCCATCAATGTCTACTACTAATCATCCACCTTGAGATATCTATCCAGAACATCTCGCTGGTATTAAGTTGCGAGCCCCACCCATAGTGTAAACTCAATGCAACAGACAACTACATTAAAAGAACTTTGTGTAAAGTAAACAATCCTTGCACCCGCGGGCACAAGCACCGTTGTTTTCCCCCTTGTGGCAACAGCATATCCCCTAGACTCATGTTTCTGTCACTCAAACTAGTCATCGAGGGGCATGAACCCACAATCAAGCATAACGTTCCCTCTTGGAGTCACTACCTACTACTTGGCCAAAGCAATAAATAACAATGGAGAACATGCAAGAATTACTTACGAACATAAATATAAAAGAGGTGAATCAAATATATTACTCAAACACAATCTGAACATAATCTCTTAATCCATCGGATCCCAGCAAACTCATCATAGCAACAGCATAAGGATTACATATGTGCCTCGATCATGTAGGGCAGCTCACGAGGACTAATTAGCGAATCACAAGAACGGGAGGAGAACATCACATAGCTACTGGTCATGGACCCATGGTCCAAGGGAGACTACTCACAACTCATCCGGGAGACGTCCATGGTGGTGGAGAAGCTCCCGGCGGTGATCCTCCCCTTTGGCAGGGTGCCAGGAAGAGTTCTCCTGGTGCTCCCGATCTTGGAAGCGGCGGCGGCAGAACAGAGATGAGATCGCGAAAGAGTTCCCGTCTCGAGGGTTTCGGGAGACGCTTTAAATATATGC
>LR738715.1:809158148-809194950 GCA_902687465.1 Secale cereale | reverse complement strand
GGGCGCAAGGTAGCTTCTGGAACGCTGATTTTTTATATAATTTTTCTGGATTTTTCCTGGCAGTTCTCGTAATGTGAAAACCTGAAATACAAAAACAGCCGAAAACAGAAACTGGCACTGGGGTGCACTGAGTTAATAGGTTAGTCCAAATATGATCAAAAGTGTATGGAAGTGTATAAATATCATAGCAATATCACCCAAAAGAGGCATGGAGCAAGCAGAAATTATAGATACGTTTTGGACGTATCAACATCCCCAAGCTTAATTCTTGCTCGTCCTCGAGTAGGTAAATGATAACAAGAATAATTTCTGTGGTGACATGCTATTAACCATATAGGACTTATTGATAGTCATATGACAAAAGCTTACTGAGACAATGAATCTGTAGTAATTAAGTTGCCTCATGAGAAAATCACAAAGAACTGAAAGTTTTACAACATGACATTGAAACATCAAATAGATTTGTAATGAACATGATGTGCAAATATGATAAAGTGATATCTAGCTTGCCCCCTTTAGTGAAGC
Organism: Secale cereale; assembly: GCA_902687465.1. Lineage (NCBI taxonomy): Eukaryota > Viridiplantae > Streptophyta > Magnoliopsida > Poales > Poaceae > Secale > Secale cereale. Next base: position 809,194,425 of record LR738715.1, on the reverse strand, counting down.
AAAACATAAATGCAGGGGCACCTCCAAGGTTTAAGTGATGACTAGATACAATGATTTCAGAATAAACGATATCACAATCATGCAAAAGACAATGCTACTTTGGGACAATGCACATTACACTCAGAATGACAATCATGCTCTCAGTAGTTGGTGCTTTTAAAAGAAGGTGGAGACTCAACATAAAAGTAAAAGAATGGCCCTTCTGTTGGAAATATGCCCTAGAGGCAATAATAAAAGAGTTATTATTATATTTCCTTGTTCATGATAATCGTTTATTATCCATGCTATTATTGTATTGATTGGAAACTTAAATACATGTGTGGATAAATAGACAAACTTTGTGTCCCTAGTAAGCCTCTTCAGGACAAGCTCGTTGATCAAAGATGACCGCGGTTTCCAGGTCATAGACATGAGTTGTCATTTGATAACGGGATCACATCATTGGGAGAAAGATGTGATGGACGAGACCCAAACGTTAAACATAGCTTTTGATCGTATCAGTTATCGCTATAGTTTTCTGCATGTCAAGTATAAGTTCCTATGACCATGAGATCATGTAACTCACTGACACCGTAGGAGTGCCTTGTGTGTGCCAAACGTCGCAACGTAATTGGGTGACTATAAAGGTACTCTACAGGTATCTCCGAAGGTGTCTGTTGAGTTGACATGGATCGAGACTGGGATTTGTCACTCCGTGTGACGGAGAGGTATCTCCGGGCCCACTCGGTAATACGTCATCTCAATGAGCTCAAAGTGACTAAGTAGTTAGTCACGGGATTATGTATTACGGAACGAGTAAAGAGACTTGCCGGTAACGAGTTTGAACTAGGTATAGAGATACCGACGATCGAATCTCGGGCAAGTAACATACCGAAGAGACAAAGGGAACTGTATACGGGATTGCCTGAATCCTTGACATCGTGGTTCATCCGATGAGATCATCGAGGAACGTGTGGGAACCAATATGGGTATCCAGATCCCGCTATTGGTTATTGACCTGGGAGTGTCTCGGTCATGTCTGCATAGTTTCCGAACCCGCAGGGTCTACACACTTAAGGTTCGGTGACGCTAGGGTTGTTAGTGAGAACAGTGCATGGTAACCGAAGGTTGTTCGGAGTCCCGGATGAGATCCCGGACGTGACGAGGGTCTCCGGAATGGTCCGGGGACGAAGATTGATATATGGAATGAGAGTGAACGGAGTCCGGAATTGTTCCGGGAATCATCGGGAAGAAACGGTAATTGTTACGGTCCCTATGGGCCATAAGTGGGAGACGCAACAGCCCTCATGGGGCTGTGCGCCCCCCCTTGGGCCCTATCCACCTGCGCATGGGGGCTGGCCCCCCCTAGGGAGCCGCACCCCAGAGTCCTTGGGTGGCAAGGCACCCTGGGGGGGCAAACCCTAGCCCTGGGGGCGCCGCCCCCTTCCCATCTCCCTTGGCCGCCGGCCCCTAGGGGAAACCCTAGGGCGCCTCCTCCCCCCTCTCCCCCCTATATAAAGAGAGGCAGAGGGGAGGGCAGCCACACAAGTTCATGCCTTGGCGCTGCCCTCCCTCCACCGTAAAGATCTTCAACTAGACAGTAGTGCTTGGCGAAGCCCTGCTGGAATTCCTCCACCACCATCTCCACCACGCCGTCGTGCTGCTGGGTTTCTCCGTCAACTTCTCCTTCCCCCTTGCAGGATCAAGAAGGAGGAGACATCCCCAAGCTATACGTGTGTTGAACGCGGAGGCGCCGTCCGTTCGGCGCTGGGATCTTCGGCGATTTGAATCGCGGCGAGTACGACTCCATCAACCGCGTTCTTGAACGCTTCCGCTTAGCGATCTACAAGGGTATGTGGATCCGACTCTTCCCTCGTAGATGCATCTCCTAGATTGATCTTGGTGAGCGTAGGAAAATTTTTGTTTCCCATGCAACGTTCCCCATCACCTTCGCAGAGGGAAGCAGGGATTACTCATGTTCTAGAGCTTTTTATTTTGAAAACATAGAAGCAATTTTGTCAACGGTAGTAGTACTTCATATGTGTCATGCATAAGACATCCTATAAGTTGCAAGCCTCATGCATCGAATACCAATAGTGCTCGGACCTGGTCCTAATTAGCTCGGATTTCCATAGGTTGTCATTGCATTACATATGTTTCAACCAAGTGTCACAAAGGGGTACCTCTATGTCACCTGTACAAAGGTCCAAGGAGATAGATCGCATTTGATTTCTCGTTTTTGATAGATCTCAACTTGAGGACATCCATACCGGGACAACATAGAAAATAGATAATGGACTCCTCTTTAATGCTTAAGCATATTCTCATAAGAGATTGAGGATTAATGTCCAAGCTAAAACTTCCACCATGATACATGGCTTTGGTTGGCGGCCCAATGCTCTTCTCTAACAATATGCATACTCAAACCATTCAACCCATGGCAAATCACCCTTACTTCAGACAAGACGAACATGCATAGCAACTCACATGATATTCAACAAAAGTGTAACAGTTGATGGCGTCCCCAGAAACATGGTTACCGCTCAGCAAGCAACTTATAAGAAATAAGATACATAAGCAACATATTCTTTACCTCAATAGTTTTTAAGCTACTTTCCCATGAGCTATGTATTGCAAAAACTGAAGGTTTTAAAGGTAGCACATGTAAATTTACTTGGAGTGGTGGTGAAATACCACATATAGGTAGGTATGGTGGAATCATATGGAATAACTGGTTTAAAAGGATGTGGATGCACAAGAAGTCAGTCCACGTAGTACAGGTGGAGGTTAGCAAAAGACTGGGAGCGACCAACTAAGAGAGCAATGACGGTCATAATCATGCAGAGCGACAAAGCAACATTGAATCAGGTATGGAAGTTATATCGCTACTTAGAAATAAAAGATCACCAAGGCTTGACAGACTTTCTTTACAGTCTTAAATATGCGTGAGCATACGCCAAGTCAATCAAAATAAATTCTTGAGGGAAGATATTACTAAACCATACCACATCATTGGCAAACAAATCATGTTGGTACTCCAATAACACATTGGGAATCCCCCAGCTATTTGAGACTAACCATAAGAAAACCTGAACAACCAAGCGCCATTATGCACGTAGCATCTTTATCATAGACATATCAACCAATGCAACGGAAGCAAACTCTCTTAATAAGATAAGCATGATAGATAAAGAGAGTTCAAGCAACCAACTAAACAAAAGCTCTTTGAAAAGATAAGCATGAAAACTGAGAGCTGAACATGATAGTAGCTATTAAAAGACAAAGAACACAGACAGCAAAGATAGTCATGAAAATTCTATGTTATGTTCTAGGTAGAAGTGGAGCGTTTTTCTCTCCCACATAAAGAAAGCTGAGTTCCGACTCGTTATGAAAAGCTAAAGAAAATTATAAGCAAGACGCTCCAAGCATAGCACATAACACATGAAGTGATTAAAATATAGTGGAACGAAAGACGAACTGATAATGTTGATGGAGAAGGGGATGCACGGGGGCATCCTCAAGCTTAGACGCTTGAGTCTCCTTGAATATTTCTTGGGGGTGCACGGGGGCATCCCCAAGCTTGAGCGCTTGACACTCATGGATCTTTTTATCATCTTCCCTCGCACACTTGAAAAGTCCCTTCATACATAACTCATCATAATCTGATTAGCGAGGTTAGTACCCATAATAAAATAATTATACCTTACTGGAAATAAGGATATTCTTGAAGTTCTACTTTTTCTCAAGATTGCCAAAAAGTTTTTGCAAAGAAAAAGCAAGCTCTTGGTTTGCAAAATGAAGAAAAGGCAAAACAGGACAGAATCTGTGAAAAACAGAACAGCAGGTAGTAAATGATTTGTTCGGGGCACTTCCGCAACTCAAATAAAAAAACTCAGAACAGAAGAACGAAAGACAATTATATAGAGAACGCTGTCGAAACAATTCAGACCAAAAAGATGATCTGGTGATTTTATACGATTTTTTCTATCCAAGGACAGAATCTGTTTCCTGGACAGCACCTCACAACTTTTGAACTTTCTAGCAATCAGAGGCTATACTTGGCACAAAATTGAAAAGCAAAGATACAATGATGATGCTACAGTAGTAAACAACATCAAGACACAACAAAAGCAAAATAAAAAATTTATTCATGTGGGCTGCCTCCCAAAAGCGCTATCTTTTATGCCTTTAAGCTAGGCATAATGCATAGAGATCAAGTTTTATCAAGAGTAAAAGAATAGCTAGCCCGTACAATGGACTCAAAAGGTAACTTGATCTTCTTTCGAGGGAAGTGTTCCATCCCTTTCTTGAGAGGAAACTGAAATTTTATATTACCCTCTTTCATGTCAATGATAGCACCAACGGTGCCTAAAAAGGGACGTCCCGAAATAATTGGACACGAAGGATCACATTCAATATCCATAATAGTGAAATCAACGGGAACATAATTATCATTGACAACGATAAGAACATCGTCGATCCTCCGCAAAGGTTTCTTTATGGAAGAATCAACGAGACGAACACCAAAAGAACAAGAATCATAAGGTTTCAATTTAAGCATATCATATATTCTTTTGGGCATAACAGAGGTACTAGCTCCAACATCACATAATGCATAGCAAGAGAAGTCATTCAATTTAATTTTTATCATAGGATCCCAACCATCTTCTAGCTTTCTAGGTATGGAGGCTTCTACTCTAAGTTTCTCCTCCCTAGCTTTGATGAGAGCATTAGTGATATGCTCTATGAAGGCAAGGTTAAGCGTGCTAGTACGGGGATCTTTAGACATCTTGTGAAGGAAATCAATAACTTCGGTAAGAGTGCAATTATCAAAATCAAGGTCACTAGCATCAAGTAAAGTGGTAGTGGTGTCCTTTAGGTTCACATGTTTGGTAGTTTCTATAGTCATAGCATCACCATTAATAGGTCCAATGGGACCAGGAGTACATTGGGTGCTAAGAGTTTGGATATCCTCAACAACTTGGATAGTAGCAACAGTGTGGTGGGTAGGAAGGCTCTTAATTCTATCCTCTTCCTCCCTTTCTCTAGCCCATCTCTCTTTAAGTTTAGCCATCATCCTAATGTTTTCATTAATTTGCACTTGAATAGCATTCATAGGAGTGACCTTCCTCTCCTCAAGAGGAGAAGTCTTAATTTTTAGCAATTCTATCTCATTGGCTAAGTGGTCTACCTTCAAAGAGAGATCATCTAGTTTATGTAGTTTTTCTTCTACACTCTTATTAAAGGCTTTTTGGGTAGTGATGAAATCTTTAAGCATAATCTTTAGTTCAGTAGTGGAGTTCTTGGTGCTAGGATAAGCATTGTTGTTCCCATAAGAATTAGAGGGGAACGGTCTAGGATTGCTACCAAAATTACTCCTATAAGCATTGTTATTAGAGATAAAGTTCACATCTACTTGTTCTTGAGCAATCAAAGAATTTAAAGGAACATCACGAGGATCAATAGAAGATTGCTTCGAAAGTAGAGACATGATCAAGTCAACTTTTTCATTTAGGGAGGAAATCTCCTCGACAGAGTTTACCTTCCTACCTGTTGGAGCGCGTTCGGTGTGCCATTGGGAATAGTTGGTCATCATCTCATCGAGAAGCTTTGTGGCAGCACCAAGTGTAGTTGACATAAAGGTTTCTCCCGCGGCCGAATCTAACAAGTTCCGCGAGGTAAATTTCAAGCCTGCATAAAAAGTTTGGATAACCATCCAAGTAGTCAAACCATGAGTAGGGCAGTTCTTGATAAGAGATTTCATACGTTCCCAAGCTTGGGCAACGTGTTCATTATCCAATTGTTTAAAATTCTTTATGTTACTTCTTAGTTGGATAATTTTAGCAGGTGGATAGTATTTTCCAATAAAAGCATCTTTGCACTTGTCCCATGAATCTATGCTATTTCTAGGCAAAGACTAAAACCAAATTTTAGCTCCTCCTCTCAAGGAGAAAGGAAAAAGCTTAAGCTTAACAATATTACCATCTGTTTCTTGGTACTTTTGCATATCACAAAGTTCAACAAAGTTGTTCAAGTGTAAAGCAGCAGCATCTCCAGCACCGGAGAATTGATCTTTCATGACTAAGTTCAGTAAAGCAGGTTTAATTTCATATGAAGGTGCTGAAGTGCCAGGTGTAGTGATAGGTGTGCTGATAAAGTCATCGTTGTTGTGACTAGTGAAGTCACACAACTTGGTGTTCTCGGTGGAACCCATAGTAGCAAGCAAGCAAGATAACTATTTTTGTGATTTTCGATAAAAGATACTAAAGCAAAACTGAAAGGTAAACTAATCAAGACTAAAAGCAAAGGTAAAAGATAGCATGCAACTCCCCTATCCTGAAGAGTGGAGTCCCCGGCAACGGCGCCAGAAATTGCTTTGCTAGGCTTCTCGCCCCTCGTTGGTTACCCCAAGTGGAAGGTTAGAGATGCAGTGTAGCAGAAGATTTCCCTTGGCAATACCAAGGATCGATTTCCCTGAGACTCCCAGTTTCAACAAGAAGGTGTCAACTGCTAATGGCGCCAGAAATTAGCAATCAACGTGGACCTGCACACAGATACAAATAACTTTGCTCCCAACGAGTACAGAGAGGTTGTCAATCCCTCCGGCCTTGTAGTTTACAAAGGATCAAACGCAAGTGATAGTAGTGATAGATATAATTGCAATAGTAAATAAAATGCGGAAAAGTAAATAGCGGATTTGATCAATGATGGTAATATGGACCGGAGTCTCATGATGTTCACTAGTGATGTCTCTCTCCCAAAAGACGATAAAACAGCTATGTGAGGTAAACGAATTACAGCTGGGCAATTGACAGGACCATGTGCGCAAACCAATGCTGACTACATTGCAAGAAAGGTAGAGGTTCAAAGCATGGGCGGTACGCCAAACTAAGTAGACCGAAATCCATCAATATCTACTACTAATCATCCACCTTGAGATATCTATCCAGAACATCTCGCTGGTATTAAGTTGCGAGCCCCACCCATAGTGTAAACTCAATGCAACAGACAACTGCATTAAAAGAACTTTGCGTAAAGTAAACAATCCTTGCACACGCGGGCACAAGCATCATTGTTTTCCCCCTTGTGGCAACAACACATCCCCTAGACTCATGTTTCTGTCACTCAAACTAGCCATCGAGGGGCATGAACCCACAATCAAGCATAACGTTCCCTCTTGGAGTCACTACCTACTACTTGGCCAAAGCAATAAATAACAACGGAGAACATGCAAGAATTACTTACAAACATAAATATAAAAGAGGTGAATCAAATATATTACTCAAACACAATCTGAACATAATCTCATTATCCATCGGATCCCAGCAAACTCATCATAGCAACAGCATAAGGATTACATATGTGCCTCGATCATGTAGGGCAGCTCACGAGGACTAATTAGTGAAGAACAAGAACGGGAGGAGAACATCACATAGCTACTGGTCATGGACCCATGGTCCAAGGGAGACTACTCACAACTCATCCGGGAGGCATCCATGGTGGTGGAGAAGCTCCCGGTGGTGATCCTCCCCTCCGGCAGGGTGCCAGGAAGAGTTCTCCTGGTGCTCCCGATCTTGGAAGCGGCGGCGGCGGCGGAACAGAGATGAGATCGCGAAAAAGAGTTCCCGTCTCGAGGGTTTCGGGAGACGCTTTAAATATATGCCAAAGGGGGCATCGGAGGAGCCTCAGGGGATCCAGGCGCACCCCCGGCGCGGCCCAGGGGGGGGGCGCGCCGCCAGGGCGCCTGCAGCTCTGGTGCCCCCCCCCCTCCCCCGGCTGTACTTCGTGCGCAAGGTAGCTTCTGGAACGCTGATTTTTTATATAATTTTTCTGGATTTTTCCTGGCAGTTCTCGTTATGTGAAAACCTGAAATACAAAAACAGCCGAAAACAGAAACTGGCACTGGGGTGCACTGAGTTAATAGGTTAGTCCAAATATGATCAAAAGTGTATGGAAGTGTATAAATATCATAGCAATATCACCCAAAAGAGGCATGGAGCAAGCAGAAATTATAGATACGTTTTGGACCTATCAGCTAGCCTTGTTCATCTTCTTCCTTTAGAAATCACAGCTGAAGGAGCAATCCTGTAGCTACTCTAGTGCTATCAGTGATGACGCGGAGTCCTCGCAGAGCAGGACTAGGGGTGTTATCTCCCCGGAGAGCCCCGAACCTGGGTAAGATTCGTATGCGTCCTAAGTATCGCCTTATCCCGCTTCCCGAGCCCGGCGACGTTCTTTTGACCCCATGCATGATAAGCCATCCTTTGGCATATGTCATCCCAAAACCCCGACATTTGGCGCCCACTGTGGGGCTAGGTGCACCGTCGTCCGGAGACATGTTCTGGACGGGAACCTTGTTCCTTCCTGGCGAGAGTAGCCAGCCCGGCATGCCCGCTGGCATGGAGACCGGGATGCTTCGCAGCGCTGAGGCTGCATGCGCCGTGAGCGGGCTCGGCGATCTTCTCGGCGCGGCCCGTGTCCACGACAAACCTTCTCCGGCGGCCGAGCCAGTGGCGGCGGAGAGCTTCCTCGTCGAGCTCCTTGACAAGATCCACCTCGTCGACGAGCGCGCCTCTGACATAAAGTCAGTGGGCTCTTCTGATCCATCAGTGGACATGATCGTTGACCCCGACGATTCCTTCCCCGAGCACGTGGAGATCATCAATGACCCTCTTCCCATTCTTCTGATCTGCGGCACCATCGGCATCGTCACGCAGGTGCTCGTCACCGACCACGGCGAACCATCGTGCCGAACGGGCCCAGACCTGCTCGCTCCTCGACAGCGCCAACAAATTGGCTGCCTCCCGACGCCTCACTGAGGCTTATCGCCTCGAAATGGACCGCGCCATTTATGGCACGCCGGCTGCTGGCGAGCCTAGCCGAGCCGGTGTTGTCCGCGATCGCGGCGGGCTGCTAGGAGACATGTTAGGAGCCCCGCGGCCTCTGTACCTCACTCCGTCAGAAAACCTAAGGGCTGCCCAGGCGGCAGTCGATGAGATGGGCCACTTGGAGGGAGACGAGCTCCGTTGCATGACCCAGCGTGCCCGCCAGCTCCTCGACGCTGCTGCTACGCAGCAGGAGGCCCGTCGCCGGGTGTCAGAGGTGGCTGCGCACGCCGACAACCGCCCTCTTCGGCGGGAGCAAGGAGCCACGTCCCGCTCTCCAATAGTCGGCGCCACAAATTGGCGAGACTCAGAGCCCGCTGCCAGCCGCAGCCGGCAGACTCGCTTCACCATCGAGCGCGACGAAGACGGCCGCCCAAGGGCCGTAGAACGACGAGGGGAGAAGCCGCCTCCTCCCAGGCGGGAGAGGCGCGTGTCTCCTCCGCCTGTTGACCATCCCTCTCTGGCAGGCCGCTTGGGCCGCCGCGAGGGGGTCGGGGAGAACGACGCCCGCCACCGCCTGGACCGTCTGGCTCGCTCCCAGGCGGTTGAAGAAGAAGATGACCTCGGTCCGGCCTGCTTTGGCCCTCGCATCCGCAACTAGCCTTTTCCCAAGGGCTTCTCGCTCCCCAGAGACACCCCCAGGTACAACGGATCGGTGAAACCAGAAGACTGGCTGGTGGACTACTCCACGGCTGTCAGCATCGCCACAGGCAACAGATGTGTTGCGGTGAAGTACGTACCCCTCATGCTCCAGGGCACGGCTCGGACGTGGCTGAACAGCCTCAAGCCCAACAGCATCAACGGCTGGCTAGACTTCACCGACGCCTTCACTCGCAACTTCACCAGCACCAACAAGCGTCCTCCCAAGCCGCGTCAGCTCTCCCTGTGTGTCCAAGTCCCGGACGAGTCGGCTCGTGACTATCTAACGCGTTGGGCGGAGCTGCGAAACTCCTGAAAGGGAGTGCACGAGGTACAAGCCATTGAGTATTTCACGGCCGGGTGCAGGGAGGGCACCTCGCTCAAGCACCGGCTCCTGTGCGACGAGCCGGACACGTTGGATGAGCTGCTAAGCATAGCGGACAAGTACGCCACTGTTGACTCCTCCATGAAGACCGAGCTGCAAGTGGATGCATCCGGCAAGATGACCCCTCCAACTCCCAAGACGCCGGCAGGAGAATCCAGCCGGCGCCAGCAGAACAACGACCAGAAGCGCAAGGCCCAGGCGCCGGCTGCCAACAGCCAGAGGTTCAAGTAGGGCCCAAGCACCAGAATGGTGGCAAACCGGTGTGGTAGCCGGCCTTCTCCTTTGATCAAGCCTTGGACGCCCCCTGCAAGTTCCACAGCGGCACGATGCCTTCCAACCACACCACAAGGAAGTGTCACTGGCTCACAAGGATTGCGAGGGGAGAAGCTCTGCCTCCGCCGCCTGCTGGGCCGCCGGCTCCGCCTCCTAATACGCCGGCTGCTCGTCCTGGCGGCCAAGTCCAGGATGAGTTCCCAGAAGAAAATGGAGCCTATGTTGTCTTCACCAGCCAGACGGATGATAGGCACAGTCGGCGCCAGCAGCGCAGAGAGGTCAACACTGTTGCCGTCAAGAACCTAGAATTCATGCACTGGTCTGAAAGGCCTGTCAGCTGGAGCCGAGAGGATCACCCAGCTGTCTTGCCATCTTCATGGGCCTATGCCTTGGTCCTGGACGCCACCCTCTCCAATGACAGGCGGGCTTGCCGTTTCTCCCGAGCCCTGGTAGAAGGTGGCAGCAGCATCAACATCATGTACCGAGACACCATGGAGAAGTTGGGCATCAAAGAGAAGCAGCTTCAGCCCACCAGGACTGTGTTCCATGGCATTGTGCCAGGCCTCTCTTGTTCACCAATCGGCAACGCTAGGGTCGATGTCCTTTTTGGTGACAATACGCACTTCCGGAGGGAGCCGGTCTGGTTCGAAGTGGTGAACCTAGAAAGCCCCTATCACGTGATCTTGGGCCGGCCCGCTCTTGCAAATTTCATGGCAGTCCCCCATTATGCCTACCTCAAGATGAAGATGCCTGGTCCTAAGGGAATAATTACCATAACCGGGGACTACGAGAATTCCATTGCATGTGCAACGGCCAGCAGTCGCCTGGCAGAAACCCTTGTTGTGGCTGAGGAGAAGCACCGTCTGGAGCGGCTGGTGGCAATGGCTGGCGAGAAGCCAGCCATACCAGCCGATCACAAGGAGGCGGAGCCGCAAGGCTCGTTCCAGCCCTCCAAGGATACAAAGAAGATTGCCTTGGACCCATCTCACCCGGAGCGATTTGCTATCATAGGGTCAAGCCTAGACAGCAAATAGGAAGGCGAGCTCGTCGATTTCCTCCGTGAGAATCGGGACATCTTTGCATGGTCCCCCAAGGACATGCCTGGTGTTCCGACGGAATTCTCCGAGCACAAGCTGCACGTGAGAGAAGATGCAAAGCCTGTCAGGCAGCCGCTGTGCCGCCTGTCAGAAGAGAAGAGAAGAGTCGTTGGGGAGGAGGTCACCCGCCTGCTAGCAGCCGGCTTCATCATGGAAGTCTTTTATCCCGAGTGGCTAGCAAATCCAGTCTTGATGCTGAAGAAGAACAATAAATGGCGCATGTGCATCGATTACACCAGCCTGAACAAAGCTTGCCCCAAAGATCCGTTTGCTCTGCCACGAATAGATCAAGTGATTTACTCCACAGTCGGATGCGAGCTGCTGTCGTTCCTTGATGCCAATTCGGGGTACCACAAAATCAAGCTTGATCCAGCCGACCGTCTGAAGACTGCTTTCCTCATGCCGTTTGGGGCCTTCTGCTACCTGACCATGACGTTCGGCTTGAGAAATGCCGGCGCCACCTTTCAGCGCTGCATGCAGAAGTGTCTCCTCAAGCAGCTTGGCAGGAAAGCCCATGTCTACGTGGATGATATTGTGGTGAAGACGGAGAAGAGAGGAACCCTTTTGGAGGATCTCCAAGAAACATTTGAGAATCTGCGCCGCTTTCGGATTAAGCTAAACCCGGAGAAATGCGTCTTCGGGGTACCAGCAGGCCAGCTCATTGGCTTCCTGGTGTCCGAACGCGGCATTGAATGCAACCCTACAAAGATCAAGGCCATCAAGAGGATGGAACGACCGACCCATGTGCGAGATGTCCAGAGATTCACGGGGTGCCTGGCATCTCTCAGCCGCTTCATCAGCCGGCTGGCAGAAAAAGCACTCCCCCTGTACCAATTAATGAAGAAAACAACTTTCTTCGAGTGGAATGACCAGGCGGATGAAGCCTTCCAGTAGCTCAAGCGACTGCTGTCCATCCCGCCTGTCCTGGCGGCGCCAGCAGACAAGGAACCCATGTTCCTTTACATAGCTGCCACCAGCCGGGTGGTCAGCACTGTCATCGTGGTCGAGCGCCCAGAAGACGGCAGAGCCTTGCCCGTCCAGCGGCTCGTCTACTACTTGAGCGAAGTGCTATCAGCGTCCAAGTAGAATTACCCCCATTACCAAAAGATGTGCTACGGCGTGTACTTCACCGCCAAGAAACTCAAGCAGTACTTCCAAGAGCATTATGTCACGGTCGTCTGCACGGCCCCACTTGCTGAAATCATGGGGAACAAAGACGCCTCAGGAAGAGTGGCCAAGTGGGCCATCGAGCTGGCCTCCTTCACCATCTTCTACCAGCCGCGCACCACCATCAAGTCACAAGCATTGGCCGACTTCCTCATCGATTGGGCCGAAACCCAGTACCAGCCGCCTGTGCCAGCCTCGACCCATTGGCGGATGCACTTTGACGGATCGAAGATGCGCACCGGCCTGGGAGCCGGCGTCGTCCTCACCTCCCCCAAGGGCGACAAGCTCAAGTACACCCCGCAGATCCACTTTGCCACCTCCAACAACGTGGCAGAATATGAGGCACTTATCCACGGGCTCCGGATGGCCAAGGAGATTGGCTTCCGCCGAGTGCTGTGCTACGGTGACTCAGACTTGGTTGTCCAGCAGTCGTCTGGGGACTGGGACGCCAAGGATGCAAATATGGCAAGCTACCGCTTCCTTGTCCAGCAGATCAAGGGACACTTTGATGGCTGCGAGTTCCTCCATGTTCCACGAGCTGATAACATGCAAGCGGACACCTTGGCACGAATCGGTTCCACCCGCCAACCAATACCAGCCTGCGTATCTCTCCAGTGCCTGCGCAAACCGTCTATCAAGCCTTCACCAGAGTCGGAGTCATTCTACATACCAGCCGACCCCGAGGCAGGCGGCCCCGCGGTTTCGGCTGCTGGCCAAAAGACTGCCCCAGCAGGCGGCCACGACACTCCAACTCTAACAGACGGATCACCCACAGCCGCGCCAGCTCCTGGCCCGGGGACTGCTCCAGCAGACGACCAGGAGGCGCCGGCTCCAGCAGACGGCTCGGGGACTTTAGAGACACAGCAGGCGGCTCAGCCCAGCCCTCCACCTCCCAGCCCAACCACCCTGGTCTCTCTCGCCGAAGCAACTGGAGTCTCAGCACCGTCTTGGGCACAACCAATCCTCACACTCCTGCTCAAAGGAGAGCTGCCAGCAGAAGAAACTTTGGCGCGTCAAGTTCAACGCCGAGCCTCAACTTACACCATTGTCAACAAAGAGTTCGTCAGAGGGAGTGCGACGGGCGTCTTCCAACGTTGTGTAGAAGCAACAAAAGGGCTGGCCATTCTGAAGGACATTCACCAAGGGGAGTGCGGCCACCACGCGGCCTCAAGATCTCTCGTAGCCAAAGCTTTCCGCCACGGTTTCTTCTGGCCGACTAGTTTGGACGATGCCAAAGATTTGGTGAAGAAGTGCAATGGCTGCCAATGCTTCAGCTCCAAGCAACACTTGCCAGCTTCTGCACTCAAGACTATTCCGATCACTTGGCCATTTGCCGTCTGGGATCTGGACATGGTGGGACCTTTCAAGACTGCCAGAGGAGGCCTGACAAACTTACTTGTGGCAATAGATAAATTCACCAAGTGGATCGAAGCCAAGCCAATCAAGAAACTCAATGGCCCAACTGCTGTGACATTCATTGCAGACATCACAGTCCGGTATGGTATACCACACGACATCATCATCGACAACGGCACAAATTTTGCCAAAGGCGCACTTGCCCGTTTCTGTGCAACTCAGGGCATCCGGCTGGACCTAGCGTCCGTTGCCCACCCACAGTCTAACGGCCAAGTCGAGTGCGCCAACGGCCTTATCCTATCTGGCATCAAGCCCCGGCTGGTCGAACCTTTGGAGCGGTCGGCTGGCTGCTGGATCGAAGAACTGCCGTATGTCCTATGGAGCCTCAGAACCACTCCGAACAAATCCACCGGCTTCACCCATTTCTTCCTCGTCTATGGGGCCGAGGCAGTCATCCCAACAGACGTTGAGTTTGACTCGCCTCGTGTCGCCATGTACACGGAAGCTGAAGCCAAAGAAACATGCGAAGATGGCGTGGACTTGCTGGAGGAGGCCCGGCTAGTAGCACTCAGCCGCTCCGCCATCTACCAGCAGGGTCTCCGCCGCTATCATAGCCGGCGAGTGAAGCCACGCTCCTTCCGCGAGGGAGACCTTGTGCTCCGGCTGATGTAACACCCCAAAAATTTAACCATGTTTTATAAATTTAAAATTTTGCCAAGTAACTAAAAGCTTGTAGTTTTACTGGTTGTTTCTTTTAAATTCAGGACCTTTCTGCTTCTTTTATGTTGGAGTTTTTACCACTAGTAAAAACTTTCCAATTATTGTTAGACTCTCATATTCACTCATTATAACTGTTCTGATATCAGTGGAATTAGTTATATATTTGCCTCCCTAAATATTCTCCCCTTAAAAAAATGTTTTCCCTTAATTTTTAGGCCCAAATTGAACTGCAACCCCTTGATAGGTTCATCTATAATTCCAACCAAAAATTGGAGATGTCGTGTGATGTTGTTTGATCACTTTTATGCAAGAATATTTTTATTTCATTAAATAATTTGAGCTCCACACCATGATTTCCAATCTGGTCCAGTAGGCAGTTTTGCACTACAACCTCATTAAATATTTCTTTAGAGCTTTCAACAAAATTATGGGTTGTTCATAGGAGCATACTATTCAACTTTTTGCAAAAACCCAGAGTAGTCCGATGAAAAATTTGAATGAAACAACCTCTTTTCAATTCTGGTCCGGTTTGGTAATTTGCACTGCAACCCTAGTTTATTATTCTCAAGTGCCCTTGAGCTTCGTCCTGCTTATGACCATTCTTGCAAAACCCTTAAGCCCAGGAGAGTGGACCCATTGGAAGAATGTTGATTCATGAAACAATGCCCTTCATTTCCTGTCCAGAACTGAAGGTTTGCAAAACTTGCACTAACAAGTTCCTGGTTTTGCCCAACTAGCTTTGCCATCTTCTAATCCACCTAAAGAGACTATGATCTGGAGAATGTGGCCACCCCAAGAGTTGCCTAGTGGCCTCTAGCATTTTGTCAAACACCTGAGATGCACGACCAGTTTTGGCATGATCCTTACTTTGCACTGTGACCTTGCACCTACATACATGCTAGCATGTCCACTAATGTCAATTAAGCCTCTAACCTAACCCTACTAATTCCCAGCCTTATCCCAAGCCCTGTGGCATGCTCTGGCATTTTGTCGAGCAGTTCACGCGCGTGCTCTGGGCGCGCCCAGAGCGCACGTTTTGCACGCGCGCACACCGAGCCGCCGCGTCCCTCTGCCGACACCCCCGCCCGTTCTGGCCGCTGCACTCGCATCGTCTGCAGGCGTGCCCTCTCCCCCACCGCAGAGATGACACTGGAACCCCACAGTGCCGTCGTCAGGTCAGCCGCAGCAGCTAGCGGGCAGCCACAACAGCTCCTGCCATGCGCAGCGCCGCCCAAGCCCCCAGCACTCGCTACCTGCCCCCTGGAGCAGCTCCAGATCATCCGCAAGCTCGTCCCCTAGCGCACGTCGCCGCAACGTCGCCCTGAGCTACAGAATGGCGGTCGCCGGCGATCTTATCCTCGGCCGCCGCGGAACCGCCATTGCTCACCTATTTAAGGACGTCCCAAGCCTCTCCGCTTCCTCAGACAGTCACTAGCCACAGCGCAGAGCAACCCCGTAGCATCCAATCTTCCAGGGGAAGTTTTCTTCCCCAACTCCGGCAAGTACAGCCGCCGCCGCCCTCCAGTCCAATACGCCGCAGCCCGAGCCCCTCCCATCCAGCCAATGCCACCGTTCGACTCCCTATGATCCTGCGGAGCCACCCAATGTCTCAAACTAGCTCGGGAACCACCGTAGGACGAAACCCCAATTCCACCCGAGGTCGCCGTCCGCCGCGAAATTCGTCGCCGGCATTTTCCTCCACCTCCGTCGCCCCATCAACCACCGCGAGGACCGTCCCAGTCTAACGAATCCATCCCCGCCCTCGGATGCCCTCAAGGAGCCGCCGTTCGCTGACGTTGATCGCCGGATCCGCACCTCTGTTCGGCCAGAGAAAGAAGGAGGCAGGGGCGACTGGTCAAACCTGACCAGTGGGCCCCCTGGGCCCTCTGTTAGCGAGACGGCGCCAGCCCACGCGTGCATAAGTGAAGGCGCAAACCCTCGAGTACGTCTCCCACACATCGAAAGCGTATTCATATCGAAACGTTTTCCTATTTCTGTTTTATTCTAAAAACAGATTTGACTAAACTTTGACTGGCAATATCATTTTAAATATTAATCCAAATGACTTGATTCTTTTTCTGTTGTTTCCCAAATATTGTCTAGTTTATTTTCATATTTATATGAAAATTTTCCAGACAACTTTTTTTGGGCTGTTTTGAGTCTATGTATTGATTGCATATTATTTCATTTAGGATTTGGAAGAGGGAGAAAACTTCCAAAAAGGGTTGGAATGCATTTCTCCTCCCCTCTACTTGAAGGCAAGCACTTTTGAACCCTGGTTTATTGTATGAGGTTGTTGTCGACACAAGTGCAACAATATAAATGCGTTCATTTCATGTCTTATGTGATGATATGATCGTACCCATGAGTGCATGAGGTACACACTTGCTGAGAATAATTCATATGCATGACGGTGATCCCCTCCGTATGCCTCTCATGCCTAACGGAAGGAATTCGTGAAAGTGGCGGACTTGTGTAGACGCGAGCTTGTCACTAGCTCCCCGTCGGGACGGTGGAATCCGGTACGGCTTGGTAAGGCATGATGTATGGTGTTTCCGACTGTTGTTGCAAAATATATCAGTTTTCACTAATCATATGAGTAATGCTGAAACCTCCTGAGTCGACCGTAGATCGGGTCTTGTTCCAGTAACCCCCATACTTGTTATGTGCTACCACTTGTCCCTGCCGCAGGTAAGGTACGGTTCAGTAAGTGTCAACCCCTGTCCTAGCACACACCGTACAGAGAGACCATGGTGGAAGATACCGGCTGCATCCGCTAGGCATGCCACCTAGTCCGGGGGCATGGGTGTTTCCGGTTGGAACCGAGAGGAGGGTGTTGGAAATATGCCCTAGAGGCAATAATAAAAGAGTTATTATTATATTTCCTTGTTCATGATAATCGTTTATTATCCATGCTGTAATTGTATTGATTGGAAACTTAAATACATGTGTGGATAAATATACAAACTTTGTGTCCCTAGTAAGCCTCTTCAGGACTAGCTCGTTGATCAAAGATGACCGTGGTTTCCAGGTCATAGACATGAGTTGTCATTTGATAACGGGATCACATCATTAGGAGAATGATGTGATGGACGAGACCCAAACGTTAAACATAGCTTTTGATCGTATCAGTTATCGCTATAGTTTTTTGCATGTCAAGTATAAGTTCCTATGACCATGAGATCATGTAACTCACTGACACCGTAGGAGTGCCTTGTGTGTGCCAAACGTCGCAACGTAACTGGGTGACTATAAAGGTACTCTGCAGGTATCTCCGAAGGTGTCTGTTGAGTTGACATGGATCGAGACTGGGATTTGTCACTCCGTGTGACGGAAAGGTATCTCCGGGCCCACTCGGTAATACGTCATCTCAATGAGCTCAAAGTGACTAAGTAGTTAGTCACGGGATTATGTATTACGGAACGAGTAAAGAGACTTGCCGGTAACGAGATTGAACTAGGTATAGAGATACCGACGATCGAATCTCGGGCAAGTAACATATCGACGAGACAAAGGGAACTGTATACGGGATTGCCTGAATCCTTGACATCGTGGTTCATCCGATGAGATCATCGAGGAACGTGTGGGAACCAATATGGGTATCCAGATCCCGCTATTTGTTATTGACCTGGGAGTGTCTCGGTCATGTCTGCATAGTTTCCGAACCCGCAGGGTCTACACACTTAAGGTTCGGTGACGCTAGGGTTGTTAGTGAGAACAGTGTATGGTAACCGAAGGTTGTTCGGAGTCCCGGATGAGATCCCGGACGTGACGAGGGTCTCCGGAATGGTCCGGGGACGAAGATTGATATATAGGATGAGAGTGATCGTAGTCCGGAAGTGTTCCGGGAAGCACCGGGGAGTCGTCGGATGACCGAAAGGGGTTTCGGGGGGTCCCGGTAATTGTTATGGGCCCTATGGGCCACAAGTGGGAGACGCAACAGCCCTCATGGGGCTGTGCGCTCCCCCTTGGGCCCTCTCCACTTGCGCATGGGGGGTGCCCCCCCCCTAGGGCAGCCGCACCCTTTGGAGTGGGGGGCAAGGCACTTGGGGGGGGAAACCCTACCCCCTGGGCCGCCGCCCCCTCCCATCTCCCCTTGGCCGCCGCCCCTAGGGGTAAACCCTAGGGCGCCCCCTCCCCTCTCTCCCCCCTATATAAAGATAGGCAGAGGGAGGGCAGCCAACACACGTTCGTGCCTCGGCGCTGCCCTCCCTCCACCGTAGAGATCTTCGTCTATTCCGCAGTGCTTGGCGAAGCCCTGCTGGAATTCCTCCACCACCATCTCCACCATGCCGTCGTGCTGCTGGGCTTCTCCGTCAACTTCTCCTTCCCCCTTGCTGGATCAAGAAGGAGGAGACGTCCCCGAGCTGTACGTGTGAAGAACGCGGAGGCACCGTCCGTTCGGTGCTAGGATCTTCGGCGATCTGAATCGCGGCGAGTACGACTCCATCAACCGCGTTCTTGAACGCTTCCGCTTAGTGATCTACAAGGGTATGTGGATCCAATTCTCCCCTCGTAGATGCATCTCCTAGATTGATCTTGGTGAGCGTAGGAAAAAATTTTGTTTCCCATGCAACGTTCCCCAACAGTGGCATCATGAGCTAGGTTCTTGCGTAGATGCTTTCACGAGTAGAACACAAAAGGGTTTGTGGGCGTTGATGTTTAGATTGCTTCCCTCCTTGGTCTTTCTTGATTCAGCGGTATTATGGGATGAAGCGGCCTGGACCAACTTTACATGTCCACGTACATGAGACCGGTTCCATCGACAGACATGTGACTTTTGTTGCATAAGATGGTTGGCGGGTGTCTGTCTCTCCTATCTTAGTTGAATCGGAATAGACAAAGGCGGTCCTTGTAGAAGGTTAAATAGCAACTTAAATATCACCGTTGTGGCTTTGCGTAGGTAAGAAGCGTTCTTGCTAGATACCCATAGCAGCCACGTAAAACATGCAACAACAAATTAGAGGACGTCTAACTTGTTTTTGCAGGGTATGTATGTGATATGATATGGCCAATGACATGATGAGATATATTTGATGTATGAGATGATCATGTTGTAATAGTTAATATCGACTTGCATGTCGATGTATACGGCAACCGGCAGGAGCCATAGGGTTGTCTTTAATTTTTTGTATGACCTGCGTGTCAATCATTAAGCGCTATGTAATGCTTTACTTTATCGCTAAACGGTAGCAATAGTAGTAAGAGCATGGTGGGCGCGCGACAACCCCGATGGCGACACGATGATGGAGATCATGATGATGGGGATCATGGTGTTACGCCGGTGACGATGGAGATCATGCCGGTGCTTTGGAGATGGAGATCAAAAGCACGAGTTGATGGCCATATCATGTCACTTATGATTTGCATGTGATGTTAATCCTTTTATGCATCTTATTTTGCTTAGGACGACGGTAGCATTATAAGATGATCCCTCACTTAAATTTCAAGATAAAATTGTGTTCCCCCCGAGTGTGCGCCGTTGCGAAGGTTCGTCGTTTCGAAGCACCACGTAATGATCGGGTGTGATAGACTCTACGTTCGCATACAACGGGTGCAAGCCAGTTTTGCACATGCAGAACACTCGGGTTAGACTTGACGAGCCTAGCATGTATAGACATGGCCTCGGAACACGGAAGACCGAAAGGTCGAGCATGAGTCATATAGTAGATATGATCAACATGAAGATGTTCACCATTGACACCACCTCATCTCACGTGATGATCGGACTTGGGTTGGTGGATTTGGATCATGTCACGCTCGGATGACCAGAGGGATGTCAATTTGAGTGGGAGTTATAAGTAATTTGATTAGTTAAAAACTCACTTATCATGAACAATAGTCTAAGATGTCTTTGCAAATCTTTTGTTGTAGATGGCTCGCGCAGTAGCTCCCCTGAATTTTAATGCGTTCCTAGAGAAAACTAAGCTGAAAGATGATGGGAGCAACTTTGTGGACTGGCTCCGCAATCTGAGGATCATCCTCACAGCTGCCCAAAAGGTTTATGTCCTAAGTGCACCGCTAGGTGAACCCCCCGCTCCGGCCTCTGTGGACGTTATGAACGCCTGGCAGACGCGTTCGGATGACTACTCAGTAGTGCAGTGTGCCATGTTGTATAGCTTGGAAGGAGGACTTCAAAGGCGTTTTGAACGTCATGGAGCATATGAGATGTTCCAGGAGTTGAAGTTCATCTTTGAAAAGAATGCCAAGATCGAGAGGTATGAGACCACCGATAAATTCTTTGCTTGCAAGATGGAGGAGAATTCGTCTGTCAGTGAGCACTTACTGAAGATGTCTGGGTACTATACCCGCATAGGTGATCTGGGACTTGTGTTCCCGGAGGAGGCTATCATTGACAGAATTCTCCAGTCACTCCCACCTATCTACAAGAGCTTCGTGCAGCAGTATAACATGCAAGGGATGAACAAATCCATCGCCGAGCTGTTTTCAATGCTGAAAGTCGCTGAGGCGGACATCCAGAAGGAGTATCAAGTGTTGATGGTCAATAAAACTACCAGTTTCAAGAAAAATGGCAAGGGCAAGAAGGGTAACTCTAAGAAGGGTGGCAAGGCAGTTGCTCATCCAGTGAAGAAACCCAAGGCTGGGCCCAAGCCAGAGACTGAGTGTTTCTATTGCAAGGGGAACAGCCACTGGAAGCGGAACTGCCCCAAGTATCTGGCAGACAAGAAGGGGGCCAAAAACAACAACAAGCAAGGTATATGTGATATACATGTTATTGATGTGTACCTTACCAACTCTCGTTGTAGTGCCTGGGTATTTGATACCGGTTCGGTTGCTCACATTTGCAACTCTAAACAGGAACTACGGAATAAACGGAGGCTGGCGAAAGACGAAGTGACGATGCGCGTGGGGAATGGTTCCAAGGTTGATGTAATCGCCGTCGGCACGCTCGCTCTTCGATTACCATCGGGATTAGTTATGAACCTGAATAATTGTTATTTAGTGCCTGCGTTGAGCATGAACATTATATCTGGATCTTGTTTAATGCGAGACGGTTACTCATTTAAATCAGAGAGTAAAGGTTGTTCTATTTATATGGGTAATATCTTTTATGGTCATGCACCCGAAGTAAGGGGTTTATTCTTATTGAATCTCGATAGTGATGATACACATGTTCATAACATTGATGCCAAAAGATGTAGAGTTGATAACAATAATACCACTTTCTTGTGGCACTGCCGTCTGGGTCATATCGGCGTGAAACGCATGAGGAAGCTCCATGCTGATGGACTTTTGGAGTCTCTTGATTTTGAATCACTTGACACATGCGAGCCGTGCCTCATGGGCAAGATGACTAAGACCCCGTTTTCAGGAACAATGGAACGGGCAAGTGACTTATTGGAAATCATACATACTGATGTGTGTGGCCCGATGAGTGTCACGGCGCGCGGTGGATATCGTTATTTTCTCACCTTCACTGACGACTTAAGTAGATATGGGTATATTTACTTGATGAAGCATAAGTCTGAAACGTTTGAAAAGTTCAAGCAATTTCAGAGTGAAGTTGAGAATCATCGTAACAAGAAGATCAAGTTCCTACGATCTGATCGAGGGGGAGAGTATCTGAGTTATGAGTTTGGCAATCACTTAAGAAAATGTGGAATTGTTTCACAGTTAACGCCACCACTACTAGAAAAAAGCTCATTAGTGGCGCACCACTTTTGGGTATTAGTGGCGCACCTCTGGTGCGCCACTATTACCACGCCACTAGTAATGGGTATTAGTGGCGCACCAGAGGTGCGCCATTACTAATCCAGATATCAGTGGCGCACCACCTGGTGCGCCACTACTAAGTATAAGGGTGCGCCACTGATATTTTTTCAATTTTTTTTTTTCAATTTTTTTTTCAAATTTTATTTCAGAATTGCTACAGGTGCGCCACTGATATTGCTACAGGTGCGCCACTAGTAACAATTTTGTTTTTCAAATTTTTTTCCAGAATTTTTTTTTTCAATTTTGGCGGGAATTTTTTTTTCCTTAATCTCGGGTCAGTATGGCTTAATCTCGGGTCAAATCACACTCCGTGGTCAAACTTCCCAGAAGGTCACCCATCCTACACTACTCCAGCCCAAGCACGCTTAACTTCTGAGTTCTATCCAACCCCAGCACCAGCTCACTTAGCAGGCACTTGTTGATATATCTATCATATCAATCCTATTACCCCTTGTTAATGTCTGGGAGTTTGTTCATGTTCATGAGTGTGATGAAATTTTGAAAAAATATTTCAAACTTCCCGGTCATTTTACATATCACATTTTTCAAAAAAACATTTTTTCAAAAAAAATATTTTTTCAAAAAAAAAATATTTATTCCAAAAAAAATAGTTTTTCAAAAAAAAAACTATATTAGTGGCGCACCACACCCACGGTGCGCCACTACTATTTTTGATTTTTTTTGAATTTTTTTGCCTCTAGATCTTAAAAGCCCCGTATCTTTTATTCGGTTAGGTTTTTGGGGATTCTAAGAATCTTCAACGGGGTTCCCCCGATTGAATTCGGATGTAACTTTTCGAGTAGATGCTTTTTCATATAAAAAACTTTTTCATCGGAGTTCGTATGCATAAGTTATGCCAATTTTACAAATTCTCGAGAGATTTTGCAAAAAAAGTCGAAATTCATGTTTGTAAATTTTGCTAACAACTAGACCACAAATCACATTGGAATCTTATTTTTTTTATTTTTTTGACATTTCTATCATTTTCTTTTATTTATTTTTTTAACTGAAAAGGCGGTCCAAGGGGGGGGGTGCATTTGGTGAAAATGCGTCCCAGGTTACCAGTGGCGCACCCCTTCATTGGTGCGCCACTAGTAGCCAGGAATACTAGTGGCGCACCAGTGAAGGGGTGCGCCACTGCTATGTTTTTTTTTGGACCACCATGCCCAGCCTTACCAGTGGCGCACCAGGGCAAGGTGCGCCACTACTATCAAAAATAGTAGTGGCGCACCTTGTCCTGGTGCGCCACTGGTAAGCCTGGGCATGGCTGGTTACTGTTCAAAAACATAGTAGTGGCGCACCCCACACCTGGTGTGCCACTAGTAATGTCACTATTAGTGGAGCACCTGTTTGTGGTGCGCCACTGCTATATAGTAGTGGCGCACCACATCTCTGGTGCGCCACTAATAGTGATATTACCTATAGCCTTTTTTCTAGTAGTGCACCTGGAACACCACAGCGTAATGGTGTGTCCGAACGTCGTAATCGAACCCTATTAGATATGGTGCGTTCTATGATGTCTCTTGCCGATTTGCCACTATCATTTTGGGGATATGCGTTAGAGACAGCTGCATTCACTTTAAATAGGGCTCCATCTAAGTCCGTTGAGACAACACCGTATGAACTATGGTTTGGTAAGAAACCTAAGTTGTCTTTTCTCAAAGTTTGGGGTTGCGATGCTTATGTCAAAAGGCTTCAGCCAGAAAAGCTCGAACCCAAAGCGGACAAATGTGTCTTCATAGGATACCCAAAAGAGACGGTTGGGTACACCTTCTATCTCAGGTCCGAGGGTAAAGTGTTTGTCGCTAAGAACGGGTCCTTTCTCGAGAAAGAGTTTCTCTCGAAAGAATTGAGTGGGAGGAAGGTAGAACTTGATGAGGTTATTGAACCTCTGCTTCAACCAGAGAGTAGCGCATCACAGAAAGATGTTTTTGTGGTGCCTGCAGCGGTTGAAGAGGAAGCCAATGATGATGATCAAGAAGCTTCTGATCAAGTTACTACCGAACCTTGTAGGTCGACAAGGGTACGCACTGCACCTGAGTGGTATGGTAACCCTGTCTTGGAGGTCATGTTGTTGGACAACAGTGAACCTACGAGCTATGGAGAAGCGATGGTGGGCCCGGATTCCGACAAATGGTTAGAGGCCATGAAATCCGAGATGGGATCCATGTATGAAAACAAAGTATGGACTTTGGAAGTATTACCTGAAGGGCGGAAGGCCATTCAGAATAAATGGATTTTTAAGAGGAAGACGGACGCTGACGGCAATGTCACCGTGTATAAAGCTCGACTTGTGGCAAAGGGTTTTTCACAAGTTCAAGGAGTTGACTACGATGAGACTTACTCACCCGTAGCGATGCTTAAATCAGTCCGAATCATGTTAGCAATAGCTGCGTATTTTGATTATGAAATTTGGTAGATGGATGTCAAAACAGCGTTCCTTAACGGTTTTCTTAAGGAAGAGTTGTATATGATACAACCGGAAGGTTTTGTCGATCCAGAGAATGCTGACAAAGTTTGCAAACTCCAGCGTTCCATTTATGGACTGGTGCAAGCGTCTCGGAGTTGGAATCTTCGCTTTGATGAGGTGATCAAAGCGTTTGGGTTTGTACAAGTTTACGGAGAAGCTTGTATTTACAAGAAAGTGAGTGGGAGCTCTATAGCGTTTCTAATATTATATGTGGATGACATATTGCTAATTGGAAACAATATAGAATTTTTGGATAGCGTGAAGGGGTATTTGAACAAGAGTTTTTCGATGAAGGACCTCGGTGAAGCTGCTTTCATATTGGTCATCAAGATCTATAGAGATAGATCGAGACGCTTGATAGGACTTTCACAAAGTACATACCTTGATAAAGTTTTGAAGAAGTTCAAAATGGATCAATCCAAGAAGGGGTTCTTGCCGGTATTGCAAGGTACAAAGTTGAGTAAGACTCAATGCCCAGTGATTGCGGAAGATAGAGAAAAGATGAGTGTCGTCCCCTATGCTTCAGCCATAGGCTCTATCATGTATGCAATGCTGTGCACAAGACCAGATGTCAGCCTTGCCATAAGTATGGCCGGAAGGTTTCAAAGTAATCCTGGTATGGATCACTGGACAGCGGTCAAGAATATCCTAAAGTACCTGAAAAGGACTAAGGAGATGTTTCTCGTTTATGGAGGTGATCAAGAGCTCGTCGTAAAGGGTTACGTCGATGCAAGCTTTGACACTGATCCGGATGACTCCAAGTCTCAAACCCGATACGTATATATTCTCAACGGGGGAGCGGTAAGCTGGTGCAGTTCCAAGCAAAGCGTGGTAGCCGATTCTACATGCGAAGCAGAGTACATAGCTGCCTCGGAGGCGGCAAAGGAAGGTGTCTGGATGAAGGAGTTCATGACAGATCTTGGAGTTGTGCCTAGTGCATTGAACCCAATGACTCTGTTTTGTGACAACACTGGTGCCATTGCTCTAGCCAAGGAACCAAGGTTTCACAAGAGGACCAGACACATAAAGCGAAGCTTCAATTCCATCCGCGATTCAGTCAAGGAGGAGGACATAAGCATTTGCAAAGTACACACGGATTTGAATGTTGCAGATCCGTTGACTAAGCCTCTTCCACGGGCTAAGCATGATCAACACCAAGACTCTATGGGTGTTAGATTCATTACCTTGTAATGCTAGATTATTGACTCTAGTGCAAGTGGGAGACTGTTGGAAATATGCCCTAGAGGCAATAATAAAAGAGTTATTATTATATTTCCTTGTTCATGATAATCGTTTATTATCCATGCTGTAATTGTATTGATTGGAAACTTAAATACATGTGTGGATAAATAGACAAACTTTGTGTCCCTAGTAAGCCTCTTCAGGACTAGCTCGTTGATCAAAGATGACCGCGGTTTCCAGGTCATAGACATGAGTTGTCATTTGATAACGGGATCACATCATTAGGAGAATGATGTGATGGACGAGACCCAAACGTTAAACATAGCTTTTGATCGTATCAGTTATCGCTATAGTTTTCTGCATGTCAAGTATAAGTTCCTATGACCAGGAGATCATGTAACTCACTGACACCGTAGGAGTGCCTTGTGTGTGCCAAACGTCGCAACGTAACTGGGTGACTATAAAGGTACTCTGCAGGTATCTCCGAAGGTGTCTGTTGAGTTGACATGGATCGAGACTGGGATTTGTCACTCCGTGTGACGGAAAGGTATCTCCGGGCCCACTCGGTAATACGTCATCTCAATGAGCTCAAAGTGACTAAGTAGTTAGTCACGGGATTATGTATTACGGAACGAGTAAAGAGACTTGCCGGTAACGAGATTGAACTAGGTATAGAGATACCGACGATCGAATCTCGGGCAAGTAACATACCGACGAGACAAAGGGAACTGTATACGGGATTGCCTGAATCCTTGACATCGTGGTTCATCCGATGAGATCATCGAGGAACGTGTGGGAACCAATATGGGTATCCAGATCCCGCTATTGGTTATTGACCTGGGAGTGTCTCGGTCATGTCTGCATAGTTTCCGAACCCGTAGGGTCTACACACTTAAGGTTTGGTGACGCTAGGGTTGTTAGTGAGAACAGTGTATGGTAACCGAAGGTTGTTCGGAGTCCCGGATGAGATCCCGGACGTGACGAGGGTCTCCGGAATGGTCCGGGGACGAAGATTGATATATAGGATGAGAGTGATCGGAGTCCGGAAGTGTTCCGGGAAGCACCGGGGAGTCGTCGGATGACCGAAAGGGGTTTCGGGGGGTCCCAGTAATTGTTATGGGCCCTATGGGCCACAAGTGGGAGACGCAACAGCCCTCATGGGGCTGTGCGCCCCCCCTTGGGCCCTCTCCACCTGCGCATGGGGGGTGCCCCCCCCCTAGGGCAGCCGCACCCTTTGGAGTGGGGGGCAAGGCACTTGGGGGGGGGGGAAACCCTACCCCCTGGGCCGCCGCCCCCTCCCATCTCCCCTTGGCCGCCGCCCCTAGGGGTAAACCCTAGGGCGCCCCCTCCCCTCTCTCCCCCCTATATAAAGAGAGGCAGAGGGAGGGCAGCCAACACACGTTCGTGCCTCGGCGCTGCCCTCCCTCCACCGTAGAGATCTTCGTCTATTCCGCAGTGCTTGGCGAAGCCCTGCTGGAATTCCTCCACCACCATCTCCACCACGCCGTCATGCTGCTGGGCTTCTCCGTCAACTTCTCCTTCCCCCTTGCTGGATCAAGAAGGAGGAGACGTCCCCGAGCTGTACGTGTGAAGAACGCGGAGGCACCGTCCGTTCGGTGCTAGGATCTTCGGCGATCTGAATCGCGGCGAGTACGACTCCATCAACCGCGTTCTTGAACGCTTCCGCTTAGCGATCTACAAGGGTATGTGGATCCAACTCTCCCCTCGTAGATGCATCTCCTAGATTGATCTTGGTGAGCGTAGGAAAAAATTTTGTTTCCCATGCAACGTTCCCCAATAGAGGGCACCCCTTAGAGCGCGCAATAGAAATTTGATCCCATGCTACGCGAGGTTGTAGCCTCCCCACTCAAAGTTTGTTTTGACAGGTGTCATGGGTGATTCCAGACACATGTAAAGCTAAGTCAGGCGGGTTTTCGACTAAAAGACCGCAGACGGTATTAGTTCCTATGGACTATAGAAAACCGTTACTCGTGGGTAAAGAGTACACCCTCCGCAGAGATATTAACTCTATTCGAATAGCCGTGTCCATGGTTAAGGACTACAGTCTGGGACAGTCGGTCTTAGTGTCGGTCTTTGGAGGAGAAACTACTTAACCGGCACCTTGACCATGATCTGTGATATGTGGTATTTACAGTTATCTTTGTGGACTAATCATTTGTGTTATATGAATGAATGAGTACCCCTAGGACGGTTCTACCTCCTAGATATTCACCAAGATTTATGTTTATTCCTTATAAGCCCTTTCTGTGATGTTGCTCAGACGTCCGATTGTGGCATTCTTGTTATGTTCTTTATAAGCCCTTTCTGTGATGTCGCTCAGACGTCCGACTGTGGCATTCTTGTTATGTTCTTTATAAGCCCTTTATGTGATGTCGCTCAGACGTCCGACTGTGGCATTCTTGATATTTTCTGCATAAGCCCTTTCTGTGATGTCGCTCAGACGCCCGACTGCGGCATGCTTGTCATTTATTTTCCTTATAAGACCTTTCTGTGGTGTCGCTCAGACGCCCGACTGCGGCATGCTTGTCATTTATTTTCCTTATAAGCCCTTTCTGTGGCGTCGCTCAGATGCCCGACTGTGGCATATACATTCTTTTTCCTTGTTTATTATCACTCTCTGATTGCATATGTCTTTTTATAAAAATGACGTGCGAGCATTATGGACTGTCATATCTTTATTACCATCGTGATCAACATTATTCTCGAACATGTTTATATGTCACCCATGTTAAGAATGTTTTGGAGTACATTCAAAGTACTCACTGGCTTGTCTCTGGCTATTGTCTTGGCCAGATTCCTTGCATGGGAAGGAACAATGCGATGACAGCCCCGGAACCCACGAAATGGAGTTAGCAGCCTCGCAAAGATAGGAGTGAACCTGGTCAGGTGTTCCTGTGGGAAATGGAGTCCCATAGTCACCGATGAACCACAAATCGCTTCCGCCATCAGCCACTAGAAACCTTGTGTTGTACTCACAGGCCATAATGGTCTTGTACTGCATATCTTCTATTTTGGTTGGAGATTTTGTAACCAGTTTTTGGCTCATCAGCTAATAGTAAATCTTGGGGCTGGTGAGCACAAGGCCTGCTTTTGGGAAGTTTATTTCCCGAAAATCCGGTCCTGACAGTAGATCCAGCGAACAGCCGGCCAGCACAAGCTCTCGGCTCCCTGGGAAGGACCATTCATCGTCAGCAAGGTACTGGGCAACGACGCCTACTACCTCATCGACACCCAGAAGCCAAGAGCGCGCAAGAGAGACGACTCAGGCAAGGAGTCAGAACGCCCATGGAACGCGAACCTTCTTCGTCGCTTTTATAGCTGAAAGACATTATGTGTCATGCTATCTGAGTTATTTTGAGAATCATTGGGAGCCCCGAGAGATTCTCGGGGACTGCCCAAGCCTTTATCTATATGATAAGAATTATGCCTGTGAATGATTGTTGTTCACTCCTTCGTCCGGCACCGGAGCCTACCAGACGGCCCGGGGACTGGCCGCCTGGCCCTATGTCTATAGAATTCTCCTTAAAAAGTCAGACAAGTAATGTGATGGCACCCAAGCCCTCTCCTGCATCAAGTCACAGACTCGCAGAACGCGGATGTCCGGCTAGCAGGAGCCAAAGGCAAGAAGTGGTGCCCACATGAAAAATGGCTAAGGAAAAAAGACATAAGGCCATCCGGCCCTTAAGATTAACTACCAGCTGCCGAGCAGCCGGCCAGCCAGTTCTAGGTTTGGCCAGACAGTCTTCCAGAAGGCAAGATACTTGCCCACCCCGAAAGCAGTCAAGTCCTTAACCCAGCCACAGAACCACAGAGTGGCTGTCTGGCTGGCAGGACGGCAACACTAGGGGTCGGCAAGGAGAAAATCGCGACAAGGAACTAGGGCAAGGCTAATCCTAGGACTCGGCACAATTGCATAAAAACGATGCTGCACTAAAAAGAATATTTACATCCAAAAGGCCTTAAGAGCCGCCTTGTAGCAATAACTTACTAAATACACCCAGCGGGTGGAATTGTTTGATTTAACCTTGTGAGTCTTACAGAAAGGCAGACGATACAAATGAAAATCCTAAGGAGCAGCAGGCTGGGCAGGTGGCACGACGGAGCCGGCTTCTGGGGAGGCAGCCTGGCGGGTCTCGATCTGGCCGTCTCCTACAGCAGGCGGAGCCATCACTCCTGGCCCGCTTGTTGAGCACTGGTCAGGCTGGCGACTGCCCGCTGGGTCCGCTTCCTGGGAGCTGGTCTCCTCGTCGCTGCCTTCCTCGTCCTCATCGCCTTCGCTGGAGGCGATCTCCTCGTCCGGCTCTTCGGACGCCGCCAAGTCCAGCCCGAAGTTACCGGCGGCACTACGTGGCCCCTGTGATCCAGCTCCGGGATTAAGAGGGAGGTGTCGGCGTGTTCGGCGAGGGCAGCAGCTCGCTGGACGAGTTCCCTCTGCTCCGCAGCCAGCTCCGGCTGGGCCTCCGCGTGGAACGTCTCCAGTTGCTCAAGGCTCAGGCCTGGGTACCAACTCTTGGCGAATTCCAAGGCGGTTCGTGCGCCAGCCCTTGCCGCGGAGCCCTCCCAGGCCTCGAAGCGCTGGCCGGCCGCCTCCAGCCAGGCGGCCGTCCGGCTGGGGGTGCAAAGCATCGGCACACCTGGCCAGAGGGCGGCCATGACTTGGGCGCCGACACACTGCAGACGGCGGAGAAGACGGCGGACTGGTAGAAGACGCACCCGTATGGCGAGAAGCTCCTTGGCCGGGGTCCTCGGTGCATTGGGTGCGATTTCCTGGCCCGCCTGGTGCCTCGCAGCACGCTCGGCCTCGATGGCCTGGGTAGCGGCCACAGAGTAGCCAGGGAAGAATTTTGCCAAGACTAGAACAAGTATCAGAAGGAAAGCAAGACGGCTGCTGCAAACGATGAAAACAGAATGAGAAGGCAGATGTCTCACCGTCGACCATGTCTCCAATGGCTACGTAGCCGTCTTGGAGAGCCGCCTCCTTCTCGGCCCAATTTGAGCGCTCAGTCTCGAATTCGGCCCGCAGAAGGGACTCGGCGTCAGACATTTTGCCGAGCTCAGCCTTGTGGGCCGCTGCCTGGTCCGCCAGCTCCTTGGCCAGGCGATCGCGGTCTTGGGAGGCGAGGGCACGCTCCTACTCCTTTGCGGGCAGCTCCGTCTGGGCCTCGCCCAGCTGGCTGCGGAAGCTGGCTGCGGCCGCTGGCAGGGGAGAAAGAAAAAGAACAAGGGTCAGCAGCAGAAGACATAACCTTGGAGTTCCAAGCCGCCTGCTCAGCAGCCGGCTCGGAACTCGGGGACTACACCCAGCGGTTGCGCTGACGCGCCCCCGCAAGGAGAATAAGTGACACTGACCTCGGTTGTCTGCCAGGGCAGTCTGCAGCTGTGCCAGCTCCTGGCGATGCGCGTTGTAGGAGGCCACGCGGGAATTGTGGTACTCCTGCAAGCAAGAAGCAAGATCAGATCTGGACGAACGCTTTGGAGTTCCAAGCCGCCTGCTCAGCAGCCGGCTCGGAACTCGGGGACTACACCCAGTGGGTGCGCTGACGCGCCCCCACGGAAAAAATTGAAGGAATAAAAAACAGAGGAAGATAGAAACACACTTACCCGAGCGGAGGACCGTGTGGCGATGATCTCCTGCATCGCCGTCTACACGACGCTGCCCAGGGAGTTCATGCGGCCCAAGACGTCCCGCAACACGACGAGCCACGCGCCGCCTCCCCGGGATCTCTAGCTCGATGGCGCCGAGCTGGTCGCCTCGTTCTCTGGCGCGGACGAGCTGGTCCCGCCAACCTCCACCTGTTGGGGCATGGAAACCGCCCTCGCAAGGCGCCGGCGGGTGGGGCCTCGGGGGGGGGCGGCTGCGGGCCAACCACCAGCGTGCCCCCAATCGGCGGCACCTCCGTCCCCACCGCCGGGCTGCCCTGCTCCCCAGCAAGCAGCGCTGGGGGTGGTGGCCGCGTCTCCAAGATGACGCACTCGTCGCCTCCGTCACCCGGAGCCGGCTGCTTGTCAGCAGCCGGCGTCTGGGCGGACGGCTCCAGGGACCTTGGCGCCGGGCGGTCGATGTGGCCCGCTGGCTGCTCGGGGCCCTTCCCCCGCTCTCGGACGCGGGCGGCGTCGGCCTCGGCTTCTTGGCGGCTTCGGCCTCCGCCTGGGAGGCAGCATCGGCCGCCGCTCGCTCAAGCTCCACGGCCTCGCGCTCAGCGCGCGCCTCGCGGCCGTTCCTCTCTGCCGCCTCCTAGAGCGCGGCAGCAGGATCCACACGTGGGGGCATAGGAGGGGCTTCTGGGCCTCCTACCACAGAGCACGCTGGTACCCGCGAGAGGGTAAGTGGCGCGCTGCATGGACGTTCCAAAGAAACAAAGAGTCAAGCAAGAAAGGATCAGCTGAGAAAAAAGAATAGGATGCAAAGAGAGAATGAAGAATGCTTACCCAGATACGACTGGCCTGGCCTTGGCCTTCTACGACATACTTGCCCTGGCGGCTGCCTCCTGACGCCTCGTGGCGGCAGTCGACAGCCGAAGCTTCTTGGGTGGAGCGCTAGTCGGCCCTGACGAAGACCTCCGCTTCCCGCCGCCGGCTGTGCTAGACAGCCCTACCTCCTGGCTGGCCCGGGCGGGCGCCTCCTCCATCCCCTCGTCATCGTCCGGCCAGCTCTCGAGACCGTGTTCTGGCTGGGCGCCTGATAGCTGGTCCCCGCCGCCTGTGACCTCTTCCACCTCCATGGCGGCGACGGCCCCAAGTTCGGGGTCGCTCGTATCACTCTGGGAGCGATCTGGCTCGAGGGGGCGGCCCAGTTGGTTGGAGCCCGGCGCCGGCTGGCCTGGGAAGATCTAAGCTGGGTGTTAGACGGCTACAGCAGCCGAAAAAGAAGAAAGAAAATAGAAGGACGAGAACTTACTGCGGGCGGCTGGTCATTGCGGCTGTATGGAGCCTTGCTGAAGGCCCAGCCGGCATCGGGGACCTGGCAGCTGGACATATGGTTCACCAGCCGGGCCACTTCCCCGTGTGGCATGGGCTTGGCGCAGGTCCGGCTGGGGTCCCGGCACCCGCTCATATCACAGATGAGGTGGGGCTGGCGCTGCAGCGGCAGCACCCGGCGCTCGGCGAACGTCAGGAGCAGATCCGCAAACTCCAAGCCTTCATCGTCTCTCAGCTCCCAGAGACGGCGCACGGCGACGGAGGCGCCTTCAGTCAGGGCGACGGGCCGGGTCCTCCGGGAGTCCCGAGGCTCAGCAGGCGGCCCCGGCGCCCACTCCAGCAGGCAGATGAAATCCTCCTCGGGGTCGACGTTGGAGGCATAAAAATACGTCTTTTGCCACAGCTTCACTGACCCAACGAGTTTTGGCGGCGGAAAGAAGTTCCTTGCCCCTGTGCGCTTCATGGCGATACATCCCCCGCACTGGGCGGCCACGCTCTGGACGGCGGTGCCCAGCTTCACATAGAAGAGCTCCGTCCAGAGCTCGACGGTGGGGAGGATGCCAAAATAGGCCTCGCAGAGGACAATGAAGGATGAGATGGTTGTTATCGTGTTTGGCGTCAGATGGTGAGGCTGGATGTGGAAGAAGTCAAGGAAGGAGCAGAAGAAGTCGCTCGCCGGCAGGACGAACCCGCACTGAAAATGCGAGGGAAGATGACCCGCTCGCCTGGTTGCGAGGCCGGCCTGATCTCCGTCACCGGCGCCAGGCGCACAGCGACCTTGTCGGCCGGCGTCAGCTTCCGCGACCGGCGGAGGACGTCTATGTGCTCTTGCAAGACGTGGTTGTCGTCCCGCTGGCCGTGGCGTCGGGAAGGCGCTGGGCCGGCCATGACTCGGGCGGTGGTTCGCTGTGATTGCGGCGAGGAGGAGCGAGGAAGAAGATGAAGGACGGGGGAGAGTGAGCGCGAGAGCGGCGCCAGCCCTCTCCCCCGGCCTATATATAGGCCCTGGCGACGAAGGCGACGGGCGTGGGCTTAACCACCCCACGTCCCGCACGACCCCTGATTTTCTCGTGCCTAATCCGCACGCATTAAATGCGCGTGGGAGGGTAATCGATTACCCCTGCCACTGCGGATCCGCGCGGGGCCCAAGGCCCTTAGTGGCGGGCCCCGGCCCACTGTTATGTCCTGTCACGCGCGTGGGCTGGTAGGCCGACGTGACAGGGCGGTGACGCGTGGGCACTGCCAACGGTCCGCGGGTTTGTTCGACTGACCGCTGACCAGGCGGCGCCTTCCCGCGGAGGACTCCGAGACGGCGATACGGCTGCTAGAGGCCGGCTTCTGCAGCGCAGAGCCGGCTGGTGGCGGACGGATTCTTTGAGCAGACAGGAGATAGACGATATGCAAGCCTGAGGGGAGAAGCTGCTGGAACCCCTCAGCATCTCCAGCATCCGCATCGGAGTTCCTCCAGCTTCGGGGACTACTGTCGGAGATATTGACCATGGGTATCCTCAGCGCCTACCCTTGGTATTTTAAGACAAATAACAGCCGCCTCGTCTACCACGGCCGTCTCCTCCTCGAGCCGCCTCCGAGGGTGGCTTGCCCTAGGAGCCGGCTGCTAGCAGGCGGCAGGGACCCACCAGGCGGCAACACCAAGCACCACCAGCCAGGAGACGGCCCCGCATTCCTCCTTCAGGGAACATGCTGAGGAGGGTCCCGGCGTGGCGGGGGCATGGCTACAGGAAAGCGTGTCCTTAGAAGATCTATCGGGGCGTGGCTACAGTGACCATGTACGTTGGGAATATCTCCTAAACGGCGGGTCGCTATAGCCACGAGGCTCATGACCAAGCAGCGGTCAGAGGAAGCCACGATCCCACTACCCACAAATGGCGGGGCCAGCAGGCGGCTGGCCCCATCGGTCAGCGAGCAAGCTCAAGAACAAACCGCCTCTGGCAGGCGGCCGGGGGAGACGGTCGTCTGGTAGCAGACGGCACACCCCGCCCTAGAAGTCCGAGCCTCATCAAGATGATGAGACGGGGCGAGGCGGTAGCGTACGGCGAGGGACGATGGCGCTGTAGCGATCTCCTTCCCGACGAGGCTGTCGTCAGCCAAAGCACCCCCAAAGTGAAAGACAATCACGAGGGGCCCGCAGGCGGCGGGCCCCAGCAGACAGGCGGCGAGGCCGCCACCAGAAGACACTGACGACTGGGGACCACGCCCTCGAGATTACCATTGTACCCCTGGGGGGTAGTCCTATATAAACCCCCCAGGGTCCTCTATGTTGAGGGCTGGATGGTTGGCTATTAGAATTTCACAAGCCAAGAACCCTATATAGGAGAGAGAAGAGGTGAGCTTGCCTTGTTCATCTTCTTCCTTTAGACATCACAGCTCAAGGAGCAATCCTGTAGCTACTCTAGTGCTATCAGTGATGACGCGGAGTCCCCGTAGAGCAGGACTAGGGGTGCTATCTCCCCGGAGAGCCCCGAACCTGGGTAAGATTCGTAGGCGTCCTAAGTATCGCCTTATCCCGCTACCCGAGCCCGGCGACGTTCTTTTGACCCCAGGCATGATAAGCCATCCTTTGGCATATGTCGTCCCAAAACCCCGACAACCAAACTCCAACTTTCTGTAAAGTGAATGAAACCAATAACTACAGCAACCAAAAGAAATTATTTGACAAAGTAATTAACATGCATAATATAAATCATTTGTTCAATTTGGAAAAAATCAAAAATATTGAAATGGCACTATGAAAATGTTGTTGTGGCTTGCCTTAGTTCAAATGAGGCTCACAAGTCTCCTGGTGATCCTCAAGACAAGTTTCCCCTTATGAAAATAAATAAAAGTACAAAAGGAAACTATCAAGAATCATTCAAAAATTCACTAGAAAATCTACACAGCACCAAATAGTATCATTTTTGGTGTGCTGCAAGATTTCTTTACAAAGAACACAATGCAAAATGAATCAATTCATTTGGACTTATGGTTAAAAAGTTATTGCGGTTTGAAGTTCTCTAGAATATATTCAAATTTAGAAATTTAAATAAATAGAATAGGGGGGTGACATCGAAGGCGTAAAAGCCCAGAGCACCACCACTCATACCACTTCGCGCGGGTATGGAGAGGCTGACTAGCGGGCCCCGCTAGTCAGGTGAGAGGGGGAGAGGGGATGAGCAGAGGCGGCCGCTGATACGTCCAAAACGTATCTATAATTTCTACTTGCTCCATGCCACTTTTGGGTGATATTGCTATGATATTTATACACTTCCATACACTTTTGATCATATTTGGACTAACCTACTAATCCAGTGCACCCCAGTGCCAGTTTCTGTTTTCGGATGTTTTTGTATTTCAGGTTTTCACATTACGAGAACTGTCAGTAAAAATCCAGAAAAATTATATAAAAAATCAGCGTTCCAGAACCTACCCTGCGCCCGAAGTACAGCCGGGGGGG
>LR738715.1:809102632-809157987 GCA_902687465.1 Secale cereale | reverse complement strand
GGGGGGGCACCTGGGCCCCCCGAGCCCCGTCTGGTGCCCCCCTTTGGCATATATTTAGAGCGTCCTTCGAAACCCTCGGGATGAAAACTCTTTCTCGCGATCTCATCTCTGTTCCGCCGCCGCCGCCGCTTCCAAGAACGGGAGCACCAGGAGAACTCTTCTAGCACCCTGCCGGAGGGGAGGATCACCATCGGGAGCCTCTCCACCACCATGGACGCCTCCCGGATGAGTTGTGAGTAGTCTCCCTTGGACCATGAGTCCATGACCAGTAGCTATGTGATGTTCTCCTCCCGTTCTTGTGCTTCACTAATTAGTCCTCGTGAGCTGCCCTACATGATCGAGGCACCTATGTAATCCTTATGCTGTTGCTATGATGAGTTTGCTGGGATCCGATGGATTATGAGATTATGTTCAGATTGTGATTGAGTAATATATTTGATCTACCTCTTTTATATTTATGTTCATAAGGAATTCTTGCATGTTCTCCGTTGTTATTTATTGCTTTGGCCAAGTAGTACGTAGTGACGCCAAGAGGGAACGTTATGCTCGATTGTGGGTTCATGCCCCTCGATGACTAGCTTGAGTGACAGAAGCGTGAGTCTAGGGGATGTGCTGTTGCCACAAGGGGGAAAACAACGGTGCTTGTGCCCGCGGGTGCAAGGATTGTTTACTTTACGCAAAGTTCTTTTAATGCAGTTGTCTGTTGCTTTGAGTATACACTATGGGTGGGACTCGCAACTTAATACCAGCGAGATGTTCTGGATAGATATATCAAGGTGGATGATTAATACTATATATTGATGGATTTCGGTCTACTTACTTTGGCGTACCGCCCATGCTTTGAACCTCTACCTTTCTTGCAATGTAGTCAGCATTGGTTTGCGTTCGTGGTCCTGTCAATTGCCCAGCTGTAATTCGTTTACCTCACATAGCTGTTTTATCGTCTTTTGGGAGAGAGACATCACTAGTGAACATCATGAGACTCCGGTCCATATTACCATCATTGATCACATCCGCTATTTACTTTTCGCTATTATTTACTATTGCAAACATTAAATATCACTACTATCATTTGCGTTTAATCCTTTGTGAACTACAAGGCCGGAGGGATTGACAACCTCTCCATACTCGTTGGGAGCAAAGTTATTTGTATATGTGTGCAGGTCCACGTTGATTGCTAATATCTGGCGCCGTTAGCGGTTGACACCTACTTGCTGAACCTAGGAGTCTCTGGGATTCGATCCTTGGCATCTTTCCTAAGGGAAAAACTTCCACAACACTGCATCTCACACCTTCCACTTGGGGTGACCAACGAGGGGCTAGAGGCCCATCAAGGAGTTTTTCTGGCGCCGTTGCCGGGGACTCCACTCTTCAGGATAGGGGAGTTGCACGCTATCTTTTACCTTTGCTTTTTAGTCTTGTTAGTTTACCTTTCATTTTTGCTTTAGTATCTTTTATCGAAAATCACAAAAATAGTTATCTTGCTTGCTTGCTACTATGGGTTCCACCGAGAACACCAAGTTGTGTGACTTCACTAGTCACAACAACGATGACTTTATCAGCACACCTATCACTACACCTGCCACTTCAGCACCTTCATATGAAATTAAACCTGCTTTACTGAACTTAGTCATGAAAGATCAATTCTCCGGTGCTGGAGATGATGCTGCTTTACACTTAAACAACTTTGTTGAACTTTGTGATATGCAAAAGTACCAAGAAATAGATGGTAACATTGTTAAGCTTAAGCTTTTTCCTTTCTCCTTGAGAGGAGGAGCTAAAATTTGGTTTCAGTCTTTGCCTAGAAATAGCATAGATTCATGGGACAAATGCAAAGATGCTTTTATCGGAAAATACTATCCACCTGCTAAAATTATCCAACTTAGAAGTAACATAATGAATTTTAAACAATTGGATAATGAACACGTTGCCCAAGCTTGGGAACGTATGAAATCTCTTATCAAGAACTTCCCTACTCATGGTTTGACTACTTGGATGGTTATCCAAACTTTTTATGCAGGCTTGAACTTTACCTCGCGGAACTTGTTAGATTCGGCCGCGGGAGGAACTTTTATGTCAACTACACTTGGTGCTGCCACAAAGCTTCTCGATGAGATAATGACCAACTATTCCCAATGGCACACCGAACGCGCTCCAACGGGTAGGAAGGTAAACTCTGTCGAGGAGATTTCCTCCTTAAATGAAAAAGTTGACTTGATCATGTCTCTACTTTCGAAGCAATCTACTGTTGATCCTCACGATGTTCCTTTAAATTCTTTGATTGCTCAAGAACAAGTAGATGTGAATTTTATCTCTAGAAACAATTTTAACAACAATACTTATAGGAGTAATTTTGGTAGCAATCATAGACCGTTCCCCTCTAATTCTTATGGGAACAACAATGCTTATCCTATCACCAAGAACTCC
Source organism: Secale cereale (assembly GCA_902687465.1). NCBI lineage: Eukaryota > Viridiplantae > Streptophyta > Magnoliopsida > Poales > Poaceae > Secale > Secale cereale. The sequence goes on along the minus strand of LR738715.1, from coordinate 809,155,560 downwards.
ACTACTGAACTAGAGATTATGCTTAAAGATTTCATCACTACACAAAAAGCCTTTAATAAGAGTGTAGAAGAAAAACTACATAAACTAGATGATCTTTCTTTTAAGGTAGACCATTTAGCCAATGAGGTAAAATTGCTAAAAATTAAAACTTCTCCTCTTGAGGAGAGGGAAGTCACTCCTATAAATGCTATTCAAGTGAAATTAATGAAAACATTAGGATGATGGCTAAACTTAAAGAGAGATGGGCTAGAGAAAGGGAGGAAGAAGATAGAATTAAGAGCCTTCCTACCCACCACAATGTTGCTACTATCCAAGTTGTTGAGGATATCCAAACTCTTAGCACCCAATGTACTCCTGGTCCCAATGGACCTATTAATGGTGATGCTATGACTATAGAAACTACCAAACAAGTGAACCTAAAGGACACCACTACCACCTTACTTGATGCTAGTGATCTTGATTTTGATAATTGCACTCTTACCGAAGTTATTGATTTCCTTCACAAGATGTCTAGAGATCCCCGCACTAGCACGCTTAACCTTGCCTTCACAGAGCATATCACTAATGCTCTCATCAAAGCTAGGGAGGAGAAACTTAGAGTAGAAGCCTCCATACCTAGAAAGCTAGAGGATGGTTGGGATCCTATGATAAAAATTAAATTGAATGACTTCTCTTGCTATGCATTATGTGATGTTGGAGCTAGTACCTCTGTTATGCCCAAAAGAATATATGATATGCTTAAATTAAAACCTTATGATTCTTGTTCTTTTGGTGTTCGTCTCGTTGATTCTTCCATAAAGAAACCTTTGGGGAGGATCGACGATGTTCTTATCGTTGTTAATGATAATTACGTTCCCGTTGATTTCACTATTATGGATATTGAATGTGATCCTTCATGTCTAATTATTTTGGGACGTCCCTTTTTACGCACCGTTGGTGCTATCATTGACATGAAAGAGGGTCATATAAAATTTCAGTTTCCTCTCAAGAAAGGGATGGAACACTTCCCTCGAAAGAAGATCAATTTACCTTTTGAGTCCGTTGTACGGGCTAGCTATTCTTTTACTCTTGATAAAACTTGATCTATATGCATTATGCCTAGCTTAAAGGCATAAAAGAAAGCGCTTTTGGGAGGCAGCCCACATGAATAAAATTTATATTTTGCTTTTGTTGTGTCTTGATGTTGTTTACTACAGTAGCATCATCATTGTATCTTTGCTTTTCATATTTGTGCCAAGTATAGCCTCTGATTGCTAGAAAGTTCAAAAGTTGTGAGGTGCTGTCCAGGAAACAGATTCTGTCCTTGGATAAAAAAATTCGTATAAAATCACCAGATCATCTTTTTGGTCTGAATTTTTTCGACAGGGTTCTCTATATAATTGTCTTTCGTGACTCTGTTCTGAGTTTTTTGATTTGAGTTGCAGAAGTACCCCGAACAAATCATTTACTACCTGCTGTTCTGTTTTTCACAGATTCTGTCCTGTTTTGCCTTTCCTTCATTTTGCAAACCAAGAGCTTGCTTTTTCTTTGCAAAAACCTTTTGGCAATCTTGAGAAACAGTAGACCTTCAAGAATATCTTTATTTCCAGCAAGGAACAATTATTTTATTAAGGGTACTAACCTCGCTAATCAGATTATGATGAGTTATGTATGAAGGGAGTTTTCAAGTGTGCGAGGGAAGATGATAAAAAGATTCAGGAGTGTCAAGCGCTCAAGCTTGGGGATGCCCCCGTGCACCCCCAAGAAATATTCAAGGAGATTCAAGCGTCTAAGCTTGGGGATGCCCCCGTGCATCCCCTTCTCCATCAACATTATCAGTTCGTCTTTCGTTCCGCTATATTTTTATCACTTCATGTGTTATGTGCTATGCTTGGAGCGTCTTGCTTTTAGTTTCCTTTTTAGTTTTTCATAACGAGTCGGAACTCAGCGTTCTTTTCGTGGGAGAGAAACATGCTCCACTTCTACCTAGAACATAACATAGAATTTTCATGTCTATCTATGCTGTGTGTGTTCTTTGTCTTTTAATAGCTACTATCATGCTCTACTCTTAGTATTCATGCTTATCTTTTCAAAGAGCTTTTGTTTAGTTGGTTGCTTGAACTCTCTTTAACTACCATGCTCACCTTATTAAGAGAGTTTGCTTCCGTTGCATTGGTTAATATGTCTATGATAAAGATGCTACGTGCATAATGGCGCTTAGTAGTTCAGGTTTTCTTATGGTTAATCTCAAATAGCTGGGGGGTTCCCAATGTGTTATTGGAGTACCAATGTGATTTGTTTGCCTATGATGTGGTATGGTTTAGTAATATCTTCCTTCAAGAATTTATTTTGATTGACTTGGCGTATGCTCACGCATATTTAAGACTGTAAAGAAAGTCTGTCAAGCCTTGATGATCTTTTATTTCTGAGTAGCGATATAACTACCATGCCTGATTCATTATTGTTTTGTCGCTCTGCATGATTATGACCGTCATTGCTCTCTTAGTTGGTCGCTCCCAGTCTTTTGCTAACCTCCACCTGTACTAAGCAGACTAACTTTGCAATACATAGCTCATGGGAAAGTAGCTTAAAAACTATAGTGGTAAAGAATACGTTGCCTATGTATCTTATTTCTTATAAGTTGCTTGCTGAGCGGTAACCATGTTTCTGGGGACGCCATCAACTGTCACACTTTTGTTGAATATCATGTGAGTTGCTATGCATGTTCGTCTTGTCTGAAGTAAGGGTGATTTGCCATGGGTTAAATGAGTATGCATATTGTTAGAGAAGAACATTGGGCCGCCAACCAAAGCCATGTATCATGGTGGAAGTTTTAGCTTGGACATTAATCCTCAATCTCTTATGAGAATATGCTTATGCATTAAAGAGGGGTCCATCATCTATTTTCTATGTTATCCCGGTATGGATGTCCTCAAGTCGAGATCTATCAAAAACGAGAAATCAAATGTGATTTATCTCCTTGGACCTTTGTACAGGTGGCATAGAGGTACCCCTTTGTGACACTTGGTTGAAACATATGTAATGCGATGACAATCCATGGAAATCCGAGCTAATTAGGACAAGGTGCGAGCACTATTGGTATTCGATGCATGAGGCTTGCAACTTATAGGATGTCTTATGCATGACACATATGAAGTACTACTACCGTTGACAAAATTGCTTCTATGTTTTCAAAATAAAAAAAAGCTCTAGCACATAACCATTCTTTTACTTTTATGTTGAGTCTCCACCTTCTTTTAAAGCACCAACTACTGAGAGCATGATTGTCATTCTAAGTGTAATGTGCATTGTTCCAAAGTAGCATTGTCTTTTGCATGATTGTGATATCGTTTATTTTGAAATCATTGTATCTAGTCATCACTTAAACCTTGAAGGTGCCCCTGCATTTATGTTTTGCTTCACTAAAGGGGGCAAGCTCGATATCACTTTATCATATTTGCACATCATGTTCATTGCAAATATTTTTGAAGTTTCAGTTTCATATTGTAAAACTTTCAGTCCTTTGTGATTTTCTCATGAGGCAACTTAATTACTATAGAATCATTGTCTCAGTAAGCTTTTGTCATATGAGTATGAAAAAGTCCTATATGGTTAATAGCATGTCACCACAGAAATTATTCTTGTTATCATTTACCTACTCGAGGACGAGCAGGAATTAAGCTTGGGGATGTTGATACGTCCAAAACATATCTATAATTTTTGCTTGCTCCATGCCACTTTTGGGTGATATTGCTATGATATTTATACACTTCCATACACTTTTGATCATATTTGGACTAACCTACTAATCCAGTGCACCCCAGTGCCAGTTTCTGTTTTCGGTTGTTTTTGTATTTCTGGTTTTCACATTACGAGAACTGTCAGGAAAAATCCAGAAAAATTATATAAAAAATCAGCGTTCCAGAACCTACCTTCCGCCCGAAGTATAGCCGGGGGGGCCACCAGGGCCCCAGGCGCCCTGGCGGCACGCCCACCCCCTGGGCCGCGCCGGGGGGGCGCCTGGGGCCCCCGAGCCCCGTCTGGTGCCCCCCTTTGGCATATATTTAGAATGTCCTTCGAAACCCTCGGGACGAAAACTCTTTCTCGCGATCTCATCTCTGTTCCGCCGCCGCCGTCGCTTCCAAGATCGGGAGCACCAGGAGAACTCTTCCCGGCACCCTGCCGGAGGGGAGGATCACCATCGGGAGCCTCTCCACCACCATGGACGCCTCCCGGATGAGTTGTGAGTAGTCTCCCTTGGACCATGAGTCCATGACTAGTTGCTATGTGATGTTCTCCTCCCGTTCTTGTGCTTCACTAATTAGTCCTCGTGAGCTGCCCTACATGATCGAGGCACCTATGTAATCCTTATGCAGTTGCTATGATGAGTTTGCTGGGATCCGATGGATTATTAGATTATGTTCAGATTGTGATTGAGTAATATATTTGATCTACCTCTTTTATATTTATGTTCATAAGTAATTCTTGCATGTTCTCCATTGTTATTTATTGCTTTGGCCAAGTAGTAGGTAGTGACTCCAAGAGGGAACGTTATGCTCGATTGTGGGTTCATGCCCCTCGATGACTAGCTTGAGTGACAGAAGCATGAGTCTAGGGGATGTGCTGTTGCCACAAGGGGGAAAACAACGGTGCTTGTGCCCGCGGGTGCAAGGATTGTTTACTTTACGCAAAGTTCTTTTAATGCAGTTGTCTGTTGCTTTGAGTTTACACTATGGGTGGGACTCGCAACTTAATACCAGCGAGATGTTCTGGATAGATATCTCAAGGTGGATGATTAGTAGTAAATATTGATGGATTTCGGTCTACTTAATTTGGCGTACCGCCCATGCTTTGAACCTCAACCTTTCTTGCAATGTAGTCAGCATTGGTTTGCGTTCGTGGTCTTGTCAATTGCCCAGCTGTAATTCATTTACCTAACATAGCTGTTTTATCGTCTTTTGGGAGAGAGACATCACTAGTGAACATCATGAGACTCCGGTCCATATTACCATCATTGATCACATCCGCTATTTACTTTTCGCTATTATTTACTATTGCAAACATTATCTATCACTACTATCATTTGCGTTTAATCCTTTGTGAACTACAAGGCCGGAGGGATTGACAACCTCTCTGTACTCGTTGGGAGCAAAGTTATTTGTATCTGTGTGCAGGTCCACGTTGATTGCTAATATCTGGCGCCGTTAGTGGTTGACACCTACTTGTTGAACCTAGGAGTCTCTGGGGATTCGATCCTTGGCATCTTTGCTAAGGGAAAAACTTCCACAACACTGCATCTCACACCTTCCACTTGGGGTAACCAACTAGGGGTTAGAGGCCCATCAGCCGCCGCTTCGCCGGAGCGCACGCCAGCAATGCTGCCTCTTGGCTCAAATGAAAAGGATAGATCGACGAAGGGGGTCGAGGCGCATGTGCCCGTACCCGTAGGGTAGCTAGAGGTGAACGGACGGCGTCGAAACGGAGCTCGCAGGCGGAGGCATAACAGAGGGTTCGTCGTAGTTGAAGAAGACGGTGAGCAACGGCACCTCCAGCAGCTCTAGCTAGGTGAAGAGGCTCTACCAGAGAGTGGCGGAGGATCTGGTGAGGTCGCGTTGGACGGAGAGGGCTTGGAGCTACCTCGACGACCCGAGGGGGATTGCCGGTGAGCTCGAGCTCGGGGATGGTGTCCTGAGGCCCCCGGGCCGTGCCACGGGGTTCTACTCGATCTGTGGTCGTGTGGTTGTGGAGCTCGGTGCTCGGAGCGGCTGGGTGCGGGTCTATATATAGGCAAGCCGAGAGGGGGAAACTGGGCTCCACCAGCGACACCTGGCTTCGCCCGACGACGAATTGGCGTCAGTGAGAGGGGGGAGAAAACGACGGAGTCACGCGGGAGCTGTGGCCGAACGTGGACGAGCACAGGGGCGCTGGCGTGGCGACGAGCACAGGGGCGCTGGGTTGGCGACGAGCACAGTGCGAACCACACTATGCCTTGGCCGGACCGCGCCCTTGCTTGCCGCGGCGAGCTCCGGCATCGGCGAGCGCCAGAGGTGGACTGTGGAGGTGAAGACGGTGATGGTGGCGCGGTTTGGCGCGCTTGGGCAAGTGCGGAAGCGAGCACGCGCTCTACAGAGCGCTCGGCGTCATCCAGAGCGCGCCGACTGACTGCCATGGCATGGTGTACATGCGTGGTCACCGCGTGAACTATGCCTACTGGCTGACTTTGTGCCAAAAACCGTGCCTAGTGTGTTGTTCGTGGTAGATAGGAGAGATACCCGTGGTTGGTTTAATTCCAGACGCAGTAGAAAGAAAGTAACACGCATGGTAAGTTTCTGGACAGAAACTTTGAGAGCTTACAGAGGTAAAATGGTTAATAGTTGGAGGTTGTGCTTTGGAGGCTAGTCAAGAGTTACTAAGGTGAAGATGCGCAAGGAGTTTCAGAAGAAGTGGAGCAAGTGAAATGGTAGTTGTTGTAGAAACTTCCATTTTTGTCCAGAATAGAAAAGATTTTCTGTAGCAAAAATATTCCAAAAAGTAGGGCAATATTTTTGCTCAGGAATGTGTCTTAGGGTCCAAAGAATATTTAGGTTTTTCCTCAGAATTTTGTGAGCCAGAAAAATAGGGGTTGCTTTGGAGCACAAAGAATTTAGCTAGGGTTTTGGGGAGTAAAATGAATATTTTTCAACCATGAAGTATATTGGGGTGGTCCAGAGGGAAAAGATAGTTTGAGATGGATAGGAGGCACTTGGGTGAAAGTCAAGGGTACCCAAGTGTTGTAAGTCCATATGAAATGATTCAAAAATCCCAAGGTTTGAAATAAATTCAAATAAAGCTCTGGCAAATAAAAGAGGGCAAAAATCAGGCTGTCACATGAGGGTACGATCTGGTTGCCTGCACCTCGATAGTGATCTTGGTTGGTTCGTGCGTAGTAAGTTTTTGTTTTCCATAGCATGTTACCCTACATGGTGTGTGCATGGTTTTCAGTCGGGTGATCTACATGTGCACCGTGTACATTGCATCATCCACATTGTGTCAGCAGCTACTCAACAAGGTACATCCTTTGCTATTTTTTGGTGTGATCCCTCGCGTGTGTGCCCTGGTTTTGGTTGTGTACATCCTAGTCGTGTAGAGGACAAGTGTGTGCTTATTGTTTGCTTATCATTATTGTTTGTTTATCCTTATTTTTTTATCCAAGCAATGCTTCATAATGATTTAATAAAGTAGACCCTTATCCAAAAGATATGCACGTGCATGTGCATAGTTTTTGTGTATCATTTTAAAAGTGATTTGCACACTTATGTAAGGCAATTTCTTCAGGGGTCTGCTTTAGTGATGCACGATACTCCATTCCGTGCAAAGTTGATGCGATGCTTCTCATAAAATACTCCCTCTGTTCCAAAATAGATGACCCAACTTTGTATTAGTACAAAGTTAGTATAAAGTTGGATCATCTATTTTTGAACAGAGGGAGTAGATGATAGCATCGCATATCTCAAAGGGATTTGGTAACATGATTTATGTAACCTTATAGAGAAAAATTAATAGTCAATATTATATTTGCAAATTAAAAGACTTATCTGTGATCTCAGGTGTACCCAAATATAATCTCGACTGCTAGTATATCTTCTCATCATAGCAGATCAGGATGAAGTTCTCCCGGAAGACGTCCCATGCAGCAACTCTCCCCGTCCGAACCAAGAGACATCACTTCCGCCGACTGTTGATACCACTCGCTGAAATGCACTCTGTTCGATTAGTTGTATGGTGCTAGTGGACATATGGTCAGGGAGCACTTCATCTTACTAGTCGATGTATGTTTGATCTTGGCGGTTTGCTTTATTTATAAACCGGGGCGAAAGCCTTTTTCGGTAATTCCATTGTGCACTTTGGTGCTCCTGTTGACTCTCACTTATTAATGGAGTTAGTTGTCCCCTATCAAACACTAGCAGACCATTTTAATGTAGTGGGTGTGCCACTGACAGTTGAAGGCTTTTCTACGCCAACTGCCCGACCCAGCTATGCCGACGTAAGAGCTGCCGACGGCCCGATGCCGACGGCTGCCGTCGGCGTAGGCCTACCCCGAAGGGGTTTGTGCCTATGCCAACGGCTATGGGCCGTCGGCATATAATGCCATTCTGGTAGTGTATGGCCAACAGCCTAACCATTGTGATGAAACAAAAGTTTTAAATATTGACATATGGGAAATAGCAGCAGCTTAAATAGTGAATTGACGCCATAGGGTGCTAAAGCCACTAAATGTTACACGTCGTTGTTGTCATGATGCCCGTCCGAATGCAATAGCAACAAGATAGCGTGTTAACTAAAACTTTGGATGGAATATGCGCACACCTCCGAGGCTGAGATGAAGTGCCTATTTACTTCTCTTGCTAGCCTATATCTAATGGGCCAATAGCTCTTGTGCGATACATTTGAGGTGAATTGGAAGGAGTGCGACGTGGTTGACAAAAATAGCTGTAGTGCAACACTTTAGAAGCCCAAATAGCCAAGGCCCACTCAGGCGATTAAAATGGTCGCCAACGGGAGTGAGATTATGTTTAAGACATGTGGGTCCCACTTGACAGAGCATCCAGTTACGGCCCCACTTGGCAGTGCATCAGGTGAGATGTGGCTCCGTGCCTATCTGAACCAGGTGAGCAGTGACCCGTTTCTCCCTCCTCTTTGTTCTCGGCGGTGAGCCGGCGACGGCGCCGGAGCTTTTTTTCTGGGTGACAGCAGTGTCGGAGCTGTCGTTCTCGGCGACGGCGGCGGCGGCTGTGGTGATTATATCCTGAACCCTTGTCCTGTTCCCCTCCTTGTCGAGTTAGATCTCACAGCATCGCCTCTGTTTCCTCTGTTTTTGGTCGATTTGATCCATATTTGGGTGCGGTGGAGGGGGGTGTGACCGTGATGGAGCCTCTAGAGACAACAACGTCGACTAGGTATGTGCATCCTTTCCAACCTATGCGATTTGTGTGTCGTCTGCTTTCGCTAGCTCACACTGCCCGCCATTGACAAACATGGGTAAGACATTCGAATTCTCTGTTGAATTCTTTCCTTCTAAGGCGAAGCTAGGTGATGGTAGCGTGCGAGACATAGAGATAGATATAGTTGTGAAATGGGAGGTTGAATGTCCAGAGATTGATCCTCAGGAAATACAGAGCATGGAAGGGAGGGCCGTGAGAAATGTCATGGAAAAATTGGGGAGCGCATTTTTTGGGGTCCAGAGGCAGGAGGTAGCATTGTTACGGTTTGATAATTGGAAGGGTGAGTATGTGAGAATTGAGAATGGTGAAGAGATGGTTGATGAAATCGATCGGCAAGATGGCTGGGCAAGCAAACAGACAACCTTTAATGTAGAGCTCGTTGATCTGAAATCGGATTCTAAGGTTGGATATGTGCCCTCAAAGTGGGCTTCCTAGATGGTAGATGATGATTGGGCTTCACAGAGACAGATAACGCCCATGTTTATGGGTGAAGTGACAGTAATAAGGGGCTTTATCAAGATCTACAAGAGGGTTGTGATGGTGCTGTAAGGGTTGTTTGTGTTGATTGGAATTCAGTACAATTAGAAGGCACTACTGATTTGGTCATTGCACCAATGGCTGACACTGAGATGGCCAAAAAAATGGGCATTCCAGTAGATCCAGTAGATGATCAAGATGAGGTAGAGAGGGATGAATCTAGTTTACCTAATGATGCTAACAGAGATGCTTGTGAAGATGTGGATGGACAGCTGATGAAAGATGCTGCAGATGATGTAGATGATGCACATGATGATGAGCTTGTAAGTGTGTATGACAAAGAAAATCATGTTATTGAAGTAGGCAAGTTGTTCCCAAGTATGCAGGAGTTTAGGATGTGTTTCAAGACTTATGCAGTCAAACATGAGTTCGATGCCAAGACTATGTGGACTGACAGAAAGAAATTTTATGCAATGTGCAGAGGTTTTGATGGAAGCGTCAGGCCTTGGAAGTGGTACATATCTGCTAGAATTCAACCTCATGGAAGTACCATCACTACGGGAATCAGGCATTTTGCCGTCAGGCTCCTACAGACGGCAAAGCCAGGATTACGGACGGCAAAGATTTTGCCGTCAGCCCATGACGGCAAACCTTGTCGGCAAAGACAAATTCGGCAAAGGGGATTTTGCCGTCATCATTTTATCGGGCAGACGACAAAGAATTTGCTGTCAGTCAACCTATTTTGCCGTCATCGGAAATTGCCAGACGGCAAAAAAATAGCGTTTAACAAAACGGCCCGACTGACAGACGACGTTAGTGCCTTTGCCATCAACCTCTAATATCAAAGACGGCAAAAAAAATTTTTAACAAAAAAATATATCTAATCTGTCCAGAGGGGAACAAACTGACGAAGAACACCAAAATATCCATACACACTGCTGTTCCAAGAATCAATGATCAAGGAAATAATTTCACTATACATAACTATTCATCGTCACTTGCTAATCCACAAAACTACTGCTTTTAACAAGATGAGCAAATTTCACATGAACGGACTACACTCGAGACTACATAGTTCGATCTGGAGTATACCAACGCGCCACCCACGCCGGAGGAGCTCAAGCCGTCCCCGTCGGGCCGGAGCTCGCTAGCCTCGTCTAGGTGCTGGATCCATAATGGCGGCACATGAGAGCAACGAGGCGGAGGCGGGCGCCTGCTAGTGGTCGACGGTGAGCGGCACACAAAGCCGGGAGTCGCGCTGCGGACGCCGGCGGCTTCACAGGCGGAAGGGGGCTGGAGCTAAGAGGGGGAAGGGGTCGGGGCAGGAGGCGCTTGGAGCAGGGCCGGCCGGCGGGGATGCCGATGGGGATGCCGCTCAGGGGCGGGATGCCGCGCAGGGGCGGGGCCACCGGCGTTGGGGGCGGGGCGGCCAGTGCTGGTGCGAGGCGACGAGGCGGCCGTCGGTTGGTGGAGCAGCGGTGGGGCCGGAGGCCAGCGGGGATGCCGCGCAGGGGCGGGGCCGCCGGCGTTGGGGGCGGGGCGGCCGGTGTTGGTGCGAGGCGACGAGGCGTAGAGAGAGGGAGATGTTGATGGGCCTCTAACCCCTCATTGGTTACCCCAAGTGGAAGGTGTAAGATGTAGTGTTGTGGAAGTTTTTCCCTTAGCAAAGATGCCAAGGATCGAATCCCCAGATACTCCTAGGTTCAACAAGTAGGTGTCAACTGCTAACGGCGCCAGATATTAGCAATCAGCATGGACCTGCACACAGATACAAATAACTTCGCTCCCAACGAGTATAGAGAGGTTGTCAATCCCTCCGGCCTTGTAGTTCACAAAGGATTAAACGCAAATGATAGTAGTGATAGATAGTGTTTGCAATAGTAAATAATAACGAAAAGTAAATAGTGGATGTGATCAATGATGGTAATATGGACCGGAGTCTCATGATGTTCACTAGTGATGTCTCTCTCCCAAAAGACGATAAAACAGCTATGTGAGGTAAACAAATTACAGCTGGGCAATTGACAGGACCACGAACGCAAACCAATGCTGACTACATTGCAAGAAAGGTTGAGGTTCAAAGCATGGGCGGTACGCCAAAGTAAGTAGACCGAAATCCATCAATATCTACTACTAATCATCCACCTTGAGATATCTATCCAGAACATCTCGCTGGTATTAAGTTGCGAGTCCCACCAATAGTGTAAACTCAATGCAACAGACAACTGCATTAAAAGAACTTTGCGTAAAGTAAACAATCCTTGCACCCGCGGGCACAAGCACCGTTGTTTTCCCCCTTGTGGCAACAGCACATCCCCTAGACTCATGTTTCTGTCACTCAAACTAGTCATCGAGGGGCATGAACCCACAATCAAGCATAACGTTCCCTTTTGGAGTCACTACCTACTACTTGGCCAAAGCAATAAATAACAACGGAGAACATGCTAGAATTACTTATGAACATAAATATAAAAGAGGTGAATCAAATATATTACTCAAGATCAATCTGAACATAATCTCATAATCCATCGGATCCCGGCAAACTCACATAGCAACAGCATAAGGATTACATAGGTGCCTCGATCATGTAGGGCAGCTCACGAGGACTAATTAGTGAAGCACAAGAACGGGAGGAGAACATCACATAGCTACTGGTCATGGACTCATGGTCCAAGGGAGACTACTCACGAGTCATCCGGGAGGCGTCCATGGTGGTGGAGAAGCTCCCGGTGGTGATCCTCCCCTCCGGTAGGGTGCCGGGAAGAGTTCTCCTGGTGCTCCCGATCTTGGAAGCGGCGGCGGCGGCGGAACAGAGATGGGATCGCGAAAAGAGTTCCTGTTCTGAGGGTTTTGGAGGACGCTTTAAATATATGCCAAAGGGGGGCATCGGGGAAGCTTCGGGGGGCTCAGGCGCCCCCCCGGCGCGGCCCAGGGGTGGGCGCGCCGCCAGGGCGCCTGGAGCCCTGGTGCCCCCCCCCCCCCGGTTGTCCTTCGGACGCACGGTAGTTTCCGGAACGCTGATTTTTTTATATAATTTTTCTAGATTTTCCCTGCCAGTTCTTGTAACGTGAAAACCTGAAATACAAAAACAGCCGAAAACAGAAACTGGCACTGGGGTGCACTGGATTAGTAAGTTAGTCCAAATATGATCAAAAGTGTATGGAAGTGTATGAATATCATAGCAATATCACCAAAAAGTGGCATGGAGCAAGCAGAAATTATAGACACGTTTTGGACGTATCAACATCCCCAAGCTTAATTCATGCTCGTCCTGGAGTAGGTAAATGATAACAAGAATAATTTCTGTGGTGACATGCTATTAACCATATAGGACTTTTTATAGTCATATGAAAAAAGCTTATTGAGACAATGAATCTATAGTAATTAAGTTGCCTCATGAAATTCACAAATGACTGAAAGTTTTACAATATGAAACTGAAACATCAAAAAGATTTGCAATGAACATGATGTGCAAATATGATAAAGTGATATCTAGCTTGCCCCCTTTAGTGATGCAAAACATAAATGCAGGGCACCTTCAAGGTTTAAGTGATGACTAGATACAATGATTTCAAAATAAACGATATCACAATCATGCAAAAGACAATGCTACTTTGGGACAATGCACATTACACTCAGAATGACAATCATGCTCTCAGTAGTTGGTGCTTTAACATAAACGTAAAAGAATGGTTATGTGCTAGAGCTTTTTATTTTGAAAACATAGAAGCAATTTTGTCAACGGTAGTAGTACTTCATATGTGTCATGCATAAGACATCCTATAAGTTCCAAGTCTCATGCATCGAATACCAATAGTGCTCGTACCTTGTCCTAATTAGCTCGGATTTCCATGGATTATCATTGCATTACATATGTTTCAACCAAGTGTCACAAAGGGGTACCTCTATGCCACCTGTACAAAGGTCCAAGGAGATAAATCGCATTTGATTTCTCGTTTTTGATAGATCTCAACTTGAGGTCATCCATACCGGGACAACATAGAAAATAGATGATGGACTCCTCTTCAATGCATAAGCATATTCTCATAAGAGATTTAGGATTAATGTCCAAGCTAAAACTTCCACCATGATACATGGCTTTGGTTGGCGGCCCAATGTTCTTCTCTAACAATATGCATATTCATTCAACCCACGGCAAATCACCCTTACTTCAGACAAGACGAACATGCATAGCAACTCACATGATATTCAACAAAAGTGTGACAGTTGATGATGTCCCCAGAAACATGGTTACCGCTCAGCAAGCAACTTATAAGAAATAAGATACATAGGCAACATATTCTTTACCACAATAGTTTTTAAGCTACTTTCCCATGAGCTATGTATTGAAAAGTTAGTTTGCTTAGTACAGGTGGAGGTTAGCAAAAGACTGGGAGCGACCAACTAAGAGAGCAATGACGGTCATAATCATGCAGAGTGACAAAGCAATATTGAATCAGGCATGGTAGTTATATCGCTACTCAGAAATAAAAGATCATCAAGGCTTGACAGACTTTCTTTACAGTCTTAAATATGCGTGAGCATACGCCAAGTCAATCAAAATAAATTCTTGAAGGAAGATATTACTAAACCATACCACATCATAGGCAAACAAATCAAGTTGGTACTCCAATAACATATTGGGAACCCCCCAGCTATTTGAGATTAACCATAACAAAACCTGAACTACTAAGCACCATTATGCACGTAGCATCTTTATCATAGACACATTAACCAATGCAACGGAAGCAAACTCTCTTAATGAGATAAGCATGGTAATTAAAGAGAGTTCAAGCAACCAACTAAACAAAAGCTCTTTGAAAACATAAGCATGAATACTAAGAGCATAGCATGATAGTAACTATTAAAAGACAAAGAACACACACAACAAAGATAGACATGAAAATTCTATGTTATGTTCTAGGTAGAAGTGGAGCGTGTTTCTCTCCCACATAAAGAATGCTGAGTTCCGACTCGTTATGAAAAACTAACAAGAAAACTAAAAGCAAGACGCTCCAAGCATAGCACATAACACATGAAGTGATAAAAATATAGTGGAACGAAAGACGAACTGATAATGTTGATGGAGAAGGGGATGCACGGGGGCATCCCCAAGCTTAGACGCTTGAGTCTCCTTGAATATTTCTTGGGGGTGCACGGGGGCATCCCCAAGCTTGAGCGCTTGACACTCCTGAATCTTTTTATCATCTTCCCTCGCACACTTGAAAACTCCCTTCATACATAACTCATCATAATCTGATTAGCGAGGTTAGTACCCTTAATAAAATAATTGCACCTTGCTGGAAATAAAGATATTCTTGAAGTTCTACTGTTTCTCAAGATTGCCAAAAGGTTTTTGCAAAGAAAAAGCAAGTTCTTGGTTTGCAAAATGAAGGAAAGGCAAAACAGGACAGAATCTGTGAAAAACAGAACAGCAGGTAGTAATTGATCTGTTCGGGATACTTCTGCAACTCAAATCAAAAATCTCAGAACAGACGCACGAAAGACAATTATATAGAGAACGCTGTTGAAAATATTCAGACCAAAAAGATGATCTGGTGATTTTATACGAATTTTTCTATCCAAGGACAGAATCTGTTTCCTGGACAGCACCTCACAACTTTTAAACTTTCTAGCAATCAGAGGCTATACTTGGCACAAATATGAAAAGCAAAGATACAATGATGATGCTACAGCAGTAAACAACATCAAGACACAACAAAAGCAAAAAATTTATTCATGTGGGCTGCCTCCCAAAAGCGCTTTCTTTTATGCCTTTAAGCTAGGCATAATGCATATAGATCAAGTTTTATCAAGAGTAAAAGAATAGCTAGCCCGTACAACGGACTCAAAAGGTAACTTGATCTTCTTACAAGGGAAGTGTTCCATCCCTTTCTTGAGAGGAAACTGAAATTTTATATTACCCTCTTTCATGTCAATGATAGCACCAACGGTGCGTAAAAAGGGACGTCCCAAAATAATTGGACATGAAGGATCACATTCAATATCCATAATAGTGAAATCAACGGGAACATAATTATCATTGACAACAATAAGAACATCGTCGATCCTCCCCAAAGGTTTCTTTATGGAAGAATCAACGAGACGAACACCAAAAGAACAAGAATCATAAGATTTCAATTTAAGCATATCATATAGTCTTTTGGGCATAACAGAGGTACTAGCTCCAACATCACATAATGCATAGCAAGAGAAGTCATTCAATTTAATTTTTATCATAGGATCCCAACCATCTTCTAGCTTTCTAGGTATGGAGGCTTCTACTCTAAGTTTCTCCTCCCTAACTTTGATGAGAGCATTAGTGATATGCTCTGTGAAGGCAAGGTTAAGCGTGCTAGTGCGGGGATCTCTAGACATCTTGTGAAGGAAATCAATAACTTCGGTAAGAGTGCAATTATCAAAATCAAGGTCACGAGCATCAAGTAAAGTGGTAGTGGTGTCCTTTAGGTTCACTTGTTTGGTAGTTTCTATAGTCATAGCATCACCATTAATAGGTCCAATGGGACCAGGAGTACATTGGGTGCTAAGAGTTAGGATATCCTCAACAACTTGGATAGTAGCAACAGTGTGGTGGGTAGGAAGGCTCTTAATTCTATCTTCTTCCTGCCTTAGGGATGCAACCACTTCGGGTTTAGCTGCCATTTGGTTTATCAAAGTGGCTTGTGTGTGGGACATATTGGAAACTTGGGTCTCAGTGATAGTGAGTCTAGTCTGGAGGTTAGAAATCACAATATTTATATTCTCTAATCGTCTACTAATGTCTTGCAAGATAGCAGTATGCTCATTTAATTGCCTCGAGAAGGTTTTGTTTTGTTCATATTGGGTGTGCATGTAATACTTAGTGGCCTTCTCTATTTCTAGCAGTTTCTCATAGCCAGGCAAGTCTTTTTGGACGGAGTTCTTGGTGTTAGGATAAGCATTGTTGTTCCCATAGGAGGGGAACGGTCTAGGATTACTACCAAAGTTACTCCTATAAGCGTCAGCAATCACAGAATCTAAAGGATCATAATGAAGATCAACAGAAGATTGCTTCGAAAGTAGAGACATGATCAGGTCAGCTTTTTCATTTAAGGAGGAAATCTCCTCGACAGAGTTTACCTTCCGACCTGTTGGAGCGCGTTTGGTGTGCCATTGGGAATAGTTGGTCATCATCTCGTCGAGAAGCTTCGTGGCAGCACCAAGTGTAGTTGACATAAAAGTTCCTCCCGTGGCTGAATCTAACAAGTTCCGCGAGGTAAAGTTCAAGCCTGCATAAAAAGTTTGGATAACCATCCAAGTAGTCAAACCGTGAGTAGGGCAGTTCTTGATAAGAGATTCCATACGTTCCCAAGCTTGGGCAACGTGTTCATTATCCAATTGTTTAAAATTCATTATGTTACTTCTAAGTTGGATAATTTTAGCAGGTGGATAGTATTTTCCAATAAAAGCATCTTTGCACTTGTCCCATGAATCTATGCTATTTCTAGGCAAGGACTGAAACCAAATTTTAGCTCCTCCTCTCAAGGAGAAAGGAAAAAGCTTAAGCTTAACAATATTACCATCTATTTCTTGGTAGTTTTGCATATCACAAAGTTCAACAAAGTTGTTTAAGTGTAAAGCAGCATCATCTCCAGCACCGGAGAATTGATCTTTCATGACTAAGTTCAGTAAAGCAGGTTTAATTTCATATGAAGGTGCTGAAGTGGCAGGTGTAGTGATAGGTGTGCTGATAAAGTCATCATTGTTGTGACTAGTGAAGTCACACAACTTGGTGTTCTCGGTGGAACCCATAGTAGCAAGCAAGCAAGACAACTATTTTTGTGATTTTCGATAAAAAGGTACTAAAGGAAAAACTGAAAGGTAAACTAACAAGACTAAAAAGCAAAGGTAAAAGATAGCATGCAACTCCCCTATCCTGAAGAGTGGAGTCACCGGCAACGGCGCCAGAAAAACTCCTTGATGGGCCTCTAACCCCTCGTTGGTTACTCCAAGTGGAAGGTGTAAGATGCAGTGTTGTGGAAGTTTTTCCCTTAGCAAAGATGCCAAGGATCGAATCCCCAGGGACTCCTAGGTTCAACAAGTAGGTGTCAACTGCTAACGGCGTCAGATATTAGCAATCAACGTGGAGCTGCACACAGATACAAATAACTTTGCTCCCAACGAGTACAGAGAGGTTGTCAATCCCTCCGGCCTTGTAGTTCACAAAGGATTAAACGCAAATGATAGTAGTGATAGATAGTGTTTGCAATAGTAAATAATAACGAAAAGTAAATAGTGGATGTGATCAATGATGGTAATATGGACCGGAGTCTCATGATGTTCACTAGTGATGTCTCTCTCCCAAAAGACGATAAAACAGCTATGTGAGGTAAACAAATTACAGCTGGGCAATTGACAGGACCACGAACGCAAACCAATGCTGACTACATTGCAATAAAGGTTGAGGTTCAAAGCATGGGCGGTACGCCAAAGTAAGTAGACCGAAATCTATCAATATCTACTACTAATCATCCACCTTGAGATATCTATCCAGAACATCTCGCTGGTATTAAGTTGCGAGTCCCACCCATAGTGTACACTCAATACCACAGACAACTGCATTAAAAGAACTTTGCGTAAAGTAAACAATCCTTCCACCCGCGGGCACAAGCACCATTGTTTTCCCCCTTGTGGCAACAGCACATCCCCTAGACTCATGTTTCTGTCACTCAAACTAGTCATCGAGGGGCATGAACCCACAATCAAGCATAACGTTCCCTCTTGGAGTCACTACCTACTACTTGGCCAAAGCAATAAATAACAACGGAGAACATGCAAGAATTACTTATGAACATAAATATAAAAGAGTTGAATCAAATATATTACTCAAGATCAATCTGAACATAATCTCATAATCCATCGGATCCAGGCAAACTCACATAGCAACAGCATAAGGATTACATAGGTGCCTCGATAATGTAGGGCAGCTCACGAGGACTAATTGGTGAAGCACAAGAACGGGAGGAGAACATCACATAGCTACTGGTCATGGACTCATGGTCCAAGGGAGACTACTCACGACTCATCCGGGAGGCGTCCATGGTGGTGGAGAAGCTCCCAGTGGTGATCCTCCCCTCCGGTTGGGTGCCGGGAAGAGTTCTCCTGGTGCTCCCGATCTTGGAAGCGGCGGCGGCGGCGGAACAGAGATGGGATCGCGAAAAGAGTTCCTGTTCTGAGGGTTTTGGGGGACGCTTTAAATATATGCCAAAGGTGGGCATCGGGGAAGCTTCGGGGGGCCCAGGCGCTGGGGCAATTGGTTGCTACGGGGGCGTTCCGTTTGGTGGCTAGTGATTGACTGAGGCTACGGAGGGGTTCGGGGCCTCCTTAAATAGGTGATCAAGGTCGGTTCGACGGTGGCCGAGGATAAGGACGACGGCGGCGGCACTATTGCATAGCAGGGGAGGTGGGGGCTGGCTGGCAGAGCTTGCAGAGGTACACGACGAAGTTGTGGATGAGCACGGCGGTCTGGGGTGCTCGGGGGCGCGCCAGGTGTCCTGTACGGCACCGACCACAGCAGGCGGCGGTGGCGGCTAGCTCCTGGCTTGCCGGAGACGTGGCGAGGCGCTGTGGTGCCTGTGAGAGAGTACGGTCGGGGCTTGGCTCTATGGTGCGAGCTGCAGAAGGTTTGGATAAGCTCGGGGGGGACAAGCCAGGGGCGCGGCGGCTTGGGCGCGGCACGTGCAAAACGTGTGCTCTAGCCGCGCTCTGGGCACGCACGGCACTCGTTCGACGAAGTGCCAGGGCGGCCAAACCTGCTTGGATGCCAATACAAATCAACAGACCTAGGTTAGAGGTAGCTAGGAGGTTAGTGGACATGGCTGCTAGGTCAGGGGTTCAAGTCCACAATGTGATCTAAAAACTATGCCAACACTGGCCATGCACACAAGGTGCTCGACAGAATGCCATGGGCATAAGTGCATCTCTTATGGTGGCCAAAATCTCCAGAAACATGCTAGTGCAAGTTTTGCAAATCTTCAGTTCTGGACAGAAAATGCAGGCATTGATTCATGAACCAAAGATATCCCAATGTGCCCACTCTTCAGGACATAAGGGTTTTGCAAGAAGGGCTGTAAGCATGAGGAAGCTCAAGGGCACTAGAGCAAAATAAACTAGGGTTGCAGTGCAAACTACAAAACTGGACCAGAATGAAAATGAGGTTGGTTCACTTAAATTTTCCAAAGTACCTAAGTGGTTTTTTGCATAAAGTTGAAGAACATCCCATAATTTTGGTGGAAGCATAAAAGGAATTTAAAGGGGTTGTAGTGCAAACTTGCCCTCTGGATCAGATTTGAAAATCTGGTGTGGAGCTCAAAATATTAAAAGAAATAAATATATTCCTGCATAAAAGTGACTTAACAACATCGCATGACATCTCCAATTTTAGGTTGGAATTTTAAATAAATTAATCAAGTGGTTGCAGTTCAAATGGGACCCTAAAACTAAGGGAGAACATTTTTAGAGAGAAGAAAATTAGGTAGACAATTACATAATTAATTCTACTGATATAAGAAAATTTTAAGGAGTGAATATGAGAGTCTAACATTAATTGGAAAGTTTTCACTTGAGGTGAAAACTCCAACATACAAGGGAAGGGACGGTCCTGAAATCTAAAGGAGCATCCAGGAAAAGAAAATTTTAATTCCTGGCAAAATTTTAATTAATAAAACATGGTCAAATTTTTGGGGTGTTACAGTGGGTTAGGCCTTTAATGTATTGGCATTCACTTGGTTTTCTGCTAATTAGCATGGCAACAAATTGTCTCGAAAACAGATTAGGTTCACTAGTCGTCAACCCGTGCATTCGCACGGGCTAGACTACAACAGTGAGTGTGAATTAGAATTTTATGTCCTAATTAATTAAACTCATTAGATGGCCTTCTTGGACCGCCTCTCAATTTACTCTGATATTAAAATTTTCCTAAATCATAACTTTGTAGAGAACAACCAGTGAGGAATCTAACTATTAGTATGATATTGTAGATGATAACAATTCTTCAAATAAACATGGTCAAATTAGAAAATTTGAGTTAATACAATATTAACATTGGAAGTAAATGAATGTGAGTTATTATTTATTTTATCGATATTTAAACTAAACTCTTGGTGATAGTAATATCTAATCTTATCATCTTCATGTAATAGCTTGCTTTACAATAATCATTATCCTACACTTTCTTTGACAAATTATGCCGACAAATGGTACACAAATATAATTTATCGGCAACATTAGAAACTCCACAAACTACTTAGCATTCAAAAATTGAACATAAAAATGTCATATTTGTTAAAATGCAGTATGGAATCTAGCTTTCTAGAATTTTCTCAATTACAAAATCATTTTTTCTTCTCCAACACTATGCAAATTGTCGTGCATATCACTTCCCCCTGGTTTGTATGTACAAACATATTTATATATGTAGCAGAATAAGAAAGGTGACTGTATAATTGTAAGGTAGTCATAACATCTATTTTGGACATACATAGTTCATGGGATATCCAAATCCCTCATTAACATTAAAATTAATTTTCATGACTTTCATGTGTTCCGTTGATCTGTCCTACATAAGTAGCTAATACATCGATGTCTTATAATTGAAAATTTGTTAATATATTACCAAAGCTGTAAATCATGTTGATAATTCTAATGTACAGATTTTCATCATCCGAAGAACCATGTTGCTTACCTAAAACTTTGGTCCCATCTAATGTACACATTTCATGACCACAATGAAAGTAGTTGCCAAGAAAATCTAAATATTTGCAATCATGTCTACCATCATTCTTGGATCTATGGTCTAAACTTGTGTATCTTGTGCTTTTTAGAACACTTGTGATAGTCATATGACAAACTGTTAATATATATATATTTCTAATTATAAAGGTTAAATAGTCTACTTGTGATGTAGTTGGAAAGTCTTGTTCTCATTATCCTTATAAAGATCACCCAGAATTTTATTTTTGTAGAACAATGAAATAGAAGAACAAAGAACGTCAATGTTGTCCTTCTATTTCGCTGCTATCTTGTATCCATCTGGTTTAAAAAACTCTAGGAGAAAATTTTGTCAAAAAGTAATAATCACTGTATCAAACCTATTGCTTGCATTTGGACAGGCTCCTTCTAGACTCGGGACCATGACTTGATGCACTTTGACTATGACAGAGGCGCAGATCAGTACGCCTGAAACAACCACTTGTGCACCGTTTCGTACGACTTCGTCTCCATGTACGTCAAGGACAAAGAAGGTCGGGTCATGATCACTGTGGAAAATCGATTGTATAGGTTAGCAATTTAGAGGAAAACTACATGAGAATTCTAGTAGGGTCAAACTTTCAACATGAGAAGAAGAATAACTTGCGGTAGATCAAATATGTCATAATCAGACCATGTTCTGAAGGATAACATATCTTGTGCAAATACTATTTTTCATATTTAGATTTTTCATCTATGTTAGATTTTATATCATCCATATACGCTGCCAAACGAATTTTACATAGATTCCAATTCCGTGTAATTGGAGAGATAAATGTCATAGTGGAAGATATATAGATCAGTAGAAAGATATGTTTATATTGCACCAATCAATACTAAACTGTGGGCTTCGAACGTCCTAGCTTGTTAATCTCGTATCACCACTGTACAATGCATGCATCAATGACATGCATGATATTTATGCTACAGACATGGACGTGAGCCTGGTATTGAAGCTGCTTCTAGGCTGCCACATATCCTGTGTCGCGAGCGATGGGGCTACTCCTGCCCGAACACGCAGCAACTGCCACAAAGTAAGAGAAACGGAAATCCGGTAACTCACACTGATAAAGCTTGAATAATCAAATGAAATATTGAAATAATGCAAGCTGTAAATTGTGTTATATATTTCTGATGTACCTGTTGTGGTGTACCCTCCATAGACCAACCTACACATACTTCAACATGCACATGCAGCAGTATTGCACAGTTAAAATTGCTGTGTACATTACGATTAGAAGCCTCAATATGCATGTATGAAGCTGGCTTCGGAAACACGGGTCCGGCAGCGCTGACCTGAACAATTCCAAGTTGTCTCATGCCCATGACCCAGACCGCTAGGCCTCCGGTTCTATGGCTCTCTGAGGGCATAAATTATTTTATATAGTGCATATACTATTCTGTAAAAAAAGAAAGGAAGGAAGTACACGAATTAGAACTCAGAAAAAAGATTAACGAACATAAGAACTGAAACATATCGTACCATCTTGAGGGGTCTCAGTTTTAATAGCAGTTTTCCTCCTCAAATGAGACAATAGCATAGGCTGCAGTACAGTACTTTTTCTAGGAATTTTCTTCGGAATCCATCATAAGTTACTCCTGTCTGTCTCTGATGTGAAGAACATAGAACCAAGCATGCACATCGGTCTGCTAACCTAGAAATTGGATGCCTTAACATGAGTCATTCTGCCATGCATTCAACCACATACAATGTATACTCTCATCATGCGGGCCTTGCCTAAGCCTTCGTCTAAGTGTCAAGGGCCTGCAATTGGGGCACTACGAGATGGGTTGAAAGCGTTTGGGTCTTTTTGATTGATGATGGCCATCGGTATGATCAATGCGATTCTACGCTAGTTTCCCAGCCTCAATCTAATCTGTCATGTGCGTGCTTAAGTATCAAAGGTAATGAATTCCGTTTGCACATATAGCTGATTGAATTATCTTAATTTTTCTGCAGGTCATAGCATGTAGCGCCCAGCAACTTTTCTCCCAGCGGATCTCCTCATATTAAGTTAAATACACGAAGCAGGTAGATGCATCCATCCATGCTTTTATCCATCGGATGATAAGGGGCAGAATAAGCTACGTATAAAGGAAAGGTAAGAATGTATGGGTGGGAGGAATCGAGGAAATCTTGCTCATGCTGCCGGGAAACCACACATATTATCGCTAGCGTATTACACATGGTGCCATGGATCTTCATGTCCTCTATGTCTTCTCAGGCAGAATATGCTAACACAGAGACATATGGTGGAGAATCGCCGGTCATCGGGCTGTAGATGTATAGACAAAACATCAAGGGTCAACTTGCTGAAGGCATATGGCGGCCACCATGGCATTGTGCACGACGCATGGGGAGAAAAGCCTACCCATGATTGATCTCTTTTGTTTGGCTGATTGAAATAGAAGGCTTAGGGCATCCAGGGTAGCAGCATACATGGTGCCTGAGTAGAGCCCGTATTGATCGAAGGCTTGGGGCGGCCATGGCGGCGGCGTACTTGGAGAGTGAGGAGAAGAGCCCCCATGGATCGATCTATTTTTGTTTGGCCTATTGAGATAGATGGGGCTGATCGAGAGGAGAGAAGAGAATCGTGAGAGATTGGGAGAGGGCAGGCCCCACCAAATTTCTTTTTTCTATGGAATTTTTGTAACGTGGGAGTTTCTAGGATTGATCTACATCATAATAACTCGGCCCCACCAGATTAACGGCTCCTAATTACTGATTAACGTGGGAATTCCTTGGGAGTCTCTAATTAGTATAGGTATAGATGGTAAGTAAAATAGTAAAAAAAAAACGACCTTGCAAACTAATTGAGAAAGACATAGAAAAGGAGAGTTGAACATACAAATGTGTGTAGTTAAGATATAAGATAGAGTTAAGAGAAACCATGGACAGTTTAAAATTTTGATAACTCAAAGAAGGTTTGACAGTCTAGTGACAATAATATGAACTGAAATTGTGCTTATAAAAATATCAGGCCGAAGTAATGCTAAGAAATGCATAAGTGTCACTCAAAGGTGCATGTCGATCCATTTCTTGTTCAATATTGCTGCCCATATGTTTCGTGTACATCAAGTGATTTTTCATACAGGCTTTTACAAAAAATCATTAATGAGACATTCTGGTCTCTTATAGCAAGGTAAACTTTTAAGAGCAGACTGATTGAAATTTTGAATTGAAACTATGAAAATACACATGTAAGTAGATGTGAACTCAAGTTGTTTCTTTGACACAACTATACATGTAGATGATTCGGTATATTTATTTTGGGTTTTAAATTTAGCTATATCTCCAAACCTGCACAAACTTGTCGACAGGGAACATAAAAATTTGTACGTCTGTTATGCTGTATCAAAATTTACCAAATACTAAATCATTTTATAAGCTATTGCACAACAGTAATACACGTGTGTGGGTGACATGTGCTTGAAGAGGCATCCATGGCCTTGAAACAATGATGATGCGTATGTTTTGCAAAAAAGTGAAATTCATAATTTTAAGGCATTCGGAATAAATTGTGTTTTTTCTCATTAACTGAAGAGATGTGTACCTATCTAATAGTGTGGCTTACTCTGTAGGTATCCCATGAGATGTTTCAAAAACTTACAAAGCAACTTCATAACGGATCAATCGTAGATTAAATCATTTACCCATGTAATGTACACACTTTAGAATCTCCTGTGGGTCAGAAAGCATATTTATGGTCAACAGCCATATTGCTTCTTGATTCATTACTAATGATGCTACTGAATATAATATGGTAGTCATGAACTTGTAGACCCTGTCATTGCCGGAAATTAAAACCTGAAGTGACCAAAACAGTGGATCAGCTTGTACATCTTTACAACACTCAGAAATTTATAATGTTGGTCTACTATATACGAAAACTAATTTTATCACAAATCTATTATCATAGTTCCGCCTTTCTAATTTTAAAAAAATAATGAATTTTACTGCACAAAGTTAGAACGTTACAGTGTTGTACTTCAAAAGGTAGAGATGCAGAGAATAGAAACAATAGTGTAGAAACGAAAAAAATATACAATTGAAAGCATTTATAAGAGCTGGTGTTAACAACTTTCATAACCAACAAAACCATAATGCATCAAGAGTTCTAGGTGTGCTAGCTTTCATCAGATAAAACGTGTTTTAACTTACATAATATTTAATTTGGCGATTAGTACAATTTGGTACGTGAGCATGCGGAAGCACATAATCTGCAGGTGTCCTCATTGCATCGTTCAATGTTTAGAAACTATAGGACAAACCTAGCACCGGAGTGCATCTAGTGTGGGGCGAGACGTCAGCAAGAGACAAACAGCGACGTAGTTCGCCATGGTGCAGTCCATTCGCAGCAATGCCATGCACGCACATATATCTTATTCTGCAGCCGGCATATGCATGGACGGATTGGTGATGTTTGAACTACATCAGGTATGCCTAGTACAATCAGGCTCATTGCTTCCGTATATTGATTCGTAGGATAATAACTGGAAGAAAGGACCAACCTCTAGATTGCTAGTTGAAGAAGAGCTAAACATAGTACAAGATAGATGTTCCAGCAGATTTATTTTTAACAGCCTTTAGCCTGTACGCCCCCCTCAGCCAAGTAGGTGTCGTGGAAAGTCATATGACATGGTACTTCTATGGAAGTTATAGATGCGATGAAGCCGGCACCAATTCCTACACAAACCAATCGGGGATCTAGAGGGGACTCTAGATTCAGATGTTCGTCAAGTGCCCATGCCGGTGCTCATAGAATTTGATGGACATCTACACAAACTAATTCGAGACCTAAAGGAAACCTAGGTTTAGATATATATAAGTCATGCCCCACGGTACTTTAGGCTTGGAAGTTTGGGGCCTGTTGATCTTACCAGTGGCACTTGAATTGCCCGATCGAAACCCAAGCAAGAGGAAAGTGGCGATGAAGGTGGAGTAGGAGGGCCGGAGGAGACGGCTTGGAGAGGAAGCAGAACCCCGCAGAAAGGAGAGATCTGAACGACTGCTGTGACGTAGCATTAGCGTGAGAAGGAAAATAATCGGAGTAGTAGTATTGAGACTCGTCTAATAAAAGGTATATTGGCTTGTTTTTTTACGAGGAAAAAGTATATTGGCTAGCTTTAGCGTTTTTTGTGTGTGTTGAATGCAACGAAACAAATAGCGCGCTATTTCGGCGTTTAAACTTCGTTATAGCATATTCGAGGGTGTCACGTTACGTTTTAGCCATTTTACACGCTATGCCGCTATTCATGTTATAGCGTGCTATAACGACGCTAAACGTAAAAACGTTTTAGCGTTTTTAGCATGGAGCGATAGAAACACAGTAGAAACTCAGCCAATAGCAGCCCATCGGGCATCGGCCCAATGCAACGCAACAGTAGGCCCATCTAGGATGGAAATATTGCACTTTTCTGGACGAAAACAAGAAAAATTCTCTTAAGCGCATCTAATGTCATAATGTGTACATCAGCGGTATGCATGTATAGCTCCTAGACAAAATTTTAGACGTTGAAATCCTTAATTTCTATGATATATTTGGCATTTTTTTCAAAACGCTATTTCGAATATAGCACGCAAATAGCACGCAATAACTTGTATAGCATTTGGAGAAGGGCCACACTATTTTAGATAGCGCGCTATTTTTTTCGTTGGTTGAATGTCATGATGCAAGGCTGGAGCCTTATTCCATTATAGTTACATAATGGCAAAGGTGGGTAATTTTTTCACTTAAACCATATCGACGGTTATGAAAGTTTAGCTTATTAAATGAAGGGTCGGATATTTCTGATTATTGTGGTAATTTCTAGCTATTTATGAATTTTCTGGTTAACCCGTCAAATACCTTTTATATATAATAGATGCTATTTAAATTTTGGCCGAATTTCAAATTTTACCCAAAATTCAAATTTGACCCAACATTCAAATTAAAATTTGTTTAATATGTGGTATTGATGGTACAATGCTTTAATATTAGTCATATATGCATGTTAAGCGATCAATCCGGGCACTTATTGTTGATGTGAAACACTAGTCATGATAAATGTGCTCCGAAACTAGGCTAAACACCCCATTCCTAAGCAAAAAATAATAATCTACCTTTTATAAATGGGCCAAAAAATCAAAACTTGACATCTAGTGTGGAAATATAGGGTCCATGTCAAATATAGCATCATTTGGATAAACTATAACAAGCCTAGCCCAAACCCTAGCTTGAATCCCATGCAACTCGTTCATGATAGCTATGTTTTGTAAAAGGTTTTTCATGAAGATACCCATAGACCAAGTTTCTTATTTTTTCCAGCAACTCACTCACATAATATGATGATGGGTGAAAGTTTCATATTTTTATGATTTTTTTGAATTAGTTATGCTCAACCCTAGTTTGAATCCCATGCAACCTCGTTCATGATACCTATGTTTTGTGAAGGGGTTTCCATGAAAATACCCATAGACCAAGTTTGTTATTTTCCCTAGCAACTCACTCACATAAAATGATGTTGGGTGCAAGTTTCAAATTTTTATGATTTTTTTGCATTAGTTATGCTCAACCCTACCCCTGAAAACCCTCTCAAAACCCCTCATAACCCCATCTGAAACCCCACATCCTTCTGAGTGCTCGATCTCTGATAGTGAACGGTCTAGATCAGGCGCTAGGGCCACGTCACTAACTCGCGTGATGCTTTGTGATTGGCTGCATTCGACAAAGCTGGATAACCCCCCTCTTCTCTGGATCACTTGATCACTTCCACGTCAGCGATCCACGAGCTATGCTCCTGTTTTTTTAGAGGATGCAGTGCCATGCAGTAGCCATTTGCTCTTGCCCATAGTTTTTTATGCTGCGACGAGTGGGCTAGCCATTGGGATCTGGTAAATGAAGCCCACCCGTTAGACCTTCGGACCGAATGTTGCCCTCCCCTAGCCAGGCCCTAGCCAGCAATACGTCTCCAACATATCTATAATTTTAGATTGTTCCATCTTATTATATATTCTGTTTTGGATGTTTAATGGGCTTTATTATACACTTTAATATTATTTTTGGGACTAACCTACTAACCCAAGGCTCAGTGCAAATTGTTGTTTTATGCCTATTTCAGTGTTTAGCGGAAAAAGAATATCAAACAGAGTCCAAACGGAATAAGACCTTCGTGAGAGTTATTTTTGGAGCGATATCAACACAGAAGACTTGGAGTACATGAGCGCAGGGGCGCGCCTAGGGGGGTAGGCATGCCCCCACCCTCGTGGGCCCCCCTCTGGCTCCCCTAACGTGCCTCTTCAACCTATATATACTCGCATACCCTGAAAACATCGATGACAACAACGAATTCCTAATTCCACCGTCGTAACCTTCTGTACCCGTGCGATCCCATCTTGGGGACTGTTCCGGAGCTCCACCGAAAGGGACATCGGTCATGGAGGGCTTCTACATCAACACCATAGCCTCTCCGATCAATTGTGAGTAGTTTACAACAGACCTTCGGGTCCATAGTTATTAGCTATATGGCTTCTTCTCTCTCTTTGGATCTCAATACAAAGTTCTCCTCGATCTTCGAGGAGATCTATTCGATGTAATTGTTTTTGTGGTGTGTTTGTCGAGATCCGATGAATTGTGGGTTTATGATGAAGATTATCTATGAACAATATTGGATTATTTTCTGAAATCTTCTATGTATGATTTAAATATCCTTGCAAGTCTCTTGGAATTATTGGTTTGGTTTGGCCTACTAGATCTATAGTTCTTGCAATGGGAGAAGTGCTTGGCTTTGGGTTCAATCTTGCGGTGTCCTTTCCCAGTGACAGCAGCGGCAGCAAGGCACGTATTGTATTGTTTCCATCGAGGATAAAAAGATGGGGTTTATATCATATTGCTTGAGTTTATCCCTCTACATCATGTCATCTTGCTTAAGGCGTTACTCTGTTCTTATGAACTTAATACTTTAGATGCATGCTGGATAGCGGTCGATGTGTGGAGTAATAGTAGTAGATGCAGAATCGTTTCGGTCTACTTGTCAAGGACGTGATGCCTATATACAATGATCATGCCTAGATATTCTCATAACTATGCGCTTTTCTATCAATTGCTCGACAGTAATTTGTTCACCCACCATAGAAATCTGCTATCTTGAGAGAAGCCACTAGTGAAACCTATGGTCCCCGGGTCTATCTTTATCATATTAGTTTCCCTTCAACTTGCCAATTTCTTTCGCCGTTGCTTTACTTTGCATTATTTACCTTTTCTATGTACCAAAAATACCAAAAATATTATCTTATCATATCTATCAGATCTCACTTTTGTAAGTGACCGAGAAGGGATAGACAACCCCTTTTGTCGCATTGGCTGCAATGTTCTTATTTGTTTGTGCAGGTACGATGGACTCGCGCATGGTCTCCTACTAGATTGATACCTTGGTTCTCAAAAACTGAGGGAAATACTTATGCTACTGTGATGCATCACCCATTCCTCTTCGAGGGAATACAACGCAAGCTCGAGAAGTAGCAAGAAGAATTTCTGGCACCGTTGCCGGGGAGATCTACGCACAAGTCACATACCAAGTACCCATCACAAACTCTTATCCCTTGCATTACATTATTTTCCATTTGCCTCTCGTTTTCCTCTCCCCCACTTCACCTTCGCCTTTTTTCCGGTCGCCTTTTCTGTTTGCTTGTGTTGCCATGTGCCCTCTATTAGCTTGCATCTTCGCTTGCTAAATTATGTATCCTCATCCACTTGCTAATCTTTTTAAGAGATCCAATTATCATGAACCAAATTCTAGTGAGCTGCGTGCACTAAATTATCTTTATGAGGCTTTTCTTGAAATTCGTGAGTCCAGAAATTGTGATGAAGTGTTGAAAGAAGAAAATTGTGAAGTGGTTCATGATACGTCTCTAATGTATCTATAATTTTTGATTGTTCCATGCTATTATATATTCTGTTTTGGATGTTTAATGGGCTTTATTATATACACTTCTATATTATTTTTGGGACTAACCTACTAACCCAAGGCCAAGTGCAAATTGCTGTTTTTTTGCCCATGCCAGTGTTTCACATAAAAGGAATATCAAACGGAGTCCAAACGGAAAGAAACCTTCGGGAGAGTTATTTCTGGAACAATATCAACGCGAAAGACTTGGAGTACATGCCAGGAAGCGAGGAGGTGGCCATGAGGGCAAGAGCGCGCCCCCACCCTCATGGGCCACCTGTTGTCCCCCCGACGTGCCTCTTCAGCCTATATATACTCTCATACCCCGAAAACATCGAGGCAACAGACGTAACCCTAGTTCCACCGCCACAACCTTCTGTTCCCGTGAGATCTCATCTTGGGGCCTGTTCCGGAGCGCCGCCGGAGGGGGCATGGACAACGGAGGGCTTCTACATCAACACCATAGCCTCTCCGATGAGTTGTGAGTAGTTTACCATAGACCTTCGGGTCCATAGCTATTAGCTAGATGGCTTCTTCTCTCTCTTTGGATCTCAATACAAAGTTCTCCTCGATCTTCTAGGAGATCTATTCGATGTAATCTTTTTGCGGTGTGTTTGTCGAGATCTGATGAATTGTGGGTTTATGATCAAGATTATCTTTGAACAATATTCGATTCTTTTCTGAAATCTTTTATGTATGATTGTAATATCCTTGCAAGTCTCTTCGAATTATTGGTTTTGTTTGGCCTACTAGATCTATAGTTCTTGCAATGGGAGAAGTGCTTGGCTTTGGGTTCAATCTTGCGGTGTCTTTTCCCAGTGACAGCAGGGGCAGCAAGGCCCATATAGTATTGTTGCCATCGAGGATAAAAAGATGGGTTTTTTTATCATATTGCTTGAGTTTATCCCTCTACATCATGTCATCTTGCTTAAGGCGTTACTCTGTTCTTATGAACTTAATACTCTAGATGCATGCTGGATAGCGGTCGATGTGTGGAGTTATAGTAGTAGATGCAGAATCGTTTCGGTCTACTTGTCACGGACGTGATGCCTATATACAATGATCATACATAGATATTATCATAACTATGCGCTTTTCTATCTATTGCTCGATAGTAATTTGTTCACCCACCGTAGAATTCTGCTATCATGAGAGAAGCCACTAGTGAAACCTATGGCCCCCGGGTCTATTCTCGTCATATTATTTTCTCGTCAACTAGCCAATTTCTTTCGCCATTGCCCTACTTCCCCTTATTTACTTTTTCTCTATACACAAAATACCAAAAATATTATCTTATCATATGTATCAGATCTCACTCTCGTAAGTGACCGAGAAGGAATTGACAACCCATTTTATCGCGTTGGCTGCAAGGTTCCTATTTGTTTGTGCAGGTGCGAGGGTCTCGTGCGTGGTCTCCTTATGGATTGATACCTTGGTTCTCAAAAACCGAGGGAAA
This sequence comes from Secale cereale, assembly GCA_902687465.1. NCBI lineage: Eukaryota > Viridiplantae > Streptophyta > Magnoliopsida > Poales > Poaceae > Secale > Secale cereale. Next base: position 809,123,955 of record LR738715.1, on the reverse strand, counting down.
TACTTACGCTAATGTGCTGCATCACCCTTTCCTCTTCGAGGGTATACAACGCAAGCTCGAGAAGTAACAGTTCACGATAGCTCTTTTATTGAAAAACATGATTACAGTGATACTATTGTAAATTCTATTAATGTCAATTGTGTTAATGATATGCAAAACCCTAAGCTTGGGGATGCTAGTATTGCTATGTCCACTACTTGTTGTAATGATCATGATTGGGGTGATTCTTCTTATGATCTTGAAAATTTATTTAAACCCCATGATAAATATGAGATTGATAATAATGTTTGCAATAATATTGAGAGTGGATTTGGAAGAGTGTCAACTTTAGATCCCACATATTTGGAGAATGTTCAATCTTATGAAATTTTTGATAAAAGTGGGTTTGTAGAGGTCACGACTTTAGTTAATGTTGATCCCACTAGTTTGGAAGAGTGTCAACTTCGTATGCATGTGGATCGTGTTGAGAATATGTTTTGTGATAGCTATATTGTCGAATTTGCTTATGATCCTACTTGCAATTATTATGAGAGAGGAAAGTATGGTTTTTAGAAATCTTCATGTTACTAAATTACCTCTCTTCATGTTGAGATTGATCTTGTTTCCTTCTTCTTCCTTGCATATGTTAGATCTTGCTTGTCTTGCTAATTTGTTTTCCTATAAAATGCCTATGCATAGGAAGTATGTTAGACTTAGATGTGATTTTCACATGCTATATGATGCTTTGTTTGTGCTTCAATTCTTATCTTTCATGTGAGCATCATTGAATTATCAAGCCTATCTTAATGGCTATAAGGAAAGAGCTTTTTGGGAGGTAGACCAAATGTTATTTTCTTTGTTTTTGCTTCTGTTTAGGAATAAATATTGTATCTAGCTTCTGTTTTGATGTGGTTGTGTGTTTTATATAGTGTTTGTGCCAAGTAGAACCTTTGGGAAGACTTGTGTAAAGTTTATGCGATCATGCTGTAAAAAATAGAAACTTTAGCGCTCACGAGATTGGCTACATTTATTACTGTAGAGTTCTTTTTAGTTGATTATTTTTGCAAATAATTAATAGACAAATTCCTCACGTCCACCAATTTATTTCAATTTTTTTTGAGTTACATAAGTATTCGGAAGTTACAGATTGCCATAGACTATTCAGTTTTTCACAGATTCTGTATTTCGTGTGTTGTTTGCTTATTTTGATGAATCTATGAGTAGTATCGGTGAGTATGAATCATAGAAAAGTTGGAATACAGTAGGTTTAACACCAATATAAACAAAGAATGAGTTCATTACAGTACCTTTGAGTAGTGGTTTGTTTTCTTATACGAACGGAGCTTACGAGATTTTTGGCTATGTTTTGTGTTGTGAAGTTTTCAAGCTTTGGGTAAGGATTTGATGGACTATTGAACAAAGAGTGGCAAAAGCCTAAGCTTGGGGATGCCCAAGGCACCCCAAGGTAAAATTCAAGGAAAACCACAAGCCTAAGCTTGGGGATGCCCCGGGAAGGCATTCCCTCTTTCGTCTTCATCTATCGATAACCTTACTTGCGACTATATTTTTATTCACCACATGATATGTGTTTTGCTTGGAGCGTCATTTATAATTTGAGTCTTTTCTTTTTATCGTACCACAATCATCCTTGCTGGACACACCTTTTGAGAGAGATACACATTAATTGGAATTTATTATAATACTCTATGTGCTTCATTTATATCTTTGTTTCCTTTGTTGAGCTTTCATATACTTATAGCTCTAGTGCATCCGTTGCATAGCAATCCCTACTCACTCACATTGATATCTATTGATGGGCAACTCCATAGCCCATTGATACGCCTAGTTGGTGTGAGACTATCTTCCTCTTTTCTCTTCTCCACAACCACCACTCTATTCCACCTATAGTGCTATATCCATGGCTCACTCTCCTGTATTGCGTGAAAGTTGAAAAGTTTGAAAAAATTGAAGTGTGAAACTATTGCTTGGCTAAAATCGGGGTTGTGCATGATTTAAATATTTTGTGTGATGAAGATAGAGCATAGCCAGACTATATGATTCTTGTAGGAATAACTTTCTTTGGCCATGTTATTTTGAGAAGACATGATTGCTTTGTTAGTATGCTTGAAGTATTATTATTCTTATGTCAATATTAAACTTTTCTCTTGAATCTTTCGGATCTGAACATTCATGCGACAATAAAGAAAATTAAATTAAGAAATATGTTGGTTAGCATTCCACATCAAAAATTCTATTTTTATCATTTACCTACTCGAGCACGAGCAGGAATTAAGCTTGGGGATGCTTGATACGTCTCCAACGTATCTATAATTTTCGATTGTTCCATGCTATTATATATTCTGTTTTGGATGTTTAATGGACTTTGTTATACATTTTTATATTATTTTTGGGACTAACCTACTAACCCATGGCCCAGTGCAAATTGCTGTTTTTTTGCCTATTTTAGTGTTTCGTAGAAAAGGAATATCAAACAGAGTCCAAACGGAATGAAACCTTTGGGAGAGTTATTTTAGGAACGATATCAACACATAAGACTTGGAGTACATGTCAGGAAGCAAGAGAGGCGGCCACGAGGGCGGGGGCGCGCCCCCACCCTCGTGGGCCCCCTGTGGCTCCCCTAACGTGCCTCTTCAGCCTATATATACTCCCATACCCTGAAAACATCGAGGACGACAACAAAACCCTAATTCTACCGCCGTAACCTTCTGTACCCATGAGATCCCATCTTGGGGCCTTTTCTGGAGCTCGACCAGAGGGGGCACCGATCACGAAGGGCTTCTACATCAACCCGATAGCCTCTCCGATGAGTTGTGAGTAGTTTACCACGGACCTTCGGGTCCATAGTTATTAGCTATATGGCTTCTTCTCTCTCTTTGGATCTCAATACAAAGTTCTCCTTGATCTTCGAGGAGATCTATTCGATGTAAATCTTTTTGCGGTGTGTTTGTCGAGATCCGATGAATTGTCGGTTTATGATCAAGATTATATATGAACAATATTGGATTTTTTCTTGAAATCTTTTATGTATGATTCAAATATCCTTGCAAGTCTCTTCGAATTATCGGTTTGGTTTGGCCTACTAGATTTATAGTTCTTGCAATAGGAGAAGTGCTTGGCTTTGGGTTCAATCTTGCGGTGTCCTTTCCCAGTGACAGCAGGGGCAGCAAGGCATGTATTGTATTGTTGACATTAAGGATAAAAAGATGGGGTTTATATCATATTGCTTGATTTTATCCCTCTACATCATGTCATCTTGCTATAGGCGTTACTATGTTCTTATGAACTTAATACTCTAGATGCATGCTGGATACCGGTCGATGTGTGGAGTAATAGTAGTAGATGTAGAATCGTTTCGGTCTACTTGTCACGGATGTGATTCCTGCATACAATGATCATGCCTAGATATTCTCATAACTATGCGCTTTTCTATCAATTGCTCGACAGTAATTTGTTCACCCACCGTAGAATTCTGCTATCATGAGAGAAGCCACTAGTGAAACCTATGGCCCCCGGGTCTATCTTTATCATATTAGTTTCCTGTCAACTTGCCAATTTATTTCGTTGTTCCTTTACTTTGCATTATTTACATTTTCTCTATACCAAAAATATTATCTTATCATATCTATCAGATCTCACTTTTGTAAGTGACCGAGAAGGGATTGACAACCCCTTTTATCGCGTTTGCTTCAAGGTTCTTTTTTGTTTGTGCAGGTACGAGGGACTCGTGCGTGGTCTCCTACTGGATTGATACCTTGGTTCTCAAAAATTGAGGGAAATACTTACGTGTTACTATGCCGCATCACCCTTTCCTCTTCGAGGGAATACAACGCAAGCTCGAGAAGTAGCAGCCAGTAGGCTACATTGCCATGCATGCATGCACGGGTGGCACACGCAGAGAAAACGGGGCATGCGTGTCTCCTTGACCCACGACGGCACAGACGCGTGCGGGACATAGCAGCATGGCAATTAATACAGGGCATTGATGCACAGAATAGAAGAACGGGCAGGCGTGACCCCTTGACCCACGATCGACGGCACAAACCCGTCGCAGCCTGGCTATTGATCCAGCGTTTGATGGCAGCCATGGTTTCCCACGCTCGTGTACACATTTCCATGGCGCGCCAGCAAACGCCGCCCGCTCATTACTTCCACCCGGTGAAACCACGCCGCACTTGGGTTATTTAAGCCCCGTCTTCCTCTCCCTCCTCATCCATACCACCAACCCCATCCTGTCCTCCTTCTTCCTTCTTCTCCACAAATCAAACCCTATCGAGCCACCATGCAGTACAACGGCCCAACCTACCGCTTCCCCCCAACCATGCCGGAAAGGCTCTACCCGGCCGGAGTCTACATAGAGAGAACCCTTAGGGTTTGGGCGATCTCAAGGTGGAGGGGCGCAAGGGAGTTAAGGGAGTTCTTCCTTGCGGCTGGCTTCCGCCACCTCCCCCGTGGCTCTCCATGGATGTTCCATGTTGAGGCGGTCAATCACAATGGCGTTGTGGTTGGGCTCATCGCTACATTCACCAACCTCTTGGACACCTTCCACCTCCTCGGGCGAGTGTTTTGGTGTGGGTGTGAGTTTATAGCTTTCACCACCCATAACATCTTCACCGACTTCAACAGCATCTTCGCCAACTACGGCGTTATGCACATGCTCCCATACCCCATCAACAACGGGGAGGAGTTAAGGGCACCCGGAGGAGCGAGGTGGCGTTCACCTAGAGGAGGAGAAGGATAAGAACCCGCGTTTGGTGCCCACCGATCTATCTAGCTAGCTAGCTATATATCTATCGTATTATTATTTCAAGTTGTAAACGTTATGCTACTATTATTAAGTTGTATTAGCATTTGAAGTTGTAAGGCTATCGTGGAACTATGGCTTGTAATCGTTATGCTACTATATAATCGTTATGCTACTATATATATTGTGGTTTCGTGCTATTATTTGTAGATTGATATGGGTTGTTCTTGCTATTATTTGTGTATTGCTATGGGTTGCTATGGGCCCGGGTGGCTAGACCCAAATCACCATACACACCATCTTCACAATATTGGCCAAATCATGGGTCATGACCCAAACTATGGACATGTGCAACTAGGATCCCCATGCAAACCCACCATGGACATGCAACTAGGACATGCAAACCCACCATGGACATGCAACTAATTTACTTCATGCAAGCATGCAACTGATTTAGTTCATGGAACCGTAGGCATGCATAAAAACAATCATAAAAGAGTAGTGGACAAGCAACAAATATGTAAAGCAAAAAATGTTACAACACATACATGTGTTCATGCATCCATGCACAAATGGATCTTCCTATCCTCCTTAAAATTGATTCAAAAAATTAATTGAATCATTTTTAAGGTGGATACATACATTAAATTTAGTGCATGAAGTATAGTGCATCAAAAAAATGATCCATCACAAAATTTAGTGCAAGAAAAAGGCCAAAGTAAAAACAAGTAACATTTTATTTGCCAAAGTTAGAGGCATATTTGCTGAAGCAGCATTTTATTTTGAGGTTTAATCGAAGCATTTTTGCCTCAACATGGCTGCCTCTATGCTATAAAAAAGGGCTGGTGACCCTACGCGGGTGGGCTTGTGTCCATTTGCGGATGGTTATTATCTCACGGCCCAAAATCTATCCGGCAGCCCAGTTTTCTTTTTTACTAGAAACTGAATTTGGGTGTGTACTCTGTTAACTGAAGAACAAAAACAGAGGAAACAGAGCATGAACACTGAATAATTTGTGTTCCAAATTGCTGCTTCAATTCAGATAAATGAACTTGGCATGGCGCACAGATCCCATCCTCTACCCTAACAAGCCTAAATGCCCATTCTAATGACGGATGAACAACAGATAAAACAAAAACAGAGCAATGATACAACAATAGAACCACCCTGCCATGATATTTGCTTGCTTCTGCAAATCGATCATCTGCATTAAATGTTTCTTGATCTTCTTCAGTTCCTCGGTCAGTTCGGACTCCGCATGCAGTTTAGCATTGCGCGCATACATCACCATCGGCACGACTCTGCCCGCCCCTCCGCCCGAGCTCCCCATATTCTCCACAGCAATCGGCCGCAGCCCGCCCAAATTGAGCTCCCAGGTTGCGGCCCCGCTCGAATCAACGTAGCCCTCAAACTGTATCCTATCAACATATTCATCAATCCACTCGAAATGGTAACATTTCTTCAGGATCTCAAAACACCAACATGAACCCTAAATCCCAAATTCGAGGAGAAAAAACAAAATATGGAGAAATTAGAGCAAAAGACAGCGGGCTTAGAACTACGATCTAACCTTGCCATCCCTTCCTGCCATTGGTTTGCTCAAGCATCTCACAATTCCCGCCCAAGATTTCCATTGTCATCCTTCTTAGTGACCAGCCGTTTAAGAGGCTCTGGGAGTGGGCAATTAGGACACCTTGTGAGTAGCACTGGACCATACTGTCGCCATTTTGAGTGCGTGACGGAGGAGGTAGACATTTGTGCTAGGTCACCGGAGAAGAGAAAGATTGAGGAAAGGGGATGAATGGGCGGCGGCGGGCGGACGGGCACGGGCGCTCATCTCTTCTAGCTGCGAGGAGGTGGGTCCCGCGAGTAGACAAGTGGTGGGTCCCATGCTTACGTGGATAAGTGGTGGGTCCATCCCCCAAAAGCTAATGAGTGCATCAGTTGAGTTTAATAGCCATGTCGTGCGTGGGCTATTTACATGCTCAAAATTGTCGCACCACAGCCATTGGCTCGAACAACGTCGCACTCTTGCCAATTCACCTCAAATGTGTCGCACATGAGCTATTCGCCCATATCTAATGGATGGACGAGAAGCTCCTCGTCTATGTTACATTGGGAATAGTTGGTCATCATCTCGTCGAGAAGCTTCATGGCAGCACCAAGTGTAGTTGACATAAAAGTTCCTCCCGTGGCTGAATCTAACAAGTTCCGCGAGGTAAAGTTCAAGCCTGCATAAAAAGTTTGGATAACCATCCAAGTAGTCAAACCGTGAGTAGGGCAGTTCTTGATAAGAGATTCCATACGTTCCCAAGCTTGGGCAACGTGTTCATTATCCAATTGTTTAAAATTCATTATGTTACTTCTAAGTTGGATAATTTTAGCAGGTGGATAGTATTTTCCAATAAAAGCATCTTTGCACTTGTCCCATGAATCTATGCTATTTCTAGGCAAAGACTGAAACCAAATTTTAGCTCCTCCTCTCAAGGAGAAAGGAAAAAGCTTAAGCTTAACAATATTACCATCTATTTCTTGGTAGTTTTGCATATCACAAAGTTCAACAAAGTTGTTTAAGTGTAAAGCAGCATCATCTCCAGCACCGGAGAATTGATCTTTCATGACTAAGTTCAGTAAAGCAGGTTTAATTTCATACGAAGGTGCTGAAGTGGCAGGTGTAGTGATAGGTGTGCTGATAAAGTCATCATTGTTGTGACTAGTGAAGTCACACAACTTGGTGTTCTCGGTGGAACCCATAGTAGCAAGCAAGCAAGACAACTATTTTTGTGATTTTCGATAAAAAGGTACTAAAGGAAAAACTGAAAGGTAAACTAACAAGACTAAAAAGCAAAGGTAAAAGATAGCATGCAACTCCCCTATCCTGAAGAGTGGAGTCACCGGCAACGGCACCAGAAAAACTCCTTGATGGGCCGCTAACCCCTCGTTGGTTACCCCAAGTGGAAGGTGTAAGATGCAGTGTTGTGGAAGTTTTTCCCTTAGCAAAGATGCCAAGGATCGAATCCCCAGAGACTCCTAGGTTCAACAAGTAGGTGTCAACTGCTAACGGCGTCAGATATTAGCAATCAACGTGGAGCTGCACACAGATACAAATAACTTTGCTCCCAACGAGTACATAGAGGTTGTCAATCCCTCTGGCCTTGTAGTTCACAAAGGATTAAACGCAAATGATAGTAGTGATAGATAGTGTTTGCAATAGTAAATAATAACGAAAAGTAAATAGTGGATGTGATCAATGATGGTAATATGGACCGGAGTCTCATGATGTTCACTAGTGATGTCTCTCTCCCAAAAGACGATAAAACAACTATGTGAGGTAAACAAATTACAGCTGGGCAATTGACAGGACCACGAACGCAAACCAATGCTGACTACATTGCAATAAAGGTTGAGGTTCAAAGCATGGGCGGTACGCCAAAGTAAGTAGACCGAAATCTATCAATATCTACTACTAATCATCCACCTTGAGATATCTATCCAGAACATCTCGCTGGTATTAAGTTGCTAGTCCCACCCATAGTGTACACTCAATACAACAGACAACTGCATTAAAAGAACTTTGCGTAAAGTAAACAATCCTTGCACCCGCGGGCACAAGCACCATTGTTTTCCCCCTTGTGGCAACAGCACATCCCCTAGACTCATGTTTCTGTCACTCAAACTAGTCATCGAGGGGCATGAACCCACAATCAAGCATAACGTTCCCTCTTGGAGTCACTACCTACTACTTGGCCAAAGCAATAAATAACAACGGAGAACATGCAAGAATTACTTATGAACATAAATATAAAAGAGTTGAATCAAATATATTACTCAAGATCAATCTGAACATAATCTCATAATCCATCGGATCCCGGCAAACTCACATAGCAACAGCATAAGGATTACATAGGTGCCTCGATCATGTAGGGCAGCTCACGAGGACTAATTGGTGAAGCACAAGAATGGGAGGAGAACATCACATAGCTACTGGTCATGGACTCATGGTCCAAGGGAGACTACTCACGACTCATCCGGGAGGCGTCCATGGTGGTGGAGAAGCTCCCAGTGGTGATCCTCCCCTCCGGCTGGGTGCCGGGAAGAGTTCTCCTGGTGCTCCTGATCTTGGAAGCGGCGGCGGCGGCGGAACAGAGATGGGATCGCGAAAAGAGTTCCTGTTCTGAGGGTTTTGGGGGACGCTTTAAATATATGCCAAAGGGGGGCATCGGGGAAGCTTCGGGGGGCCCAGGCGCTGGGGCAATTGGTTGCTACGGGGGCGTTCCGTGAGGTGGCTAGTGATTGACTGAGGCTACGGAGGGGTTCGGGGCCTCCTTAAATAGGTGATCAAGGTCGGTTCGACGGTGGCCGAGGATAAGGACGACGGCGGCGGGACTATTGCATAGCAGGGGAGGTGGGGGCTGGCTGGCAGAGCTTGTAGAGGTACACGACGAAGTTGTGGATGAGCACGGCGGTCTGGGGTGCTCGGGGGCGCGCCAGGTGTCCTGTACGGCACCGACCACAGCAGGCGGCGGTGGCGGCTAGCTCCTGGCTTGCCGGAGACGTGGCGAGGCGCTGTGGTGCCTGTGAGAGAGTACGGTCGGGGCTTGGCTCTATGGTGCGAGCTGCAGAAGGTTTGGATAAGCTCGGGGGGGACAGGCCAGGGGCGCGGCGGCTTGGGCGCGGCACGTGCAAAACGTGTGCTCTAGCCGCGCTCTGGGCATGCACGGCACTCGTTCGACGAAGTGCCAGGGCGGCCAAACCTGCTTGGATGCCAATACAAATCAACAGACCTAGGTTAGAGGTAGCTAGGAGGTTAGTGGACATGGCTGCTAGGTCAGGGGTTCAAGTCCACAATGTGATCTAAAAACTATGCCAACACTGGCCATGCACACAAGGTGCTCGACAGAATGCCATGGGCATAAGTGCATCTCTTATGGTGGCCAAAATCTCCAGAAACATGCTAGTGCAAGTTTTGCAAATCTTCAGTTCTGGACAGAAAATGCAGGCATTGATTCATGAACCAAAGATATCCCAATGTGCCCACTCTTCAGGACATAAGGGTTTTGCAAGAAGGGCTGTAAGCATGAGGAAGCTCAAGGGCACTAGAGCAAAATAAACTAGGGTTGCAGTGCAAACTACAAAACTGGACCAGAATGAAAATGAGGTTGGTTCACTTAAATTTTCCAAAGTACCTAAGTGGTTTTTTGCATAATGTTGAAGAACATCCCATAATTTTGGTGGAAGCATAAAAGGAATTTAAAGGGGTTGTAGTGCAAACTTGCCCTCTGGATCAGATTTGAAAATCTGGTGTGGAGCTCAAAATATTAAAAGAAATAAATATATTCCTGCATAAAAGTGACTTAACAACATCGCATGACATCTCCAATTTTAGGTTGGAATTTTAAATAAATTAATCAAGTGGTTGCAGTTCAAATGGGACCCTAAAACTAAGGGAGAACATTTTTAGAGAGAAGAAAATTAGGTAGACAATTACATAATTAATTCTACTGATATAAGAAAATTTTAAGGAGTGAATATGAGAGTCTAACATTAATTGGAAAGTTTTCACTTGAGGTGAAAACTCCAACATACAAGGGAAGGGATGGTCCTGAAATCTAAAGGAGCATCCAGGAAAAGAAAATTTTAATTCCTGGCAAAATTTTAATTAATAAAACATGGTCAAATTTTTGGGGTGTTACAGTGGGTTAGGCCTTTAATGTATTGGCATTCACTTGGTTTTCTGCTAATTAGCATGGCAACAAATTGTCTCGAAAACAGATTAGGTTCACTAGTCGTCAACCCGTGCATTCGCACGGGCTAGACTACAACAGTGAGTGTGAATTAGAATTTTATGTCCTAATTAATTAAACTCATTAGATGGCCTTCTTGGACCGCCTTTCAATTTACTCTGATATTAAAATTTTCCTAAATCATAACTTTGTAGAGAACAACCAGTGAGGAATCTAACTATTAGTATGGTATTGTAGATGATAACAATTCTTCAAATAAACATGGTCAAATTAGAAAATTTGAGTTAATACAATATTAACATTGGAAGTAAATGAATGTGAGTTATTATTTATTTTATCGATATTTAAACTAAACTCTTGGTGATAGTAATATCTAATCTTATCATCTTCATGTAATAGCTTGCTTTACAATAATCATTATCCTACACTTTCTTTGACAAATTATGCCGACAAATGGTACACAAATATAATTTATCGGCAACATTAGAAACTCCACAAACTACTTAGCATTCAAAAATTGAACATAAAAATGTCGTATTTGTTAAAATGCAGTATGGAATCTAGCTTTCTAGAATTTTCTCAATTACAAAATCATTTTTTCTTCTCCAACACTATGCAAATTGTCGTGCATATCACTTCCCCCCGGTTTGTATGTACAAACATATTTATATATGTAGCAGAATAAGAAAGGTGACTGTATAATTGTAAGGTAGTCATAACATCTATTTTGGACATACATAGTTCATGGGATATCCAAATCCCTCATTAACATTAAAATTAATTTTCATGACTTTCATGTGTTCCGTTGATCTGTCCTACATAAGTAGCTAATACATCGATGTCTTATAATTGAAAATTTGTTAATATATTACCAAAGCTGTAAATCATGTTGATAATTCTAATGTACAGATTTTCATCATCCGAAGAACTATGTTGCTTACCTAAAACTTTGGTCCCATCTAATGTACACATTTCATGACCACAATGAAAGTAGTTGCCAAGAAAATCTAAATATTTGCAATCATGTCTACCATCATTCTTGGATCTATGGTCTAAACTTGTGTATCTTGTGCTTTTTAGAACACTTGTGATAGTCATATGACAAACTGTTAATATATATATATTTCTAATTATAAAGGTTAAATAGTCTACTTGTGATGTAGTTGGAAAGTCTTGTTCTCATTATCCTTATAAAGATCACCCAGAATTTTATTTTCGTAGAACAATGAAATAGAAGAACAAAGAACGTCAATGTTGTCCTTCTATTTCGCTGCTATCTTGTATCCATCTGGTTTAAAAAACTCTAGGAGAAAATTTTGTCAAAAAGTAATAATCACTGTATCAAACCTATTGCTTGCATTTGGACAGGCTCCTTCTAGACTCGGGACCATGACTTGATGCACTTTGACTATGACAGAGGCGCAGATCAGTACGCCTGAAACAACCACTTGTGCACCGTTTCGTATGACTTCGTCTCCATGTACGTCAAGGACAAAGAAGGTCGGGTCATGATCACTGTGGAAAATCGATTGTATAGGTTAGCAATTTAGAGGAAAACTACATGAGAATTCTAGTAGGGTCAAACTTTCAACATGAGAAGAAGAATAACTTGCGGTAGATCAAATATGTCATAATCAGACCATGTTCTGAAGGATAACATATCTTGTGCAAATACTATTTTTCATATTTAGATTTTTCATCTATGTTAGATTTTATATCATCCATATACGCTGCCAAACGAATTTTACATAGATTCCAATTCCGTGTAATTGGAGAGATAAATGTCATAGTGGAAGATATATAGATCAGTAGAAAGATATGTTTATATTGCACCAATCAATACTAAACTGTGGGCTTCGAACGTCCTAGCTTGTTAATCTCGTATCACCACTGTACAATGCATGCATCAATGACATGCATGATATTTATGCTACAGACATGGACGTGAGCCTGGTATTGAAGCTGCTTCTAGGCTGCCACATATCCTGTGTCGCGAGCGATGGGGCTACTCCTGCCCGAACACGCAGCAACTGCCACAAAGTAAGAGAAACGGAAATCCGGTAACTCACACTGATAAAGCTTGAATAATCAAATGAAATATTGAAATAATGCAAGCTGTAAATTGTGTTATATTTTTCTGATGTACCTGTTGTGGTGTACCCTCCATAGACCAACCTACACATACTTCAACATGCACATGCAGCAGTATTGCACAGTTAAAATTGCTGTGTACATTACGATTAGAAGCCTCAATATGCATGTATGAAGCTGGCTTCGGAAACACGGGTCCGGCAGCGCTGACCTGAACAATTCCAAGTTGTCTCATGCCCATGACCCAGACCGCTAGGCCTCCGGTTCTATGGCTCTCTGAGGGCATAAATTATTTTATATAGTGCATATACTATTCTATAAAAAAAGAAAGGAAGGAAGTACACGAATTAGAACTCAGAAAAAAGATTAACGAACATAAGAACTGAAACATATCGTACCATCTTGAGGGGTCTCAGTTTTAATAGCAGTTTTCCTCCTCAAATGAGACAATAGCATAGGCTGCAGTACAGTACTTTTTCTAGGAATTTTCTTCGGAATCCATCATAAGTTACTCCTGTCTGTCTCTGATGTGAAGAACATAGAACCAAGCATGCACATCGGTCTGCTAACCTAGAAATTGGATGCCTTAACATGAGTCATTCTGCCATGCATTCAACCACATACAATGTATACTCTCATCATGCGGGCCTTGCCTAAGCCTTCGTCTAAGTGTCAAGGGCCTGCAATTGGGGCACTACGAGATGGGTTGAAAGCGTTTGGGTCTTTTTGATTGATGATGGCCATCGGTATGATCAATGCGATTCTACGCTAGTTTCCCAGCCTCAATCTAATCTGTCATGTGCGTGCTTAAGTATCAAAGGTAATGGATTCCGTTTGCACATATAGCTGATTGAATTATCTTAATTTTTCTGCAGGTGATAGCATGTAGCGCCCAGCAACTTTTCTCCCAGCGGATCTCCTCATATTAAGTTAAATACACGAAGCAGGTAGATGCATCCATCCATGCTTTTATCCATCGGATGATAAGGGGCAGAATAAGCTACGTATAAAGGAAAGGTAAGAATGTATGGGTGGGAGGAATCGAGGAAATCTTGCTCATGCTGCCGGGAAACCACACATATTATCGCTAGCGTATTACACATGGTGCCATGGATCTTCATGTCCTCTATGTCTTCTCAGGCAGAATATGCTAACACAGAGACATATGGTGGAGAATCGCCGGTCATCGGGCTGTAGATGTATAGACAAAACATCAAGGGTCAACTTGCTGAAGGCATATGGCGGCCACCATGGCATTGTGCACGACGCATGGGGAGAAAAGCCTACCCATGATTGATCTCTTTTGTTTGGCTGATTGAAATAGAAGGCTTAGGGCATCCAGGGTAGCAGCATACATGGTGCCTGAGTAGAGCCCGTATTGATCGAAGGCTTGGGGCGGCCATGGCGGCGGCGTACTTGGAGAGTGAGGAGAAGAGCCCCCATGGATCGATCTATTTTTGTTTGGCCTATTGAGATAGATGGGGCTGATCGAGAGGAGAGAAGAGAATCGTGAGAGATTGGGAGAGGGCAGGCCCCACCAAATTTCTTTTTTCTATGGAATTTTTGTAACGTGGGAGTTTCTAGGATTGATCTACATCATAATAACTCGGCCCCACCAGATTAACGGCTCCTAATTACTGATTAACGTGGGAATTCCTTGGGAGTCTCTAATTAGTATAGGTATAGATGGTAAGTAAAATAGTAAAAAAAAAACGACCTTGCAAACTAATTGAGAAAGACATAGAAAAGGAGAGTTGAACATACAAATGTGTGTAGTTAAGATATAAGATAGAGTTAAGAGAAACCATGGACAGTTTAAAATTTTGATAACTCAAAGAAGGTTTGACAGTCTAGTGACAATAATATGAACTGAAATTGTGCTTATAAAAATATCAGGCCGAAGTAATGCTAAGAAATGCATAAGTGTCACTCAAAGGTGCATGTCGATCCATTTCTTGTTCAATATTGCTGCCCATATGTTTCGTGTACATCAAGTGATTTTTCATACAGGCTTTTACAAAAAATCATTAATGAGACATTCTGGTCTCTTATAGCAAGGTAAACTTTTAAGAGCAGACTGATTGAAATTTTGAATTGAAACTATGAAAATACACATGTAAGTAGATGTGAACTCAAGTTGTTTCTTTGACACAACTATACATGTAGATGATTCGGTATATTTATTTTGGGTTTTAAATTTAGCTATATCTCCAAACCTGCACAAACTTGTCGACAGGGAACATAAAAATTTGTACGTCTGTTATGCTGTATCAAAATTTACCAAATACTAAATCATTTTATAAGCTATTGCACAACAGTAATACACGTGTGTGGGTGACATGTGCTTGAAGAGGCATCCATGGCCTTGAAACAATGATGATGCGTATGTTTTGCAAAAAAGTGAAATTCATAATTTTAAGGCATTCGGAATAAATTGTGTTTTTTCTCATTAACTGAAGAGATGTGTACCTATCTAATAGTGTGGCTTACTCTGTAGGTATCCCATGAGATGTTTCAAAAACTTACAAAGCAACTTCATAACGGATCAATCGTAGATTAAATCATTTACCCATGTAATGTACACACTTTAGAATCTCCTGTGGGTCAGAAAGCATATTTATGGTCAACAGCCATATTGCTTCTTGATTCATTACTAATGATGCTACTGAATATAATATGGTAGTCATGAACTTGTAGACCCTGTCATTGCCGCAAATTAAAACCTGAAGTGACCAAAACAGTGGATCAGCTTGTACATCTTTACAACACTCAGAAATTTATAATGTTGGTCTACTATATACGAAAACTAATTTTATCACAAATCTATTATCATAGTTCCGCCTTTCTAATTTTAAAAAAATAATGAATTTTACTGCACAAAGTTAGAACGTTACAGTGTTGTACTTCAAAAGGTAGAGATGCAGAGAATAGAAACAATAGTGTAGAAACGAAAAAAATATACAATTGAAAGCATTTATAAGAGCTGGTGTTAACAACTTTCATAACCAACAAAACCATAATGCATCAAGAGTTCTAGGTGTGCTCGCTTTCATCAGATAAAACGTGTTTTAACTTACATAATATTTAATTTGGCGATTAGTACAATTTGGTACGTGAGCATGCGGAAGCACATAATCTACAGGTGTCCTCATTGCATCGTTCAATGTTTAGAAACTATAGGACAAACCTAGCACCGGAGTGCATCAAGTGTGGGGCGAGACGTCAGCAAGAGACAAACAGCGACGTAGTTCGCCATGGTGCAGTCCATTCGCAGCAATGCCATGCACGCACATATATCTTATTCTGCAGCCGGCATATGCATGGACGGATTGGTGATGTTTGAACTACATCAGGTATGCCTAGTACAATCAGGCTCATTGCTTCCGTATATTGATTCGTAGGATAATAACTGGAAGAAAGGACCAACCTCTAGATTGCTACTTGAAGAAGGGCTAAACATAGTACAAGATAGATGTTCCAGCAGATTTATTTTTAACAGCCTTTAGCCTGTACGCCCCCCTCAGCCAAGTAGGTGTCGTGGAAAGTCATATGACATGGTACTTCTATGGAAGTTATAGATGCGATGAAGCCGGCACCAATTCCTACACAAACCAATCGGGGATCTAGAGGGGACTCTAGATTCAGATGTTCGTCAAGTGCCCATGCCGGTGCTCATAGAATTTGATGGACATCTACACAAACTAATTCGAGACCTAAAGGAAACCTAGGTTTAGATATATATAAGTCATGCCCCACGGTACTTTAGGCTTGGAAGTTTGGGGCCTGTTGATCTTACCAGTGGCACTTGAGTTGCCCGATCGAAACCCAAGCAAGAGGAAAGTGGCGATGAAGGTGGAGTAGGAGGGCCGGAGGAGACGGCTTGGAGAGGAAGCAGAACCCCGCAGAAAGGAGAGATCTGAACGACTGCTGTGACGTAGCATTAGCGTGAGAAGGAAAATAATCGGAGTAGTAGTATTGAGACTCGTCTAATAAAAGGTATATTGGCTTCTTTTTTTACGAGGAAAAAGTATATTGGCTAGCTTTAGCGTTTTTTTTGTGTGTTGAATGTCATGATGCAAGGCTGGAGCCGTATTCCATTATAGTTACATAATGGCAAAGGTGGGTAATTTTTTCACTTAAACCATATCGACGGTTATGAAAGTTTAGCTTATTAAATGAAGGGTCGGATATTTCTGATTATTGTGGTAATTTCTAGCTATTTATGAATTTTCTGGTTAACCCGTCAAATACCTTTTATATATAATAGATGCTATTTAAATTTTGGCCGAATTTCAAATTTTACCCAAAATTCAAATTTGACCCAACATTCAAATTAAAATTTGTTTAATATGTGGTATTGATGGTACAATGCTTTAATATTAGTCATATATGCATGTTAAGTGATCAATGCGGGCACTTATTGTTGATGTGAAACACTAGTCATGATAAATGTGCTCCGAAACTAGGCTAAACACCCCATTCCTAAGCAAAAAATAATAATCTACCTTTTATAAATGGGCCAAAAAATCAAAACTTGACATCTAGTGTGGAAATATAGGGTCCATGTCAAATATAGCATCATTTGGATAAACTATAACAAGCCTAGCCCAAACCCTAGCTTGAATCCCATGCAACTCGTTCATGATAGCTATGTTTTGTAAAAGGTTTTTCATGAAGATACCCATAGACCAAGTTTCTTATTTTTTCCAGCAACTCACTCACATAATATGATGATGGGTGAAAGTTTCATATTTTTATGATTTTTTTGAATTAGTTATGCTCAACCCTAGTTTGAATCCCATGCAACCTCGTTCATGATACCTATGTTTTGTGAAGGGGTTTCCATGAAAATACCCATAGACCAAGTTTGTTATTTTCCCTAGCAACTCACTCACATAAAATGATGTTGGGTGCAAGTTTCAAATTTTTATGATTTTTTTGCATTAGTTATGCTCAACCCTACCCCTGAAAACCCTCTCAAAACCCCTCATACCCCCATCTGAAACCCCACATCCTTCCGAGTGCTCGATC
This sequence comes from Secale cereale, assembly GCA_902687465.1. Taxonomy (NCBI): domain Eukaryota; kingdom Viridiplantae; phylum Streptophyta; class Magnoliopsida; order Poales; family Poaceae; genus Secale; species Secale cereale. Next base: position 809,106,348 of record LR738715.1, on the reverse strand, counting down.
TCTGATAGTGGACGGTCTAGATCAGGCGCTAGGGCCACGTCACTAACTCGCGTGATGCTTTGTGATTGGCTGCATTCGACAAAGCTGGATAACCCCCCTCTTCTCTGGATCACTTGATCACTTCCACGTCAGCGATCCACGAGCTATGCTCCTGTTTTTTTAGAGGATGCAGTGCCATGCAGTAGCCATTTGCTCTTGCCCATAGTTTTTTATGCTGCGACGAGTGGGCTAGCCATTGGGATCTGGTAAATGAAGCCCACCCGTTAGACCTTCGGACCGAATGTTGCCCTCCCCTAGCCAGGCCCTAGCCAGCAATACGTCTCCAACATATCTATAATTTTAGATTGTTCCATCTTATTATATATTCTGTTTTGGATGTTTAATGGGCTTTATTATACACTTTAATATTATTTTTGGGACTAACCTACTAACCCAAGGCTCAGTGCAAATTGTTGTTTTATGCCTATTTCAGTGTTTAGCGGAAAAAGAATATCAAACAGAGTCCAAACGGAATAAGACCTTCGGGAGAGTTATTTTTGGAGCGATATCAACACAGAAGACTTGGAGTACATGAGCGCAGGGGCGCGCCTAGGGGGGTAGGCATGGCCCCACCCTCGTGGGCCCCCCTCTGGCTCCCCTAACGTGCCTCTTCAACCTATATATACTCGCATACCCTGAAAACATCGATGACAACAACGAATTCCTAATTCCACCGTCGTAACCTTCTGTACCCGTGCGATCCCATCTTGGGGACTGTTCCGGAGCTCCACCGAAAGGGACATCGGTCATGGAGGGCTTCTACATCAACACCATAGCCTCTCCGATCAATTGTGAGTAGTTTACAACAGACCTTCGGGTCCATAGTTATTAGCTAGATGGCTTCTTCTCTCTCTTTGGATCTCAATACAAAGTTCTCCTCGATCTTCGAGGAGATCTATTCGATGTAATTCTTTTTGTGGTGTGTTTGTCGAGATCCGATGAATTGTGGGTTTATGATGAAGATTATCTATGAACAATATTGGATTATTTTCTGAAATCTTCTATGTATGATTTAAATATCCTTGCAAGTCTCTTGGAATTATCGGTTTGGTTTGGCCTACTAGATCTATAGTTCTTGCAATGGGAGAAGTGCTTGGCTTTGGGTTCAATCTTGCGGTGTCCTTTCCCAGTGACAGCAGCGGCAGCAAGGCACGTATTTTATTGTTTCCATCGAGGATAAAAAGATGGGGTTTATATCATATTGCTTGAGTTTATCCCTCTACATCATGTCATCTTGCTTAAGGCGTTACTCTGTTCTTATGAACTTAATACTTTAGATGCATGCTGGATAGCGGTCGATGTGTGGAGTAATAGTAGTAGATGCAGAATCGTTTCGGTCTACTTGTCAAGGACGTGATGCCTATATACAATGATCATGCCTAGATATTCTCATAACTATGCGCTTTTCTATCAATTGCTCGACAGTAATTTGTTCACCCACCATAGAAATCTGCTATCTTGAGAGAAGCCACTAGTGAAACCTATGGTCCCCGGGTCTATCTTTATCATATTAGTTTCCCTTCAACTTGCCAATTTCTTTCGCCGTTGCTTTACTTTGCATTATTTACCTTTTCTATGTACCAAAAATACCAAAAATATTATCTTATCATATCTATCAGATCTCACTTTTGTAAGTGACCGAGAAGGGATAGACAGCCCCTTTTGTCGCATTGGCTGCAATGTTCTTATTTGTTTGTGCAGGTACGAGGGACTCGCGCATGGTCTCCTACTAGATTGATACCTTGGTTCTCAAAAACTGAGGGAAATACTTATGCTACTGTGATGCATCACCCATTCCTCTTCGAGGGAATACAACGCAAGCTCGAGAAGTAGCAAGAAGAATTTCTGGCACCGTTGCCGGGGAGATCTACGCACAAGTCACATACCAAGTACCCATCACAAACTCTTATCCCTTGCATTACATTATTTTCCATTTGCCTCTCGTTTTCCTCTCCCCCACTTCACCTTCGCCTTTTTTCCGGTCGCCTTTTCTGTTTGCTTGTGTTGCCATGTGCCCTCTATTAGCTTGCATCTTCGCTTGCTAAATTATGTATCCTCATCCACTTGCTAATCTTTTTAAGAGATCCAATTATCATGAACCAAATTCTAGTGAGCTGCGTGCACTAGATTATCTTTATGAGGCTTTTCTTGAAATTGGTGAGTCCAGAAATTGTGATGAAGTGTTGAAAGAAGAAAATTGTGAAGTGTTTCATGATACGTCTCTAATGTATCTATAATTTTTGATTGTTCCATGCTATTATATATTCTGTTTTGGATGTTTAATGGGCTTTATTATATACACTTCTATATTATTTTTGGGACTAACCTACTAACCCAAGGCCAAGTGCAAATTGCTGTTTTTTTTGCCCATGCCAGTGTTTCACATAAAAGGAATATCAAACGGAGTCCAAACGGAAAGAAACCTTCGGGAGAGTTATTTTTGGAACAATATCAACGCGAAAGACTTGGAGTACATGCCAGGAAGCGAGGAGGTGGCCATGAGGGCAAGAGCGCGCCCCCACCCTCATGGGCCACCTGTTGTCCCCCCGACGTGCCTCTTCAGCCTATATATACTCTCATACCCTGAAAACATCGAGGCAACAGACGTAACCCTAGTTCCACCGCCACAACCTTCTGTTCCCGTGAGATCTCATCTTGGGGCCTGTTCCGGAGCGCCGCCGGAGGGGGCATGGACAACGGAGGGCTTCTACATCAACACCATAGCCTCTCCGATGAGTTGTGAGTAGTTTACCATAGACCTTCGGGTCCATAGCTATTAGCTAGATGGCTTCTTCTCTCTCTTTGGATCTCAATACAAAGTTCTCCTCGATCTTCTAGGAGATCTATTCGATGTAATCTTTTTGCGGTGTGTTTGTCGAGATCTGATGAATTGTGGGTTTATGATCAAGATTATCTTTGAACAATATTCGATTCATTTCTGAAATCTTTTATGTATGATTGTAATATCCTTGCAAGTCTCTTCGAATTATTGGTTTTGTTTGGCCTACTAGATCTATAGTTCTTGCAATGGGAGAAGTGCTTGGCTTTGGGTTCAATCTTGCGGTGTCTTTTCCCAGTGACAGCAGGGGCAGCAAGGCCCATATAGTATTGTTGCCATCGAGGATAAAAAGATGGGTTTTTTTATCATATTGCTTGAGTTTATCCCTCTACATCATGTCATCTTGCTTAAGGCGTTACTCTGTTCTTATGAACTTAATACTCTAGATGCATGCTGGATAGCGGTCGATGTGTGGAGTTATAGTAGTAGATGCAGAATCGTTTCGGTCTACTTGTCACGGACGTGATGCCTATATACAATGATCATACATAGATATTATCATAACTATGCGCTTTTCTATCTATTGCTCGATAGTAATTTGTTCACCCACCGTAGAATTCTGCTATCATGAGAGAAGCCACTAGTGAAACCTATGGCCCCCGGGTCTATTCTCGTCATATTATTTTCTCGTCAACTAGCCAATTTCTTTCGCCATTGCCCTACTTCCCCTTATTTACTTTTTCTCTATACACAAAATACCAAAAATATTATCTTATCATATGTATCAGATCTCACTCTCGTAAGTGACCGAGAAGGAATTGACAACCCATTTTATCGCGTTGGCTGCAAGGTTCCTATTTGTTTGTGCAGGTGCGAGGGTCTCGTGCGTGGTCTCCTT
>LR738715.1:809066393-809092209 GCA_902687465.1 Secale cereale | reverse complement strand
ACGGTCTAGATCAGGCGCTAGGGCCACGTCACTAACTCGCGTGATGCTTTGTGATTGGCTGCATTCGACAAAGCTGGATAACCCCCCTCTTCTCTGGATCACTTGATCACTTCCACGTCAGCGATCCACGAGCTATGCTCCTGTTTTTTTAGAGGATGCAGTGCCATGCAGTAGCCATTTGCTCTTGCCCATAGTTTTTTATGCTGCGACGAGTGGGCTAGCCATTGGGATCTGGTAAATGAAGCCCACCCGTTAGACCTTCGGACCGAATGTTGCCCTCCCCTAGCCAGGCCCTAGCCAGCAATACGTCTCCAACATATCTATAATTTTAGATTGTTCCATCTTATTATATATTCTGTTTTGGATGTTTAATGGGCTTTATTATACACTTTAATATTATTTTTGGGACTAACCTACTAACCCAAGGCTCAGTGCAAATTGTTGTTTTATGCCTATTTCAGTGTTTAGCGGAAAAAGAATATCAAACAGAGTCCAAACGGAATAAGACCTTCGTGAGAGTTATTTTTGGAGCGATATCAACACAGAAGACTTGGAGTACATGAGCGCAGGGGCGCGCCTAGGGGGGTAGGCATGCCCCCACCCTCGTGGGCCCCCCTCTGGCTCCCCTAACGTGCCTCTTCAACCTATATATACTCGCATACCCTGAAAACATCGATGACAACAACGAATTCCTAATTCCACCGTCGTAACCTTCTGTACCCGTGCGATCCCATCTTGGGGACTGTTCCGGAGCTCCACCGAAAGGGACATCGGTCATGGAGGGCTTCTACATCAACACCATAGCCTCTCCGATCAATTGTGAGTAGTTTACAACAGACCTTCGGGTCCATAGTTATTAGCTATATGGCTTCTTCTCTCTCTTTGGATCTCAATACAAAGTTCTCCTCGATCTTCGAGGAGATCTATTCGATGTAATTGTTTTTGTGGTGTGTTTGTCGAGATTCGATGAATTGTGGGTTTATGATGAAGATTATCTATGAACAATATTGGATTATTTTCTGAAATCTTCTATGTATGATTTAAATATCCTTGCAAGTCTCTTGGAATTATTGGTTTGGTTTGGCCTACTAGATCTATAGTTCTTGCAATGGGAGAAGTGCTTGGCTTTGGGTTCAATCTTGCGGTGTCCTTTCCCAGTGACATCAGCGGCAGCAAGGCACGTATTGTATTGTTTCCATCGAGGATAAAAAGATGGGGTTTATATCATATTGCTTGAGTTTATCCCTCTACATCATGTCATCTTGCTTAAGGCGTTACTCTGTTCTTATGAACTTAATACTTTAGATGCATGCTGGATAGCGGTCGATGTGTGGAGTAATAGTAGTAGATGCAGAATCGTTTCGGTCTACTTGTCAAGGACGTGATGCCTATATACAATGATCATGCCTAGATATTCTCATAACTATGCGCTTTTCTATCAATTGCTCGACAGTAATTTGTTCACCCACCATAGAAATCTGCTATCTTGAGAGAAGCCACTAGTGAAACCTATGGTCCCCGGGTCTATCTTTATCATATTAGTTTCCCTTCAACTTGCCAATTTCTTTCGCCGTTGCTTTACTTTGCATTATTTACCTTTTCTATGTACCAAAAATACCAAAAATATTATCTTATCATATCTATCAGATCTCACTTTTGTAAGTGACCGAGAAGGGATAGACAGCCCCTTTTGTCGCATTGGCTGCAATGTTCTTATTTGTTTGTGCAGGTACGAGGGACTCGCGCATGGTCTCCTACTAGATTGATACCTTGGTTCTCAAAAACTGAGGGAAATACTTATGCTACTGTGATGCATCACCCATTCCTCTTCGAGGGAATACAACGCAAGCTCGAGAAGTAGCAAGAAGAATTTCTGGCACCGTTGCCGGGGAGATCTACGCACAAGTCACATACCAAGTACCCATCACAAACTCTTATCCCTTGCATTACATTATTTTCCATTTGCCTCTCGTTTTCCTCTCCCCCACTTCACCTTCGCCTTTTTTCCGGTCGCCTTTTCTGTTTGCTTGTGTTGCCATGTGCCCTCTATTAGCTTGCATCTTCGCTTGCTAAATTATGTATCCTCATCCACTTGCTAATCTTTTTAAGAGATCCAATTATCATGAACCAAATTCTAGTGAGCTGCGTGCACTAGATTATCTTTATGAGGCTTTTCTTGAAATTCGTGAGTCCAGAAATTGTGATGAAGTGTTGAAAGAAGAAAATTGTGAAGTGGTTCATGATACGTCTCTAATGTATCTATAATTTTTGATTGTTCCATGCTATTATATATTCTGTTTTGGATGTTTAATGGGCTTTATTATATACACTTCTATATTATTTTTGGGACTAACCTACTAACCCAAGGCCAAGTGCAAATTGCTGTTTTTTTGCCCATGCCAGTGTTTCACATAAAAGGAATATCAAACGGAGTCCAAACGGAAAGAAACCTTCGGGAGAGTTATTTCTGGAACAATATCAACGCGAAAGACTTGGAGTACATGCCAGGAAGCGAGGAGGTGGACATAAGGGCAAGAGCGCGCCCCCACCCTCATGGGCCACCTGTTGTCCCCCCGACGTGCCTCTTCAGCCTATATATACTCTCATACCCTGAAAACATCGAGGCAACAGACGTAACCCTAGTTCCACCGCCACAACCTTCTGTTCCCGTGAGATCTCATCTTGGGGCCTGTTCCGGAGCGCCGCCGGAGGGGGCATGGACAACGGAGGGCTTCTACATCAACACGATAGCCTCTCCGATGAGTTGTGAGTAGTTTACCATAGACCTTCGGGTCCATAGCTATTAGCTAGATGGCTTCTTCTCTCTCTTTGGATCTCAATACAAAGTTCTCCTCGATCTTCTAGGAGATCTATTCAATGTAATCTTTTTGCGGTGTGTTTGTCGAGATCTGATGAATTGTGGGTTTATGATCAAGATTATCTTTGAACAATATTCGATTCTTTTCTGAAATCTTTTATGTATGATTGTAATATCCTTGCAAGTCTCTTCGAATTATTGGTTTTGTTTGGCCTACTAGATCTATAGTTCTTGCAATGGGAGAAGTGCTTGGCTTTGGGTTCAATCTTGCGGTGTCTTTTCCCAGTGACAGCAGGGGCAGCAAGGCCCATATAGTATTGTTGCCATCGAGGATAAAAAGATGGGTTTTTTTATCATATTGCTTGAGTTTATCCCTCTACATCATGTCATCTTGCTTAAGGCGTTACTCTGTTCTTATGAACTTAATACTCTAGATGCATGCTGGATAGCGGTCGATGTGTGGAGTTATAGTAGTAGATGCAGAATCGTTTCGGTCTACTTGTCACGGACGTGATGCCTATATACAATGATCATACATAGATATTATCATAACTATGCGCTTTTCTATCTATTGCTCGATAGTAATTTGTTCACCCACCGTAGAATTCTGCTATCATGAGAGAAGCCACTAGTGAAACCTATGGCCCCCGGGTCTATTCTCGTCATATTATTTTCTCGTCAACTAGCCAATTTCTTTCGCCATTGCCCTACTTCCCCTTATTTACTTTTTCTCTATACACAAAATACCAAAAATATAATCTTATCATATGTATCAGATCTCACTCTCGTAAGTGACCGAGAAGGAATTGACAACCCATTTTATCGCGTTGGCTGCAAGGTTCCTATTTGTTTGTGCAGGTGCGAGGGTCTCGTGCGTGGTCTCCTTCTGGATTGATACCTTGGTTCTCAAAAACCGAGGGAAATACTTACGCTACTGTGCTGCATCACCCTTTCCTCTTCGAGGGTATACAACGCAAGCTCGAGAAGTAACAGTTCACGATAGCTCTTTTAATGAAAAATATGATTACAGTGATACTATTGTAAATTCTATTAATGTCAATTGTGTTAATGATATGCAAAACCCTAAGCTTGGGGATGCTAGTATTGCTATGTCCACTACTTGTTGTAATGATCATGATTGGGGTGATTCTTCTTATGATCTTGAAAATTTATTTAAACCCCATGATAAATATGAGATTGATAATAATGTTTGCAATAATATTGAGAGTGGCTTTGGAAGAGTGTCAACTTTAGATCCCACATATTTGGAGAATGTTCAATCTTATGAAATTTTTGATAAAAGTGGGTTTGCAGAGGTCATGACTTTAGTTAATGTTGATCCCACTAGTTTGGAAGAGTGTCAACTTCGTATGCATGTGGATCGTGTTGAGAATATGTTTTGTGATAGCTATATTGTCGAATTTGCTTATGATCCTACTTGCAATTATTATGAGAGAGGAAAGTATGGTTTTTAGAAATCTTCATGTTACTAAATTACCTCTCTTCATGTTGAGATTGATCTTGTTTCCTTCTTCTTCCTTGCATATGTTAGATCTTGCTTGTCTTGCTAATTTGTTTTCCTATAAAATGCCTATGCATAGGGAGTATGTTAGACTTAGATGTGATTTTCACATGCTATATGATGCTTTGTTTGTGCTTCAATTCTTATCTTTCATGTGAGCATCATTGAATTCTCAAGCCTATCTTAATGGCTATAAGGAAAGAGCTTTTTGGGAGGTAGCCCAAATGTTATTTTCTTTGTTTTTGCTTCTGTTTAGGAATAAATATTGTATCTAGCTTCTGTTTTGATGTGGTTGTGTGTTTTATATAGTGTTTGTGCCAAGTAGAACCTTTGGGAAGACTTGTGTAAAGTTTATGCGATCATGCTGTAAAAAATAGAAACTTTAGCGCTCACGAGATTGGCTACATTTTTTACTGTAGAGTTCTTTTTAGTTGATTATTTTTGCAAATAATTAATAGACAAATTCCTCACGTCCACCAATTTATTTCAATTTTTTTTGAGTTACATAAGTATTCGGAAGTTACAGATTGCCATAGACTGTTCAGTTTTTCACAGATTCTGTATTTCGTGTGTTGTTTGCTTATTTTGATGAATCTATGAGTAGTATCGGTGGGTATGAATCATAGAAAAGTTGGAATACAGTAGGTTTAACACCAATATAAACAAAGAATGAGTTCATTACAGTACCTTTGAGTAGTGGTTTGTTTTCTTATACGAACGGAGCTTACGAGATTTTTGGATATGTTTTGTGTTGTGAAGTTTTCAAGCTTTGGGTAAGGATTTGATGGACTATTGAACAAAGAGTGGCAAAAGCCTAAGCTTGGGGATGCCCAAGGCACCCCAAGGTAAAATTCAAGGAAAACCACAAGCCTAAGCTTGGGGATGCCCCGGGAAGGCATTCCCTCTTTCGTCTTCATCTATCGATAACCTTACTTGCGACTATATTTTTATTCACCACATGATATGTGTTTTGCTTGGAGCGTCATTTATAATTTGAGTCTTTTCTTTTTATCGTACCACAATCATCCTTGCTGGACACACCTTTTGAGAGAGATACACATTAATTGGAATTTATTATAATACTCTATGTGCTTCATTTATATCTTTGTTTCCTTTGTTGAGCTTTCATATACTTATAGCTCTAGTGCATCCGTTGCATAGCAATCCCTACTCACTCACATTGATATCTATTGATGGGCAACTCCATAGCCCATTGATACGCCTAGTTGGTGTGAGACTATCTTCCTCTTTTCTCTTCTCCACAACCACCACTCTATTCCACCTATAGTGCTATATCCATGGCTCACTCTCCTGTATTGCGTGAAAGTTGAAAAGTTTGAAAAAATTGAAGTGTGAAACTATTGCTTGGCTAAAATCGGGGTTGTGCATGATTTAAATATTTTGTGTGATGAAGATAGAGCATAGCCAGACTATATGATTCTTGTAGGGATAACTTTCTTTGGCCATGTTATTTTGAGAAGACATGATTGCTTTGTTAGTATGCTTGAAGTATTATTATTCTTATGTCAATATTAAACTTTTGTCTTGAATCTTTCGGATCTGAACATTCATGCGACAATAAAGAAAATTAAATTAAGAAATATGTTGGTTAGCATTCCACATCAAAAATTCTATTTTTATCATTTACCTACTCGAGCACGAGCAGGAATTAAGCTTGGGGATGCTTGATACGTCTCCAACGTATCTATAATTTTCGATTGTTCCATGCTATTATATATTCTGTTTTGGATGTTTAATGGACTTTGTTATACATTTTTATATTATTTTTGGGACTAACCTACTAACCCAAGGCCCAGTGCAAATTGCTGTTTTTTTGCCTATTTTAGTGTTTCGTAGAAAAGGAATATCAAACAGAGTCCAAACGGAATGAAACCTTTGGGAGAGTTATTTTAGGAACGATATCAACACATAAGACTTGGAGTACATGTCAGGAAGCAAGAGAGGCGGCCACGAGGGCGGGGGCGCGCCCCCACCCTCGTGGGCCCCCTGTGGCTCCCCTAACGTGCCTCTTCAGCCTATATATACTCCCATACCCTGAAAACATCGAGGACGACAACAAAACCCTAATTCTACCGCCGTAACCTTCTGTACCCATGAGATCCCATCTTGGGGCCTTTTCTGGAGCTCGACCAGAGGGGGCACCGATCACGAAGGGCTTCTACATCAACCCGATAGCCTCTCCGATGAGTTGTGAGTAGTTTACCACGGACCTTCGGGTCCATAGTTATTAGCTATATGGCTTCTTCTCTCTCTTTGGATCTCAATAAAAAGTTCTCCTTGATCTTCGAGGAGATCTATTCGATGTAAATCTTTTTGCGGTGTGTTTGTCGAGATCCGATGAATTGTCAGTTTATGATCAAGATTATATATGAACAATATTGGATTTTTTCTTGAAATCTTTTATGTATGATTCAAATATCCTTGCAAGTCTCTTCGAATTATCGGTTTGGTTTGGCCTACTAGATTTATAGTTCTTGCAATAGGAGAAGTGCTTGGCTTTGGGTTCAATCTTGCGGTGTCCTTTCCCAGTGACAGCAGGGGCAGCAAGGCATGTATTGTATTGTTGACATTAAGGATAAAAAGATGGGGTTTATATCATATTGCTTGATTTTATCCCTCTACATCATGTCATCTTGCTATAGGCGTTACTATGTTCTTATGAACTTAATACTCTAGATGCATGCTGGATACCGGTCGATGTGTGGAGTAATAGTAGTAGATGTAGAATCGTTTCGGTCTACTTGTCACGGATGTGATTCCTGCATACAATGATCATGCCTAGATATTCTCATAACTATGCGCTTTTCTATCAATTGCTCGACAGTAATTTGTTCACCCACCGTAGAATTCTGCTATCATGAGAGAAGCCACTAGTGAAACCTATGGCCCCCGGGTCTATCTTTATCATATTAGTTTCCTATCAACTTGCCAATTTATTTTGTTGTTCCTTTACTTTGCATTATTTACATTTTCTCTATACCAAAAATATTATCTTATCATATCTATCAGATCTCACTTTTGTAAGTGACCGAGAAGGGATTGACAACCCCTTTTATCGCGTTTGCTTCAAGGTTCTTTTTTGTTTGTGCAGGTACGAGGGACTCGTGCGTGGTCTCCTACTGGATTGATACCTTGGTTCTCAAAAATTGAGGGAAATACTTACGTGTTACTATGCTGCATCACCCTTTCCTCTTCGAGGGAATACAACGCAAGCTCGAGAAGTAGCAGCCAGTAGGCTACATTGCCATGCATGCATGCACGGGTGGCACACGCAGAGAAAACGGGGCATGCGTGTCTCCTTGACCCACGACGGCATAGACGCGTGCGGGACATAGCAGCATGGCAATTAATACAGGGCATTGATGCACAGAATAGAAGAACGGGCAGGCGTGACCCCTTGACCCACGATCGACGGCACAAACCCGTCGTAGCCTGGCTATTGATCCAGCGTTTGATGGCAGCCATGGTTTCCCACGCTCGTGTACACATTTCCATGGCGCGCCACCAAACGCCGCCCGCTCATTACTTCCACCCGGTGAAACCACGCCGCACTTGGGTTATTTAAGCCCCGTCTTCCTCTCCCTCCTCATCCATACCGCCAACCCCATCCTGTCCTCCTTCTTCCTTCTTCTCCACAAATCAAACCCTATCGAGCCACCATGCAGTACAACGGCCCAACCTACCGCTTCCCCCCAACCATGCCGGAAAGGCTCTACCCGGCCGGAGTCTACATAGAGAGAACCCTTAGGGTTTGGGCGATCTCAAGGTGGAGGGGCGCAAGGGAGTTAAGGGAGTTCTTCCTTGCGGCTGGCTTCCGCCACCTCCCCCGTGGCTCTCCAAGGATGTTCCATGTTGAGGCGGTCAATCACAATGGCGTTGTGGTTGGGCTCATCGCTACATTCACCAACCTCTTGGACACCTTCCACCTCCTCGGGCGAGTGTTTTGGTGTGGGTGTGAGTTTATAGCTTTCACCACCCATAACATCTTCACCGACTTCAACAGCATCTTCCCCAACTACGGCGTTATGCACACGCTCCCATACCCCATCGACAACGGGGAGGAGTTAAGGGCACCCGGAGGAGCGAGGTGGCGTTCACCCAGAGGAGGAGAAGGATAAGAACCCGCGTTTGGTGCCCACCAATCTATCTAGCTAGCTAGCTATATATCTATCGTATTATTATTTCAAGTTGTAAACGTTATGCTACTATTATTAAGTTGTATTAGCATTTGAAGTTGTAAGGCTATCGTGGAACTATGGCTTGTAATCGTTATGCTACTATATAATCGTTATGCTACTATATATATTGTGGTTTCGTGCTATTATTTGTAGATTGATATGGGTTGTTCTTGCTATTATTTGTGTATTGCTATGGGTTGCTATGGGCCCGGGTGGCTAGACCCAAATCACCATACACACCATCTTCACAATATTGGCCAAATCATGGGTCATGACCCAAACTATGGACATGTGCAACTAGGATCCCCATGCAAACCCACCATGGACATGCAACTAGGACATGCAAACCCACCATGGACATGCAACTAATTTACTTCATGCAAGCATGCAACTGATTTAGTTCATGGAACCGTAGGCATGCATAAAAACAATCATAAAAGAGTAGTGGACAAGCAACAAATATGTAAAGCAAAAAATGTTACAACACATACATGTGTTCATGCATCCATGCACAAATGGATCTTCCTATCCTCCTTAAAATTGATTCAAAAAATTAATTGAATCATTTTTAAGGTGGATACATACATTAAATTTAGTGCATGAAGTTTAGTGCATCAAAAAAATGATCCATCACAAAATTTAGTGCAAGAAAAAGGCCAAAGTAAAAACAAGTAACATTTTATTTGCCAAAGTTAGAGGCATATTTGCTGAAGCAGCATTTTATTTTGAGGTTTAATCGAAGCATTTTTGCCTCAACATGGCTGCCTCTATGCTATAAAAAAGGGCTGGTGCCCCTACGCGGGTGGGCTTGTGTCTATTTGCGGATGGTTATTATCTCACGGCCCAAAATCTATCCGGCAGCCCAGTTTTGTTTTTTACTAGAAACTGAATTTGGGTGTGTACTCTGTTAACTGAAGAACAAAAACAGAGGAAACAGAGCATGAACACTGAATAATTTGTGTTCCAAATTGCTGCTTCAATTCAGATAAATGAACTTGGCATGGCGCACAGATCCCATCCTCTACCCTAACAAGCCTAAATGCCCATTCTAATGACGGATGAACAACAGATAAAACAAAAACAGAGCAATGATACAACAATAGAACCACCCTGCCATGATATTTGCTTGCTTCTGCAAATCGATCATCTGCATTAAATGTTTCTTGATCTTCTTCAGTTCCTCGGTCAGTTCGGACTCCGCATGCAGTTTAGCATTGCGCGCATACATCACCATCGGCACGACTCTGCCCGCCCCTCCGCCCGAGCTCCCCATATTCTCCACAGCAATCGGCCGCAGCCCGCCCAAATTGAGCTCCCAGGTTGCGGCCCCGCTCGAATCAACGTAGCCCTCAAACTGAATCCTATCAACATATTCATCAATCCACTCGAAATGGTAACATTTCTTCAGGATCTCAAAACACCAACATGAACCCTAAATCCCAAATTCGAGGAGAAAAAACAAAATATGGAGAAATCAGAGCAAAAGACAGCGGGCTTAGAACTACGATCTAACCTTGCCATCCCTTCCTGCCATTGGTTTGCTCAAGCATCTCACAATTCCCGCCCAAGATTTCCATTGTCATCCTTCTTAGTGACCAGCCGTTTAAGAGGCTCTGGGAGTGGGCAATTAGGACACCTTGTGAGCAGCACTGGACCATACTGTCGCCATTTTGAGTGCGTGACGGAGGAGGTAGACATTTGTGCTAGGTCACCGGAGAAGAGAAAGATTGAGGAAAGGGGATGAATGGGCGGCGGCGGGCGGACGGGCACGGGCGCTCATCTCTTCTAGCTGCGAGGAGGTGGGTCCCGCGAGTAGACAAGTGGTGGGTCCCATGCTTACGTGGATAAGTGGTGGGTCCATCCCCCAAAAGCTAATGAGTGCATCAGTTGAGTTTAATAGCCATGTCGTGCGTGGGCTATTTACATGCTCAAAATTGTCGCACCACAGCCATTGGCTCGAACAACGTCGCACTCTTGCCAATTCACCTCAAATGTGTCGCACAGGAGCTATTCGCCCATATCTAATGGATGGACGAGAAGCTCCTCGTCTATGTTACATCCCCAAGGGCTGTTTCTCTACATGCTATATGGGCACGGCCACCGGGCATGGACTACCTAGTGTTGGACATCAGCCAAGTTGGAGGGGGCTTACTAGCACCGAAACAGCAGCCCATGGCAATTGGCAAGTCGATAGAGATGAGCTACCTCTGCTGCCCACCACGTGCTCAATGAAATGCTCCAAGCGAGGAGGAAGAATAATATGAGTTGGATGCGACGTACCTTCCACCACCACATGCATGTTTGGGTCAAAACCGTTGCCACCTCACACAGAAAAGTGCTTCTGGTCTTGTACAGGGCAAAAAGACTTGGATTTAAGAACATAACTAACGAAATGTCTACGGTTTTATATGGGACGATAAAAAACTTGTTGCAGAGTTCTATTGGTCCAATTATTTTTAGTTGAAATAGTTTATTTATTTAGATGTAATAACAGTAAATATTTAGTTGGAAGTCTCTCAGATGGATTTGGTTGAAAGTTTCCTAATTTAGTTGTAAGTATCCAATTACTAATCGAAAGTTCCATTCTTTTTGTCTCCAGCATCAGCACCAGCTACGACGAGGAGATGAGAATTCGCAACAATGAGAAAATAGTTGAAAGTTCACCAAAGAATTGGAAGTTCAAAATTTCCTGCATGTTGTCACGCCGGCATTCAGAAAATGTACACATAATAACTCAGGAGGACTGTCGGAAGTGAGAGCCTGGGTGATCGACCATTAATTAGAATATCACCCAACATAAGGATTAATTATATGCACGCGCATGTACATAGTTTTATGGAACTTTTACGACGTTCAGGTGATCATTTTGTATTTCCACTTCCTCGTTTGGAATGTATGGATGTAATAATGCGTAAATATTATCCGCTTGTCCTTGTGTGGAAGTTATATTCATGATAATAGTAAACATTTTCCTTTCAAGCACATTGCAGTCTGCAAGAGAAACAATCGAAGAATAGAGGCCTTGGTTTCAGTGAAATCTTCCATGTGACATGATTATTTGTTTAGATGTGGAGAAAGGGAGACTTTGAGTACATTTTATTATCTAAAATTTCAATTTTGATAAAACAATATGTCATGCACACCAGCCTACTCGATAAATTTAACATCACTTGCTCTAAGCAAGGACATGCAACTTGGCAGTTGTGACTTCAATTATGTGCACTCTCTAGACAAGTTCCTATTGTCCTCGGCACCTTATTTTGTACTCACTTGTAGTACCTTTAAAAAAAAGGTCATTTCACCTTTGTTTATAAGGTAAGGGACTCGTTCTGTGACCTTGATGTAGCACGTAGGTCACTGCGGGATTCATGCTGCAATAGGAGAATGTTGGGTCGCTGTGTCCAACCCCATCATAAGCAAAACTAGACACATATATAGCTGTTCATATTGGATGATCGTTCATTATGTTATTGCTAGTTGGTTGACCAAACATTTTGTTTGGCATGAGAGGTTTTGAGAAATTCAAGTATACATCAGGCATGAAAATAGAGCACCATTTGGCGAAGCTGGGAGAGGGAATCTTGTGCGAAGCAGCAAGAGTCGTAGGGGTAGAGGTCGCCGTTGAACACTAGAGAAGAGGCGTTGTGAACAGATTTGAATTGGAAGCATCACGATGTCAGTTAGGCCCCGTCTGGTACCCAAGAAAAGCATAGGGAATGTTAGAAGGGAGAGAGAGGTTTGATGGAATAGTTGTTGTTGTATTGCTTGAGCCTCGTGGGCATATATATAGGAGTACATGATCTACATGGAGATAAGGCAAGCTAGAATATTTCCTAGTCTACTTGGAGTACCAGTGGACACTTCGTAGACGAAGGCACGCACCGGTGTTGCCTGCACCGGGCATGCGTAGAGGGACGAAGACGAAGTTGACGAAGCGCAGACCAGGCTTGCCAGGCTCGGGGAAACGTCGTGGATGAAGGCACGCATCATTGTTGCCAGCACCGTGCATGCGTATACGAGGGACCTGCATGAGCTGTATGCCATGTCGGAGAAGTCGGAGGGGCCAGCAGAGAAGAACTCGATGACGATTGCGACGTCCATCGGTACGGGGCTGATGTCACCAACGGTGGTCGGAGGAGACGAAGTGGTCGGGGTAGATGACGGCGACGCTGGCGATGGGCTGGTGCTTGGAAGAAGACGAAGGGGGTGGACGGGCGGCGGTGGCGGCCTGACGGCGGCGGCAGCGGCTAGGTTAGGAGTGCGGCGGCTGTGCTCGAAGTAGGCAAAGAACCCTGACAGTGTGACGAAGACCGGCGCGGACGGTGACGTTCCCGCACGAAGGGAGATGGCGCGACGCATACCACGGGAAGTTGACGTGCGGTGACGGTGGAGTGGACCGCGGTCCACGGCGCTACGGCCCGATGGGGCGACGCAGCGGCGGCAGGTGGGTCAGGGCGATGCCGGGAAGATGTCGGTGCGGCGGCGGGGACCGCGGGCCGTGACGCTGCGGCCCGAAGGGGCGACGCAACGGCGATTTGTGAGTCAGGGAAACCGCGGGGACGGCCTCGGGGTGGCAGTGGCGACCGCATGCGGCACTATGGCCCGTAGGGGCGACGCAGCGGCGACGCACGAGTCGATGCAGCCGCGAGGAGAACCACGGGGTGGCGGCACTGCGGTCCGACGGGGCGACGCGGCGCCAGCCCGTTGCTCGATCAACGGAGGGGCGCGCTGAACTCGAGACAATCTTCACGGGCCCTGTGGAGGCGCGGGCAACCAACGGGCCAGGTTGGTCGCATAGTGTAGATGAGGCGGATCGCGGCGGCGAGCGGGTGATCAAGGCGATCACGCGCAAGGTCGGGGATGCCGCTCGATGGAGGCGTGGTGGCGGCGAAGTCGTGGATGAGTCCGGCGACGGCGGACGGCATGGGGCGTCAGCGCCGACACCCGGGCTGCCAAAGCAGCGCCGGCGCCCGGGCAGCGAGGCCCGAGCGACTAACGGAGCAGCGGCGCCCGAGTTGAGGCAGCTGACGAGCCTGATGCAGTTGAGGACGAGGCCGGCGAGGTAGACCGCCGAGCCGCCGTGCAGACGCGGTAGAGGCGGGTGACTTGTATCGATGGGCGGGCCGGCACGCGAGCGCGGCTATGATTGGCCGTCACATGGCGTGTGACCGCCGGGTCGGGGCGATGCAGGTGTTCCGGTCGGAGCAGGACGGTGACGGCCGGCGGAGGGCGACGGGCGGACCGACGCGCGGACAGCGGATGGCCCGGATCGCCCGCCTCGACGCGCGTGGCCGCCGGGTCGGAGGAGAGGCCGGCTGGTTGCGCCGGGGTCGGAGTAGAGGCGCTTGGGGCTCGACGGCGGCGGGCGACGCAAACCGATCAAGATTAGATCGGAAAACCAAAAAGAAAAACGCTGATCAAAACTTCAAACGAGAGAGAAAAAAACCCGGAGCAATGGTTCGGGAAAAAGACTCTCTAGGGCAGCCGGCCAACACGGCCGGTGGATTAACCCTAGGTAGGGGCGGTGCGGCCCCCGGTGGCGGTCATGGAGGCCGACCGCCCGGGGGCGGCGCGCGGGTGCGGAAGCGGCGGCGGCTAGGGTTTAGAACCCGGAAACTGATACCGTGTTAGAAGGGAGAGAGAGAGGTTTGATGGAATAGTTGTTTGTTGTATTGCCTGAGCCTCGTGGGTATATATATAGGAGTACATGATCTACATGGAGTACAAGGTAAGCCACAATATTTCCTAGTCTAACCTATGTTTCCTAATACAATCACATTACTCAACAGGGAAAACGCATGAACCTTGTTCCTGAGGAATTCTATCAGACTAGGGCGTTTGGTTCAAAGGAAACACTGCCTAGGAGGCCACGTTCTGGTATGCAGGATTGAGCAAGGAGAACATCAACATATCAAACATTCACTTGTCTCCAGCTTGGTCGCTCTCTCGGCCGGTAGTCCTATTCAGCGCTCAACCTTTATATGCATCCAACTCACCAATTAATCTAAAATAATTGAACGGAAGGAACAGTCTTCCAAGTTCATAGTTCTAATCATAGTTTTAATCTGTATGCGATTGTCCCAGCGAGCTCATCTCATCTAAGTTACCATATATTTAATCATAGTTCTAATCGTCAAGCAATACCGATTGATTAATCCAGTGCTAAGATAGAATTCAGATGCCCATATCCCCATCTTGCACCACAACATTACTGGATTTTAAGGCCAGGTGCAAGGTTGTTCTCGAACCTAATAGACAAGCTTTCGTGTTTGCTATGATCCTCCCAATTCAAAGATGTGCCGCTCAAACTAACTTTTCAATCTACTTCCCGCGTAGTTCTCAGAAAAAGAAAACAAAAAATCTACCCACGTAATAAGTTGATACATTAATACAGTGACATTAATAAGCTTCAAAAACCACGATAGCGGGCATGGTAACCTGTAGTTGTAACTCTCTTGCGATAGTTTGCATTGTATTATTCTTTGTCGTGAGAACTGATCTTTCCTTGTTGTAAGGGAGACAACAAATATAATTACTTATACAACGCTAACAAACCGACCGAAGACAACAGTAAAAGTCCGAATACTTACGATTCGGCCAGGGGCTTGATCCTGGGCTGTTTTCGGAAGTCAGCTTCGGATTCTGAGTCCGAGCTGTCCGGGAGGTTCAACCTCCTCCTAGGCGCCCCCTTCCCCGTGTTATCTGGGGCCGCCCTCTTCCTACTCTTCCCCTTGATGGGAGAGTCGCTTTCCACCACCTTCTCCTCTTCCTATTCGTCATGGGAGGAGGGGGCGTCGGTCTCTCCGGACATAGCTTCCGAAGGACCGTTAGGGCGGGGGCCACTCTTGGCCTCCTTGCCATTTTTCTTGGCCTTCTTCTCTGGCGCGTGGTATGGCGTCGGCAAAAGCATCGTTGTTAGCTGAGGCGTGGCTGGGTGCTCGGGCAGCGGAGCCGGACAGTCGATCCGCTCCGCTTTCGCTGTCCATGCCTATATGAAACGTAAATGATCTAACTCATGTTATACTTGAAATATGGACCGGATAGGTCTTCGGCAAAATCGTGCTTACCACCGAAGCCGGAATCTCGCTGTCGAATTCCGATGTCCTCGGTTTCCTTTGGCCACTTCTTCTTGGCCTTGAAAAGCTGCTTCCATATATCTTCGTGTGTAGTGCCGAAAAAGCGCTTCAAGATCCGTGGTCCCTCCGGATCGAACTCCCATAAGCAGGAGGCCCAGAGCTTGCAGGGGAGGATGTGGCGGAAGAGCATCACGTGAATCAGGGTGGAGATGCGATTTTGGAGTGTCTTCACTTCCGATTGAGACCCCCAATCAAGGCCCTTGGTGGTCCATGAGGTGAGCCTCTCTGGGGGTCCGGATCCCAATTCAGACACGGTCGCCCAGTTAGCCTTGAGAGGTTCGGTGATGTAGAACCACTCCTGCTGCCATATCTTGACAGTTTCCACAAAGGCCCCTTTGGGCCAAGTGGTGTTGGGGAGCTTGCTTACCATGGCTCCGCCATAGTCCGCATGCTGTCCGTCGACCACGTTCAGCTTTAGATTAAATGTCTTGAGCCATAGGCCGAAGTGTGGGGAGACACGGAGGAAAGCTTCACATATGACTATGAAAGGCGATATGTGCAGGATAAAATTCGGGGCTAGATCATGGAAATCTAGCCCGTAGAAGTACGTGAGACCCCGGACAAAGGGGTGAAGGGGAAATCCAAGCCCCCGAAAAAAGTGAGGGATGAACACGACCCTCTCACCGGGCCATGGAGTGGGGATCGCCCAATTTTTATTAGGAATCTGGTGCGCTATGTTTGCGGCGAGATAGCCCGCGCTCCGGTGACCCTTCACCTCCCACTTGCCTTTGGAGAGCCAGATCGACCCAATGCTGGAGAGGGAAGTGGTGGTGGGAGGGATGGGAGCTGCGGGCGCTAGAGCAAGGAGATTGGGAAAGCAGAGGCTAGATGAAAGCGTGAGGAAAACGGGAGGAATCTGTGTCCTTTTATAGGCAGTAAATACCAAATGTCCCCCCAGTGGAGGAATCTGTGTCCTTTTATAGGCAGTAAATACCAAATGTCCCCCCAGTGGAGCCGTAAAACTTGCCTGTTCCTCAACGAGATCGTGCGTAAGGCGCGGTTGGGTTACCCAAACCATATTGATGGGGATACCTTAATAAGTGGGCATGATCTCTGTTTCGACATGACGTTCCAATGGAGGCTATGCCTTGAAGCGCGAAACCAGAGCCAATGAAACGGTTCGAAATATTAAAGTGTTAAATGTGACGTTTCGCCGAGAAAAAATTGTCAGTAAAGAGACTGTACCTATTTCGATGTTTGTGCCTTCGTGGCTAAGGGCTGCACTAATCATGCAGAGCCGGACATTGTTCCTTTACTCGGGAAGAATCCACCTTGCACTGTCAAAGACTGTATGCGTGCCTGCCTCAGCGTCATCGAAGACTGGTTCAAGGGCTACTGAGGGAGTCTTGGACTAGGGGGTCCTCGGGTGTTCGGATTACTCATTATGGGCCAGACTGATGAGCCGTGAAGATCAAAGCAGAAGATTATCCCCCGTGTCCGGCTAGGACCCCTATGTGCATAGAATGGCAAGTTTGAGCCCGGCTGTAATGTTTTCTTCCTCTGCAAGATGGTTTTGTACAACCCTAGGTCCCTCTAGTGTGTATATAAACCGGACAGTTTAGTATGTAGAGGCTATCACAACGATCATAGGCTAGACATCCAAGGTTTGGCCATTACGATCTTGAGGTAGATCAACTCTTGTAATCCCCATATTCATCAAGATTAATCACGCAGGAAGTAGGGTATTACCTCCATTAAGAGGGCCCGAACCTGGGTAAACATCGTGTCCTTGTTCCCCCTGTTACCACCGATCCTCTGATACGAAATTCGGGACTCCCTACCCGAGATCTGCTGGTTTTGACACCGACAAAGGCCGAGGCCGAGGAGGTAGCCCAAAAGACCCAGACAAGCCCTAAGCCACAGAGATCAAGGACTCACAACTATTCGCAAGATGAAGATGTTCCCTTGGGCTATGATTAGATGAAAATCTCACTTGATGCATGAGTTAGAAGGGACCAATGAAAGGATATTTTTCAGGAGAGAATCGTCGTGTACTACAACGACACTATGGATGTCACATCTAGCTGCACCCAAGGCTCTCTTGGGCATAGTTGGGGTACCATTCAAGACAGATGCAACTGATGGTCTGGTTCAATTGATCAAGTGAATCGTGCTCCATCGAGTGGTTTGCCGGTCACGGAGTATGGCCATGTCATCCAAGACCTTTTCAAGCAAGGAAACAAAAAGTATGACCACAAGGAAACTTGCGATCAATGAGAAGTGGATTAGGAGAAACAACAAGTCGACACCAAAGAAATCAATGTTAACATACCCGTTGAGGATGACAACGAAGAGGATCAAGATGCCCACAAGAGACATGACGGGAACAAGATTGCGAAAGAGAGGAAGTAAACTGTAGCTTTCGGCGTCATATGCAAAGAAGAGCTTGTGGCCATGATTGAGACCAAGAAAGTGTTGTTGTGGCTTGCCTTAGTTCAAATGAGGCTCACAAGTCTCCTGGTGATCCTCAAGACAAGTTTCCCCTTCTGAAAATAAATAAAAGTACAAAAGGAAACTATCAAGAATCATTCAAAAATTCACCATAAAATCTACACAGCACCAAATAGTCTCATTTTTGGTGTGCTGCAAGATTTCTTTACAAAGAACACAATGCAAAAAGAATAAATTCATTTGGACTTATGGTTAAAAAGTTATTGCAGTTTGAAGTTCTCTGGAATATATTCAAATTTAGAAATTTAAATAAATAGAATAGGGGGGTGACATCGAAGGCGTAAAAGCCCAGAGCGCCACCACTCATACCGCTTCACGCGGGTATGGAGAGGCTGACTAGCGGGCCCTGCTAGTCAGGTGAGAGGGAGAGAGGGGATGAGCAGAGGCGGCCGCTGCTTCGCCGGAGCGCACACGGGCGATGTTGTCCCTTGGCTCAAATGAAAAGGATAGATCGACGGAGGGGGTCGAGGCGCACATGCCCGTACCCGTAGGGTAGCTAGAGGTGGACGGACGACGTCGAAACGGAGCTCGGAGGCGGAGGCAGAACAGAGGGTTCGCCGGAGTTGAAGAAGACGGCGAGCAACGGCGCCTCCAGCAGCTCCAGCTAGGTGAAGAGGCTCTACCAGAGAGTGGCGGAGGCTCTGGTGAGGTCGCCTTGGACGGAGAGGGCTTGGAGCTACCTCGACGAACCGAGGGGGATCGACGGTGAGCTCGAGCTCGAGGATGGTGGCCTGAGGCCTCCCGGCCGGGCCACGGGGTTCTACTCGATCTGTGGTCGTGTGGGAGTGGAGCTGGGAGCTCGGAGCGGCTAGGAGAGGGCCTATATATAGGCGAGCCGACAGGGGGAAACGGGGCTCCGCCAGCGACACCTGGCTGTGCCCGGCGACAAATTAGCGTCAGTGAGAGGGGGGAGAAGATGACGGAGTCACGTGGGAGCTGTGGCCGAATGGGGACAAGCACAGGGGCGCTGGGGTGGCGACGAGCACAATGCAGACCACACTATGCCTTGGCCGGTCCGCGCCCGTGCTCGCTGCGGCGAGCTCCGACGTCGGCAAGCGCTAGAGGTGGACTGTGGAGGTGAAGACGGTGATGGTGGCGCGGTTTGGCACGCTTGGGCAGGCGCGGAAGCGAGCACTCGCTCTACAGAGCGCTCGGCGGCATCCAGAGCGCGTCGACTGACTGCCATGGCATGGTGTACACGCGTGGTCACCGCGCGAACTATGCCTACTAGCTGACTTGGTGCCAAAAACCATGTCTGGCGTGTTGTTCGTGGTACATAGGAGAGATACCCGTGGTTGGTTTAATTCCAGACGCAGTAGAAAGAAAGTAACACGCCTGGTAAGTTTCTGGACAGAAACTTTGAGAGCTTACAGAGGTAAAATGGTTAATAGTTGGAAGATATGCTTTGGAGGCTAGTCAAGAGTTACTAAGGTGAAGATGCACAAGGAGTTTCAGAAGAAGTGGAGCAAGTAAAATGGTAGTTGCTGTAGAAACTTCCATTTCTGTCCAGAATAGAAAAGATTTTCTGTAGCAAAAATATTCCTAAAAGTAGTGCAATATTTTTCCTCAGGAATGTGTCTTAGGGTCCAAAGAATATTTAGGATTTTCCTCAGAATTTTGTGAGCTAGAAAAATAGGGGTTGCTTTGGAGCACAAAGAATTTAGCTAGGGTTTTGGGGAGTAAAATGAATATTTTTCAAATAAGAAAAATATTCCATGAAGTATATTAGGGTGGACCAGAGGAAAAAGATAGTTTGAGATGGATAGGAGGCACTTGGGTGAAAGTCAAGGGTACCCAAGTGTTTTAAGTCCATATGAAATGATTCAAAAATCCCAAGGTTTGAAATAAATTCAAATAAAGCTCTGGCAAATAAAAGAGGGCAAAAATCAGGCTGTCACATGAGGGTATGATCTGGTTGCCTGCACCTCGATAGTGATCTTGGTTGGTTCGTGCGCAGTAAGTTTTTGTTTTCCATAGCATGTTACCCTACATGGTGTGTGCATGGTTTTTAGTCGGGTGATCTACATGTGCACCGTGTACATTGCATCATCCCCATTGTGTCAGCAGCTACTCAACGAGGTACATCCTTTGCTATTTTTTCATGTGATCCCTCGCGTGTGTGCCTTGGTTTTGGTTGTGTACATCCTAGTCGTGTAGAGGACAAGTGTGTGCTTATTGTTTGCTTATCATTATTGTTTGTTTATCCTTATTTTTTATCCAATCAATGCTTCATAATGAGTTAATAAAGTAGACCCTTATCCAAAAGATATGCACGTGCATGTACATAGTTTTTGTGTATCATTTAAAAAGTGATTTGCACACTTATGTAATGCAATTTCTTCAGGGGTCTGCTTTAGTGATGCACGATAGACCATTCCGTGCAAAATTGATGCGATGCTTCTCATAAAATACTCCCTCCGTTCCAAAATAGATGACCCAACTTTGTATTAGTACAAAGTTAGTATAAAGTTGGATCATCTATTTTGGAACAGAGGGAGTTGATGATAGCATCGCATATCTCAAAGGGATTTGGTAACATGATTTATGTAACCTTATAAAGAAAAAGAATAGTCAATATTATATTTGCAAATTAAAAGACTTATCTGTGATCGCAGGTGTACCCAAATATAATCCCGAGTGCTAGTATATCTTCTCATCATAGCAGATCATGATGCAGTTCTCTAGGAAGACGTCCCATGCAGCAACTCTCCCCGTCCGAACCAAGAGATACCACTCGCTGAAATGCACTCTGTTCGATTAGTTGTATGGTGCTAGTGGACATATGGTCACTGAGCACTGCATCTGACTAGTCGATGTATGTCTGATCTTGGCGGTTTGCTTTATTTATAAACAGGGCGAAAGCCTTTTTCAGTAATTCCATTGTGCACTTTGGTGCTCCTGTTGACTCTCGCTTCTTAATGGAGTTAGTTGTCCCCTATCAAACACTAGCAGACCATTTTAATGTAGTGGGTGTGCCACTGACAATTGAAGGCTTTTCTACGCCAACTGCCCGACCCAGCTATGCCGACGGCCCGATGCCGACGGCTGCCGTCGGCGTAGGCCTATCCCGAAGGGGTTTGTGCCTATGCCAACGACTATGGGCCGCCGGCATATAATGCCATTCTGGTAGTGTATGGCCAACAGCCTAACCATGGTGATGAAACAAAAGTTTTAAATATTGACATATGGGAAATAGCAGCAGCTTAAATAGTGAATTGACGCCATAGGGTGCTAAAGCCACTCAATGTTACACGTTGTTGTTGCCATGATGCCCGTCCAAATGCTATAGCAACAAGATAGCGTGTTAACTAAAACTTTGGATGGAATATGCGCACACTACTAAGCACACCTCCGAGGCTGAGATGAAGTGCCTACTTACTTCTCTCGCTAGCCTATATCTAATGGGCTAATAGCTCCTGTGCGACACATTTGAGGTGAATTGGAAGGAGTGCGACGTGGTTGATGAAAATAGTTGTAGTGCAACACTTTAGAAGCCCAAATAGCCAAGGACCACTGAGGCGATTAAAATGGTCGCCAACGGGAGTGAGATTATGTTTAAGACATGTGGGTCCCACTTGACAGAGCATATAGTTACGGCCCCACTTGGCAGTGCATCAGGTGAGATGTGGCTCCGTGCCTGTCTGAACTAGGTGAGCAGTGACCCGTTGCTCCCTCCTCTTCGTTCTCGGCGGTGAGCCGGCGACGGCGCCGGAGCTTTTTTTCTTGGTGACAGCAGCGGCGGAGCTGTCGTTCTCGTCGACGGCGACGGCGGCTGTTGTGAGTAAATCCTGAACCCTTGTCCTGTTCCCCACCTTGTCGAGTTAGATCTCAATGCATCGCCTCTGTTTCCTCTGTTTTTGGTCGATTTGATCCAGATTTGGGTGCGGGGGATGGGGGGGTGACCGGGATGGAGCCGCCAGAGACAACAACGTCAACTAGGTATGTGCATCCTTTCCAACCTATGCGATTTGTGTGTCGTCTGCTTTCGCTAGCTCACACTGCCCGTCATTGACAAACATGGGTAGGACATTCGAATTCACTGTCGAATTCTTTCCTTCTAAGGTGAAGCTAGGTGATGGTAGCGTGCGAGATATAGAGACAGATATAGTTGTGAAATGGGAGGTTGAATGTGCAGAGATTGAACCTCAAGAAATACAGAGCATGGAAGGGAGGGCCATGAGAAATGCCATGGAAAAAATTGGGGAGAGCATTTTTTGGTGTCCAGAGGCAGGAGGTAGCATTGTTACGGTTTGATAATTGGAAGGGTGAGTATGTGAGAATTGAGAATGGTGAAGCGATGGTTGATGAAATCGATCGGCAAGACGGCTGGGCAAGCAAACAGACAACCTTTAATGTAGAGCTTGTTGATCTGAAATCGGATTCTAAGGTTGGATATGTGCTCTCAAAGTGGGCTTCCTAGATGGTAGATGATGATTGGGCTTCACAGAGACAAATAACGCCCATGTTTCCGGATGAAGTGACAGTAATAGGGGGCTTGATCAAGATCTACAAGAGGGTTGTGATGGTGCTGTAAGGGTTGTTTGTGTTGATTGGAATTCAGTACAATTAGAAGACACTACTGATTTGGTCATTGCACCAATGGCTGACACTGAGATGGCCAAAAAATTGGCATTCCAGTAGATCCAGTAGATGATCAAGATGAGGTAGAGAAGGTTGAATCTAGTTTACCTAATGATGCTAACAGAGATGCTTGTGAAGATGTGGATGGACAGCTGATGAAAGATGCTGCAGATGATGTAGATGATGCACATGATGATGAGCTTGTAAGTGTGTATGACAAAGAAAATCATGTTATTGAAGTAGGCAAGTTGTTCCCAAGTATGCAGGAGTATAGGATGTGTTTCAAGACTTATGCAGTCAAACATGAGTTTGATGCCAAGACTATGTGGACTGACAGAAAGAAATTTTATGCAAGGTGCAGAGGTTTTGATGGAAGCGTCAGGCCTTGGAAGTGGTACATATCTGCTAGAATTCAACCTGATGGAAGTACCATCAGGGTTAATCAAATCCCAAATCCACATACTTGTATTACAAGTTCACAAAGATTATCAACCATGACATCACAGCTTCAGATTGCAGAAAAGATTACTCCAATTTTAGCCAAGAAACCAAACACTACTGCAAAGAAACTTAAAGTGGACTTGGAAAAGACATACCCCATTAAGGTGAAGTATACCACAGTGTGGAAAGCAAAACAGAGGGCAACACTTTTAGGATGCTTTATAACTTCAAAGCGGAGGTGGAAAAGAGGTCACCTGGTAGTGTTGTGGAGATAGATACTAAGGTAACAGAGGATGGTAGAGTTCTTTTCTCCAAGTTCTTTATGGCTTTAAAGCCTTCAATAGATGGCTTCAAAGCAGGGTGCCGTCCATATTTGAATATATACTCATCTTTTTTGACTGGCAAATGGAATGGTCAATTGGCAGCATGCAATGCTTTAGATGGACACAACTGGATGTTCCCTATTTCTATTGGTTTGTTTTAGTCCGAGACAGAGGTTTCATGGACATGGTTCATGATGCAGTTGAAAAGATGCACAGGGCCAGTGCCACCTTTGGCAGTACACACAGATGCATGTAAAGGGCTAGAAAATGCAGTGAAGAATATTTTTCTTCATTGTGAGCAGAGGGAGTGCTTCGGCCATATGTGGATGAATTTGATCAAAAAATTCAGAGGGGAAGAGTTTGGGAGAATGTGGCCAGCAGCAAGATCTTACACCAAACAAACACATTCATATCATCTTGATAAGATAAAAGCAGCATGCAGTGAGTTTGGTCCATGGTTGAACACCTATCATTCTCTGTTGTGGTACATGTCAGGATTTAATAGTGCCATCAAGTGTGATCATATCAACAATAACTTGGCAGAATGTTTTAACAACAAGATAAAGTAGTTAAAGAACTTGCCTGTGCATGGCATGGTTGACCAGATCAGAATCATGCTCATGCGCATGTGGGAATTGAGAAGAAGGACTAGGGATTGTCTGCAAGGGGATAAGCTTCTTGCAGTGGTACAACAGGTGGTGAACAGGAGCAGGAATCTTAGACATTTGTCTGTTGAAAAATCTTCATAGTGGGTTGCTGAAGTTAGAGATACCAAGACTGGAAGGAGGCATGTTGTTAACACTGAATTGCCTGACTACACTTGCCTCGAGTGGCAACACATCGGGAAACCTTGTGACCATGCCATACTTTTCCTGGCCTCCCAACCCAAGATAAACATGCACCCATACTTGCATGAATACTACAGAGTGGCAAGATTCAAGGCTGCATATGCAACTCCTATTCCAGCACTTACAGATCTGTCTCAGTGGACTAAAGTGGAAACTGAATTTTCCATGTGTCCTCCCCTAAGAAAAAGAAAAGCTGGCAGGCCTAAAGAGAGTAGATTCAAGGCATGGTTTGAGAAAGGTGGGAGTAGTAAAAAGGGGAAGGGGAAGTCAAAAAGGTCCCAAAAAGGTAACAAAAATAGATGCAAGATGTGCCAGGAACTTGGGCACCGAAAAGGATTTCCAAAATGTCGTTACACCCCTGAAAGGCCAAAGTAAGCTTACGTTGGTGTTTTTTATTTAATTTGGGTGTTGTATTTAATTACTAGCCTAATTACAAAATTTGTTTTCCAGGAGGAAGCGTGGAGTTCAACCCCTTGTTGTTGAAGATTGCTGGGCAACCAAAAAGGCAAGAATCAATGGCTGTAGAAGAAAGAGAAGTTATGGTGATGAACCAGAGTTGGATGATGCTGCGGTGCAAAATGAGCAAGAGTTGGATGATGTTGTGATGCAAAATGAGCAAGAGTTGGATGATGTTGTGATGCAAAATGGTCAAGATTTGGATGATGTGTGTGGTGCAAAATGAGGCAATCTTTGATCTTGTGATGCATCATGACCAACATTTGGATGATGATGTGGTGCAGAATGTGGTGCAAACTGTAGCTGTTGTGGCAGATGTTCTGCAAACCGAAACTGAAACTGAAGATGTTCTGCAAACTGAAGCTATTGCGACAGATGTTCTATAAACTGAAACTGAAGATGTTCTGCAAATTGAAGCTGTTGCGGCAGATGTGATGCAAACTGAAGCTGTTGCGGCAGATGTGATGCAAACTGAGCCTATGTTGCAAGTTGTATTACCAATTGAATCTACTGGAGTTGTTTTTGTGCAAATTGAGCCTCAAGTAGATGTTGTCACTACTAGAAAAAAGGCTATAGGTAATATCACTATTAGTGGCGCACCAGAGATGTGGTGCGCCACTACTATATAGCAGTGGCGCACCACAAACAGGTGCTCCACTAATAGTGACATTACTAGTGGCGCACCAGGTGTGGGGTGCGCCACTACTAAGTTTTTGAACAGTAACCAGCCATGCCCAGGCTTACCAGTGGCGCACCAGGACAAGGTGCGCCACTACTATTTTTGATAGTAGTGGCGCACCTTGCCCTGGTGCGCCACTGGTAAGGCTGGGCATGGTGGTCCAAAAAAAATAAATAGCAGTGGCGCACCCCTTCACTGGTGCGCCACTAGTATTCCTGGCTACTAGTGGCGCACCAGTGAAGGGGTGCGCCACTGCTATGTTTTTTGCACCAAATGCACCCCCCCCCATGGACCGCCTTTTCAGTTAAAAAAATAAATAAAAGAAAATGATAGAAATGTCAAAAAAATAAAAAAAAAATAAG
>LR738715.1:808984620-809065689 GCA_902687465.1 Secale cereale | reverse complement strand
TTTTGGAATAAATATTTTTTGAAAAAATTCAAAAATAGTAGTGGCGCACCGTGGGTGTGGTGCGCCACTAATATAGTTTTTTTTTGAAAAACTATTTTTTTTGGAATAAATATTTTTTGAAAAAATTCAAAAAAATTCAAAAATAGTAGTGGCGCACCGTGGGTGTGGTGCGCCACTAATATATTTTTTTTGGAAAAAAATGGTTTTTTTTGAAAAAATGTTTTTTTTGAAAAAATGTTTTTTTGAAAAAATGTTTTTTTGAAAAAAATAGTTTTTTTGAAAAATATGATATGTAAAATGACCGGGAAGTTTGAAATATTTTTTCAAAATTTCATCACACTCATGAACATGAACAAACTCCTAGACATTAACAAGGTTTAATAGGATTGATATGATAGATATATCAACAAGTGACTGCTAAGTGAGCTGGTGCTGGGGTTGGATAGAACTCAGAAGTTAAGCGTGCTTGGGCTGGAGTAGTGTAGGATGGGTGACCTTCTGGGAAGTTTGACCACGGAGTGCGATTTGACCCGAGATTAAGCCATATTGACCCGAGAATGGGTGACCTTCTAGGAAGTTTGACCACGGAGTGCGATTTGACCCGAGATTAAGCCATATTGACCCGAGATTAAGCCATAGTGACCCGAGATTAAAGAAAAAAAATTCCCGCAAAAATTGAAAAAAAAATTTGAAAAAAAAATTCAAAAAAAAAATTTGAAAAAAAAAATTGTTACTAGTGGCGCACCTGTAGCAATATCAGTGGCGCACCTGTAGCAATTCTGGAATAAAATTTGAAAAAAAAAAATTGAAAAAAAAAATTTTGAAAAAATAATAGTGGCGCACCCGGGGGGCATACCAGTGGCGCACCAGTGGTGCGCCACTGTTATTGGGATTAACAGTGGCGCATCATAGGTGCGCCATTAGTATTTCTTATTAGTGGCGTGGTATTAGTGGCCCACCCATGGTGCGCCACTAATGGCAATATTGGGTGCGCCACTAATAGCCTTTTTTCTAGTAGTGTGTGGTGCGAGTGATACATCCAAAACGTATCTATAATTTCTGCTTGCTCCATGCTTCTTTTGTGTGATATCGCTATGATATTGATGCACTTCCATACACTTTTGATCATATTTGGACTAACCTATTAACTCAGTGCACCACAGTGCCAGTTCCTGTTTTCTGCTGTTTTTCTATTTCAGGTTTCCCCCATATTAAAAGTGCTCCAAAAATTCCAGGAAAAATATAGGAAAAATCAGCGTACTGGAAGCTTTGCGAAGAACCAAAGATGGGCCAGAGGAGAGTCAGGGGAGGCCCAGGCGGCCACCTGGCGCGGCCCCACCCCTGGCCGCGCCAGGGGGGCGCCTGGGGCCCCTGCTCCGCCTCTGGCTGCCCCCCTTCGCATATATATCCCTCTCTTCCCGAAACTCTCGAGGACAGAACCCTTTTTGGCGATCTCGCCTCTGTTCCGCCGCCGCAGCGCTTCCAAGATCAGGAGCATCAGGAGAACTCTTCCCGGCACCCTGTCGGAGGGGAGAACCACCACCGGGAGCTTCTCCACCACCATGGACGCTTCCCGGATGAGTCGTGAGTAGTCCACCTTGGACCATGGGTCCATGATCAGTAGCTATGTGATGTTCTCCTCCCCTCTTTGATCTTCATGGTTTAGACCTCGTGAGCTGCCCTACATGATCGAGGCACATATGTAATATTTATGTTGTTGCTTTGCTGAGTTTGCTGGGATCTGATGGATTATGAGACTATGTTCAGATTGTGTTTGAGTAATATATTTGATTCACCTCTTTTATATCTTTGTTCTTGAGTAATTCTTGCATGTTCTCCGTTGCTGTTTATTGCTTTGGCCAAGTAGTAGGTAGTAACTCCAAGAGGGAGCGTTATGCTTGATTGTGGGTTCATGCCCCCTGATGACTAGCTTGAGTGACAGAAACATGAGTCTAGGGGATGTGTTGTTGCCACAAGGGAGAAAACAACGGTGCTTGTACTTGCGGGTGCAAGGATTGTTTACTTTACGCAAAGTTCTTTTAATGGAGTTGTCTGTTGCTTTGAGTTTACACTTTGGGTGGGATTCGCAACTTAATACCAGCGAGATGTTCTGGATAGATATCTCAAGGTGGATGATTACTAGTAGATGCAGATGGATTTCGGTCTACTTGCCTTGGCATACCGCCCATGCTTTTGAGCCTCTACCTTTCTTTGCAGCATAGTTAGCAATGGTTTGCGCACATAATCCTGTCAATTGCCCAGCTGTAATTTGTTTACCTCGCTTTGCTGTTTTATCGTCTTTTGGGAGAGAGACATCACTAGTGAACATCATGGGTCCCCGGTCCATATTACCACCGCTGATCACACCTTCTATTTACTTCCTGTTTTTATTTCCTAGTTGCAGTCATAGCTATCATTATTATCTCTTGTGTTTGATCCTTTGTAAACAACAAGGCCGGAGGGATTGACAACCTCTCTGTACTCGTTGGGAGCAAAGTTATCTGTATCTGTGTGCAGGTCCCGTCAACCGCTAAGTTTCTGGCGCCATTGACACCTACTTGTCGACCCTCGGAGTCTCACGGGATTCGATCCTTGGTATCATTGCCAAGGGAAATTTGCCGCTACGCTACATCTCAACCTTCCACTTGGGGTAACCAACGAGGGGCGAGAAGCCATCAGCGAGCTCCAGCTATCCTAGCTAGTCCAGTTATGAAAAACAAGAGTTTGAGTGAACTAGGTTTCGTACGATCAAAAAGTGTTAAGAAGAAGAAGAAATCGAGTGCTAAGAAGAAGAAGTGAAAACTTCATTTGTCAAACTTGTGTAATGGTGATGTGTGTTGTAGACTAACAAACTTGCCTCAATTTGTGTAAAATGGTATTTGTGTAACTAGCACAGTGGCCCGCTCGATGCGCGGGCTAGCATTTTATTAAGTTTAATAATGAGGACAAATATAATATTTTGTTTATCGAAAGAAAAATTAGAGGCATTTCTGATGACTTTACAAATATAAGAATTGTGCACCCAATGTTTTGTATTAAGAATATGTGGTTATTTTATTTATATAAGAATATATATGGTGTCCATTTGTCATTTTACCTTCAAATTGTGCATGCCATACAAACTCTATTTTTATAATTATTCACCATGCATTTGGAATACATACTAAATCTCTTGATATGGCCAGATTTTTTTACCATTATGAGACATTTATTTATTATTTTTGAAATACGGAAAATGCATGTACTATATTAATTTAATAAGTAGCAATATATTCTCTTCACTTAGTAAATGTTATTCTTTCAGAAGTAGGTGCTCATGGCGTTCTGAAGTACTAAATCAATAAGACTGAGAGTGAGCTTATCATTTTGTTCCGCAATTTATGCCCTTGTACTTGACATTATGCTTCCCTTAGTAACACATAATGAGAAATACTCTATCGACATATTTTGGTATGATAAATAAATCTCATAAGATCCATGGATTTTTTTAGGTTAACCCTTTCATAGAACAGTAATAATAGTCCAGAAATACACAAAGTGAACAATGCAATTCTTTCTAAATTAACAATTGTTACAATTTACTATAAAAAGATGGCGATCTTAATAAAAGTTAGTACAATAGCATTCGCGGGTCATGTGGAGTGTATGTTTCTTCATTGCCGCGGAATAGTCATGCGTTCGCACCTCCTATAGGAGCAGGCTTCCCGTTACTTTGTTCTTGTATGGTTTTCATGTTTTTCTTGCATTCAGTGTCGTCAATATGTATGGACTTAACCCATGTTATACCGATGTTTGAGTGGGTTAGGCCTTTAATGTATTGGCATTCACTTGGTTTTGTGCTAATTAGCATGGCAACCAATTGTCTCGAAAACAGATTAGGTTCATGGTAAGTAAAATAGTAAAAAAACGACCTTGCAAACTAATTCAGAAAGACATAAAAAAGGAGAGTTGAACATACAAATGTGTGTATTTAAGATATAAGATAGAGTTAAGAGAAACCATGGACAGTTTAAAATTTTGATAACTCAAAGAAGGTTTGACAGTCTAGTGACAATAATATGAACTGAAATTGTGCTTATAAAAATATCAGGCCGAACTAATGCTAAGAAATGCATAAGTGTCACTCAAAGGTGCATGTAGATCCATTTCTTGTTCAATATTGCTGCCCATATGTTTCGTGTACATCAAGTGATTTTTCATACAGGCTTTTACAAAAAATCATTAATGAGACATTCTGGTCTCTTATAGCAAGGTAAACTTTTAAGAGCAGACTGATTGAAATTTTGAATTGAAACTATGAAAATACACATGTAAGTAGATGTGAACTCAAGTTGTTTCTTTAACACAACTATACATGTAGATGATTCGGTATATTTATTTTGGGTTTTAAATTTAGCTATATCTCCAAACCTGCACAAACTTGTCGACAGGGAACATAAAAATTTGTACGTCTGTTATGCTGTATCAAAATTTACCAAATACTAAATCATTTTATAAGCTATTGCACAACAGTAATACACGTGTGTGGGTGACATGTGCTTGAAGAGGCATCCATGGCCTTGAAACAATGATGATGCGTATGTTTTGCAAAAAAGTGAAATTCATAATTTTAAGGCATTCGGAATAAATTGTGTTTTTTCTCATTAACTGAAGAGATGTGTACCTATCTAATAGTGTGGCTTACTCTGTAGGTATCCCATGAGATGTTTCAAAAACTTACAAAGCAACTTCATAACGGATCAATCGTAGATTAAATCATTTACCCATGTAATGTACACACTTTAGAATCTCCTGTGGGTCAGAAAGCATATTTATGGTCAACAGCCATATTTCTTCTTGATTCATTACTAATGATGCTACTGAATATAATATGGTAGTCATGAACTTGTAGACCCTGTCCTTGCCGCAAATTAAAACCTGAAGTGACCAAAACAGTGGATCAGCTTGTACATCTTTACAACACTCAGAAATTTATAATGTTGGTCTACTATATACGAAAACTAATTTTATCACAAATCTATTATCATAGTTACGCCTTTCTAATTTTAAAAAAATAATGAATTTTACTGCAGAAAGTTAGAACGTTACAGTGTTGTACTTCAAAAGGTAGAGATGCAGAGAATAGAAACAATAGTGTAGAAACGAAAAAAATATACAATTGAAAGCATTTATAAGAGCTGGTGTTAACAACTTTCATAACCAACAAAACCATAATGCATCAAGAGTTCTAGGTGTGCTCGCTTTCATCAGATAAAACGTGTTTTAACTTACATAATATTTAATTTGGCGATTAGTACAATTTGGTACGTGAGCATGCGGAAGCACATAATCTGCAGGTGTCCTCATTGCATCGTTCAATGTTTAGAAACTATAGGACAAACTTAGCACCGGAGTGCATCTAGTGTGGGGCGAGACGTCAGCAAGAGACAAACAGCGACGTAGTTCGCCATGGTGCAGTCCATTCGCAGCAATGCCATGCACGCACATATATCTTATTCTGCAGCCGGCATATGCATGGACGGATTGGTGATGTTTGAACTACATCAGGTATGCCTAGTACAATCAGGCTCATTGCTTCTGTATATTGATTCGTAGGATAATAACTGGAAGAAAGGACCAACCTCTAGATTGCTACTTGAAGAAGGGCTAAACATAGTACAAGATAGATGTTCCAGCAGATTTATTTTTAACAGCCTTTAGCCTGTACGCCCCCCTCAGCCAAGTAGGTGTCGTGGAAAGTCATATGACATGGTACTTCTATGGAAGTTATAGATGCGATGAAGCCGGCACCAATTCCTACACAAACCAATCAGGGATCTAGAGGGGACTCTAGATTCAGATGTTCGTCAAGTGCCCATGCCCGTGCTCATAGAATTTGATGGACAAATACACAAACTAATTCGCGACCTAAAGGAAACCTAGGTTTAGATATATATACTCCCCCCGTTCCATAATGTAGTGCCTATAGATTTTTTGAAAAGTCAAACCTCACAAACTTTGACCAAGTTTGTGGAGAAAAATATTTACATCTAGAGTGCGAAACATATATCACTAGATTCTTCATAAGATGTAATTTCACATTATATAATTTTGCTATTGTAGATATATATATTTTTCTCTACAAACTTGGTCAAAGTTTGCATAGTTTGACTTCTCAAAAAATCTATAGGCACTACATTATGGAATGGAGGGAGTATATAAGTAATGCCCCACTGTACTTTAGGCATGGAAGTTTGGGGCCTGTTGATCTTACCAGTAGCACTTGAGTTGCCCGATCGAAACCCAAGCAAGAGGAAAGTGGAAATGAAGGTGGAGTAGGAGGGCTGGAGGAGACGGCTTGGAGAGGAAGCAGTACCCCGCAGGAAGGAGAGATCTGAACGACTGCGGTGACGGAGCATTAGCGTGAGAAGGAAAATAATCGGAGTAGTAGTATTGCGACTCGTCTAATAAAAGGTATATTGGCTTTATTTTTTACGAGGAAAAAGTATATTGGCTAGCATTAGCATTTTTTTTTTGTGTTGAACGTCATGATGCAAGGCTGGAGTCGTATTCCAGTATAGTTACATAATGGCAAAGGTGGGTAATTTTTTCACTTAATTCATATCAATGGTTATGAAAGTTTAGCTTATTAAATGAAGGGTCGGATATTTCTGATTATTGTGGTAATTTCTAGCTATTTAAGAATTTTCTGGTTAACCCGTCAAATACCTTTTATATATAATAGATGCTATTTAAATTCTGCCGAATTTCAAATTTTACCCAAAATTCAAGTTTGACCCAACATTCAAATTCAAATTTGTTTAGTATGTGGTATTGATGGTATAATGCTTTAATATTAGTCATATGCATGTTAAGCGATCAATCCGAGCACTTATTGTTGATGTGAAACACTAGTCATGATAAATGTGCTCCAAAGCTCCGAAGCTAGGCTAAACACCCCATTCCTAAGCAAAAAAAAAATCGACCTTTTATAAATGGGCCAAAAAATCAAAACTCGACATCTAGTGTGCAAATATACGGTCCATGCCAAATATAGGATCATTTGGATAAACTATAACAAGCTTATCCCTAACCCTAGCTTGAATCCCATGCAACTCGTTCATGACAGCTACGTTTTGTAAAAGGTTTTTCATGAAGATACCCATAGACCAAGTTTCTTATTTTGCCCTGCAACTCACTCACATAATATGATGATGGGTGAAAGTTTCATATTTTTATGATTTTTTTGAATTAGTTATGCTCAACCCTAGTTTGAGTCCCATGCAGCCTCGTTCATGATACCTTTGTTTTGTGAAGGGGTTTCCATGAAAATACCCATAGACCAAGTTTGTTATTTTTCCTAGCAACAAACTCACATAAAATGATGTTGGGTGCAAGTTTCATATTTTTATGATTTTTTTTTGCATTAGTTATGCTCAACCCTAGCCCTGAAAAACCTCTCAAAACCCCTCATAACCCCTCATAACCCCATATGAAACCCCGCATCCTTCCGAGCGCTCGATCTCTGATAGTGAACGGTCTAGATCAGGCGCTAGGGCCACGTCACTAATTTGCGTGATGCTTTGTGATTGGCTGCATTCGACAACGCTGGATAGCCCTACTCTTCTATGGATCACTTGATCACTTCCATGTCAGTGATCCACAAGCTATGCTCTTGTTTTTTTAGAGGATGCAGTGCCATGCAGTAGCCGTTTGTTATTTCCCATAGTTTTTTAGGCTGCGGCGAGTGGGCTAGCCGTTGGGCTCTGGGAAATGAAGCCAACCCGTTAGACCTTCGGACTGAATGTTGCCCTCCCACAGCCAGGCCCTAGCCAGCGATACGTCTCCAACGTATCTATAATTTTTGATTGTTCCATGTTATTATATATTCTGTTTTAGATGTTTAATGGGCTTTATTATACACTTTCATATTATTTTTGGGACTAACCTACTAACGCAAGGCTCACTGCAAATTGTTGTTTTTTTTCCTATTTCAGTGTTTCGCGGAAAAGGAATATCAAACGGAGTCCAAACGGAATGAAACCTTCGGGAGAGTTATTTTTGGATCGATATCAACACAGAAGACTTGGAGTACACGAGGTCAGGGGCGCGCCTAGGGGGGTAGGCGTGCCCCCACCCTCGTGGGCCCCCTCTGGCTCCCCTGACGTGCCTCTTCAACCTATATATACTCGCATACCCTGAAACATCGATGACCACAACGAAATCCTAATTCCACCGCTGTAACCTTCTGTACCAGTGAGATCCCATCTTGAGGACTTTTCAGGAGCTCCACCGGAGGGGACATCGGTCATGGAGGGCTTCTACATCAACACCATAACCTCTTCGATCAGTTCTGAGTAGTTTACCATGGACCTTCAGGTCCATAGTTATTAGCTAGATGGCTTCTTCTCTCTCTTTGGATCTCAATACAAAGTTCTCCTCGATCTTCAAGGAGATCTATTCGATGTAATTCTTTTTGCGGTGTGTTTATCGAGATCCGATGAATTGTGGGTTTATGATCAAGATTATCTATGAACAATATTGGATTCTTTTCTGAAATCTTCTATATATGATTTAAATATCCTTGCAAGTCTCTTCGAATTATCTGTTTGGTTTGGCCTACTAGATCTATAGTTCTTGCAATGGGAGAAGTGCTTGGCTTTGGGTTCAATCATGCGGAGTCCTTTCCCAGTGACAGCAGCGGCAACAAGGCACGTATTGTATTGTTTCCATCAAGGATAAAAAGATGGGGTTTATATCATATTGCTTGAGTTTATCCCTCTACATCATGTCATCTTGCTTAAGGCGTTATCCTGTTCTTATGAACTTAATACTCTAGATGTATGTTGGATAGCGGTCGATGTGTGGAGTAATATTAGTAGATGCAGAATTGTTTCGGTCTACTTGTCATGGACGTGATGCCTATATACAATGATCATGCCTAGATATTCTCATAACTATGCGCTTTTCTATCAATTGCTCGACAGTAATTTGTTCACCCACCATAGAAATCTGCTATCATGAGAGAAGCCACTAGTGAAACCTATGGCCCCCGGGTCTATCTTTATCATATTAGTTTCCCGTCAACTTGCCAATTTATTTCGTCGTTGCTTTACTTTGCATTATTTACCTTTTCTCTATACCAAAAATACCAAAAATATTATCTTATCATATCTATCAGATCTCACTTTTGTAAGTGACCGAGAAGGGATAGACAACCCCTTTTGACGCGTTGGCTGCAAGGTTCTTATTTGTTTGTGCAGGTACGAGGGACTCGCGCATGATCTCCTACTAGATTGATACCTTGGTTCTAAAAAACTGAGGGAAGTACTTATGCTACTATGATGCATTACCCTTTCCTCTTCGAGGGAATACAACGCAAGCTCGAGAAGTAGCAAGAAGAATTTCTGGCACCATTGCCGGGGAGATCTACGGACAAGTCACATACCAAGTACCCATCACAAACTCTTATCCCTTGCATTACATTATTTTCCATTTGCCTCTCGT
Source organism: Secale cereale (assembly GCA_902687465.1). NCBI lineage: Eukaryota > Viridiplantae > Streptophyta > Magnoliopsida > Poales > Poaceae > Secale > Secale cereale. The sequence continues at coordinate 809,056,203 of LR738715.1, read as the reverse complement.
TTTCCTCTCCCCCACTTCACCTTCGCCTTTATTCCGGTCGCCTTTTCTGTTTGCTTGTGTTGCCATGTGCCCTCTATTAGCTTGCATCTTCGCTTGCTAAATTATGGATCCTCATCCACTTGCTAATATTTTTAAGAGATCCAATTATCATGAACCAAATTCTAGAGAGCTGCGTGCACTAGATTGTCTTTTTGAGGCTTTTCTTGAAATTCATGAGTCCAAAAATTGTGATGAAGTGTTGAAAGAAGAAAATTGTGAAGTGGTTCATGATACGTCTCCAATGTATCTATAATTTTTTATTGTTCCATGCTATTATATATTCTGTTTTGGATGTTTAATGGGCTTTATTATATACACTTCTATATTATTTTTGGGACTAACCTACTAACCCAAGGCCAAGTGCAAATTGCTGTTTTTTTTGCCTATTTTAGTGTTTCACGGAAAAGGAATATCAAACGGAGTCCAAATGGAATGAAACCTCCGGGAGAGTTATTTCTGGAACAATATCAACGCGAAATAGTTGGAGTACATGCCAGGAAGCGAAAGAGGTGGCCATGAGGGTAGGAGCGCGCCCCCCACCCTCGTGGGCCACCTGTTGACCCCCCGATGTGCCTCTTCAGCCTATATATACTCTCATACCCTGAAAACATCGAGGCAACAGACGTAACCCTAGTTCCACCGCCGCAACCTTCTGTTCCGATGAGATCCCATCTTGGGGCCTGTTCCGGAGCTCCACCGGAGGGGGCATGGACAACGGAGGACTTCTACATCAACACCATAGCCTCTCCGATGACTTGTGGGTAGTTTACCATAGACCTTCGGGTCCATAGTTATTAGTTAGATGGCTTCTTCTCTCTCTTTGTATCTGAATCGAAGTTCTCCTCGATCTTCGAGGCGATATATTTGATGTAATCTTTTTGCGGTGTGTTTGTCGAGATCCGATGAATTGTGGGTTTATGATCAAGATTATCTTTGAACAATATTGGATTATTTTCTGAAATCTTTTATGTATGATTGTAATATCCTTGCAAATCTCTTTGAATTATTGGTTTGGTTTGGCCTACTAGATCTATAGTTCTTGCAATGGGAGAAGTGCTTGGCTTTGGGTTCAATCTTGCGGTGTCCTTTCCAAGTGACAACAGGGGCAGCAAGGCACGTATAGTATTGTTGCCATCGAGGATAAAAAGATGGGTTTTTTTATCATATTGCTTGAATTTATCCCTCTACATCATGTCATCTTGCTTAAGGCATTACTCTGTTCTTATGAACTTAATACTCTAGATGCATGCTGGATAGTGGTCGTTGTGTGGAGTAATAGTAGTAGATGCATAATCGTTTCGGTCTACTTGTCACGGACGTGATGCCTATATACAATGATCATACCTAGATATTCTCATAACTATGCGCTTTTCTATCTATTGCTAGATAGTAATTTATTCACCCACCGTAGAATTCTGCTATCATGAGAGAAGCCACTAGTGAAACCTATGGCCCCACTAGAGAAGCCACTAGTGAAGCCACTAGCTTGGGGATGCTAGTATTGCTATGTCCAGTACTTGTTGTCATGATCATGATTGGGGTGATTCTTCTTATGATCTTGAAAATTTATTTAAACCCCATGATGAATATGATATTGAATATAATGTTTGCAATAATATTGAGAGTGGGTTTGGAAGAGTGTCAACTTTAGATCCCACATATTTGGAGAATGTTCAATCTTATGAAATTTTTGATAAAAGTCGGTTTGTAGAGGTCATGACTTTAGTTAATGTTGATCCCACTATTTTGGAAGATTGTCAACTTCGTATGCATGTGGATCGTTTTGAGAATATGTTTTGTGATAGCTATATTGTCGAGTTTGCTTATGATCCTACATGCAATTATTATGAGAGAGGAAAATATGGTTTTCGAAATCTTCATGTTACTAAATTACCTCTCTTCATGTTGAGATTGATCTTGTTTTCCTTCTTCTTCCTTGCATATGTTAGATCTTGCTTGTCTTGCTAATTTGTTTTCCTATAAAATGCCTATGCATAGGAAGTATGTTAGACTTAGATGTGATTTTCACATGCTATATGATGCTTTGTTTGTGCTTCAATTCTTATCTTTCATGTGAGCATCATTGAATTCTTAAGCCTATCTTAATGGCTATAAAGAAACAGCTTGTTGGGAGGCAGCCCAAATATTATTTTCTTTGTTTTTGCTTCTGTTTAGGAATAAATATTGCATCTACCTTCTATTTTTATGTGGTTTTGTGTTTTATATAGTGTTTGTGCCAAGTAGAACCTTTGGGAAGACTTGTGTAAAGTTTATGCGATCATGCTGTAAAAAATAGAAACTTTGGCGCTCACGAGATTGGCTACATTTTTTACTGTAGAGTTCTTTTTAGTTGATTATTTTTTCAGATAATTAATAGACAAATTCCTCACGTCCACCAATTTATTTCTATTTTCTTGAGTTACATAAGTATTCGAAAGTTACATATTGCTATAGACTGTTCAGTTTTTCACAGATTCTGTTTTTCGTGTGTTGTTTGCTTATTTTGATGAATCTATAAGTAGTATCGGGGGGTATGAATCATAGAAAAGTTGGAATACAGTAGGTTTAACACCAATATAAACAAAGAATGAGTTCATTACATTACCTTTGAGTAGTGGTTTGTTATCTTATACTAACGGAGCTCACGAGATTTTTGGCTAAGTTTTGTGTTGTGAAGTTTTCAAGTTTTGGGTAAGGATTTGATGGACTATTGAACAAAGAGTGTCAAAAGCCTAAGCTTGGTGATGCCCAAGGCACCCCAAGGTAAAATTCAAGGACAACCACAAGCCTAAGCTTGGGGATGCCCCGGGAAGGCATCCCCTCTTTCGTCTTCATCTATCGGTAACCTTACTTGAGATTATATTTTTATTCACCACATGATATGTGTTTTGCTTGGAGCGTCATTTATAATTTGAGTCTTTGCTTTTTAGTGTACCACAATCATCCTTGCTGGACACACCTTTTGAGAGAGATACACATTAATTGGAATTTATTATAATACTCTATGTGCTTCATTTATATCTTTTGAGCTAGATAGTTTTGCTCTAGTGCTTCACTTATATCTTTTAGAGCACGGTGGTGGTTTTATTTTGTAGAAATTAATGATCTCCCATGCTTCACTTATATTATTTTGAGAGCCTCTTAGCACAGCATGGTAATGTGCGTTGGTTATAAATTTAGTCCTAATATGATAGGTATCCAAGATGGGTATAGTAAAAACTTTCATAAATAGTGCATTGAATACTATGAGAAGTTTGATGCTTGATGATTGTTTTGAGATATGAGGATAGTGATATTAGAGTCATGCTAGTAGGGTAGTTGTGAATTTGAGAAATACTTGTGTTAAAGTTTGTGATTCCCATTGCATGCACGTATGGTGAACCGTTCGGTGATGAAGTTGGAGCATGATTTATTTATTGAGTGTCATCCTTTGTGTGGAGGTCTGGATCGCGCGATGGTTAACTCCTACCAACCCTTCCCCTAAGAGCATGTGTTGAATACTTTGTTTCGATAACTCGTAGATTTTTGCAATAAGTATATGAGTTCTTTATGACTAATGTTGAGTCCATGGATTATACACACTCTCACCCTTCCACCATTGCTAGCCTCTCTTGTATCGCGTAACTTTCGCCGGTACGATAGACCTACCATATAGCTTCCTCAAAACAGCCAGCATACCTACCTATCATGGCATTTCCATAGCCATTCCGAGATATATTGCCATGCAACTTTCCACCGTTCCGTTCATATGACACGCTTCATCATTGTTATTCACATAGAGTCATATTTTGCTCTAGCTTTGAGTTATAAGTAAATAAAAGTGTCATGATCTTCATTACTAGAGCATTGTCCCAGTGAGGAAAGGATGATGGAGACCATCATTCCCTCACAAGTCGGGATGAGACTCCAGACGAAAGAGAAAAAAGAGGCCATAAAAAAATAAAAAAGGGAGAAAAGAAAAGGCCCAAAGAAAAAAAAAAAGAAAAAATGAGAGAAAAATAGAGAAGGGACAATGCTACTATCCTTTTTGCACATTTGTGCTTCAGAGTAGCACCATGATCTTCATGATAGAGAGTCTCTTGTTTTGTCACTTTCATATACTAGTGAGAATTTTCATTATAGAACTTGGCTTGTATATTCCAATGATGGGCTTCCTCAAATTCCCTAGGTCTTCGTGAGCAAGCAAGTTGGATGCACACCCACTTAGTTTCCTTTGTTGAGCTTTCATATCTTATAGCTCTAGTGCATCCGTTGCATAGCAATCCCTACTCACTCACATTGATATCTATTGATGGGCATCTCCATAGCCCATTGATACGCCTAGTTGGTGCGAGACTATCTTCCTCTTTTGTCTTCTCCACAACCACCACTCTATTCCACCTATAGTGTTATATCCATGGCTCACGCTCATGTATTGCGTGAAAGTTGAAAAGTTTGAAAAAATTGAAGTGTGAAACTATTGCTTGGCTAAAATCGGGGTTGTGCATGATTTAAATATTTTGTGTGATGAAGATAGAGCATAGCCAGACTATATGATTTTTCTAGGGATAACTTTCTTTGGCCATGTTATTTTGAGAAGACATGATTGCTTTGTTAGTATGCTTGAAGTATTATTATTCTTATGTCAATATTAAACTTTTGTCTTGAATCTTTCGGATCTGAACATTCATGCGAAAATAAAGAAAATTACATTAAGAAATATGTTGGTTAGCATTCCACATCAAAAATTCTGTTTTTATCATTTACCTACTCGAGGACGAGCAGGAATTAAGCTTGAGGATGCTTGATACGTCTCCAATGTATCTATAATTTTTGATTGTTCCATGCTATTATATATTCTGTTTTGGATGTTTAATGGACTTTGTTATATATTTTTATATTATTTTTGAGATTAAACTACTAACCCAAGGCCCAGTGCAAATTGCTGTTTTTTGCCTATTTCAGTGTTTCGCAGAAAAGGAATATCAAACCGAGTCCAAACGGAATGAAACCTTCGGGAGAGTTATTTTAGGAACGATATCAACACACAAGACTTGGAGTACATGCCAGGAAGCAAGAGAGGCGGCCACGAGGGCAGGGGCGCGCCCCCACCCTCGTGGGCCTCCTGTGGGTCCCCTAACGTGCCTCTTGAGCCTATATATACTCCCATACCCTGAAAACATCAAGGACGACAACAAAACCCTAATTTCACCGCCGTAACCTTCTGTACCCATGAGATCCTATCTTGGGGCCTGTTCCGGAGCTCGACCAGAGGGGGCATCGATCATGGAGGGCTTCTGCATCAACCCGATAGCCTCTCTGATGAGTTGTGAGTAGTTTACGATGGACCTTGGGGTCCATAGTTATTAGCTATATGGCTTCTTCTCTCTCTTTGGATCTCAATACAAAGTCCTCCTTGATCTTCGAGGAGATCTATTCGATGTAAATCTTTTTGCGGTGTGTTTGTCGAAATCCGATGAATTGTGGGTTTATGATCAAGATTATCTATGAACAATATTGGATTATTTCCTGAAATCTTTTATGTATGATTTAAATATCCTTGCAAGTCTCTTCGAATAATCGGTTTGGTTTGGCCTACTAGATTTATAGTTCTTGCAATAGAAGAAGTGCTTGGCTTTGGGTTCAATCTTGCGGTGTCCTTTCCCAGTGACAGCAGGGGCAGCAAGGCATGTATTGTATTGTTGACATCAAGGATAAAAAGATGGGGTTTATATCATATTGCGTGATTTTATCCCTCTACATCATATCATCTTGCTTAAGGCGTTACTCTGTTCTTATGAACTTAATACTCTAGATGCATGCTCGATAGCGGTCGATGTGTGGAGTAATAGTAGTAGATGCAGAATCGTTTCGGTCTACTTGTCACGGACGTGATTCCTGTATACAATGATCATGCCTAGATATTCTCATAAATATGCGCTTTTCTATCAATTGATCGACAGTAATTTGTTCACCCACCGTAGAAATCTGCTAACATGAGAGAAGCCACTAGTGAAACCTATGGCCCCCGGGTCTATCTTTATCATATTAGTTTCCCGTCAACTTGCCAATTTCTTTCGTCGTAACTTTACTTTGCATTATTTACATTTTCTCTATACCAAAAATATTATCTTATCATATCTATCAGATCTCACTTTTGTATGTGACCGAGAGGGGATTGACAACCCCTTTTATCGTGTTTGCTTCAAGGTTCTTTTTTGTTTGTGCAGGTACGAGGGACTCGTGCATGGTCTCCTACTGGATTGATACCTTGGTTCTCAAAAACTGAGGGAAATACTTACGCGTTACTGTGCTGCATCACCCTTTCCTCTTCGAGGGAATACAACGCAAGGTCGAGAAGTAGCAGCCAGTAGGCTACATTGCCATGCATGCATTCACGGGTGGCACACGCAGAGAAAACAGGGCAGGCGTGTCTCCTTGACCCACGACGGCACAGACGCGTGCGGGACATTGCAGCATGGCAATTAATGCAGGGCATTGATGCACTGAATAGAAGAACGGGCAGGCGTGACCCCTTGATCCACGACCGATGGCACAAACCCGTCGCAGCCTGGCTATTGATCCAGCGTTTGATGGCAACCTTGGTTTCCCACGCTCGTGTACACATTTCCATGGGGCGCCACCAAACGCTGCCCGCTCATTACTTCCACCCGGTGAAACCACGCCTCACTTGGGTTATTTAAGCCTCGTCTTCCTCTCTCTCCTCATCCATACCGCCAACCCCATCCTGTACTCCTTCCTTCTTCTCAACAAATCAAACCCTATCGAGCCACCATGCAGTACAACGGCCCAACCTACCGCTTCCCCCCAAACGTGCCGGAAAGGCTCTACCCGGCCGGAGTCTACGTAGAGAGAACCCTTAGGGTTTGGGCGATCTCAAGGTGGAGGGGCGCAAGGGAGTTAAGGGAGTTCTTCCTTGCGGCTGGCTTCTGCCACCTCCCCCGTGGCTATCCAAGGATGTTCCATGTTGAGGAGGTCAATCACAATGGCGTTGTGGTTGGGCTCATCGCTACATTCATCAACCCCTTGGACATCTTCCACCTCCTCAGGCGAGTGTTTTGGTGTGGGTGTGAGTTTATAGCTTTCACCACCCATAACATCTTCACCGACTTCAACAGCATCTTCCCCAACAACGGCGTTATGCACACACTCCCATACCCCATCGACAATGAGGAGGAGTGAAGGGCACCCGGAGGAGCGAGGTGGCGTTCACCTAGAGGAGGAGTAGGAGAAGAACACGCGTTTGGTGCCCACCGATCTATCTATCTAGCTAGCTATATATCTATCGTATTAGTATTTTAAGTTGTAAACGTTATGATACTATTATTAAGTTGTATTAGTATTTTAAGTTGTAAGGCTATCGTGGAACTATGGCTTGTAATCGTTATGCTACTATATATATTGTTGTTTCGAGCTATTATTTGTAGATTGATACGGGTTGTTCTTGCTATTATTTGTGTATTGCTATGGGTTGCTATGGGCCCGGGTGGCTAGACCCAAATCACCACACACACCATCTTCACAATATTGGCCAAATCATGGGTCATGACCCAAACCATGGACATGTGCAACTAGGATCCCCATGCAAACCCACCATGGACATGCAACTACGAGATGCAAACCCACCATGGACATGCAACTAATTTACTTCATGCAAGCATGTAACTCATTTGGTTCATGGAACCGTAGACATGCATAAAAACAATCATAAAACAGTATTGGACAAGCAACAAATATGTAAAGCAAAAAATGTTACAACACATACATGTGTTCATGCATCCATGCACGAATGGATCTTCCTATCCTCCTTAAAACTGATTCAAAAAATTAATTGAATCATTTTTAAGGTGGATACATACATTAAATTTAGTGCATGAAGTTTAGTGCATCAAAAAAATGATCCATCACAAAATTTAGTGCAAGAAAAAGGCCAAAGTAAAAACAAGTAACATTTTATTTGCCCAAGTTAGAGGCTTATTTGCCGAAGCAACATTTTATTTTGAGGTTTAATCGAAGCATTTTTCCTTAAACATTGCTGCCTCTATGCTATAAAAAAGGGCTGCTGCCCCTATGCGGGTGGGCTTGTCTCTATTTGCGGATGGTTATTATCTCATGGCCCAACATCTATTCGGCAGCCCAGTTTTGTTTTTTACTAGAAACTGAATTTGGGTGTGTACTCTGTTAACTGAAGAACAAAAACAGAGGAAACAGATCATGAACACTAAATAATTTGTGTTCCAAATTGCTGCTTCAATTCAGATAAATGAACTTGGCATGGCGCATAGATCCCATCCTCTACCCTGACAGGCCTAAATGCACATTCTAATGACGGATGAACAACAAATAAAACAAAAACAGAGCAATGATACAACAATAGAACCCCCCTGCCATGATATTTGCTTGGTTCTGCAAATCGATCATCTGCATTAGATGTTTCTTGATCTTCTTCAGTTCCTCGGTCAGTTCGGACTCCGCATGCAGTTCAACATTGCGCGCATACATCGCCATCGGCACGACTCTGCCCGTCCCTCCGCCCGAGCTCCCCATATTCTCCATAGAAATCGGCCGCACCCCGCCCAAATTGAGCTCCCAGGTTGCGGCCACGCTCGAATCAACGTAGCCCTCAAACTGAATCCTATCAACATATTCACCAATCCACTCGAAATGGTAACATTTCTTCAGGATCTGAAAACACCAACATGAACACTAAATCCCAAATTCGAGGAGAAAAAACAAAATATGGAGAAATCAGAGCAAAAGACAGCAAAAGAACGGGCTTAGAACTGAGATCTAACCTTGCCATCCCTTCCTGCCATTGGTTTGTACAAGCATCTCACAAATTCCCGCCCAAGATTGCCATTGTCATCCTTCTTAGTGACCAACCGTTTAAGAGGCTCTGGGAGTGGGCAGTTAGGACACCTTGTGAGCAGCACTAGACCATACTGTCGCCATTTTGAGTGCGTGACGGAGGAGGTAGACATTTGTGCTAGGTCACTAGAGAAGAGAAAGATTGGGGAAAGGGGATGAATGGGCGGCGGCGGGCGGACGGGCACGGGCGCTCATCTCTTCTAGCTGCGAGGAGATGGGTCCCGCGAGTAGACAAGTGGTGGGTCCCGTGCTTACGTGGATAAGTGGTGGGTCCAGCCCCCAAAAGCTAATGAGTGCATCGGTTGAGTTTAATAGCCATGTCGTGCGTCTGCTATTTACATGCTCAAAATTGTCGCACCATAGCCATTGGCTCGAACAACGTCGCACTCTAGCCAATTCACCTCAAATGTGTCGCACAGGAGTTATTCGCCCATATCTAATGGATGGACGAGAAGCTCCTCGTCTATGTTACATCCCCAAGGGCTGTTTCTCTACATGCTATATGGGCACGACCACCGGGCATGGACTACCTAGTGTTGGACATCGGCCAAGTTGGAGGGGGCTTACTAGAACCGAAACAGCAGCCCATGGCAATTGGCAAGTCGATAGAGACGAGCTACCTCTGCTGCCCACCACGTGCTCAATGAAATGCTCCAAGCGGGGAGGAAGAATAATATGAGTTGGATGCGACGTACCTTCCACCACCACATGCATGTTTGGGTCAAAACCGTTGCCACCTCACAAAGAAAAGTGCTTCTGGTCTTGTACAGGGCAAAAAGTCTTGGATTTAAGAACATGACGAACGAAATGTCTATGGTTTTTTATGGGACGATAAAAAACTTGTAGCAGAGTTCTATTGGTCCAATTATTCTTAGTTGAAATAGTTTATTTATTTAGATGTAATAACAGTAAATATTTAGTTGGAAGTCTCTCAGATGGATTTGGTTGAAAGTTTCCTAATTTAGTTGTAAGTATCCAATTACTAATCAAAAGTTCCATTCTTTTTGTCTCCAGCATCAGCACCACCTACGGCGAGGAGATGAGAATTCGCAACAATGAGAAAATAGTTGAAAGTTCACCAAAGAATTGGAAGTTCAAAATTTCCTGCATGTTGTCACACCGGCATTCAGAAAATGTACACATAATAACTCAGGAGGACTGTCGGAAGTGAGAGCCTGGGTGATCGACCATTAATTAGAATGTCACCAAACATAAGGATTAATTATATGCACGCGCATGTACATAGTTTTATGGAACTTTTACGACGTTCAGGTGATCATTTTGTATTTCCACTTACTCGTTTGGAATGTATGGATGTAATAATGCATAAATATTATCCGCTTGTGTTTGTGTGGAAGTTATATTCATGATAATAGTAAACATTTTTTTTTCAAGTACATTGCAGTCTGCAAGAGAAACAATCGAAGAATAGAGGCCTTGGTTTCAGGGAAATCTTCCATGTGACATGATTATTTGTTTAGATGTGGAGAAAGGGAGACTTTGAGTACATTTTATTATCTAAAATTTCAATTTTGATAAAACAATATGTCATGCACACCAGCCTACTCGATAAATTTAACTTCACTTGCTCTAAGTAAGGACATGCAACTTGGCAGTTGTGACTTCAATTATGTGCACTCTCTAGACAAGTTCCTATTGTCCTCGGCACCTTATTTTGTACTCACTTGTAGTACCTTTTAAAAAAGGTCATTTCACCTTTGTTTATAAGGTAAGGGACTCGTTCTGTGACCTTGATGTAGCACGTAGGTCACTGGGGGATTCATGCTGCAATAGGAGAATGTTGGGTCGCTGTGTCCAACCCCATCATAAGCAAAACTAGACACATATATAGCTGTTCATATTGGATGATCGTTCATTATGTTATTGCTAGTTGGTTGACCAAACATTTTGTTTGGCATGAGAGGTTTTGAGAAATTCAAGTATACATCAGGCATGAAAATAGAGCACCATTTGGCGAAGCTGGGAGAGGGAATCTTGTGCGAAGCAGTAAGAGTCGTAGGGGTAGAGGTCGCCGTTGAACACTAGAGAAGAGGCGTTGTGAACAGATTTGGATTGGAAGCATCACGATGTCAGTTAGGCCCCGTCTGGTACCCAAGAAAAGCATAGGGAATGTTAGAAGGGAGAGAGAGGTTTGATGGAATAGTTGTTGTTGTATTGCTTGAGCCTCGTGGGCATATATATGGGAGTACATGATCTACTTGGAGTACAAGGCAAGCTAGAATATTTCCTAGTCTAACCTATGTTTCCTAATACAATCACGTTGCTCAACACCCCCCCGCAGTCACAACGGTAGCGACGCAGACGATGAGACTAGAGAAGAATCTGAAGGCAAGCCGACGGACACCCCCCCTCAGTCGGAACGGTCGACGCATCGCGGAGTCGTAGCTGGTGTGGAAACCGATGAGGTTGCTCAAGCAGGCGGTAGCCCTTTGTGCCGTTTGTCTATGTAGTCGAGAACGTATGTGGTGGAGCCGTGGTCGAGGTAGCCGTGCGAAGAATGTTGTGGTCGATGTCGAGTCGGGGTAGCCGGTGTTGAGAAAGTCGTCGTGGAGCCACGGGCGCATGGGGGCACCGAGTTAGAATGGGCGCTGTGGTGTAGAAGTAGTGGTGCGCCAGGAAGAAGATGTTGTTGACGACGCGTCGTGGCTGGTTTGCCAAGCCCGTGGACACTTCGTAGACGGAGGCACGCACCGGTGTTGCCAGCACCGGGCATGCGTAGACGGACAAAGACGAAGTTGACGAAGCGCAGACCAGGCTTGCCAGGCCCGGGGACATGTCGTAGACGAAGGCACGCATCATTGTTGCCAACACCGGGCATGCGTATACGAGGGACCAGCACGAGCTGTATGCCATGTCGGAGAAGTCAGAGGGGCCAGCAGAGAAGAACTCGATGATGATTGCGGCGTCCATCGGTACGGGGCTGATGTCACCAACGGTGGTCGGAGTAGACGAAGTGTTCGGGGTAGATGACGGTGACACTGGCGACGGGCTGGTGCTTGGAAGAAGATGAAAGGGTGGACGGGCGGCGGCGGCGGCCTGACGGCGGCGGCAGCGGCTAGGTTAGGAGTGCGGCGGCGGTGCTCGAAGTAGGCAAAGAACCCTGACAGCGTGACGATGACCGGCGCGGACGATGACGTTCCCGCACCATGGGAGATGGCGCGACGCATACCACGGGAAGTCGACGTCCGGTGACGGCGGAGTGGACCGTGGGCCGCGGTGCTACGGCCCGATGGGGAGACGCAGCGGCGGCAGGTGGGTCGGGGCGATGCCGGGAAGTCGTCCGGGCAGCGGCGGGGACCGCGGGCCGTGACACTGCGGCCCGAAGGGGCGACGCAACGGCCGTTCGCGAGTCGGGGCAACCGCGGGGACGGCCTCGGGGTGGCAGCGGCCATCGCGTATCGTGACACTATGGCCCGTAGAGGTGACGCAGCGGCGACGCGCGAGTCGATGCAGTCGCGAAGAGAACCACGGGGAGGCGGCACTGCGGCCCGACGTGGCGACGTGGCGGCAGCCCGTTGCTCGATCAACGGAGGGGCGCGCTGAACTCGAGACAATCTTCACGGGCCCTGTGGAGGCGTGCGCAACCAACGGGCCAGGTTGGTCGCGCAGTGTAGATGAGGCGGATCGCAGCAGCGAGCGGGTGAACAAGCCGATCGCGCGCAAGGTCAGGGACGCCGCTCAATGGAGGCGTGGTGGCGGCGGAATCATGGATGAGGCCGGCGACGGCGGACAGCGTGGGACGTCAGCGCCGGCACCCAGGCTCCCAAAGCAGCACCGGCGTCCGCGCAGCGAGGCCCGAGCGACCCACGAAGCAGCGGCGCTCGAGTTGAGGCAGCTGACGAGCGTGATGCAGCCAAGGACGAGGCCGGCGAGGTAGACGGCCGAGCCGCCGTGCAGACACGACAGAGGCGGGTGACTTGTATCGTTGGGCGGGGCGGTGCGTGAGCGCGGCTATGATTGGCCGTCGCATGGCGCGTGGCCGCCGGGTCGGGGCGATGCAGGTGTTCCGGTCGGAGCAGGGCAGTGACGGCCAGCGCAGGGCGACGGGCGGATCGACGCGCGGACGGCGGCTGGCCCGGACGGGCCGCCTCGGCGCGCGTGGCCGCCGGGTCGGAGGAGAGGCCGGCTGGTCGCGCCGGGGTCGGAGTAGAGGCGCTTGGGGGTCGACGGCGGCGGGCGACGCAAACCGATCAAGATTAGATCGGAAAACCAAAAAAAACGCTGATCAAGACGACCAACGAGAGAGAAAAAAACCCGGAGCAATGGTTCGGGAAAAAGACTCTCTAGGGCAGCCGGCCAATACGGCCGGTGGATTAACCCTAGTTAGGGGCGGTGCAGCCCTGGCGGCGGTCATGGAGGCCGACCGCCCCAGGGGCGGCGCGCGGGTGCGGAAGAGGCGGTGGCTAGGGTTTAGAACCCGGAAACTGATACCGTGTTAGAAGGGAGGGAGAGGTTTGATGAAATAGTTTTTGTTGTATTGCGTGAGCCTCGTGGGCATATATATAGGAGTACATGATCTACATGGAGTACAAGGCAAGCCACAATATTTCCTAGTCTAACCTATGTTTCCTAATACAATCACGTTACTCAACAGGGAAAACGCATGAACCTTGTTCCTGAGGAATTATATCAGACGTGGGCGTTTGGTTCAATGGAAACACTGCCTAGGAGGCCACGTTCTGGTATGCAGGATTGAGCAAGGAGAACATCAACATATCAATGATTCACTTGTCTCCAGCTTGGTCGCTCTCTTGGCCGGTAGTCCTATTCAGCGCTCAACCTTTATAAGCATCCTACTCACCAATTAATCTAAAATAATTGAACGGAAGGAACAGTCTTTCAAGTTCAAGCTCATCTGTATGCGATTGTCCCAGCGAGCTCATCTCATCTAAGTTACCATGTATTTAATCATAGTTCTAATCGTCAAGCAATACCGATTGATTAATCCAGTGCTAAGATAAAATTCAGATGCCCATATCCCCATCTTGCACCACAACATTACTGGATTTTAAGGCCAGGTGCAAAGTTTTTCTCGAACCTAATAGACAAGCTTTCGTGTTTGCTATGATCCTCCCAATTCAAAGATGTGCGGCTCAAACTAACTTTTCAATCTACTTCCCACGTAGTTCTCAGAAAAAGAAAACAAAAAATCTACCCACGTAATAAGTTGATACATTAATACAATGACACTAATAAGCTTCAAAAACCACGATAGCGGGCATGGTAACCTGTAGTTGTAACTCTCTTGCCATAGTTTGCATTGTATTATTCTTTGTCGTGAGAACTGATCTTTCCTTGTTGTAAGGGAGACAACAAATATAATTACTAATACAACGCTAACAGACTGACCGAAGACAACAGTAAAAGTCCGAATACTTACGATTCGGCAAGGGGCTTGATCCTGGGCTGTTTTCGGAAGTCAGCTTCGGATTCTGAGTCCGAGCTGTCCGGGAGGTTCAACCTCCTCCTAGGCGCCCCCTTCCCCATGTTATCTGGGGCCGCCTTCTTCCTACTCTTCCCCTTGATGGGGGAGTCACTTTCCACCACCTTCTCCTCTTCCTATTCGTCATGGGAGGAGGGGGCGTCGGTCTCGCCGGACATAGCTTCCGAAGGACCGTTAGGGCGGGGGCCACTCTTGGCCTCCTTGCCATTTTGCTTGGCCTTCTTCTATGGTGCGTGGTATGGCGTCGGCAAAAGCATCGCTGTTAGCTGAGGCGTGGCTGGGTTCTCGGGTAGCGGAGCCGGACAGTCGATCCGCTCCGCTTTCGCTGTCCATGCCTATATGAAACGTAAATGATCTAACTCATGTTATACTTGAAATATGGACCGGATAGGTCTTCGGCAAAATCGTGCTTACCACCGAAGCCGGAGTCTCGCTGTCGAATCCGATGTCCTCGGTTTCCTTTGGCCACTTCTTCTGGGCCTTGAAAAGCTGCTTCCATATATCTTTGTGTGTAGTGCCGAAGAAGCGCTTCAAGATCCGTGGTCCCTCCGGATCGAGCTCCCATAAGAAGGAGGCCCAGAGCTGGCAGGGGAGGATGTGGCGGAAGAGCATAACCTGAATCAGGGTGGAGATGCGATTTTGGAGTGTCTTCACTTCCGATTGAGACCCCCAATCAAGGCCCTTGGTGGTTCATGAGGTGAGCCTCTCTGGGGGTCCGGATCTCAATTCAGGCATGGTCGCCTAGTTAGCCTTGAGAGGTTCGGTGATGTAGAACCACTCCTGTTATCATATCTTGACAGTTTCCACAAAGGCCCCTTTGGGCCAAGTGGTGTTGGGGAGATTGCTTACCATGGCTCCGTCACAATCCGCATGCTATCCGTCGGCCACGTTCAGCTTCAGATTAGCCGAAGTGTGGGGAGACGCGGAGGAAAGCTTCACATATGACTATGAAAGCCGATATGTGCAGGATAAAATTCGGGGCTAGATCATGGAAATCTAGCCCGTAGAAGAACATGAGACCCCGGACAAAGGGGTGAAGGGGAAATCCAAGCCCCCGAAGAAAGTGAGGGATGAACATGTGTCACATCCCTAGCTAGCACTTGCATTAGGACCTGACTAGAGTGTGCATCATGTCTACTTTCAAAGAAACTTGAAATGGGAATAACAGAAACCCCAGCACCCCTCTCCTAACAACTAGGGTTTGCTAAAATATTTTCCAATGTACCCAAAATGCCTTCAAAAATGTTCATCATTTCTGCCTTGGTCTTAAACCTCTGCTAAAAATGGTGCACAATTTTCTAGGACAATCTAGGGCTTTGGATTAAATCATATGGTATTTGAATTTGGGCATTTAAATGCTACAAAATATTTTAAATGCTCAAATAATCATAAACTATAATGTTTCCTACTGTCCATAATATATACAGTAGGTATGACAAGTGTTATGAGTTACAAAAATGCTCTGGCATATTATTTAAATGAACAAAGCTGCAAAAGAAATGAAACAGAAAATAAAATAGAAAAAAGGGAGAGAGAGAAGCTTACCTGGCGCCCCACCCGGCCCACCTGCCGGCCCAGCCCAGCTGCCGCTCCAGCGAGCTGCTTGGCTCGGCCAGGCAGGCAGGCAGGTGCTCGACGGCGACCGCACGACGCGCCACGCAGCTGCCCGCCGCCCTGCTTCGTCCCCTCGCCGTCCTGGAGGGCTGGTTCGATCGTCCACGTCGTCCCCGACCATGCAGACACCTCCACCTCCCCCCAGTTCCTCTCCTTCGCTCTCCCCGCGCCATGGCCGACGCCGCCGTGTTCGCACCGTCGTAGAAGCCGCGTCCACCGTCGTCTCTGAGCTCCGCCTAGGTGTCCATCGTCTCCGCCGTCCTCGACTGCTTCGAACAGGCCGAGCCCCGAGCGCTCGCCCGTCCTGAAGACGCCCCCGACCTCTTCTTCCCCAACTCCGGCCGCGGAGATCCCCCTCGCCGTTCTGCTCAGCTTCGACCACCCCCGAGCTCGCTCTGGCGCTTGCTGCAACCCCTGTGAGCCTAGCTTCCTCCTCCCCCTCTCCGTTGGCTCTCTTTTGCCCTGTAACACACTGCACAAAGCTCAACCGCACGCACCGCCGCTGTGCTCGCCGCCGGTGATGCTCCGGTGACCATTTGGTCACTGGCACCCGTCCAACACACTCACCGCAGCACGTAGATGCGAAAGTTGCTACGCACGCATCGCCTAGGCCCCTGCAGCCATTTCTCCACACACGCCCGACGCCGGTCGCCACCGTCGAGCTCGTTGCCGTCGTCTCCGGCCACCCCAGGTCCGGCGACCACCACCATCCGACGCGCAACAGCAAGGGCTTTCCAACGCACCTAACCGCAGCTCGAGCCGTGCACCGTAGGCGTTTTCCAAAGCACGCCGTCGTGTTTGGCCTCGCCGGCGGCTAAACGCCGGCGAGTTGGACCTGTTTTGACCACGGGTTTGACCCCCTGGGTCACTGACATGTGGGCCCTGTCCGCAAGTCAAACCTAGTTTAGGTGTTAATTTAATTCTAATTAGTTAATTAGTTAACTGTGACACTGACATGAGGGACCCGCTGGTCAGGTTTGACCTGGACTGGCCCTGTTGACTGGCTGACGTCAGCATGATGTCATGCTGACGCAGTAAAGGTTTTTCTGGGATTTTTAGATTTAAAATAATTCAGGAAATTCCAGAAAATACCCAAAACTTCTAAAAATCATATAAAATCAACCATAGCTCAGATGGAAAAGATTTATATATGAAAAATGATCAGAAAAATCCAATCTTTCCAATGGCACTGATTTCATGCATGTTTGAACAAGTTAACTTGCTGTATACATCAAAAACATGATAATGCACTTATTTAAATAATAGTTTGAACTTTAATTTGAATCCTTGATTCAAATAGGTTCAAACCCTTCTGGTTTTAGTTGCATTAGCCAACACACATGCATCTTGCCATGTCATAAACATGCATCATATTGTTGCATTTGTTTGTTAATGATTGTATCGTCGGTATTCCCTGTGTTAGGTCCTGCTCCCGAGGATACTGCTGCGTATCCAGTTGAAGAGCAGTACCCGACAACTACCTTGTCAGGCAAGCAATCATTGATCATTCCGATACAAACCCAACCTTCTCGCTCCTGCTCTCTTTTACTGCATTAAGGCAACAGCGTGTGAACTGCTACTTGCTGCGGTAGTTGAACCCTATCCCTTGCATGACATGTCATTGCCACAGTAAATAGTTGAAACCCACTAGCATGTGTAGGAGTTGATTGAGCCATGTGATGTGTGATCCACCATGCTATTTGTTTATGTTGCCTGCTATGCCTAGAGTTGTGTCTGGTCTGGTTCATCTGCGTGATGGATCAGAGTGAAATGATCATACCGATAAAGAGAGGGAAGTGTGGAACACGCTTGGTAAAGGTATCGATGAAAGGCCATGTAGGAGTACATGGTGGGTTGTTTCATTGGAATCATCCATAGGACCCGAGACCTGTGTGTGTGATTCAAGTTACAGTTACTACCACACATTGGGCCCTGAAATATGACCCCGCTCGACTTATTAATTACCCTTGATCTCTGTCGAGGAGTTGCAACTAGTTTCTGGTGTTTATAGCTTACTGGAGGTCGTGCACAACGCTGACCCTCGGGGTGGGTTGTGATGCGACAGGTACGTGGCACGGTGTACCGGTTGCCCGTTTGGTAACTCGAGAACCCTGTACACATCGTTTGGGGCCGTGAGCGACACCCCGGCCGGATCACCCCACGGATGGAACCCAAATAGGCGATAAACCTGGACGAGAGACTTGAGTGGTTGGTTAGGTCGTGGTCTACACCCACGTCGGCTTTCGCTTGAAGTCTGCCGAGCACATGTCGTGTGTAGACGCTAAGTGGTGAAAACATGTGTGAAGAAGTACACCCCTGCAGGGTTATCAATCTATTCGAATAGCCGTTGTTTGCGGTACGAACTACTTGGTTGCTCTTACAGTTCATAGACAAGTTGATGGATACTACTAAAAGCCTCAAGATAAGCGTGAGTGCCGTGGATGGCCCTTCCGTAAGATGACGGAAGAGGATCCTCGGTAGTGTATTGATGTGGTGAGTAGAGGACTCATGTTCGTAATAACATCTTGCAATCTGTTGAGAGTTGTAGTATAGGTTAGCCAAGGTCAAAGCTGGCATTCTGCTATAAACTCCACTACCCTCTTTGATAATGTTGCATGTATGATAGGTTCTGTGGTAAGACTTTCTGAGTACCTTTGTTCTCATGTTTGCTTAATAACTGTTGTAGAGGAGAACCCTGCCCCTGCTGATGGGTTCTACATAGACGTTGACGTCGACGAGTAGCTTGACACCCAGACGGTGATCTGGAGCTTGTGAAGGGCCTTGTAGATAGTCAGGCTACACCAAGCCTGTTTTATTTTCTAAGTTGTCTGTACTCAGACATGTAGCTTCCGCTTGTGCTTGTATGACTGTATGACTTGAGTGTTGGGTCATGTGACCCCTACCTGTATGGATATGTTATGTATGGCTCCTGGAGCCTTTTAAATAAAGTACTTTGAGTCATAGAGTTCTGTTGTGATGCAATGTTGTATTTGCACATATTGAGCATATTGCGTGTATGATTGAAATGCTTGGTATGTGTGGGATCCGACACCTAGTTGTTTTCCTTTGGTAGCCTATCTTACAGGGAAATGCCTCCTAGTGATTCCAATGAGCCTTGGTAGCTTGCTACTGCTTGGAACACGTAGGCTGGCCGGCATGTGTCCTTCTTCGTTCCTGTGTCTGTCCCTTAGGGGAAAGGTCACGCGTTGTTCCTTTAAGTCCATGTAGCTTGCTACGACTTGGGTTCATACGTTGATGACCGACACGTTCGTTGCTGGGTCATGGATGCCTGTCTCTGTAATTTAGTGCCACTTTTGGTTTATAACTAGCCATGTCGGCCCGGGTTCTCTGTCATATGGATGCTAGCGACACTGCCATATACGTGTGCCAAAATGCGCAAACGGTCCCAGGCCAGGTAAGGTGGCACCCGTGGGGTTACCGTGCGTGAGGCCGCAAAGTGATATGATGTGTTACAGCTAGATCGGTGTGACTTAGGATCGGGGTCCTAACAGCGTTGGCATCAGAGCTGGACTGCCTGTAGGTTTCTCAAGCCAAACTGGTCGATGTTGAGTCTAGAAAAATTCTTAGTTATATGTAGGGGAATTGATTGTGGAAGGGAACGTAAGGCCCTTTTTACTCCTTTACCTTATGCCCTTCTGATCTGAGTCAGTCTATTCTTTCTACGTGGATTTAGGACTAGGCCTCTTATCCTTACTAGGTTCACGTGTTACTAATCCGTAGACTCTTAGGATTGTTGGTTTCAAGCCTCAGTTCAGTTTCTATCCTTTTAGTATGATGATTGTTGGACCGGAACCATGATATGGAATTGTTGAGTGGCTATGCTATCATTTGTATGATGTCTCAAATCTTTGTTTGACCATTTACAGTTGTTATGCTGCCCGATTTCTTCCAGAAACACTAATGCCTTTGCATTACTTCGTGTTTTAGATGTCTGGCCGCATCCCTCACCAAGTGGTTCGTTTGACTCGGTGCATTAATGTGCCCGGTCACACGGCCATGCTAGTCCGTGTGATGACTGAGACCGGTTATCGCTGGTATCCTGAATACACTGTGGAGGAACAGTACCGGGATTTCAATCAAAGTCAGTATTTCTGCATAGTCCGGATATACCCCTCATATCCCAGAGCTAATGATCCCATCCATTGGTCTTATGGACTCGGGATTACCATCGAGATGGCAGTGCAGGATGCCGCTTATTCGATGATGACCATTCTTCGTGCTAGGCATGCCCTGTTGCTGAACACTGAGTTCTGTTACATGCCAGCCTCACTTCCCGGAGAGGAAGGCTACTACACTGGTCTGTATACTGATGCCGCTCATGAAGAGCCACTGCTTCAGACTACTGTTCAGATGTTGGAGGATAGGGACCGTGAGGTCCGTGCCCCCCGAATTGAGCTGTATAACACTCGAGCCGCTCATTGGACTACTTTGACACGGCTTGCACCTGCTGTGCACGCCGGATATCTGGACATGCGGAATTTGTATCCTGTGTGGACTCGTCTGCCTGATCGCATGGATTGGCGTGACGTTGGGGGTATTACACCTCCACGTGGGCGTCGGTTACCACCAGCATCGGGACCGAGACCACACCCATGCCCTTATGGTCCACAGCCTTCGAGTGCTCGCGAGTTCCAAGATCCGTCTGTACCACTTCCAGGCTACGGTGGTAATCTTTACAAGGATTACTACGCGAATGTCTGAGCTAGTCCGTGGTAGTAGTAGTATTGTAGTAGTTGTATTTCCACAGTCCTGCGCGTCTTGTGGAATATGACTTAGTGTGTACTGAGTTCCGGAGGTGTAGTTAAATAATGTATAGGAGCTTGGAATGCCTCTGATGGGATGTATCGTCTTTCACCGCAGTTGTACTTTAGTCTTGGCTTGTACTAAACTTTGTATGGTGTGTATGACCACTGGTGTATATATAGCAGTTTCTATATTACCATGTCATACAGATGAACATCCTTGCATTCCGTGTCATCCATTACATTCTGCACTTCTATGTCAAAATTTTGCCATCCTTGTCTAAACCGTTGTTTTGTTTTCCTAGGATGGTCAACACTCGCAACACTCCTGCTGCTCAGGAGCAGGGTGAGGCTAGTGGGGCTAGAGATGGAAATCTGCCCCAACCACCCTCTTTGGCGGAAGTTATGCTTGAAGCAGAACGGAACAAGAGAGAGACCAACTGTCTGCTGGAACGCATAGAGCAGAACAGTGGGTTCCGCCAGAGGAATGATGTGGTGTCAATCCACGATTTTATCAAGATGTGTCCACCGAAGTTCCATCACTCCACTGAACCTCTGGATGCGGATGACTGGCTACGTAGTATTACCCACAAGCTACACTCTGCCCGTGTGGCTGAAGCTGACAAGGTTATCTACGCCGCCTACCATCTTGAGGGCCCTGCCAGTCTTTGGTGGGAAAACTTTGAAGCTATGCGTCCTGCTGGCCAAGTCACTACCTGGGTTGAGTTCAGTGAGGCATTCCGTGAACATCATATTCCGGAAGGTCTCATGGATCGCAGGCGGGAGGAATTCTGCAATTTCACCCAGGGCCGTTTAACTGTGGATGGCTACAGCCGCGAGTTTGGTAATCGGGCATGCTATGCACCTGAGGAAGTATCCATCGATGCCAAGAAACAGGCGAGGTTCCGCAAGAGACTCAGCCCTGAACTCCGCCGAGATCTACGTCTGCATGAGTGCACCTCCTTCCAGAAGTTGGTAAACAAGGCTATCAGTGCTGAAACAGGCCAGACCGACTTCGAGGCCACCCGCAAGCATACTCGAGACCTTGGTCCCTCATCCGGCTCTGGCTCTCACAAGCGCCGTGTGTGGGTTCCTAACACTGCTTTGCCACCCAAGTATACACCAAGGCCATCCTATGAGGCGCCTCGCCCAACTCAACAGTTTGCACCTGCTAAGACCTATGGATGACCACCTTCCAACTTTGCTCCATGCACCACCACTATGACTTGTTTCAAGTGTGGAGAACCGGGACACTACATGCGTGATTGTCCCCAGAACCAGCCAGGAAAACCCGTTGGCCGTGGTAAGCCAACCGGCAAGGTGAACTATGTCAAGCCAATCCCCACTGCACGTGGTCATGTCAACTATGTTTCTGCCGAAGAAGCTTATGAGGATCCTAATGTTGTCCTTGGTACGCTTCTCGTAAATTGCCATCCGGCATCTGTTCTTTTCGATACTGGAGCATCCCATTCATTCATATCTGAGAGCTATGCTCGATTGCACAACATGACTTTTTGTGACATGCCTACTTCCATGGTTATTAAAACTCCTGGTTCAAAGTGGCAAACCTCTAGGGTAAGCCATGGAAATGAAATCCTTGTCGATAGACTTGTTTTCCTTGCATCTCTAATCGCTCTCAAGTCCTCGGACATAAACATCATCTTGGGTATGGATTGGATGACAACTCATTATGCCAAGATTGATTGCTTTACTAGGACCGTTCAACTTACACATCCATCCGGCAAAATAGTCAATGTCTTGACCCGAATGGCTGAACGTCAGCTCTATTATTTTAATGCCAGCCCTCTACCAGAACTCGAAGATATCCCGGTAGTCCGTGACTTCCCGGATGTTTTTCCAGAAGAACTGCCAGGAGTTCCACCTGACAGAGATGTCGAGTTCGTGATAGATCTTATCCCTGGAACTGTCCCAATCTCTAGGAGACCTTATAAGATGGCACCACTAGAATTAGCTGAGCTAAAGAAACAACTCGATGAGTCTTTGCAAAAAGGTTTCATCCGTCCTAGTTCTTCCCCTTGGGCTTGTCCCGTCCTCTTCGTTAAGAAGAAGGATGGAACGGAGCGGATGGTTGTAGATTACCGACCTGTCAATTTGGTCACCATAAAGAACAAGTATCCGCTTCCCAGGATCAACGACCTGTATGATCAGCTCGCTGGATCCTCAGTCTTCTCTAAGATGGATTTGAGATTGGGCTACCATCAAATCAAAATCAAGAACGGGGACATTCCTAAAACGGCTTTCGTTACTCGTTATGGCCAATATGAGTACACCGTCATGTCCTTCGGATTAACCAATGCCCCAGCTACCTTTTCTCGGTTAATGAATTCTATATTCATGGAGTATTTGGATAAATTCGTCGTGGTATACCTCGATGATATACTCATTTTCTCCAAGAACAAGGAAGATCATGCCGAGCATTTAAGGCTGGTATTGACGAAACTACGAGAGCACCGCCTTTATGCCAAATTCTCTAAGTGTGAATTTTGGTTGCCAGAAGTAACCTATCAAGGTCATGTGATCTCTGGCCAGGGTATTGCTGTCAATCCCGAGCGAGTTCAAGCCGTACTTGATTGGACTCCCCCTGAATCGGTCAAGCAAGTTAGGAGTTTTCTTGGCTTAGCGAGCTATTGCCGACATTTCGTCGAGAATTTCTCCAAGGTTGCTAAACCTCTAACCGAACTCCTCAAGAAAGATAAAAAGTTTGAGTGGAACCCACAGTGCGAGTCCAGTTTTCAGGAACTGAAAAGACGCCTGACATCTGCACCTGTACTGGTACCACCAGATTTTTCCAAGGATTTTATAATCTACTGCGACGCCTCGCGACAAGGACTAGGTTGCATTCTCATGCAAGATCGTCAAGTGATTGCATACGCATCTCGACAGTTGCGTCCACACGAGGATAACTATCCTACTCATGATTTAGAGCTTGCAGCTGTAGTCCATGCACTCAAAACATGGCGACATTACCTTCTTGGTAATCGCTGTGAAATCTTTACTGATCATCAAAGTTTGAAGTATATCTTCACCCAACCGGATTTGAATCTCAGACAAAGACGTTGGGTTGAGTTGCTCACAGACTACGACTTAGGAATCACTTACACTCATGGAAAGGCCAATGTCATGGCTGATGCACTAAGTCGTAAGTCATATTGTAACAATTTAATGTTACAACAAAGTCAACCACTTCTCCACGAGGAATTCCGCAAGCTTAACCTTCACATTGTTCCTCGAGGATTCCTTTCCACCTTGGTGGCGAAACCTACCCTTATGGATCAAGTTATAGCTGCCCAGAAGCGTGATAAAGGTATAACCCGACTCCAAGAGAACATTGCTAGCGGACTCGCTAAAAGTTTCTCTATGGATGATCGAGGTGTTGTTTTCTTTGAGAACCGTGTAGTGGTTCCCAAGAACCACCATCTACGGCAATTAATCCTTAAGGAGGCTCATGAATCTCCTCTCACGATTCATCCCGGTAGTACTAAAATGTATCAGGATCTACGTCAGAGATTCTGGTGGACTAGGATGAAGAGAGAAATCGCTCAATTCATTGCTAACTACGATGTTTGTCGTCGAGTCAAAGCATAGCATCAACGGCCTGCTGGCACCCTTCAACCTTTAGCTATTCCTGAATGGAAATGGGACAAAGTAGGTATGGACTTCATTACCGGGTTTCCCAGGTCCAGGAAAGGGAATAATGATATCTTCGTCGTTATCGACCGCCTCTTTAAAGTAGCTCATTTCCTGCCTGTTCGGGAGAGTATTACCGCTAGCCAGCTAGCAGACTTATATGTCTCTCGAATAGTATCACTTCATGGTGTGCCGTTGGAGATTAACTCAGACAGTGGAAGTCTTTTCACTTCCCGATTTTGGGAAAGTTTCCAGAATGCTATGGGAACTCATCTCTCTTTCAGTACTGCCTTCCATACGCAGTCAAGTGGTCAAGTGGAACGAGTCAATCAAATTCTGGAAGACATGCTTCGAGCCTCTGTCATTTCTTTCGGTATGGAATGGGAAAAATGTCTTCCATTTGCCGAATTCGCTTATAACAATAGTTATCAAGCCAGCTTGGGCAAAGCTTCCTTCGAAGTTCTATATGGACGAAGGTGTCGAACACCTCTTAACTGGTCAGAGACCGGGGAAAGACAATTCTTTGACCCGGATATGATCCAAGAAGCAGAGGAACAAGTTTGCATCGTTCGTGAGAGATTGAAAACAGCCCAGTCTCGCCAAAAGAGCCAATATGATAGTCATCATAAGGCTGTTACTTTTGAAGTCGGCGATAAGGCTTACCTTCGGGTTACTCCTCTTAAAGGAACCCATCGCTTCGGTATCAATGGCAAATTGGCCCCTCGTTTCATCGGTCCTTTTCGCATTCTTGCCAAACGAGGAGAAGTTGCCTACCAATTGGAACTACCTCCGCACCTCTCCAGAGTTCATGATGTTTTCCACATTTCTCAACTCAAGCGTTGCTTCTCGGATCCTATCCGCGGAGTGGAACACGAAACGCTTGATCTCCAAGACAATCTCACATATCGAGAATACCCCGTTCGTATTCTTGATCAAACTGAGCGCACCAGTCGACGCCACAATATCAAGTTTCTCAAGGTTCAATGGTCACATCATTCCGAGAGTGAAGCTACTTGGGAAAGGGAGGATCGTCTTCGACTTGAGTACCCCACCCTCTTTCCGGAGGAACCCGAATCTCGGGACGCGATTCTTTTAAGTGGGGGTGAGTTGTCACATCCCTAGCTAGCACTTGCATTAGGACCTGACTAGAGTGTGCATCATGTCTACTTTCAAAGAAACTTGAAATGGGATTAACAGAAACCCCAGCACCCCTCTCCTAACAACTAGGGTTTGCTAAAATATTTTCCAATGTACCCAAAATGCCTTCAAAAATGTTCATCATTTCTGCCTTGGTCTTAAACCTCTGCTAAAAATGGTGCACAATTTTCTAGGACAATCTAGGGCTTTGGATTAAATCATATGGTATTTGAATTTGGGCATTTAAATGCTACAAAATATTTTAAATGCTCAAATAATCATAAACTATAATGTTTCCTACTGTCCATAATATATACAGTAGGTATGACAATTGTTATGAGTTACAAAAATGCTCTGGCATTTTATTTAAATGAACAAAGCTGCAAAAGAAATGAAACAGAAAAGAAAATAGAAAAAAAGGAGATAGAGAAGCTTACCTGGCGCCCCTCCCGGCCCACCTGCCGGCCCAGCCCAGCTGCCGCTCCAGCGAGCTGCTTGGCTCGGCCAGGCAGGCAGGCAGGTGCTCGACGGCGACCGCACGGCGCGCCACGCAGCTGCCCGCCGCCCTGCTTCGTCCCCTCGCCATCCTGGAGGGCTGGTTCGATCGTCCACGTCCTCCTCGACCCCGCAGACACCTCCACCTTCCCCCAGTTCCTCTCCTTCGCTCTCCCCGTGCCATGGCCGACGCCGCCGTGTTCGCACCGTCGTAGAAGCCGCGTCCACCGTCATCTCTGAGCTCCGCCTTGGTGTCCATCGTCTGCGCCGTCCTCGACTACTTCGAACAGGCCGAGCCCCGAGCGCTCGCCCACCCTGGAGACGTCCCCGACCTCTTCTTCCCCAACTCCGGCCGCGGAGATCCCCCTCGCCGTTCTGCTCAGCTCCGTCCACCCCCGAGCTCGCTCCGGCGCTTGCTGCAACCCCTGTGAGCCTAGCTTCCTCCTCCCCCTCTCCGTTGGCTCTCTTTTGCCCTGTAACGCACTGCACAAAGCTCAACCGCACGCACCGCCGCCGTGCTCGCTGCCGGTGATGCTCCGGTGACCATTTGGTCACGGGCACCCGTCCAACACACTCACCGCAACACGTAGATGCGAAAGTTGCTACGCACGCATCGCCTAGGCCCCTGCAGCCGTTTCTCCACACACGCCCGACGCCGGTCGCCGCCGTCGAGCTCGTTGCCGTCGTCTCCGGCCACCCCAGGTCCGGTGACCACCACCATCCGGCGCGCAACAGCAAGGGCTTTCCAACGCACCTAACCGCAGCTCGAGCCGTGCACCGTAGACGTTTTCCGAAGCACGCCGCCGTGTTTGGCCTCGGTGGCTAAACGCCTGCGAGTTGGACCTGTTTTGACCACGGGTTTGACCCCCTGGGTCACTGACATGTGGGCCCTGTCCGCAAGTCAAACCTAGTTTAGGTGTTAATTTAATTCTAATTAGTTAACTGTGACACTGACATGAGGGACCCACTGGTCAGGTTTGACCTGGACTGGCCCTGTTGACTGGCTGACGTTAGCATGATGTCATGCTGACACAGTAAAGGTTTTTCTGGGATTTTTAGATTTAAAATAATTCAGGAAATTGCAGAAAATACCCAAAACTTCTAAAAATCATATAAAATCAACCATAGCTCAGATGGAAAAGATTTATATATGAGAAATGATCAAAAAAATCCAATCTTTCCAATGGCACTGGTTTGATGCATGTTTGACCAAGTTAACTTGCTGTATACATCAAAAACATGATAATGCACTTATTTAAATAATAGTTTGAACTTTAATTTGAATCTCCTTGATTCAAATAGGTTCAAACCCTTCTGGTTTTAGTTGCATTAGCCAACACACATGCATCTTGCCATGTCATAAACATGCATCATATTGTTGCATTTGTTTGGTAATGATTGTATCGTCGGTATTCCCTGTGTTAGGTCCTGCTCCCGAGGATACTGCTGCGTATCCAGTTGAAGAGCAGTACCCGACAACTACCTTGTCAGGCAAGCAATCATTGATCATTCCGATACAAACCCAACCTTCTCGCTCCTGCTCTCTTTTACTGCATTAAGGCAACAGCGTGTGAACTACTACTTGCTGCGGTAGTTGAACCCTATCCCTTGCATGACCTGTCATTGCCACAGTAAATAGTTGAAACCCACTAGCATGTGTAGGAGTTGATTGAGCCATGTGATGTGTGATCCACCATGCTATTTGTTTATGTTGCCTGCTATGCCTAGAGTTGTGTCTGGTCTGGTTCATCTAGATGATGGATCAGAGTGAAATGATCATACCGATAAAGAGAGGGAAGTGTGGAACACGCTTGGTAAAGGTATCAATGAAAGGCCATGTAGGAGTACATGGTGGGTTGTTTCATTGGAATCGTCCATAGGACCCGAGATCTGTGTGTGTGATTCAAGTTACAGTTACTACCACACATTGGGCCCTGAAATATGACCCCGCTCGACTTATTAATTACCCTTGATCTCTGTCCAGGAGTTGCAACTAGTTTCTGGTGTTTATAGCTTACTGGAGGTCGTGCACAACGCTGACCATCGGGGTGGGTTGTGATGCGACAGGTACGTGGCACGGTGTACCGGTTGCCCGTTTGGTAACTCGGGAACCCTGTACACATCGTTTGGGGCCGTGAGCGACACCCCGGCCGGATCTCCCCACGGATGGAACCCAAATAGGCGATAAACCTGGACGAGAGACTTGAGTGGTTCGTTTGGTCGTGGTCTACACCCACGTCGGCTTTCGCTTGAAGTCTGCCGAGCACATGTCGTGTGCAGACGCTAAGTGGTGAAAACATGTGTGAAGAAGTACACCCCAGCAGGGTTATCAATCTATTCGAATAGCCGTTGTTCGCGGTACGAACTACTTGGTTGCTCTTACAGTTCATAGACAAGTTGATGGATACTACTAAAAGCCTCAAGATAAGCGTGAGTGCCGTGGATGGCCCTTCCGTAGGATGACGGAAGAGGATCCTCGGTAGTGTATTGATGTGGTGAGTATAGGACTCGTGTTCGTAATAACATCTTGCAATCTGTTGAGAGTTGTAGTATAGGTTAGCCAAGGTCAAAGCTGGCATTCTTCTATAAACTCCACTACCCCCTTTGATAATGTTGCATGTATGATAGGTTCTGTGGTAAGACTTGCTGAGTACCTTTGTGCTCATGTTTGCTTAATAACTGTTGCAGAGGAGAACCCTGCCCCTGCTGATGGGTTCTACATAGACGTTGACGTCGACGAGTAGCTTTACACCCAGACGGTGATCTGGAGCTTGTAAAGGGCCTTGTAGATAGTCAGGCTACACCAAGCCTGTTTTATTTTCTAAGTTGTCTGTACTCAGACATGTAGCTTCTGCTTGTGCTTGTATGACTGTATGACTTGAGTGTTGGGTCATGTGACCCCTACCTGTATGGATATGTTATGTATGGCTCCTGGAGCCTTTTAAATAAAGTACTTTGAGTCATAGAGTTCTGTTGTGATGCAATGTTGTATTTGCACATATTGAGCATATTGCGTGTATGATTGAAATGCTTGGTATGTGTGGGATCCGACACCTACTTGTTTTCCTTCGGTAGCTTATCTTACAGGGAAATGCCTCCTAGTGATTCCAATGATCCTTGGTAGCTTGCTACTGCTCGGAACACGTAGGCTGGCCGGCATGTGTCCTTCTTCGCTCCTGTGTCTGTCCCTTAGGGGAAATGTCACGCGTTGTTCCTTTAAGTCCATGTAGCTTGCTACGACTTGGGTTCATACGTTGATGACCGACACGTTCGTTGCTGGGTCATGGATGCCTGTCTCTGTAATTTAGTGCCACTTTTGGTTTATAACTAGCCATGTCGGCCCGGGTTCTCTGTCATATGGATGCTAGCGACACTGTCATATACGTGTGCCAAAATGCGCAAACGGTCCCGGGCCAGGTAAGGTGGCACCCGTGGGGTTACCGTGCGTGAGGCCGCAAAGTGATATGACGTGTTACAGCTAGATCGGTGTGACTTAGGATCGGGGTCCTGACAACATGACCCTCTCACCGGGCCCTGGAGTGGGGATCGCCTAATTTTTATTAGGAATCTGGTGCGCTATGTTTGCGGCGAGATAGCCTGCGCTGCGGAGACCCTTCACGTCCCGCTTGCCTTTGGAGAGCCAGATCCACCCAATGCTGGAGAGGGAAGTGGTGGTGGGAGGGATGGGAGCTGCGGGCGCTAGAGCAAGGAGATTGGGAAAGCAGAGGCTAGAGGAAAGCGTGAGGAAAACGAGAGGAATCTGTGTCCTTTTATAGGCAGTAAATACCAATTGTCCCCCTAGTGGAGCCGTAAAACTCGCCTGTTCCCAACGAGATCGTGCGTAAGGCGCGGTTGGGTTACCCAAACCATATTGCTGGGGATACGTTAATAAGTGGGCATGATCTCTGTTTCGACAGGACGTGCCAATGGAGGCTATGCCTTGAAGCGCGAAACCAGAGCCAAGGAAACGGTTCGAAATATTAAAGGGTTAAATGTGACATTTTGCCGAGAAAAAATTGTCAGTAAAGAGACTATACCTATTTCGATGTTTGTGCCTTCGTGGCTAAGGGTTGCACTAATCATGCAGAGCCGTACATTGTTCCTTTACGCGGGAAATAAACTTCATATGTTCGGAAGGAGGAATCCACCTTGCACTGTCAAAGACAGTATGCGTGCCTGCCTCATCGTCATCGAAGACTGGTTCAAGGGCTACTGAGGGATTCCTGGACTAGGGGGTCCTCGGGTGTCCGGATTACTCATTATGGGCCAGACTGGTGAGCCGTGAAGATCAAAGCAGAAGATTATCCCCCGTGTCCGGCTAGGACCCCTATGTGCGTAGAATGGCAAGTTTGAGTCCGCTGTAATGTTTTCTTCCTCTGCAAGATGGTTTTGTACAACCCTAGGTCCCTGTGGTGTGTACATAAACCGGACGGTTTAGTCTGTAGAGGCTATCACAACGATCATAGGCTAGACATCCAGGGTTTGGCCATTGCGATCTCGAGGTAGATCAACTCTTGTAATCCCCATATTCATCAAGATTAATCAAGCGGGAAGTAGGGTATTACCTCCGTTAAGAGGGCCCGAACCTGGGTAAATATCGTGTCCTTGTTCCCCCTATTACCACCGATCATCAGATACGAAATTTGGGACTCCCTACCAGAGATCTGCTAGTTTTGACACCGACAGAGGCCGAGGCCGAGGAGGTAGCCCAAAAGACCCAAACAAGCTCGAAGCCACGGAGATCAAGGACTCACAACTATTCGCAAGATGAAGATGTTCCTTTGGGCTATGATTAGATGAAAATCTCCCTTGATGCATGAGTTAGAAGGGACCAATGAAAGGATATTTTTCAGGAGGGAATCGTCGTGTACTACAACGACACTATGGATGTCACATCTAGCTGCACCCAAGGCTCTCTTGGGCATGGTTGGGGGTACCATTCAAGACAGATGCAACTGATGGTCTGGTTCAATTGATCAAGTGAACCGTGCTCCGTCGAGTGGTGTGTCGGTCACGGATTATGGCCCTGTCATCCAAGTCCTTCTCAAGCAAGGAAACAATAAGTATGACCACAAGGAAACTTGCGATCAATGAGAAGTGGATTAGGAGAAACAACAAGTCGACACCAAAGATATCAAGGTTAACATGCCCGTTGAGGATTACAACGAAGAGGATCAAGATGCCCACAAGAGACATGATGGCAACAAGATTGCGAAAGAGAGGAAGAAGACTGTAGCTTTCGGTGTCATATACAAAGAAGAGCTTGTGGCCATGATTGAGACCAATAAAGTGTTGTTGTGGCTTGCCTTAGTTCAAATGAGGCTCACAAGTCTCCTGGTGATCCTCAAGACAAGTTTCCCCTTCTGAAAATAAATAAAAGTACAAAAGGAAACTATCAAGAATCATTCAAAAATTCACCAGAAAATCTACACAACACCAAATAGTCTCATTTTTGGTGTGCTGCAAGATTTCTTTACAAAGAACACGATGCAAAAAGAATCAATTCATTTGGACTTATGGTTAAAAAGTTATTGTAGTTTGAAATTCTCTGGAATATATTCAAATTTAGAAATTTAAATAAATAAAATAGAGAGGGTGACATCGAAGGCGTAAAAGCCCAGAGCGCCACCACTCATACCGCTTCGCGCGGGTATGGAGAGGCTGACTAGCGGGCCCCGCTAGTCAGGTGAGAGGGAGAGAGGGGTTGAGCAGAGGCAGTCGCTGCTTCGCCGGAGCGCACGCCGGCGATGCTGCCCCTTGGCTCAAATGAAAAGGATAGATCGATGGAGGGGGTCGAGGCGCACATGCCTGTACCTATAGGGTAGCTAGAGGTGGACGGACGGCCTCGAAACGGAGCTCGGAGGTGGATGCAGAACAGAGGGTTCACTGGAGTTGAAGAAGACGGCGAGCAACGGCGCCTGCAGCAGCTCCAGCTAGGTGCAGAGGCTCTACCAGAGAGTGGCGGAGGCTCTGGTGAGGTTGCCTTGGACGAAGAGGGCTTGGAGCTACCTCGACGACCCGAGGGGGATCGCCGGTGAGCTCGAGCTCGGGGATGGTGGCATGAGGCCTCCCGGCCGGGCCACGGGGTTCTACTCGATATGTGGTCGTGTGGGAGTGGATTTGGGTGCTCGGAGCGGCTGGGAGAGGGCCTATATAAAAGCGAGCCGAGAGGGGGAAACGGGGCGACGAATTGGCATCAGTGAGAGGGGGGAGAAGACGACAGAGTCACGCGGGAGCTGTGGCCAAACAGGGACGAGCGCAGGGGTGCTGGGGTGGCGACGAGCACAGTGCGCACCACACTATGCCTTGGCCGGACCGCGCCCGTGCTCCCTTCGGTGAGCTCCGACGCCGGCGAGCGCCAGAGGTGGACTGTGGAGGTGAAGACCGTGATGGTGGTGCGGTGTGGCACGCTTTGGCAGGCGCGGAAGCGAGCACGCACTCTACAGAGCGCTCGGTGGCATCCAGAGCGCGCCGACTGACTGCCATGGCATGGTGTACATGCGTGGTCACTGCGCGAACTATGCCTACTGGCTTACTTGGTGCCAAAAACCGTGTATGGCGTGTTGTTCATGGTAGATATGAGAGATACCCATGGTTGGTTTAATTCCAGACGCAGTAGAAAGAAAGTAACACGCCTGGTAAGTTTCTGGACAGAAACTTTGAGAGCTTACAGAGGTAAAATGGTTAATATTTGGAGGCTGTGATTTGGAGGCTAGTCAAGAGTTACTAAGGTGAAGGTGCACAAGGAGTTTCAGAAGAAGTGGAGCAAGTAAAATGGTAGTTGCTGTAGAAACTTCCATTTCTGTCCAGAATAGAAAAGATTTTCTGTAGCAAAAATATTCCAAAAAGTACTGCAATATTTCAAGCAAGGAAACAAGAAGTATGACTACAAGGAAACATGCGATCAATGAGAAGTGGATTAGGAGAAACAACAAGTCGACACCAAAGATATCAAGGTTAACATACCCGTTGAGGATGACAACGAAGAGGATCAAGATGCCCACAATAGACATGATGGCAACAAGATTGAGAAAGAGAGGAAGAAGACTGTAGCTTTCGGCGTCATATACAAAGAAGAGCTTGTGGCCATGATTGAGACCAAGAAAGTCTTGGCGGCCGAACGCAAAGAAGACAAGGTGGCTCGATGGAATGAGCTCAAGTTGTTGGATGAAGAGAAATAAATATCAAAGTTGGCAGCTGTCGGTGTCAAAACCAGCAGATCTCGGGTAGGGGGGCCCAAGCAATGCATTTAGAGGATCGATAGTAACAGGAGGCTGGGGACACGATGTTTACCCAGGTTCAGGCCCTTTCGATTGAGGTAATACCCTACTTCCTGCTATATTAATACGGATGAATATGAATACAAGAGTTGATCTACCTCGAGATCATAAAGGCTAAACCCTAAAGCCTAGCCTATGAGAGTATTGTGATGTTGATTCTCCCCTCTATAGTTTAAAACCCCTGGCTTATATACACGCAGAGGGGACCTAGGGTTACAAGGGTGACTTGGGGAGGAAGTAATTGATACAACCGGACTCTACGCTTTCCTTTCTATGTACATAGATGTCCTGATCGAATACGAGGGAGAGTCTTCTGCTTCTTCTTTTTGTAGCCCACCAATACGACCCAGCTTTAACGACCCGGATGCCTGAGGACCCCTGAATACAGGACTCACTCAGTATCCCCCGGACTTTCCTTCAAGGACGAGATCATGTCCGGCTTCATGTCTTCGGTCTTGCAAGGTGAGTCCTCCTGGATGATAGTTCAACTTCTTTAAATATTGTATCATGTTGATTCCTCGCCGCTGTCGCCATGGCTTCCACGTGTCCAATGAATGTGAATCGTCTGGGCAGTTTTACAAATATCCCCTTGACTGTGTAGGGAAGGCGACTATATAAGAGAATAGATCCCAGTTGCCTCTCCATCCCATTCCACGCGAAAGAAACCCTAGGTCCTGCAAAAAATCTTCAAACATGGCTAGCGCTCCAAGCTCTTCCTCGCGCCCTCATGGCCCTCGTGCATGAGATTGGAAAAGTTGATTTGTGTCCCATGCGCGTCTAAGGACACTTCAAGCGCAGGGATATCTCCCTCCCGAGGATCTAGTCCCCGTCCGGGCCGGACTAACTTCTATCGACAATCAAGCCCTAGCAGAGAGTTTTCCCAAACCCTCCGATGGAGAGCGGATATGTTTTGTCCCCTTCCTTTTTAGAGGCGTAGGGTTTCCCGTCCACCCCTTCCTTAGGGGACTCCTCGAGTTCTATGGTCTCCAACTGCATGATCTTACATCGGGGTCTATCCTGCATATCGCGGGTTTTGTCACTTTATGCGAACTGTTCTTGGGCTGCGAGCATCACTTTGAGCTGTGGCGAAAATTCTTCTACCTTGTCCCTCGCTCAGAAAAGGGATCCATATTTGAAGTTGGGGGCGCCGAAGTATGGCGTGTAGCCAGGACAGGCTATTTGCCCGGTACTCCGAAGAAAGCATATGAAGAGTGGCCCTCAGAGTGGTTTTACATTGAGGATGTTGCTCTGCCGGATTCAGTTCGGCGAGGCCTCCCCAAATATTCTGGTGCTCCGCCAAAGAAGCTTTTCAACTAGTGTCCCCGCAGTCCTTCGGAAGAAGAGAGAGCGGAGGTTAGCAGACGGGCCGGCAAGATCTGATTGCTCGCCAGTTCGGGGTTATCTATAATCAAAGTGATGGCCCTTTCAATAAAGCGATGCGTGCAGCTGCTTCGAGCCAGAGGATTTCCAATGCGGCATTATAATGGCCTGGATGATGCCTCGCACTGCTTACGCCCGGGTCCAGATGACCCGCCCGATCTAGCCGTTGTCCTGGAAGGTCTTTATAAGGGAGAGAAGCCGCCCAGACTTCATTCGTTTAACATGCCGGGAGGGTTTTTCTATGTATAATCCTCCCGACTAGGTAAATCTCTCTCTTGATCGCCCACTTTTTCTTTGTTATGATTTATTGACCGAACTGAATTCGGTTTCTCCCAACAGGAGTGGAGTAAGTTGGTTGAGGGGATTAATAGTCCCGCCCCACAGCTAGAGGACCGATTCCAAAATGCGGGCCCCGGATATGATAAAAATCCGGACATAGGCATAGATCTATAAGAGGGAGTCTACTATCAAGCCTGCCGTGAGGGCACTCTGGTGGATATTGTAGCCGACTACCAGGCCTAATTCCTTCTTCCCATGTAAGTACCCAGGACATATCTCATCAAAGAGAAGATTCCTAGCGCGCCTTACCCAACATATTTTATCATACTTAAACAGTGACGACGCTCCTCACGCCGAACTATGCGAAGACCATCATCCCAGAGAGTGACGCCCGCATCGGGTGAGGCCTCGAATTGAAAGAGGACCACAAACACCAGTGAACCTTCAAAGAGGTATGTTTGTTTTAACACCCGCTGGGTGGTAAAGCCGGTACTATAACTTTCTGCTTTGTTTTTGCTTTTAGAAGGAATACACACAGAACTGTTTTCGGAGATCGTGCAGATCAAGCTCCAGCCAATCCGGCGTCCGGCCTGTCAAGGGTTAATACGGATTCTGTGCCGGATTGTCCTCTCCAGGAGGATTCAGACGGAATGTCAGTTACTAATTCCGAAGTGGAGGTTGTGATGGTTCACCGACGACGAAAAGCAGCCATGTGTGACCCAGCCTTTTCTGAGGAGGCGTTTAACGTCCTCAGCTCTTCATACCTATATCCGAGCCGCTCAAGACGACTCGCTGGAGCCACTCACTAGCTTTCAAAAGATATGTGGGTAAGTGTATATTTTGATGTTCCCATGCAAGTAGCCCCCTGTCAGGGATATTACTACTAGGTATAAACTTGCCAGGATGGTCCGGTATATGTTATCAAGATTATATTATCAGAGGCCCAGCGGAGTATGGAATAGAAGGTTATAACTCAAGAGGTTTAAAGCCCATATGTTAGGACCCATGATTTGTAAACCGTCATACTATGTACTTAGGATGTAAGATAGAAAGAGCAGAGACCGAGGCGGACATGTTTATGAGCCGGCCTCGGGACTCTGTAAACCGGACCAGGCGCCACCTCTTATATAAAGGGACGACCCGGCGATGGTTCAGGACGGACAACAACAGCTCGAGACACAGGTAAAGCGGATTCGCTCCCTGGTCATCGAAGCCCAAGCAATACCACACGAAACTAGATGTAGGCTTTTACCTTCATCGAAGGGGCCGAACTAGTATAAAATCATTGTGTCTTTCGTCCGCTTTAACCCCTTTGAGCTAACCCGTAGCGATGGCCTCACGACTAAGTCCTTTTGCTAGGACATCTGCCGTGCTGAATCCACGACAGTTGGCGCCCACTGTGGGTCTATCGCACGATGGTTTCGAGTTCTTGAAGGGCAGCTTTGAAGGACTCAAGGGCTACGCTGTGGGCCGGATGACTAAGAGTCGTCGCGGCCGGATCTACATCGATGATGCAGGCTGGGCCCCGAGGCCGATTCAATCGAATACGGGTATCGGGTCCCCTTTGGCGGCATCCACGTCTTCCTCGGGAAGTTCGGCGAACCGGGACCTGAGCTGGACATCTTCCCCAACATCGTCGAGTCGGCTTAGTGTGCGAGACCTGCCCGGATTCAGCCCGCCGTGAAGCATGTCTTCATTGGAGCAGTGCATGGAGTACAAGCCGAGGACGGATCGGACTCTGGCGGCGAGACCGTTGTTTCTTCCGACAATGAATCTTCTTCTGGAGAGACCGAATCTTTGTATCTGCTGCAGGATGGCCGGTCTGAGGGTTGTTCCGACGGTGATAGTATTCCGGACCCCCTTGATCCGCCAAGCAGAGTTGCTGTCTTCATGGCCGGATAACAACCCGTGCAGCAGACCTCAACAACAGGGGCGTTGATATCAGAGGCAATGGGAGCTAGGGCTGGAGATTCTGCCCCGTCGCCATCTGATACTTTATCTACCTTGGTCGATACTTTGACAGCACTAGTAACAGCAGAGGTGGAACATGCCAACAAGGAGCAGCACGATGCGGAGATCTCTCAGGAGAAGATCCGGATTGAACAAGCCAAGTTGGACCTAGTAGCTGAGAAAGCTAGGATGGCTACAAAGCAGGCGGAGCTAGAGGCTCAGGCCTACTGGCTCATGTTAGATCAGACCACATCGCAAGGGGTAATGATGAGGAGACAACGATCTCGCCTGTGACCGGTTTATGAGGCAAGGAATCTCTTCAGCACACCAGGCGCAGGAACCAGTAACTAGCCGGAGGTAAACCGAGGAGTGGCACCAGGAACAGGCGCGTCGGTTCAGCCACCGGCCGCAGAGCCAAATCGCCAAGTTGTGCCGACCCAACATGTGCCCACCCCTCCTGGTCATTATTCTAATCCGTTGGATAACATAGTTGCTGCCGCTTCACGATTGGCCGCCCTTCCTATTGAAGGAACGTCCCCCATAGCAGTGGAGGCGCGACGAGCCAAGGAGTTGTTGGACACGGCGCTAACTCAACAGCAAGCCTATTCCTATAGCCGGGAGAGGATCCATTCGACCCCCCATCCGAGCCGGAGTTATACAAGGCATTTGGATGAACCGGCTGTATCAGGCAGCGCACGGAGGCGTCATCAGCAGAGGCGGGATAATCCGGCAGCAGATGAAGCGCACGCCCAAGAGGTGGTGGATCGGGCCAGACAGCGCCGAGAGGCTGAGCTAACAGCACAATACGACGCCCGTCAGGCGACGCCGGTTCGTCCCACCACCACAGTTGAACCGGGGGTCATGCTCAGTTCCCTAGGAGTACCGTGTATCATCCCCGCTTTACGGAACGTGAAACTACCCAAAGATTTTAAAGGTCCACGCAAGGTGCCCAACTACATGGCGGATCTTGCTCCAGAGGCATGGGTTGAGAGTTATGAGATGGCAATGGAGATGCTCGATGTGGATGAGGCGGCATGCGCTAAGTATTTCACAATTATGCTCGAGGGCACGGCACGAACATGGCTAAAGGGTTTTCCACCTAACTCCATCAGATCATGGGCTGAGCTGCGGAGCCGGTTTATCAAAAATTTCATAGACACATGCAAGCAACCAATGTCTGTTGTTGACTTAGCTGCCTGCGTTCAAGGAGAGCAGGAGTCTACAAGCAGTTGGGTGCGTCGAGTGTCCGAAATCTTGCACTCTTCCAATAGCATCAACCCGAGCACAGTGGTGGTAACCTTGGAGAACAATTGCTGGTTTGAGCCTTTGAGGCAAAAGCTGGGACAGCTTAAACGTGATTGCATTGACATGGGAACGCTAATGGGCGCTTTGGTGAAGTATGGAGACTCGAACAATACCAAGCATCCAGATGCAGATGGAGACAAGTCAGGGAAAGCAAGCAAGAATGGTAAACCGCCGCAGGCCAATCCGGTGAACCACAGATAGAATGGTAAGCGTAAAGCAGAAGGCAGCTCAGATTTTGTGGCCAACACCAACGCTCAGGAGGATGGGCAGCGCCGCAAGGGCAGACCGCCCCCACGTAACGGGAGGCCACCTATTAATCTGGAGCGCCAGTTGAACGTGCCTTGCCCAAAGCACGAAACGCCGGAGAAACCAGCTACGTATCTTTGGAAGGATTCTTTCATCATGCAGGAGTTCATGAACCGGAACAGGTATGATCACGGGTCCCCGGGCGGATCAGGCCCTGGTTTCCAAGTCCCGGGTTACCAAGGTGGTGGGTCCGGTTCAGTATATCAAGGCAATAACAATATCCACAATGGGCACAATCAGCATAACCAGCAGCATGGTCAGGGCGGATACAATAACCAAGGGAATCAACAGCGTCAACAGCAACAGCAAACCAGATATCAGAATAATCTGAAGGAGCTGAGTAGTGGGCAGTATCACGTCTTCACCACAAGCTTATGCAAACGGGATCAGAAAGTTCTGAAAAGGCCAGTGCATTATGTTGAACCGGTGATACCACTTTTTTGCGTTGGTCTGAGCAACCCATTGTGTGGAGCAGAGAGGATCATCCACCCCGGGTTGATAATCCGAGTCAGCTGGCCCTGGTGGTGGCACCACAGGTAGGTGGTTATAAGTTCACCAAGGTACTAATGGATGGAGGCAGCAGCATCAACATCATGTATTACGAGACCTTTCGGCGTATGGGGCTGACAGATAAGAAGCTTCGGCAGTCCAACACAGTGTTCCATGGGGTGGTGCCCGGTAAATCGGCTTACCCAGTTGGCAAGATTGATTTGGAGGTCACCTTTGGAGATGAGCATGACTCTAGATCACAGACTGTGACCTTTGAGGTTGTAAAGATCAAAAGCCCGTACCACGCCTTGTTTGGGCGGCTGGTTTACACCAAGTTCATGGCTAGGCCGTGTTATGTTTATTTACAGCTCAAGATGCCTGGCCACAAGGGAACTATTACGGTTCATGGGAGCCGCAAAATTGCATTGGAGTGCGAGGAAGGTGATGCGGCTTATGCTGAGGCCGTTTGCGCAACTGAGGAGCTGAAGTTCTGTAAGGACAATGTTGATCCGACAGATATGTCTCCGCTGAAGAAACCAACCAGAGAGCATTACCCGGTGTTAAACTTCAAATCAGCGGAAGAGACAAAGCAGGTGGACTTTGTTCCTGGCGATTCATCCAAACAGTTCACTATCAGCGCTAACCTAGATCCAACATAGGAAAGCGCGCTCATCGAGTTCATCCGTGAGAACCGGGATATCTTTGCGTGGAAACCTTCTGACATGCCAGGTATACCGAGGGAACTCGCTGAGCAAAGTCTTAATATCGATCCTAAATTTAAACCGGTCAAGCAGTATCTGCGCAGCTTCAATGAAGAGAGGCACAAGGCTATTGGAGAAGAAGTGGCCAGGCTCTTGGCTGCCGGCTTTATAGTTGAGGTGTTTCATCCAGAGTGGTTGGCTAATCCGGTGTTGGTACTTAAGAAAAATGGAACTTGGAGAATGTGTGTTGATTACACAGATCTGAACAAAGCTTGCCCAACTGATCCTTTTGCTCTCCCCCATATTGATCAAATCATTGATGCTACGGCAGGATGTGAGCGGCTAAGTTTTTTGGATGCATACTCAGGTTATCATCAGATCAAGATGGCAGTTAAGGACCAGGAGAAGACAACCTTTATAACTCCCTTTGGAGCCTTCTGCTATGTATCTATGCCATTTGGGGTCAAGAGTGCCCAGGCGACCTACCAGCGTTGTGTGCAGAACTGCCTTCAAGGGCAGATTGGACGGAATGTCCATGCATATGTCGATGACATTGTGGTAAAATCCAGGAAGGAGGCGACATTGATAGATGATCTGAAGGAAACTTTTGATAATTTTCGAGTCTATAAAATGATGATTAACCCGGAGAAGTGCGTTTTTGGTGTTCCGACAGGCAAGCTGCTGGGGTTCTTGGTGTCGAACAGAGGAATTGAGGCTAATCCGGAGAAGATCAAGGCGATTACGTCCCTGGCTAAACCAGCGTGCATCAACGATGTCTAACGTGTGGTGGGGCGTATTGTTGCACTCAGTCTGTTTATCAGCCATTTGGGGGAGAAGTCATTCTCGCTTTATCAGATGACGAAAAAGACAGACCAGTTCATCTGGAGTGATGCTACGGATGCTGCGTTCGAGGATTTGAAGAGGCAATTGGTAGAGCCGCCGGTCCTTGCTGCCCCAGTTGACAATGAGCCACTGCTGTTATACGTGGCTGCCAATGCCCGTGCAGTAAGCGTTGCCATTGTGGTAGAGCGCAAGGAGGCAGGCAAAGAATATCAGGTTCAATGCCCGCTTTACTACATGAGTGAAGTGCTCATTGAGTCGAAACAGAGATATCCACATTGGCAGAAACTGGTGTATGGAGTGTTCATGGCAAACCGGAAGCTGAAGCACTATTTTCAGGGCCACCCAATCACCGTTGTCAGTTCAGCTCCGTTAGGGGATATAATCCAGAACAGAGAACCCACGGGTAGGGTTGCAAAGTGGGCCATTGAGCTTAGCCCACACGGATTAAAGTATGTACCCCGTACTGCTATAAAGTCCCAAGCACTGGTGGATTTCATCAACGATTGGACAGAGTTGCAAGTGCCTGAGGACTCACCAGTTCAAGGCAGTTCATCAACGATTCAAGGCAGTTGGAGGGCTCGGGGGCTGGAGTCGTGTTAACTTCCCCACGAGGTGATATGTTTTGTTATGTCCTCCGTTTAATCTTCCCTTGTACTAATAATGCTGCTGAGTATGAAGCTCTCCTCCATGGTCTGCGGATGGCCAAGGAGATGAACTTGAGCCGGGTCAAGTGTTATGGCGATTCAGACCTGGTGGCACAGCAAGTATCTGGCAAGTGGGACTCCAAGGATCCACTCATGGTAGCATATCGACGAGAGGTGGACGCCGTCGCTGGTTACTTCAAAGGATATCAGGTGGATCATATAGATCGGCGGAAAAATGAAGCAGCTGATGCGTTCAGCAGACTAGGCTCCCAGCGTAAACCGGTTCCACCTAATACCTTCTTGGATGAATTGCATAATTCGTCGATGCAGGTACCTTCCGAGGAGGACTTGGTTGTTCCTGATCTGGAAACACAATTAGTCGCAACACTTCATGTTACTCCGGATTGGACGCTCCCCTACTTGGCATATATGAAACGGGGCGAGTTACTAGAGGACGAAGTAGAAGCCCGACAGATAATCCGGCATTCTAAATCCATGACTATTGTCAATGGAGAACTTCATCATCGCAGCGTTTCTGGAACTTTTCAGCGATTTGTATCGCCAGAAGAAGGTTGTGATATCCTTAGAGAGATTCATGAAGGGGATTGCGATCATCATGCCAGTTCAAAATCATTGGTGGCTAAAGCTTTTCGTCATGGGTTTTACTGGTTGACGGCTCACGCCGGCGCACAGGACTTGGTCAGGAAATGCGATGCTTGCCAGAAGTTCTCACGGCATGCTCATATACCGGCGCTGGAGCTGAGGATGATCCCAATTACTTGGCCGTTTGCGACATGGGGGCTTGATATGGTTGGACCCTTCAAGAGATCCCAAGACAAGAAAACCCATCTTCTGGTGGAAGTGGATAAATTTACCAAGTGGGTTGAAGCGGAGCCTGTCAGTGATGCAGCAACGGCGGTTTAGTTCATCAAAAAGGTAATTTTCCGGTTTGGCTTTCCACACAGCATTATAACTGATAATGGCACCAATCTATCTAAGGGGGCTATGGAGGAGTTCTGTCAACGGGAGCACATACGTCTTGATGTATCATCAGTAGCTCACCCTTAGTCTAATGGCCAAGCTGAGAGAGCCAATCAAGAGATCTTGAGAGGCATCAAACCTCGGCTTATGGTTCCTTTGCAGAGAACACCGGGTTGTTGGCTGGAGGAGTTACCTTCTGTGCTATGGAGCATGAACTCTACACCTAACAGATCCACAGGGTACACGCCTTTCTTCATGGTATATGGAGCTGAAGCGGTCCTCCCTAGTGATATCCGTCATGACTCGCCGCGAGTGGCGGCTTATGTTGAAGTGGATAATGAACAAGCAAGACAAGACGCTCTGGACCGGCTGGACGAGGAACGGGACACGATAGCAGCTCGATCGGCGATTTACCAACAAGACCTGCGCCGG
This sequence comes from Secale cereale, assembly GCA_902687465.1. Taxonomy (NCBI): domain Eukaryota; kingdom Viridiplantae; phylum Streptophyta; class Magnoliopsida; order Poales; family Poaceae; genus Secale; species Secale cereale. Next base: position 809,013,585 of record LR738715.1, on the reverse strand, counting down.
TACCACAGTTGCTGGGTTAAAACCAGGACGTTTCAAGAAGGATATCTGGTGCTTCGGCTCATCCAAGACCAGACAGATATACACAAGCTATCCCCACCTTGGGAAGGACCTTTTGTGGTCAGCAAGAACCTGCACAATGGATTGTACTACCTCGTCGACGTTCGAGAACATAAGGACTCACGCACTGCGGGGGAGGATACCAAGCGGCCGTGGAACATCACTTTTCTTCGACCTTACTATACTTGAGCCATAGGCTCCGCTTTATGTACAATGTATATATTATGATTAATATAATAAACTGGCGCCCCCGGTAAACCAGGGTATCAGCCATCTTTTTTATAAGAGTATCACTTGGGGGCTTCCGCGGGCAAGTGAGTTTTCTATGGCCTCTTAAACCAGCGCCCTTGATAAATCAAGGTATCAGCCATCTTTCCTGTACATCAAGAGAATCACACGGTGGCTTCCGCGGGCAAGGAAGATTCCTATGGCCTCTTAAACCGACGGCCACATCAAGACCATCATAAGAGCACAGCTCTGGTTGCTTCGGCAATTTCCACATGATGATGAGGGGCAAAAGTGAGTTTGATGCCTAGCACAACTCAAACATAGGCCCCGACGAGCAATGCTCACACGCTACCTGGGGGCTCCTGATGCAAGTTCATCAGCGAGTTTAAGACTCTTGTAGTGAACACGGCTTGGAAGCTTGGTGTATACACCTAAAACCACGGATTAACCTGCCTGCATCAAGTAAATCGCGTCGTCCAGGTAAACCTGGTATGACCCGTCGAACGTACACACAAGTCAATCCTTCAGGACCCTGAACTAGGTAACGTTAAATTGACGATCATCAAGTGATCACACAAGTCAAATCTTTATAAGATTTTGAACATTGGTAGCATTTGACATTGATGATTTGGTTAAAGATTGCGGATCATCTTAACAGGCTTTGCTAAAATGGTTAATGACAGTAGCCTGGCAGCTCATAAAAAGCCTCGAATTTGGAGCCTAGCAGCTCGTAAAAAGCCTCGACTACATGGTCTTATTTCCGCAAAAACTTTATTTTTCATTTTTTATGTTTTGTCAAATCTTTATCTTCAAGGTCATTGGTTTTTCAACCAAGTCCATTGAATCAAGACTGGATAACAACAAAGTTGTCAATACATCTGTACTTACAGAGTTATAGACTGGGTTATAAACACCAGCACTAGTTTACAGTTAAACCGGCGTTCATCGTAACCCGTATCGGCCTTCATGACGAGCCAACAAAGAGCCAAGGGAGTCATCAACACTTCCACCTTGGGTTGTTCCTACCGGATTAAGGTTTACAGATACACTTAATCATAGGTATGATACATATTTGTATTTTACACACAGTTCAAGTCATTTGCTTGGATCATGTGTTTGGCCAGTATGACCCGTCCGGCGATAAGCAGCCAGGACACTTTGAGCATTGTTTATACAGGCTCAGGTAATATAAACTGTCAAAGCATTGCAAGCAGGTGATAATTTGGAAGTCGCCAAACAAAATAATACCATGCAAGATAGTGTGGGACAAAGACATTATCTCAACTATTCTATTACAAGGCACTGGCAGGCCCAAACAATATCAGTTTTCTCACAAAAGTGTTCAACAGATAAAAATAAATCGAAGCCGGTTTAGGATTCTGCTTCAGCTCGCCATGAAGACTGAGGGTCAGCTTGTTTAGGGTCTTCGACGACTTCTGGCAGCTGTTTGAAATCAGGGGTGCTCCAGTCAATCTTGGCAAGGGCGCGGAAATACACTTCATCATTTATAAGTTCTGACGGTTCAATATCAGGAGCGAAGGTATGCATACGAACGGGGGGAATAAGATTTTCAATGCCATATGTCGGACGCTCCACCCGCACGTTCTCCACATCGTAACCCGGATGATACCTCGACTAGTCCGCTTCATCAGCAAGTTTGCTGGCAAGAGGCCGCATATCTTTGGTTAAAGCACGAAGATCCTCGGCGGAGAAAGCTGATCCATCCTCTTTCATACTTGGATAACCATTCATGGCCTCCGCCGGATCAAAGTCGGGAACCCATGCCTTGGCCCGGGTTAACGCCATGAGGGAGCCAGCTCTTGCAGAGGATTTCTTCACTTCAGCATTTCGGGTAGGCAAGATGGATATTTTTTCCAGAGTACCTTGGATGGTGGTTGGCGTCGGTTTATTGTGCGAAATAGCACTGATGGCCCTTTGAGCGCCGGCATAGAGTTGTTCTACCAAGGTGTAAGCAGCCTTCAGCTTCTTCCGCACATCATCCCCGAGATGAGTAACGCGCCTCCCTGTGTACAAGTGATGAGTTAAGTCGGAGCAGCGCAAGATAGCAAGGATAAAGCATATGACAACAAGTACTTACCAAAGATAGCAGATGTCATATCGTCTATATGCTGCCTTAACCCGGATAACTCCTCCGTCACCGGGTTAAGAGTAGCCTCAGCATCCTTGGCTCTTTTCTCTAAAGCAGCCTTCTGTACCTCCCAAGTGGACCGCTCCGCTTCAAAATCTTTCTTGAGCTTCTCCATACTAGCTAAAGCAAGGGTAAGTTCCTCCTTGGCTTTAGTCGAAGCAGTCTCTTGGAAGGACAGGCTATTCCGGAGCTCAGTGATTTCAGTGGCCCTCCGGTTCAAATCAGTCTGCCAAGGATAAAATATGTCAGATATCTACAGCAACTCTTTCGGACAAGTCCCAAGCCAATAACAAGTTATGCACTTGATACTTGGGGGCTAATGTACAATTGAAGTGAAAGAAAGCGACTTTTTCAGAAAAGTCCCAAGCACATAACAAGTTATGTCCTTGACACTTGGGGGCTAATGTAATGTCATTCTCAAACATAGGAGAAGTTCCGAATATTAAAGTTGATCTATCAAAGTCCCGGTTTACCCTAAAGGCTAAACCGGCACTTGGGGTCTACAATGTACTAATGGTACAGCTACAAGTTACAAGCAGAAATGAAAAGCAAAGGAAAAGAAGTTACCTCATATCTTTCTTTCATTAAATTCACCAAACCGGCCTCATGGTCACGGCTGGTGAAGAGACGGTTCAGGTACCCAGAATAATGTTCTTGGGCACTGAGTTGGGCATAACTAGACAGGTCGGTGCTCCACTTGCCTTTGTCCTTATGGAGAGTTTCTTCTTTGGACGTATGTTTGGCCAAGACAACCGGTTCTGCTGGGGTGGTAAAGCCGGTCCCAGTGATCACGACATCATCTGTCGAGGCAACAGTTGGCCCGGTCGGATCAACAACAGTAGCGGAATTGATGTGTGCCGGACTAGCAGGGGCCGGACTAACCCGAGCAGGGCTAGTGTGAACAGGGCTAGCCGGTTCAGCAGGATTTCCCATGGGGTCATCCCCCGGAGCAGCAGCGTCTTCCCAGTCCATAGGGGAAGGATCTTCATGGGGAACTTCAATATTCTCCTTCAAGGGGTTGGCAGCTTCAGGATCCTCTGCCGGTTCAGAAGTGATGTTCTCAGTCTCCGGTTTATTCAACTTTGCTTTCTTACTAGCCTTGGGCATACTGAAAAGGTTAAGGGAATAATGAAAATCACAAGTCAAAATGAAAAGATAAACCGGATATACTGAAAGACGGCTTACCCATGAACAGTCTTGAGCACCGGGACTTGGGTGGCGGTTGACTCGCCGGAGGATGACAGAGGAGCTACCTGGTAATTTGGATCAGACGGTTTAAGTGGTTTACGAAAAAGACCCTCTTTAGGATGAAGAAGAGTTGGAGTAAGTAAAAACTCTGAACGGCGTCTTTGAGCCGGAGTATGGATCAATCCGGTCGACTTAACCACATGGCCACTGTGGCGTGTGGTGCGGCGAGCCTCATGCTGCTGCTTCTTCAAAAGAAAATGGTTATCCAGTTGAGCATAATGGTGAGAAAATGGGTATTTCCAGGCTTCCCGACGAACTTTGGGTGGTAATGGTTCTGAATCAGAGGAAAGAGATATTACCTCGACTTCATCCGCTTTACTCCCTTCCGCCGGATCCTGGGAAAGGTCTTCGTTAATATAAATACAGACAAGGGAAAGTTAAAAAACGCTAGAACCAATCAGTACCTCAGAGGCCGGATCATCTTCTTCAGCGTTTGAACCGAAAGCAGCGGCAGGTCTTTTCTTGTGCTTCTTCACGGCCAGACTCTTCTTGCGAGATGGTTTCGCTGGTTTGTCTTGGGCTTTCCGTTTCCAGAAAGGGTCGTTGGCTGTGTAAAAGAATAAAAGTATGTTGAAGACAAGTAATATGGACGGATTAAAACAAAGAGAAAGGGACAGAAGAATCTTACCAATGGCGGTTTATTGTTCACGTAGAAGGGTGCTAAACCGGTCGGATTGCACTCCTCCAGAGGAATATTCAACATCGTCTTAGCAGACTCGGTAACTTCATTGTCTGGAAGCACCATATCCGTGTGACGCCGAGGATCCTTCAGATTACCAGTATACTCGCACATTAAGCCAGAGCGTCGGCTTAATAGGAGAATGCTTCAAGAGAGCCAGCAGCGGACAAAGTCAACACCGGTTAAACCGTTGGCTACAAAAGCCCTGAGTTTGGAAAGTTGCGGGGCATATCGAGCCCGGTCTTGGGCACTCAGACGCTGGGGGAAAGGGTGATCCGGTCAAATGGTAAGGGCGGTAACCCGGCAGTGGATTCTCTCCCTCTGGTGAAGTGTCTAAGCAGTATAACCAATTCTGATTCCACTCCTTGGGATGGTTATGAAGAGTGGCGTGAGGAAAACTGACATCTTTTCTCTTCTGGATGCTCATTCCGCCAAGTTCAGTATTGGGCCCGTCATGGAATTCAGTCCGGCGATTCAGATGGAAGAAGTCCCGGAATAACTCTACGGATAGTTCCTCTTGCAGATAGGCTTCTGAGAAGACTTGGAAATTGCAGATGTTTGATATGGAATTGGGACCTATCTCTTAGGGGTGGAGCTGAAAGTCTGCTAATACGTCGCGGAAATTTTTTGACCCTGGAGGGTTAAAGCCCCGGGCCAGGTGATCAAAAAAGACTATAACTTCTCCTTCTTTAGGCTGGGGAGGACACTCTTTCCCAGGAGCCCTCCAGTGCAGAACTTCCTTGGGATCTAAAGCGCCAATTGAGGCCATTTTTCTAAATCATCCTCGGTAATCCGGGATGGGACCCAGTTGTAGGCGACAAACTGCTTAGCCGCGGAAGTCATCTTTTTTCCAAAAGGGAAACGCTAGAAAATAAAATACAAGGTCAGGTTTATGATCTACACAGATTCTAGCCGGCATATACTATGAAGTACTGATATATCTAACGGTTTAAGCAGGGGACTAATGGTATCTACTGATCCGGAGTAACTATGAATATAACAGCTACCGGATTATGAAGTTTGAGAGGAATAGGTTAAACCGCCAAACATAGGCAGAGAGGTGCAGATTTAATGTTAAACCGTCGACATAAGCGAAGGAGATGCAGATCTAAAATTGTGGAAAACAGCTTTAACATGAACATCAGTAAATTTTGGATCTATAGCATATGAAAAACTCAAGATAATTTGAGTCATATTCGTCGAAAGCAGGGAAGATTTTTACAGATCCAGTTTAACTAACAGTATCGGGGGAACTAAGATTATCAAGACGGAGCAGAGTCATGCATTCAAGAATCGCGCTAAAAAGTCTAGCATCTACGGCTAGGAACTACCTATGGTGATGAACTACGAAGAAACCAAGGTTCATCTGCGAGCTCCCGTGAAACCCTAGAACTAAGATCTACGGGGAGGAATGAGTAATGCACCCGAGGAAACGAAAGCGGAAGGACGGCGGTGAATCTCTGGACACACTCATGTTGATGCAGCGGTCGGGCTTGGTGAGGACGACGAGCTCGAAGGACGGCGGCGGAGCTTGAGCGCTGGAGGTCAGAGGAAGAAGAAAGTGAAGGGAATAAAGAGAGGGCCCTCGGCCCTATTTATAGGCCGAGGAGATAAAATGGCAAGCGCGGGAATCGAGGAGACCAAAAATCGGATATGGATGGTGCGGTCGCCTCGATCTTCGGAGCTTTAATAAATAAAGGTAAGAAACAGGTATAGGCATTAAATGCGCGGATGGCGTCACGACGGTTTAAAGTGACTTGAGGGGATGATATCATGCCGGTTTACCAAATGTACTGAAGCTGCAGACAGGAAAATATGTACAAGACTTTGGAGATTGACATGAACAGGTTCAAATCAATATGGGGCCTAATGTCAGGGATATTACTACCAGGTATAAACCGGCCAGGAGGGTCCGGTTTATGTTATCAAGATTATATTATCAGAGGCCCAGCGGAGTATGGAGTAGAAGGTTATAGCCCAAGAGGTTTAGAGCCCATATGTTAGGGCCCATGATTGTAAACCGTCATACTATGTACTTGGGATGTATGATAGAAAGAGTAGAGACCGAGGTGGGCACGTTTATGAGCCGCCATCGGGACTCTGTAAACCGGACTGGGCGCCACCTCTTATATAAAGGGACGACTCGCCTACGGTTCAGCATGGACAATAACAGCTCGAGACATAGGTATAGAGGATTCGCTCCCTAGTCATCGAAGCCCAAGCAATACCACACCAAACTGGACGTAGGCTTTTACCTTCATCGAAGGGTCCGAACTAGTATAAAATCCTTGTGTCTTTTGTCCGCTTTAACCCCTTTGAGCTAACCCGTAGCGATGGCCTCACGACTAAGTCCTTTTGCTAGGACATCTGCCGTGCTAAATCCATGACACCCCCAAGATTTAAAGCAGTTGGTACAACTGATTTGAGGATCGTTGTGTTTTTGTAGGTGTCCGGATACTATGATGCTGGTGGTAAGAACAATGGTGTCCGGATACTATGACATTTGTGCTGATCATTGAGGTGTTTAGTTATATACTAATTTGTAATACACTAACAGGGTCGACCGACCAACCGGAGAGGGAGCTATGGGCTGCCTTGGCGGACAAAAAAATTGCCGAAGGGGAAACAATCGCTGGCAAGCACGTATTGACGCAAGCCATAGAGAAAAGAAACCAAGCGTAGGATAAAAGTGTTAGGTTGGAACAGGAGCTAAAGGGTGTAAGAGCCCAGCTCTCAAGTACCATGGAAGAGAACCAGAGGCTAAAAGGCGGCATGTTTATGTCCCTTATAACTTGCTCTCCTTATAGTCTCGTATTTTGACCGTTTTTCATAAAACTTTGCCTGCAGGCTTGTTAACTGGGCAGCCCGATGGGGAAGTGTCCGGTTTTGAGGGTGACGTGCTGCAAGAGCTTTCCAGGGTCCACGAGCGAGCTCAGAAGGCCATGAAGAGTATGGCCAGGGCTTTATGGACGGGTGATTCGCCTCCAGAAACTATGGAGCACTTGGCGGATTTGTTCAAAGGGGCTCGACGCCGCTGTGAACTGTGGAAAGCATCAGCATGTCGCATGGGTGCTCGAGAAGCCTGGGCCATGGTGAAGATGCGCTACACTCGTCTTGATCCAAATCACATGGCCCGCGTGGGACCTCGAGGGTCCGATGGACAAGAAATTCCTCTTCATTTGGTATATGACCAAGTAGAGACAGCTGCCAAATTTTCCCAACAGGACTGTAAACTAGACAGCCTTATAGAGGGAATAGAAAAAGAGTAGTGGTTTGATTCTATGTATTAATGTATTTTGACCATCAAACTTATCTCCAGCCGAATTTAAAAAAGGTTGTCATGGCCGACCATCTGTTTTAACCTCCATAAACCCAAAGGCTGGAGTGTTTCCGACTACTATATCTGTGGTAAACATGTGATATGTTCGGAAACCATGCAATTCGGTCATAATTGTTTGAACAGACAAACTTTGTTCAGGGAGTTGTGTTATATTACTGTTTAATGTAAGAAACATCTTCCAAAGGGAATAGTTCCGTTAAGGGTTCCTTTCCCTGGGTCAACTTGCATACAGATGCAAGCCTAGGCTTTTGATCCTATGAAAAGGATTGTAGGATGCCATATCCTGTCGTAGTTTGAAAAAATGCTTTAAAATACAATATGTGGTGTATCCGGCGTCCGATCATTCCCTTAAGAGCGCTAGTTTTCAGCTTCACCCAGTCTGAGGTACATATCCGGAGTACCCGGTTGTAACAATCGCAGAGGTGCTCCCTTTACGCCCTAGTCGAACAATCGGAAACGTAGGGGTAATCATAGGAGCCATGCAACCCAGCTTGGCCAGAACTTAAGTCATATTGGTGCATATAATGGCAAGGAAGGACCGTAAAAAACTGATAAAATTTTAAGCAATAAGCTTTACTGGTAATGGGTTTCGTTAAAGAAGCCCCCAGGTATATTTGAGGTAGATACATTCGAAGATGTACTTATCCCATGGCACTTCGGGCGAGCCGAATAGTTGCCAATGAGAGAAAAATGTAAAAAGAAAAGGAGAAAAAATAAAAGGTAAAAGACAAGACCTAACTTGTAAGGAAAAAAGATTTCTACCGAACTATCCATAAAATCGTCGGAGCCTGGCAGTATTCCACGGGTTCGGCTCAAGGCGGTTGTCATGTGCATTGCGAAGGCGATAGGCTCCACGGGTGAGTACTTCGTCGATAATCAAGGGCCTCTCCCATTTTGGTTTCAGCTTGTCCTATTTCTTCTCCGGGAGGCGTAAAACTAGTTCGCCGACGTTATATGTCTTGGCCCGCACTTCTCTGCTCTGGTATCACCTGGCCTGTTGTTGATAAAATGTGGAGCGGGCTTGCGCTGTATCGCGCTCCTCTTCAAGTCCATCTAGGTCGCCCTACCGATCTAGCTCGGCTTCTCTCTCCTCGTACATGCGCACTCGAGGTGAGTCATGAATAATGTCGAAGGGCAGAATAGCATCTGCGCCGTACACCATGAAAAAGGTGTGTATCGGGTCGTCCGATTAGGTGTGGTCCGCAGCCCCCAGAGTACGGAGTCAAGCTCCTCAACCCAGTGTTTATCACACTCCGTAGGGAGCGCACTAGTCGGGGTTTGATGCCGCTCATTATCAGACCATTAGCTCTTTCGACTTGACCGTTTGTTTGAGGATGGTATACAGAAGCATAGTTAAGTTTAATACCCAACTTTGCGCACCAATTTTTTACCTCTTCTGCTGTGAAGTTGGTGCCATTATCTGTGATAATACTGTGCGGGACACCGTAATGGTGTACTATGCCGGATACAAAATCTATCACAGGCCGTGCCTCAGCTGTTTTTTACTAGCTTTGCTTCCATCCATTTAGTGAATTTATCTACCATTACCAGCAAATATTTCTTTTTATGACTTCCCCATTTAAGGGGTCCTACCATATCAAGCCCCCAGACCGCAAAAGGCCAAGTAATGGGGATTGTTCTCATAGTAGTGGGAGTCATGTGACTTTGATTTGCAAAAAGCTGGTAGCCAAGGCAATGTTGGACTAAGGTTTGGGCATCTGCTCGGGTAGTCGGCCAGAAAAAGCCAGCTCGAAAAGCTTTGCCTAGGAGCGCCTGGGCTGCGGCATGGTTTCCGCCCATTCCAGCATGTATTTCAGTGAGAATTTTCCTTCCCTCCTCTTCGGAGATGCACCTTTGTAGAACACCAGTAGTGTTTTTCTTATATAGTTCACCTTCGTGATCTTTGTAGGCTTTAGAGCGCCGGACTATGCGGCGGGCCTCATTTTGGTCATTAGAGAGTTCCTGCCTTTTATGGTAAGCTAGGAAGGGCTCTGTCCGGGAGGGTATGATAACCAGGATTTCGTGAGCCGAAGGATTTATCACCATGTCTGGGTCTCTAATGACGTATACAGCAGCATTGGTTCGCCAACACCGGGGGCGGCTAGGATTCGGTTGCTCACTAGTAGAGTTTTTCTTTCTTCCAATCCAGTTGTGGCCGCATCCGTCTATTCGAAATTGTCAGTGCGTCGTAGAAATCTATAAAGTGGCAATGCTTTTTCTTCTAATCTGGAGATGAAGCGGCTTAAGGCCGCTACGCATCCTGCTAGTTTTTGCACTTGCTTGAGGTTGGTTGGTGATACGTCTCCAACGTATCTATAATTTTTTATTGTTCCATGCTATTATTTATGAAGTCTTGGATGTTTAATAGGCTTTATCTTACACTTTTATATCATTTTTGGGACTAAGCTACTAACCCAAAGGCCCAGTCCAGATTGATGTTTTTTGCCTGTTTCAGGGTTTTGCAGAAAAAGAACATCAAACGGAGTCCAAACGGAATGAAACCTTCGCGAGAGATATTTTTGTAGAAATCACGCACAGGGGACTTGAGAACCACGTCAGGGGAGCCTCGGGGTGTCCACGAGGGTGGGGGGTGCCCCCTTTCCCAGGGCGCGCCCCCTGCCTCATGGGCCCCTCGAGCACCCCCCGGTGTCCTCCTTCCTCCTATATAAGTCTACGTACCCCGAAACTTTCGACAATAGAGAGAAAAACCCTAATTCCACCGCCGTAACCTTCTGTTCCAGTGAGATCCCATTTTGGAGCCTGTTCTGGAGCTCGAAGGGGGATCCATCACGGAGTTCTTCATCATCATCATCATCACCCTCACCATGAGTTGTGAGTAGTTTACCACAGACCTTCGGGTCCATAGCTAGTATCTAGATGGCTTCTTCTCTCTCCGGATCTCAATACAAAGTTCTCCTCGGTCTTCGAGGAGATCTATTTGATGTAATCTCTTTTTGCGGTGTGTTTGTCGAGATCCGCTGAATTGTGAGTTTTCGATCAAGATTATCTACGAGAAATATTTGGCTCTTCTCTGAACTTTTTATGTGTGCTCATAATATCCTTGCAAGTATCTTCGAATTATTGGTTTGGTTTGGCCTACTAGATCTTTAGTTCTTGCAATGGGAGAAGTGCTTGGCTTTGGGTTCAATCTTGCAGTGTCCTTTCCCAGTGATAGTAGGGACAGCAAGGCACGTATTGTATTGTTTCCATCGAGGTTAAAAAGATGGGGTTTATATCATATTGCTTGAGTTTATCCCTCTACATCATGTCATCTTGCTTAAGGCGTTACTATGTTCTTATGAACTCAATACACTAGATGCATGCTGTATAGCGGTCGATGTATGGAGTAATAGTAGTAGATGCAGAATCGATTCGTTCTAATTGTCTCTGACGTGATGCCTATATACAATGATCATGCCTAGATAATCTCATAATTATTCGCTTTTCTATCAATTGCTCGACAGTAATTTGTTTACCCGCCGTAGAATATCGCTATCAAGAGAGAAGCCACTAGAGAACACTATGGCCCCCGAGTCTATTCTCAACATACCAATCAACATCTACTTTCATTTTATCGCTTTTATTTTCTATTCTTATAAACAAAAATACCAAAATAAAAACTATCATATCTATCAGATCTCACTTTCGTAAGTGACTGTAAAGGGATTGACAACCCCTTATCGGGTTGGCTGCGAAGTTCTTATTTGTTTGTGCAGGTGTGAGGGACTCACGCGTGGTCTCCTACTGGATTGATACCTTGGTTCTCAAAAACTAAGGGATATACTTTCGCTACTGTGCTCCATCTCCCTTTCCTCTTCGAGGGAATACAACGCAAGTTCAAGAAGTAGCAAGAAGAATTTCTGGCGCCGTTGCCGGGGAGGCTTACGCAAAAGTCATATACCAAGTACCTATCACAAACCCTTATCCTTCGCATTACATTTATTTGCCTCTCCTTTTCCTCTCCCCCACTTCACCCTTGCCGTTTTATTTGCCCTTCTTCTGCCATGTGTTTATCGTTCGCTTACTTCTTGTTTGCTTGTGTGCTGCTTGCTTGCTTGTCATTATGGCTAGTCCCTTATCCGCTCCTTTGTCTCCCGAGTTTGAAGTGCTTCACTTCAAGCAAAAGCAAGAAGAAAATTTAAAAGATGCTTGGTTTAGGATGATGGAATCTTATCGTAAGTGCACGCTAGAGGTGAATTTTAGAATCTTGCTTCGCAATTTTTATGTTGGATTGAATATGTCTCATAGACAACTCTTGGATTGCGTTGCCAAAGGGAATTTTATCGAAGTTGATCCTAGTATCGCGCATGAAATTATAGAGGGAATAGTTGGAACACTACGTCCCCAAAAAGGCTCAAATTCAACCACGGAAGGGACGCAAGTTTTTGAGAAAATTTGCGAAGTAACAAAAATATTACAAAAGTCTCTTGAACCACTTAAAAGTGTTAGTGGGAATCTCCATTGCATGAATATGTTGTTATTCTTTGTAATAAGCGGTTGAATGCTTTAGATCTAAAGATTTCTGAATATGAAGGGAAACGTAAAGAACCTCCCGGATTCGAGCTTCACACCATTAAAAGGGTGAAGATCAAAGATAGTAATACCTAGATTTATCTTGTATCGTGCCTAGCTAGGGGTGTAAAACGATAGCGCTTGTTGGGAGGCAACCCAATTTTATATTTTTTGCTTTTGTTGCTGTTAGGGAATAAATATTGCATCTAGCCTCTGTTTAGATGTGGTTTCATGTTTTGTTTAGTGTTTGTTCCAAGTAGAACCTTTGGGAAGACGTGTGTGAAGTTTATGTGATCTTGCTGTGAAAAACAGAATCGTTAGCGCTCACTAGAATGGTCGTCAGATTTTACTGGAGCTTGCTATTTAGTTGATTCTTTTTTCAGATGATTAACAGACAAATTCCTCACATTTACGAATTTAGTTTGAATATTTTTGGAGTTAAGGAAGTATGCGAAACCTGCAGATTACTACAAACTGTTCAGTTTTTGACATATTCTGTTTTTCGTGTGTTGTTTGCTTATTTGCATGCATCTATGAGTAATATTTGGAGGTATGAACCATAGAGAAGTTGGAATACAGTATGTTTAACACCAATATAAACAAAGAATGAATTCATTGCAGTACCTTTGAGTAGTGGTTTGCTTTCTTATTCTAACGGAGCTCACGAGAATTTTTGTCTAAGTTTTGTGTTGTGAAGTTTTCAAGTTTTGAGTATTGCTTTGATGGACTATGGAACAAAGAGTAGCAAAGGCCTAAGCTTGGGGATACCCGTGGCACCCCAAGTAAAATTCAAGGATAATTGAAAGGCTAAGCTTGGGGATGCCCCGGGAAGGCATCCCCTCTTTCGTCTTCATCCATCGGTAACTATACTTGGAGCTATATTTTTATTCACCACATGATATGTGTTTTGCTTGGAGCTATATTTTTATTCACCACATGATATGTCTTTTGCTTGGAGCTTCTTGTAAAGTTTGAGTCTTTGCTTGTTGGTTTTTCACAATCATCCTTGCTGGACACACCTATTTGAGAGAGTTAAATATGGCCTAGGAATTGTTAGAATACTCTATGTGCTTCACTTATATCTTTTGAGTTGAATAGTTTTTGCTCTAGTGCTTCACTTATATCTTTTAGAGCACGGTGGTGGTTATATTTTGTATAAATTGTTGAACTCTCGTGCTTCACTTATATCTATTTGAGAGTCTATTAAAACAGCATGGTAATGTGCTTAGACTAAAAAAAACTAGTCTTCACATGATAGACATCCAATGTCAATGTAGTAAAAAATTCACACTAAGTGCATTGAATAGAATGAGATGTTGGATGCTTGATAATTGTTTTGAGATATGAGGATAGTAATATTAGAGTCATGCTAGTGGAGTTATTATGAAATTGAGAAATACGTATGTTAAGGTTAGTGATTCCGGTAGCATGCACGTATGGTGAACTGCTATGTGACGAAGTTAGAGCATGAGGTATTTGTAAAGTGCCAACCTTTGTGTGGAGGTCAAGGGCGCGCGTTGGTTAACTCCTACCAACCTCCCCCATAGGAGCATGCGTTGATTGCTTTGTTTTGATGACTCGTAGATTTTTGCAGTAAGTATATGAGTTCTTATGACTAATGTTGAGTCCATGGAGTATACGCACTCTCACCCTTTGTCGGTGTACTAAGGTAGGGGTACCTCAGTACCCCAACTTGTGCACGGGTAGTAGCAGCTTCCCGCGGCAGGGTCTACCACGCGCTTGCCGGAAACCTTTCCGGTCCTTATTAAGCCATTCAAAAACAAAGTATACAAGTCAGAAGACCAAGACCCCGACATGTGGAGCTTGCCGGGAAGGCCGTCCCAGGCTCAAGATCATCACATTAACGCAAGACCCTGGCAAGAGGAGCTTGCCAGGAAGACCAGAAGACTGCATCTCAGAAGACACGCCTTGGCGCAGCATGCGCCTCGGCAGGGCCCGGGGAGCGACAAGCTTCCGGGCACGGCAAGATCAAGACCCCGGCAAGGTACTTGTCGGGGGAAGCCTGCGCTGTGTGCCCGCGCTCCAGCTCATCGGCCCACGCGTCGCCCTGGGGCCCTTCCATGGACGCGTGGCGGATGGCTGTGCAGCCTGGGGGACACGGTGGCACTCCACGGTGACGAGGCTACCGCCGTGGCGAACGGAGACGCACTGGCGGGCGCTTTTGGGGTCGACGGCGACGGGCATTTAATGCTCTTGTCCCCCACTGTCAAGTTAGGTTATGACCACTGTTCATCCACTGTTCACGCACTGTTCCCGCACTATTACAACTACCACCAAAGTTACATTTCTACCCTCCTCTACGTTGACACCTGTCGGTGACCCCTTGAGCTATAAAAGGAGGCCCATGCACAACGTAGAAAGGGTTCGAATCCTTAGCAACTCTGACGCTCGGTGTAGCTAGTACTGTAGCTCTTCAAGCTCCCGAGCTCAATACAACCAAGGCAGGAGTAGGGTTTTACGCGTCCGCGCGGCCCGAACCTGGGTAAACTGCCCGCGTGCTCTCCTCGATCCGCTCTTCGTGCTCCCTCCGCTCCCTTACCGCAACGTACAAGGGGCTCCGGTCCCATAGGTGCTCGTGGTGGACAGTTTCCCCCGACATCTTTGGCGCGCCAGGTAGGGGGCGTCGAGGTTGTGCGAACCTGATCCGGTGTTCACGCGGGCGCATTCTTCATCAACCTCTCCAGCTTCATCAACTTCGTCAGCAACAACAACATGGCCCCGAAGAAGAAAGCTTCGTAGGTCGGAGGCCCGTCTGCGTCTGTTCCACCGCCACCGGAACCAACGGTGGGTGGAGGAGACGCCGGCGGAAGGGTGGTTGCTGGCGAGGAAACTCACGGCGCCACCAAATCCAAGGACAAGACGGACAACCGAGCCTCGGTGTCCGTAGACGCGCCACGTCCATCTCAGCAGACGACAACCCAGCAGCGCCGTGGTACAGGAGGTACCATCCGCTTGCTGGGGCAAGGACAAACCGGAGGTTCGCGGGACGCTCCCGACCACCCTCCTGGCACGAGCAAGGCGCGGTCGCCGGGGCGAGAGACTGCTCCTTCTAACCCTGTTAGAAGTCCGAGCATATCTCGCTCCTCGCACCGCTCGCCCCCGCTCCAGCGGAAGCACTCGCAAGAGCGCAACTGCTCCTCGACTTCCCTCCAGCGGCGGACAAAGTCGAAGACTGGAGGGCGACGATCCAAAGCCTCATCGCCTTCGCCAATAACAACACGCCGCAGCAGCCGGCGACATCGCGGCCACGGCAAGTCGAGAAGACAAAGGCCGAAGGCGACAAGACCGCCGGGGGTGCAACCACCGTGCACTCCCCGCCGCGGAAGCAGAAGACGCCTCCCCGTCGGATTAACGTCGACGACGATTCCACGGCGTCGTCAGATCCGCGGGCTCGTCGGGACCAGTGCCAAGTCCTTGACGACCGGCGACAAGAAGATGCTCGAACAACAATCGAGCGCCGCCGAGAAGCCCGGCGACAATCAGATCAGCGCGCTGGGACCGCTGTCGACACGCACGCGCCCGGTGAACCAGGCGACTTGCCGTACGCAGCAGGTTGCCCTGCGTTCACCCGTGAGCTGCGGCGCGTCGAGTGGCCCAGCATAAAAAATTTCAAGCCCGACGTACCGGAGAAGTACGACGGCAAGACTCACCCCTCGGAGTTCCTCAGCATCTACACCATCGCGGTGCAGGCTGCCGGGGGGCGCGACGAGAAGATACTGGCGAATTACTTCCCGCTGGTGCTTAAGCCGAACGTTCGTTCTTGGCTTATGCACTTGCCGGAAGGCTCTATTTCTTCGTGGGCAGATTTGTGCCACCAATTTGTTGGCGCCTTCACGGGCGGCCACAAACCCCACGGCCAGGAGAGTGATCTCCACATCTTGGCCCAGAAGGAAGGAGAACCTCTGCGCAAGTACATCCAATGATTCAGCCGCGTGCAGCACAATATCCCCGACGTCCACCCTGCCGCGGTTATCAGCGCGTTCCACCAGAACGTGTGTAACCGCCGCATGCGAGAAGAGATGGCCATGACCAAGATACGGGATGTCAGCGAGCTCTACGCTTGGGCTGACAAGTGCGCGCGCGCCGAAGAGGGGAGGAGACTTCCCGGGGAGGATGCTGGCGTAGGGGGGAGCGACAGTGAGGACGCCGCGCCGGCAAAGAAGAGCCGGCGGCGGAACAACAGGAGAAAGAAGAGCAAGGAAGTGCTGGTCGTCGAGAAGTCCGGCAAGGAGGCTCCCGCCAAGACAGCACAGGCCGGCAGCTCCGGCAAGGAGCCTGCCCCTGTAGCGGCAGCCGACAAGCAGGACGGCTCCGACAAGCAATATTGCAAGATCCATCGCACCAAGGGTCATGACCTTTCGAACTGCAAGCGCGTCGAGTACCTCGTAGAACAGCAGAAAGCTGAATACGAGCGGCGCGACAAAGAGAAGGCCCAAGGTGGCGGAGGAGAGCCAAGCAAGAAGCGGCCATTCAATGGCCCGGGAGGACGCCGCGGCAAGGCCAAGCAGCGGCAAGGTGATCGACCTCCCCGGGGCCGCGACAAGGACGAGGAAGAAGACGACGACGACGACATGGAGGAAGGTGATAGCAGCGAGCAAGAGTTCCAGAAGGCCACAAAAGTCCGGTGTGTCGACGGGGGCGCCTCTCTGCACACTTCCCACCGCCAACTCAAGCAGTGGGTGCGGGAAGTAAACGCAGCAGAGCCGCCCGTTGAGTCGCGCAAGCTGCTGAAGTGGTCCAGCACGCCCATCATTTTTGATCTTGAGGATCACCCTGACCGCACCACAGCGGTCGGGTGCTTGCCGATGTTGGTTTCGCTAACCATCCGCAACCTCAAGGTCACCAAAATGTTGGTTGACGACGGGGCCGGCCTGAACTTGATCTCCTCGGCTGTGATCAAGAAACTCCAGATCCCAGATGGCGAGCTCGAAGAGACCGGTTCGTTCCAAGGAATAAACCCGGGAAGGAGCAAGCCCAAGGGGAAGATAACTCTGCCAGTGACCTTTGGCGGGGAGCTTAACTTCAGGACGGAGAGGATAACCTTTGATGTTGCCGATATTCCATTGCCATACAATGGGATACTTGGACGTCCTGCCCTCGCCAAGTTCATGGCAGCTTCCCACTACGCCTACAATATACTCAAGATGCCGGGGCCGATAAGCGTCATCTCTGTCCTTGGCGAAAAGAAGGACGCGCTTATCTGCGCCGACAAGATCTACCGGGATGCAGCAGCCGCAGCGGAAAGCATCACACTTGCCGCTGAAGCTCCCGGGGGGAAGAAGACCAAGACCAAGTCCGGTAAGTGCTCTGGGGCCCACTCCGGCAAACGCACCTCTTCGGAGTGCTGCGCTGCCGTCGAGGACGTCCCATCGAGCTCCACCGGCAAGTGCAAGAAGGGGATGGCCGCTCCACCGGCAACCAAGAAGGTGTCCGCCAAGGAGGACGGCACTGGTGGTACCTTTACCATCAGTGCTACGCTTGACAGCAAATAGGAAAGCGCGCTCGTTGCCTTCCTGCGGGCGAATGTCGATGTGTTTGCATGGCAACCGTCTGACATCCCCGGCGTTCCCAGGAAGGTAATTGAGCACAAGCTTGCTGTTTGTCCTCATGCGCGGCCCGTCAAGCAGAAGGTCAGGAAGCAAGCCGTGGAGTGCCAAGAATTCATTGCCGAAGAAATCAAGAAGCTAGAAGCAGCGGGCCTGGTTAGAGGCGTGATCCATCCGACGTGGTTAGCAAATCCAGTTGTCGTGCGTAAGGCCAACGGGAAGTGGAGACTGTGTATAGACTTCACCGATGTGAATAAAGCATGTCCCAAGGATCCATTTCCCTTGCCGCGCATTGACCAGATCGTTGACTCCACTGCTGGATGTGAGCTGCTCTCTTTCCTTGATGCATACTCAGGCTACCACCAGATTTTTATGGCCAAGGAAGATGAAGAGAAGACTGTATTTATCACTCCATGCGGCACATATTGCTTCATACGCATGCCCTTTGGATTGAAGAATGCAGGCTCGACATTTGCAAGGGTGGTGCACACTGCTTTTGAGCCAGAGATTCACAGAAATGTGGAAGCCTACATGGATGACATAGTGGTGAAGAGCAAGAGCAAAGATACATTGATACAAGATCTGGATGAAACATTTGCAAATCTGCGCAAGATCCAGCTTAAGTTGAACCCCGAGAAGTGCGTCTTCGGAGTCCCCTCCGGCAAGCTTCTCGGGTTCTTTGTGTCCCAGAGGGGGACTGAAGCTAATCCCGACAAGATAAAAGCCATCGAGCAGATCGAAGCCCCGAAGCGTGTCAAGGACGTAAGGAGACTTGCAGGTTGTGTAGCTGCCCTCAGTAGGTTCATTTCGAAGTCTGCAGAACGCGCCCTGGCTTTCTTCAAAATCTTGAAGAAGGCAGGTCCTATGAAATGGACTCCGGAAGCGGAGGCAGCGCTGCAGGACTTGAAAGGATACCTATCCTCCACTCCAATACTTGTCGCACCTAGGCCACAACAGAAGTTGCTGTTGTACCTAGCAGCAACCAATCAAGTGGTTAGTGCTGCGTTAGTAGCGGAGAGGGAGGCAGAGGAGGAGTCTACACCACCGGCAAGCGAATCCAGTGACAAGCAGGGGGCTGCACCGACAAGCTCTGGCCCCGACAAGGACAACTCTGCGGAGGAGCAAGGAGAAGTGCGAAGGAAGATGGTGCAGCGCCCAGTGTATTTTGTGAGTTCCCTCTTGCAGGGGGCTAGATCAAGATACTCTGGGGTGCAGAAGTTTCTTTTCGGTCTCCTCATGGCCTCGAGAAAGCTGCGCCATTACTTTCAAGCACACGAGATAACAGTGGTCACTCGATTTCCGTTGAAAAGGATATTGCACAATCCAGAAGCAACAGGCAGGATCGTTGAGTGGGCACTGGAGCTGTCAAGCTTTGGTCTCAAGTTTGAGAGTACTTCAACTATCCAGAGCCGAGCTATGGCAGAATTCATAGCTGAATGGACCCCGACGCCCGATGAAGAAGTTCCAGAGACAAGTGTCCCCGTACAAGAAGCGACAAGTGAATGGGTAATGTACTTTGATGGTGCCTTCTCGCTGCAAGGCGCCGGTGCCGGCGTGGTACTCATAGCGCCCACCGGAGAACACCTCAAGTATGTTATCCAGATGCACTTTCCCAGGGAGCAACCGACAAACAATACTGCTGAGTATGAAGGATTGCATGCCGGCCTCAGGATTGCGGCCGAACTTGGGATCAAGAAGCTGATTGTGCGGGGAGATTCTCAGTTGGTGGTCCGACAAGTTAACAAGAGTTACCAGAGCCCTTTGATGGAAGCTTATGTAGATGAAGTGAGGAAGCTTGAAGAGCACTTTGAAGGTCTGCAAATGGAGCATGTCCCAAGAGCTCAGAATGATATTGCGGACGGCCTTTCAAAGTGTGCTGCAATGAAGTTACCTATGGAACCAGGGACCTTCCTGCTCAAGCTAACTCAGCCATCCGTTACACCATCAGTTGGACAGAGCAAGAAAAGAAAGTTGGTCTCCGGCGACTACTTGCCGGCGGACCTCCCTGAGGCCGCCGCCAAGGTTCCCAAGATCAACAACCAGAACGCTGAGGAACAGTTTGCTCCTGCAGATCCAAGGATCTGTACAGTTGAAGCAATCGTTCCCGACAAGTCTCGCCCCGGCGAGCTTGCCGGGGGACCATCAGCTCCGGCAGAACCGGAGGTTCTTGCCGTAGAAGCTGGGGTTCCCGCAGCGGCCCTCATGCCTTTAGTCCTTGCTGTTGAGCCTCGGGCTCCAGCATGGGCACAGCAGATCGTCCGTTTTCTGCAAACTGGAGAACTTCCCGACGACCCAGAATAGATAGAGAAGATAACCAGGCAGTCAAGTATGTACCAGTTCGTTGACAACGAACTGTACAGAAGAAGACTCAATGGTGTCAGGTTGAAGTGCATTTCCAGAGAAGATGGACAGAAGCTGTTGGCAGAGATACATGGAGGCATATGTGGCCACCACATTGGCGCAAGGTCCCTTGTCGGAAAAGCATTCCGGCAAGGGTTCTTTTGGCAAGAAGCCCTCCAAGATGCAACTGCACAAGTAACCAAGTGTGAAGCGTGCCAGTTCCATGCCAAGCAAATTCATCAACCAGCTCAAGCTCTCCAGACGATCCCTTTGTCCTGGCCCTTCTCAGTCTGGGGGCTCGATATCCTCGGCCCCTTCCCCCGTGCTGTCGGGGGCTTTGAGTACTTGTACGTTGCAATCGACAAGTTCAAAAAGTGGCCAGAAGTGGAGCCGGTGAGAAAGGTGACAGCACAGTCAGCGGTCAGGTTCTTCAGGTCGATTGTTTGCCGTTTTGGAATCCCTAACAGGATCATCACCGACAACGGCACACAGTTCACTAGACGCACCTTCATGCAGTACGTCCAAGACCTTGGCGCCAAGGTCTGTTTCGCTTCTGTTGCTCACCCGCGGAGCAACGGTCAAGCGGAGAGGGCCAATGCTGAAGTGCTGCGCGGACTCAAGACAAGAACCTTCGACAGGCTGCGCAAGTGCGGAAGAAACTGGATAGAGGAGTTGCCGGCGGCTCTTTGGTCAATCAGAACGACACCAAGTCGAGCCACCGGACAGACACCCTTTGCTCTTGTCTATGGAGCAGAGGTAGTTCTCCCCACGGAACTCGTATACGGATCTCCTCGAGTGCTCGCTTATGATGAGCTCGAGCAAGAGCAACTGCGACAAGATGATGCCTTGCTCCTTGAGGAGGAACGTCTCCAGGCTGCTGTACGAGCTGCTCGATACCAGCAAGCCTTGCGCCGCTATCATAGCCGCAGGGTTAAGGCCAGGAGTCTCGAGGAAGGCGACCTTGTTCTTCGGCGTGTTCAGTCCGCCAAGAATTCCAACAAGTTGACGCCGAAGTGGGAAGGCCCTTATCAGGTGAGACAAGTCACAAGGCCCGGCGCTGTCCGCCTTGAGACCGAAGAAGGCTTACCGGTGAGCAATTCCTGGAACATAGAGCATCTTCGCAAGTTTCACCCATAAGGCGCGGTTGCCGTGATCCGCTCCGGCAACCACCTTTTGTACAAGTCTTGCCGCTGTTGCATGTAATCCTTTGTACAAAGCCGGGCGCAGATCCCGTGCATCAGTAAAGCTTTTGTATTTTGCACTATTTGCCTTTTCCATGCTTTTCTATGTTATTTGCATGCATTGTTTGGCATCTTGTGCAACACACATACTCGGTAAGCATTAGCATGCCAAGAGACCCTATACTTGTTTTCCCTATTCTTTCTCTTTCCCTCTTAAGCAGAAGGAATGTTCCTCGCGCACAAGTTTGCCGGGGAGGAAGGAGATGGAGGATGAACCAAGTGTTGTTCAAGAAAGAGGAGCCTTGTCGGGGAACAAGCAACATATGAAAGCTAAGTTACCAAAATTTGAGCAGCTGTTCAAGAAAGAGGAGCCTTGTCGGGGAACAAGCAACATATGAAAGCTAAGTTACCAGAATTTGAGCAGTTCAAATTTTTAAATTTTAGTTATCTTCCTTGAACAACCATAATTTGTATGGAAAACCTGTGCGCAGAGGAACCTACCCGTGGCTAGCCGCATCCTTACCTTGTTTCCGAGTACGCTCAACGACTTAAGTGAGCTGCGACAAGTGTCGCGCCCTTACTTCGTTTTCGAGTTCGCTCAGCAAGCTAAGTGTGTTGCGACTAGCTGCGGCAAGGTTGCTTGCCGGTAATGCCTTTGCCAGCAGGCTGCTCAGAGTCCAGCACTCAGCGCTCGCGGCAAGGGTCCCTTGCCAGCGAGTTCCCTAAAAGCGTAGGGTAAAAAGCATACAAAGTAAACGACCAAAGCAAGGGAGATAACAATACGTCAATTGCTCGGAAATAAGATAATATATTACGGAGATAACTTGTCGCGATGACTAATAGATTCATGTTCATGGCACACTTTGCAGCAGCAAAGGAAATAAAAAGAAAGAGGCCTAATCTACGCGATCGCCCTCACGCCTGGAGATCTTGTTCACCTTGGCGATGATGTGGGCGACCTGCGCCTTCAGCGCCTCCTGATCTGCATCGGCCGGCAAGCTGCGGAGAACGTTGACTAGATTAATACCGGGGTTGCGGTAGACGATCTTGGTCAAGACGCGCTCCAAGGTACCCGCGCAGAGCTGGCGCGACTCCTCGGTCAGCTACGCGGGGAGCTTCTCCTGTAGCCGTGCAAGCGCCGGCGCGATTCCCCTGAATAAAAGACTGAGCTTGGCGCTGTGGGGGAGGTTCGGGTCCGGAGAGTACACGAGGTGCTCCACCCTCAGCGCCATTAGCTCCTTGTCGATGTTGGCGGAGGAAGTGACCAGCTCCTCCGTCCATTGCTCCACCGCCTGGTTGAAGAGGTTCGCGGAGGTGGCAGTGCTCTCCACCAGCTCCCGCTCCTTGCGGAGCTCCTCCTTCAGTTTGGTCTCGCGGTCCCGGGCGGCGTCGAGTGAATCTCTCAGCGTGGAGACCTTCAACTCCAGATCAGCAATTGAGTCCTTGGCGGCTTTGAGCTCGTCGCCCTGCTTGGAGAGGCGTACCTAAAGATCAGAGTTGGTGTGGGCGTCCTTTTCCCACTCCACATTAAGTGCGGTGACCCTCTCCGTACTCGCCTTCAGGTACTCCTCCAGCTGCGCCACCTTAGCTTCAAGGTCCTTCTTGGCGGTCTCCGCGGTGGCTGCGGCGGCTTTCGCTTCCTTCAACTCTCCGCCAAGGGCCTTCTCTCGGGCGGTAAGGTCGTCCTCGTGAGTGTCGAGGTCGACCTTCCGCTGGTTGAGCGCTCCTTCTCGCTGGGACAGCGCTTCACCGACCAGTCTCTGCTGCTCCTCGGCCTCAGCCTTCTCCAGGAGAAACTCTTGCTGCTTTCTGGCAAGCCTCTCGCGCTCCTCCGCCAAGTCGCGGAGAGCCGCCTGGTTGGCGGCGCGGAGATCTGCAGCGCGTTTCTCCAAGTCTGCTCCGGCCTTGGCGGTGAGGGCTTCTCGCGACTCCAGCTTCGTCTGCCTGGCCCGGTAAAGGGCCAGGAGCCGGCGGAGCAGCTTCTCCTCCTCGGGCTCGTCGCTCCCGCCGGGCGCTTCAACGATCTTCAACCCCGCGGAGGCGAGGACCTCTCCATCGAAGGTCTCTCCCTCCACGGGGGCTCGCGACGAGGACCCCCACGGCACTTGTATGAAGACGCCGTTGGGGGCCTCAAGGTAAATGCCCGACTGCTCCTTGCCGGCGGAGGGGTCGGCGGCCGGCGCAGCGCTTGACGCTCCTGCCGCCTCTGGGCCGGCAGTGTGGCCGCCGTCCCCCTCCCCGGCCGCTGCGTCTGCGGTCGGGGCAGTCTCCTCAGCGACTGGCTCGTCGGCTCCTGCCATGTCCTCAACGACAGTGGCATTGCCGGCGTCGCCTTGCGCGCCCTCCTCCTCGACGACGACCTCCGTCTCCATCCGCTCTGGGGGAGGAGGATCTAGAAGAAAATGAAGAAAAGAGAAGATCAAGCAAATATCCAAAAATACAAGTCCAAGAAGAAAAAGCTGTAAGACTTACCTTCGCGGACTTCGTCGACGACAGGCTCCCTCGCCGGGGAGTCCTCCCTTGGCGGTGGAGCGATGGCTCCTGCTGGCGGAGGGCCGCCCGTGCCCTCCCTTGGCGGGGTGGCCACCCTTGTCGGGCTGCCCGCCCTTGGCGGGGAGCCCGTCCTTGGCGGAACGTCCTTCCTCGTCGGGGAGTTCGCCCTTGGCGGGGAGGGTGGAATCTGCAGCTCCTCGGGAGTAACCTCCGGTCGCTCCTGCGGCTGCGGCTCCATTTCTGCACAAGGCAAACAAAAGAAACAAGGCGACAAGATATCAGTACAAAGCAAAAAAAACCTCAAGCGCGCCCGACAAGTGGTAAGCTCAAGACCAGACTTACGCTGGGGGCTGCGCTGGGGGCTGCTCCTCGGAGCAGCGGTTGGGTCCGGCAAGTTCGTCGCCGGCGCGTCCCCCGTCGCCGCGACGGGCGAGTCGTCGTCGACCTCGACCACAGGGATCTTGGCCCGCTTCGCCGCCCGCTGGGCCAGGGACCTGAAAACAAAAACAAGATCAGAATCATCAACGAAAGAATCAAGACAGAATTGAAGAAGCTACAAATTACAAGTGCTTACTCCTCTTCCTCGTCGTCGTCGTCGCTCAGGGCGGAGAAGTCGAACTCCACCTGAGGCGCTCCCGTGCGAGGAGCAGGAGGAGAAGGCTCCCTCTGGCGCTTGGCGGTCTCCGGGGCTGGGGGCCGCGAAGACCCAGCCTCCGTTGGCGCCGAGGCCCGGGGAGCAGGCGAAGCAGCTGCTCCACTCTGAGAGGATCCCCCTCCGCTAGGTGCTGGTGCGCGGGGCGCCTCCGTCGCGGCTGGCGCGTGGGGCGCCTCCGCCGCGGCTGGTACGTTGGGGGCCTCCGTCGCGCCTTGGCTCGCTCTGGTGGCCCGCGCCGCCCGGCGAGCAGGCTGCTGTCGGGGCGCCTGCGTCCTCGTCGCTGTGGGCGCCTTGCGGAGGTGCTTCCCCGGCGCTTGCTTAGGACTTGCTGGAGGTGGGGAGTTCTCCGACGATGAGGAGGCGTCGTCGTCAAGCCCTAGAGACCCGCCGGTGTCTTCATCGGCCTCGACGTCTTCCTCCTCCTCCCCAGCGAGCCCGCTGGGTCCGGCATCCTGCCCTGCGGCCCCGCTCCCTTCGGTGGCTCCGCTCCCTCCGGCACCTCTGCTTCCTTCGGCAACCTCGCCTCTTGCGGCGGCTTCACTCACGATCCCGGGGATCCCGGCATACCTCAGGGAAGGAACCCCGGCGAGCTCGTCGGGCGGAAGCTTGAGCAGTTTGCGGATCTCTGCCTCCTCGGCTTGGCACGACGCGTCCTCAGCATCCGCCTCGTCGACGGTGAATCCAAAGTCTCCTGCCGCTGCAGCTGCGGCGGCCTCTTCCATCCGGGAAGCAATATAAGCTAAATCCCGCTCCGTGGTGTCCCGAGTGAGACCCTTGTTCTCCTCGGAGTTCTTGGGCACCTCGACCAGATTATCAAAGAAGCTCATAATTGCATCCGGCGTGGGCACTATCCAGGTGGGGTCGACGCCATGAGAGTCACAAGCGGGCATCATTGCGCGCAAGGCATCCCGGGCAGTGCTGTTACACAGCGGCACCACTCCCTAGGGAGGTCTAAACCACTCCGGATGGGCCGGGTCGTGCTTGAAAAGCTCCCGGACCATCCCCTTCAGCTCCAACGCCGTGAAGTTGAAGTTCAAACCCGGGCGCAGCCTCATAATATCCGCCGCATTGCCGAACTCCCATGCTGGCCTTTTCCTCTCCTGTAAAGGGGCAATACGGTGGCGGAGGAAATCTGCCCCTGCCTCTCCGATGGTCAACTTGGCTACCCGGAGACGAAGTATCCTGACGAGGGCGACGTTGAGCTTGACATCATCCGGGGCCAACTCGCTCCAGTCCCTGCCGCGCACTATGGCCGTTGTGTGCGGCGCAGTGAAAGG
Source organism: Secale cereale (assembly GCA_902687465.1). Taxonomy (NCBI): domain Eukaryota; kingdom Viridiplantae; phylum Streptophyta; class Magnoliopsida; order Poales; family Poaceae; genus Secale; species Secale cereale. The sequence continues at coordinate 808,987,859 of LR738715.1, read as the reverse complement.
CTCCGGCTGGTCCTCCACTATCCAACACCAATCTGCGCGCCACTCCTCCCACTTGCCGCGGAGTTCTCCTTTCAGATATGATTCCTTCTTATTCAAGCGGAAGATCCAAGAGATACCCCCGGAGAGGGGAGCGCCGGCCTCTACTCTGGGCATAAAGAAATGGCGAAAGAGTGCTACGTTTGGATAGATCCCTATGTAGTTTTCGCACAGATGTGCGAAAACCGCCATCGTAAGGATGACGTTGGGGGTGAAGTCTAAGAGATGGAGGTTGTACGTGTTCATGATATCACAGAAAAACTCCGAGAATGGAGGGCATAAGCCACAGTGGAAGAAGACAGCGAAGAAGAAATACCCGCCGGGAAGCAGATCTTTGGCGCCGGCGGGGTAGACTCTGGTCCGGGGATGAGCCTTGGTCTCCTTGGCCCAGAAGAGATAGTACTTGTTCCAGAGCTCCCTTGCGCCGAGCCTCGGCGCGAAGACCACGTTCCTCTTCCGCAGGAGGGCGAGCTTCGCCGCCTGCTCGGATTTCTCCCTCTTGGCCTTCTCCGCCTTCGCCTTCTCGGTCTTCGGAGCCATCGCGGAGGCGGCGATGGAAGGGGCGAGGAGTTCGACGGCGCCGCAGATGCGGAAGATGGCGGAGGAGGTGTGGGGGCAAGGGGCAGCGGGGGATTTCTGGAGGTTGAAGAAGTAATGAAAGCGCAGGAGGGAAACTGCCCCTGCTTCCTCTGCTTTTAAGGGGGAAGTGGGGGACGCTCCGCATTTCCCATTAAAGAACGTGGCCACGATCTCTCCCACGACGCCGCAATCGACGCGTGCCGTTAGGGAGGGGCGCGGCGGATGCGGAAGGGATTCTACGGCTTGCCGTGGGCCGCGCGTGCCCGTGCACTGTTCTGGGCCTGGCCCAACAGCGCTCGGCACCGTGTGTGGCCCAGGCCCGGGGGCTCCTGTCGGTGTACTAAGGTAGGGGTACCTCAGTACCCCAACTTGTGCACGGGTAGTAGCAGCTTCCCGCGGAAGGGTCTACCACACGCTTGCCGGAAACCTTTCCGGTCCTTATTAAGCCATTCAAAAACAAAGTATACAAATCAGAAGACCAAGACCCCGACAAGTGGAGCTTGCCGGGAAGGCCGTCCCAGGCTCAAGATCATCACATTAACGCAAGACCCTGGCAAGAGGAGCTTGCCAGGAAGACCAGAAGACTGCATCTCAGAAGGCACGCCTTGGCGCAGCATGCGCCTCGGCAGGGCCCGGGGAGCGACAAGCTTCCGGGCCCGGCAAGATCAAGACCCCGGCAAGGTACTTGTCGGGGGAAGCCTGCGCTTTGTGCCCGCGCTCCAGCTCATCGGCCCACGCGTCGCCCTGGGACCCTTCCAGGGACGCGTGGCGGATGGCTGTGCAGCCTGGGGGACTCGGTGGCACTCCACGGTGACGAGGCTACCGCCGTGGCGAACGGAGACGCACGGGCGGGCGCTTTTGGGGTCGACGGCGACGGGCATTTAATGCTCTTGTCCCCCACTGTCAAGTTAGGTGATGACCACTGTTCATCCACTGTTCACGCACTGTTCCCGCACTATTACAACTGCCACCAAAGTTACATTTCTACCCTCCTCTACGTTGACACCTGTCGGTGACCCCTTGAGCTATAAAAGGAGGCCCATGCACAACGTAGAAAGGGTTCGAATCCTTAGCAACTCTCACGCTCGGTGTAGCTAGTACTGTAGCTCTTCAAGCTCCCGAGCTCAATACAACCAAGGCAGGAGTAGGGTTTTACGCGTCCGCGCGGCCCGAACCTGGGTAAACTGCCCGCGTGCTCTCCTCGATCCGCTCTTCGTGCTCCCTCCGCTCCCTTACCGCAACGTACAAGGGGCTCCGGTCCCATAGGTGCTCGTGGTTGACAGTTTCCCCCGACACCCTTCCACCATTGCTAGCCTCTCTTGTACCACGCAACTTTCGCCGGTACCATAAACCCACTATATATCCTTCCTCAAAACAGCCACCATATTATTCCTCAAAACAACCACCATACCTACCTATCATGGCATTTCCATAGCCATTCTGAGATATATTGACATGCAACTTTCCACCGTTCCGTTCATATGACACGCTTCATCTTGTGATATTCCCATGCATGATCATGTAGTTGACATCGCATTTGTGGCAAAGCCACCATGCATAACTTTTCATACATGTCACTCTTGTTTTATTGCACATACCGGTACACCGCCGGAGGCATTCATATAGAGTCATACTTTGTTGTAGTATCGAGTTGTAATACCGAGTTGTAATAAAAGTGTGATGACCATCATTATTAGAGCATTGTCCCATGGGAGGAAAGGCTAAATCTATAAAGCCCCTCCGCAAAAAAAAGAAAAAAAAGGAAAGGCCAAAGAAAAAAGAAAGGCCCAAAAAAAGAAAAAAAGGACAATTGCTACTATCTTTTTTTCCACACTTGTGCTTCAAAGTAGCACCATGTCACTACAAGAATCAGCTAATTTGCCGTCAGTACTGTTCTTTGTCGTCGGCTTTTCGTCGGGGCAGATGGCAAAGACGTACTTTGCCGTCTGTGTCTGACGGCAAAGAGCAACTGACGACAAATACATACTTTACCGTCTGTTTTTATTTTGCTGACGGCAAAGGCATACTTTGCCATCTGTATTTTATTCAGCTGACGACAAAGGCATACTTCGCCGTGTGTATTTATTTCAGCTGACGGCAAAGACCAATGATAGCTGATGGCAAAGTTTCCAAGACGGCAAAATGTGTGTCAGGTCACGGTGGGAAAACGGGAGCCCCTCTTTGCCGGCTTATACATACTGGAGTTGACGGCAAAGGCCATACGGCCTACTGGGCCTCGGCGCACCGGCCCACTAGCCTAGCTGGCTGAGGAGACAAAGCCTCTGCCGAGCCGGCCCTCACCCTCTCTCTCGACCTTTCTTCTCTCTGCCCTGATTCCCCTGGTCGCGGTCTCCCATCCCCCTCCGCCAGCGCCGCCGGCTCACCTCCCCACGACACGCCCGCCCAGATCGTATGGTGCCCCGCCACCGCCGCCAGCCCAAAACCCTAGCTCCCTCCCTTATACTCTCAGATCCACCCGCGCTCCCTCTCTCTTCGCACTGCAAACCCTAGCCGTCATGCCATGGTGACAAACGGGCGATGACGACGACGATGGCGGTGGCAACCTCGACGACAACGGTATGGTCTTCCTTTCCCTTCTCCTATCCGACTGTTTCTCTACACGC
>LR738715.1:808958194-808983619 GCA_902687465.1 Secale cereale | reverse complement strand
TGACTCCCTCTTCACCTCCCCTCCCGTCATCAGGAGAGGAGAGGAGAGGCCATGGCGGCTGCCAGATCCGCACCGGGACAGAACCTGCTCGTCCTCGTGATGAGACGCGTGCCATGGAGTTGCTCGTCAAGGACAGGTCGTACCCTTCCCTTCTCTTCCCTAAGTCAGTGCTCGTCGAGATCTTGGATTCCCTTCTCCCTCCCCTGATTCCCTTGTCCCTCACGCACGCAGGCAGGCAGGTCCACCCATCCATCACCAGCAGCAAGACCATGTTTAATTATATTGCTCCATGCTTCAGTTATATTGCTCCGAGTGGATAAGCCTGAAATGTTCAGGGAAGATTCAAGGTACATGTGGTTGTATGTATGTTGTACAGTGCTATAGCTTAATTTTTGCTAATTGTGAAGAATATTGTCTTTCATGCCTGTGTGAGAACATATATGCTCTAGATCTGTTTATAATAATTTTATATTACTGAGATTTTATCATGCTTTTAGGCATAGCTCTAGCAGGAACGTACTTTTTTGTTGCTATTTTTCTTTTGGCGTGTAAGGACTGAAGTCTGTTCAATTCAGTATATATATTGATTCTTCATTTTAATTTTGTCTACTATTTTTGGAAATGATGCAATGGAATTTCATTATGTGATTGTAACTGTGATAGTAATAAACCCTCATAATAGCTAGGAAAGAAATGCCATAACTGCTCACGTAACTGGGACTAAGATTACCTCTCATATTATTTAAGGGTTTAACCTACATATAATACTCAAGTTTAACCGGGTATAATATTTTTTTTATTTGACGAGATTTTATTTTGATGAGCACAAACATTCACCCTTCAGTAAACCTCTAAGGTCATTCACCCCAGAATGATTATCTTCGTCTCTTATATCTAAGCCTCTTGCTCCTATCACTTATGGAAAATCTAATGCTTCAGCCTTCACGCCGATGTATTTTTAAACTGTTGTGGTGTTGTGTCTCTTTCAGAAAAACTATGTGCAACCAAGATGTAGTTCATGCGATCCTACCTAAGTAGTTAAACTTAAAAAGGGACCAGAATGTGTGTCCATTCTAAATTAGGCTAATATTTCCTCATCGTATTTTGGTTATATTTTTCAGATCATGAGCTACTTTTTCAATCTGGTATGGACTTGGTCGTATGATTTTCACAAGAGCAGCTACAGAACATGCATGAATAGGTGCTATAGCTCACATGCTACTAGAATCGACGGTACGACAACATTTTATTTTAGATGTACTTACTGATGTGAAATTTGCATGTAGATGATCCGATGTTTGACGATCATGCTTCTTAGTCCTTCCCATAACAAGTTAATCAGCGTGATGTACTACTATTGATGTGATCAAACATGGTGTCATGTTTTAACTACCATCTAATGCATCTAAGGAAAATCTGACCACATGTTTTGTTTTGCAAAATATAACCGAATTAACTATGACATGGCAGAATTGCATCTCTTCTTTTCATTTTTGAACTTATGCATGTTAGGTTTCCATGTGAGTGTGTGTACCATTGATTTTTCACTTAAACCTGTCTGTGTATGTGTCTAATGCAAAAAAAGAAAAGGTTCTCTTATGTTCTACATAGACCACGTGTGCAAAACTATATATGTTAATGTGATACTATCATATTTGAACCATTGATCCATGTTCAAACCACTGAAAAGCCCGCACAATTTTTAGATTCTGTAAATTTAGAAGCAGATCGCTTTTGTAATATAATGCGACAACATGTTCGAATTCATATGGTTTTCTGTTGCATTTTTTAATAAATGATTGACTGATATCATAAGTTCAGTTGGTCAAATTTACATTCGTTTATAAATTCAAGAATGGCTTTGTGAACTCAAAACAGAAAAATTATGCCGATTAAAAAATTATCCAATCCAAAAAACATGTACAAATATGCAACATGTAATCTGGATTAAGGGGAAAGTATACATATGGCTTTGTAGTTATTGATGATAGAAATTTAGTTTGTAATCCCTCTAGGCCATCGGAGTTGCGACACTACTATTTATTTTGAACAACAATGCCCAACTCTGTGTGGGTTTATAAAGCAGTAAATTCTGGTATGCCTTGTACAACAAATTAGCATCCTTGTCAAAAAAATTATATGTCCAATGGATGTGCATGTTTTATGTCCTTCATAATTTTAAAATATTCTAGGAAAAGGGACAAAAATGTAGCACACACTTACATTAGTGAATTTGTTATATAATGGTACAATGGTAAATCCTATTTTAGTCAATTGCCATTAAATCTTAGTAAATCGATTTTTGTTACCATAACCGTAAGTCTGCAACAGGTAGTGTGTCAATTGCCATTAAATCTTAGTAAATCGATTTTTGTTACCATAACCGTAAGTCTGCAACAGCTAATTTACATCCTATATAGTATATCCTTATCATTGCCACCGAGCAGATTATGACTTATGACTGTAAGTCTGCAACAGCTAATTTACATCCTATATAGTATTTCCTTATCATTGCCACCGAGCAGATTGTGACTTATGTCAGTCAATTGGTTTCTGCAACCTTAAGCAAGTCACCAGTCCAGCAGATTGTTTGTCCCTTGTAGCCTTCCACTCACATTCCAATCAAACATCAGCCAGTCTATTTGGTACGGCAAGTGCACGTTGCACGTGACAGTTATCCAGCGACATCATAATCTCACCAGTCTTGTCACACTACACCCAATCCCAGATGCCAACTTCTGATTCCCATTCTTCTCGTCAGTCAGTCCACATGCACGACACCGGTCACACACTACTGACTCCACATACGAGATGGTTGCAGCCAAGCTGCATTTGTGCGGTGAAGAAGAGTTTGGATTGTTTGCGGAGCTTTGCTTGTCCACTCTTCAGTCATGTGTTTATGGACTGATAGATAATTTAATATGTCTCCTGGTCATTGCTTATTACCTAGCTTGCTGTGTTACTATAAGTTGGTCATGGCCTGTTTACTCTCTTAAATCTTAAACAACATGAATTAGTTCTTCTTTTACTAATTATTTGTTGTATATGCAACTGGTCCCTATGGTTGTAGTAAGTTATAAAGGGAATAATCTTCTTATTTGTATCTCTGTCTGTCAGTTTTGTGTCTACTAAGAATACTTGTAGATTTATTCCTGTAGTTCAGATTTGGTATATGCTCCTGCTACATGATGTTTACTAGGAGTTGTTGCTGCAGTACTAGGAGGAGGTGATGTACATGTCATATTTATTCTTGGACTAAGTAAGTTCAGATTTGGTGCCAATAGATTTCTCTTGTATATTAGGATGTTGTTATATGCTTGACAAGTTTATTTGATTGACAAGCCACACCATATGACCCGTCTGACACATCGTCTGCGTACACCAACAAGACCGCCTACAATCGTCTGACCAAAGTTATAGAGGTGGCAACAAAGCTGAGAGGGCTCGACTATGATGTGACATCAGAGCCCCTTGACCACGAGTTGGTTATGATCGCTGGACAGGGAAGGAAGCATGGCAAGGAAGCGATTGGAGGAGGCATGTTTCCTAGGTCCTCCACTCGCACTCTACCTGAGTACAAGGCTCGGCTAGGTCTGTCAAAATCTTTTGTATGTCAACGCGCGACTCCGGCAAGGGCTGAGATGGAGGTATTCTATAATAGTCTTTCTACCTATGATTTTTCTAATTCTTACATAATGCTGGATTTGAAGATGCAACTGCGACCCCATATTCTGTAGTCTCTACTCGAGGAGAAGTTGGTAGAGGAGAGGCGATGGGCGGCGGCGAAGAGGGCGGAGGAGAGGCAGCTGGCGGCGGAGGAGAGGGCGGCAGAGAGGGCGGAGGAGAGGCGACTGGCTGATGAGAGGACACAACAGGCGTTGTGGGCACAAAATACTCAAAACTTTCAGATGTTTACGGTTAGTTCCTTAATAGCCAAGCACAATTCCTTAATAGTCAGCACATGTAGTCTTTTACTACCCGTACTTAACTTTCACTCCTCTTTATCATAATTTGTAGGCTTATTGCACCCAGAATGTTATGCCCGCTTTCGGTATATCTGCCTTTACTCCACGCTCTACGGTTAGTTAACTGAAATACTTGCAAGGATCATAATTGCATTTCTTTGTCCGAGTGTCATGCTAACCATGTAATGCTTCATGCAGTATCCATCGACCCATGGATTGAATAATGTTGGATCTTCACATGCTCCTAGCTTAGGTGGCAATAACCTTGATGGTTCTCTGCATCTTTGAGATCTACTACGGTTAGTGCCTCCGTATCTCATTTACAAGTAGAGACCACTTGAACATCTTCAAATTTAGAGATCATTTGAACATATGTCCATGATCTAGAAACTGACAAGTACATTTGACCCAGTAGCTATGCATTATTGAAGCTATATATTTTCTTGATTTAGAGACCATTTGAAGCTATCTATTTATGATTTAGAGGCCACCTGGAGATCTTCATTGTTTAGTATGTTAAATTGAATTGAACTTATATCAAACCATTTGTATCACACGATGATTTAGAGACCACTTGAAGACCATTTGAACCATACCATTTCTACTTATTATCATGACTTAGAGATCTTCATGATTTATAAACTTGCAATTGTTGATTTATCACCATTTGAACCATTTGAAGATCAAACTTATAACTAGAGACCATTCATGAAGTTCTTTGTGGTTTTTCAAAATTTGACAAGTGTTAAAGAAACTCCATATGGGCTAGAAGCTATTTTTGTGGGAACTTGCAATGGAATATGATGGTGCGATATGGATCACTATTTATTTTGTTGGGTCTTCAAGTACTTTCTTTTGTATATTTGACATCTTCATGATTTAAAGCACCTTATTTTGTTATTGTGGACATGTAGCCCTTTATTTTATTGTTGTGCCAAAATTTGACATATGTGCATGATTTCTTCTTGTAGGTTGCCATATGGATCCTCTTTTGGACTATGATATGGGATGAAGACATTTATCTTAGTGAGAAATATTATGTAGTGATGCATGTTGTATATATATGCGAAATATTATGTAGTGATGCCTGCTATGCATATATTCATATGCTATGAAACATTTATATATGGACCGTGCTATATGGATGTGGAATGGACTGTGCTATATGGATATATATATGGATGTGTTATGAACTGTGCTATATGAATGTGTTTTGGACTGTGCTATATGGATATGTATATGGACTATGCTATATGTGCGAGGAATCATTGCTCTGTTATATTGTCTATATGTATTCTCGTGCTCATTGTCTATATCTACTGTCATTTGTCTATTTATCTATATGTGTCAGGAATCATTACTGATTTTTGATTTTAAATAAAAAGAGTGCAGCCTTTTTGCCGTCATGTTCATGACGGCAAAAAGGACGCGTGGCGCCCTAGTGTACAGCCTGGCAGAAGGGTTTGCCGTCTATGCAAAAGTAGATGACGGCAAAGATATAGCAAGTATGCGCTGACAGCAAAAAAGATGGTGGTTTTGCCGTCTTGTAGTCCCACACTTGACGGAAACAAAATTCGTAGTTTGCCGTCTGGGCTACCATTGGTGTGACGGCAAAAATAACTCACGCCGTCTGGTGGATGGGCGTTCCGTCTATTAACTATTTTTTGCCGTGTAGGAATTCCGGCTGACGGCAAAAGGTCTTCACCGACGGCAAATAGTTTGCCGTCATCTCGACGTTTGACTGACGGCAAAATGAGACTTTGCGATTTTGAGGTTGCCGACATAGTTTGCCGTCATGGGCTGACGGCAAAAAATTTGCCGTCTGTAATCCTTTCTTTGCCGTCTGTAGCGTACTGATGGCAAAATGCCTGATTCCTGTAGTGTGTTCTTCATTGTAGAGAGTCTCATATTTAGTCATTTTTATATACTAATGGGAATTTTTCGTTATAGAACTTGGCTTTTATATTCCAACGATGGGCTTCCTCAAATGCCCTAGGTCTTTGTGAGCAAGCAAGTTGGATGCACACCCACTAGTTTCTTTTGTTGAGCTTTCATTCATTTTTAGCTCTAGTGCATCCGTTGCATGGCAATCCCTACTCACTCACATTGATATCTATTAATGGGCATCTCCATAGCCCGTTGATACGCCAAGTCGATGTGAGACTATCTCCCTCCTTTTTGTCTTCTCCACAACAACCTCTATTCCACCCATAGTGTTATGTCCATGGCGCACGCTCATGTATTGCGTGAAAGTTGAAAGGTTTGAAAGAATAGAGTATGAAAACAAGTGCTTGGCTGAAATCGGGGATGTGCATGATATTAATATTTTGTGTGTTGAAGAGGGAGCATAGCCAGACTAAATGATTTTGTAGGGATAACTTTCTTTAGCCATAGTATTTTGAGAAGACATGATTGCTTTGTTAGTATGCTTGAGGTATTGTTATTTCTTATGTCAATATAAACTTTTATCTTGAATCTTTCAGATCTGACCATTCATGCCACAATTAAGAGAATTACATGAGAAACTATGTTGGTTAGCATTCCACATCAAAAATTCTTTCTTTATCATTTAACTACTCGAGGACGAGCAGGAATTAAGCTTGGGGGTGCTTGATACGTCTCCAACGTATCTATAATTTTTTATTGTTCCATGCTATTGTTTATGAAGTCTTGGATGTTTAATGGGAAACCCTAATTCCACCGTTGTAACCTTCTGTTCCCGTGAGATCCCATCTTGGATCCTGTTCCGGAGCTCCACCGGAGGTGGATCCATCACGGAGTTCTTATTCATCATCATCATCGCCCTCACTATGAGTTGTGAGTAGTTTACCACAGACCTTCGGGTCCATAGCTAGTATTTAGATGGCTTCTTCTCTCTCTCTCTGGATCTCAATACAAAGTTCTCCTCGGTCTTCGAGGAGATCTATTCGATGTAATCTCTTTTTGCGGTGTGTTTGTCGAGATCCGATGAATTGTGACTTTATGATCAAGATTATCTATGAGAAATATTTGGTTCTTTTCTGAACTTTTTATGTGTGCTCATAATATCCGTGCAAGTCTCTTCGAATTATTGGTTTGGTTTGGCCTACTAGATCTATAGTTCTTGCAATGGGAGAAGCGCTTGGCTTTGGGTTCAATCTTGCGGTGTCCTTTCCCAATGACAGTAGGGGCAGCAAGGCACGTATTGTATTGTTTCCATCGAGGATAAAAAGATGGGGTTTATATCATATTGCTTGAGTTTATCCCTCTAGATCATGTCATCTTGCTTAAGGCGTTACTCTGTTCTTATGAACTCAATACACTAGATGCATGTTGGATAACGGTCGATGTGTGGAGTAATAGTTGTAGATGCAGAATCGTTTCGGTCTACTTGTCTCGGACGTGCTGCCTATATACAATTATCATGCCTAGATAGTCTCATAATTATTCACTTTTCTATCAATTGCTCGACAGTAATTTGTTTACCCACCGTAGAATATCGCTATCATGAGAGAAGCCACTAGAGAACACTATGGCCCCCGGATCTATTCTCAACATATCAATCTACATCTACTTTACTTTTATCGCTTTTAATTTCTGTTCTTATAAACAAAAATACCAAAAATATAAACTATCATCTCTATTAGATCTCACTTTCGTAAGTGACCGTAAAGGGATTGACAACCCCTTATCGCGTTGGCTGCGAAGTACTTGTTTTTTGTTATAGAACTTGGCTTTTATATTCCAACGATGGGCTTCCTCAAATGCCCTAGGTCTTTGTGAGCAAGCAAGTTGGATGCACACCCACTAGTTTCTTTTGTTGAGCTTTCATTCATTTTTAGCTCTAGTGCATCCGTTGCATGGCAATCCCTACTCACTCACATTGATATCTATTAATGGGCATCTCCATAGCCCGTTGATACGCCTAGTCGATGTGAGACTATCTCCCTCCTTTTTGTCTTCTCCACAACCACCTCTATTCCACCCATAGTGCTATGTCCATGGCGCACGCTCATGTATTGCGTGAAAGTTGAAAGGTTTGAAAGAATAGAGTATGAAAACAAGTGCTTGGCTGAAATCGGGGATGTGCATGATATGAATATTTTGTGTGTTGAAGAGGGAGCATAGCCAGACTAAATGATTTTGTAGGGATAACTTTCTTTAGCCATAGTATTTTGAGAAGACATGATTGCTTTGTTAGTATGCTTGAGGTATTGTTATTTCTTATGTCAATATAAACTTTTATCTTGAATCTTTCAGATCTGACCATTCATGCCACAATTAAGAGAATTACATGAGAAACTATGTTGGTTAGCATTCCACATCAAAAATTCTTTCTTTATCATTTAACTACTCGAGGACGAGCAGGAATTAAGCTTGGGGGTGCTTGATACGTCTCCAACGTATCTATAATTTTTTATTGTTCCATGCTATTGTTTATGAAGTCTTGGATGTTTAATGGGAAACCCTAATTCCACCGTTGTAACCTTCTGTTCCCGTGAGATCCCATCTTGGATCCTGTTCCGGAGCTCCACCGGAGGTGGATCCATCACGGAGTTCTTATTCATCATCATCATCGCCCTCACTATGAGTTGTGAGTAGTTTACCACAGACCTTCGGGTCCATAGCTAGTATTTAGATGGCTTCTTCTCTCTCTCTCTGGATCTCAATACAAAGTTCTCCTCGGTCTTCGAGGAGATCTATTCGATGTAATCTCTTTTTGCGTTGTGTTTGTCGAGATCCGATGAATTGTGACTTTATGATCAAGATTATCTATGAGAAATATTTGGTTCTTTTCTGAACTTTTTATGTGTGCTCATAATATCCGTGCAAGTCTCTTCGAATTATTGGTTTGGTTTGGCCTACTAGATCTATAGTTCTTGCAATGGGAGAAGCGCTTGGCTTTGGGTTCAATCTTGCGGTGTCCTTTCCCAATGACAGTAGGGGCAGCAAGGCACGTATTGTATTGTTTCCATCGAGGATAAAAAGATGGGGTTTATATCATATTGCTTGAGTTTATCCCTCTAGATCATGTCATCTTGCTTAAGGCGTTACTCTGTTCTTATGAACTCAATACACTAGATGCATGTTGGATAACGGTCGATGTGTGGAGTAATAGTTGTAAATGCAGAATCGTTTCGGTCTACTTGTCTCGGACGTGCTGCCTATATACAATTATCATGCCTAGATAGTCTCATAATTATTCACTTTTCTATCAATTGCTCGACAGTAATTTGTTTACCCACCGTAGAATATCGCTATCATGAGAGAAGCCACTAGAGAACACTATGGCCCCCGGATCTATTCTCAACATATCAATCTACATCTACTTTACTTTTATCGCTTTTAATTTCTGTTCTTATAAACAAAAATACCAAAAATATAAACTATCATCTCTATTAGATCTCACTTTCGTAAGTGACCGTAAAGGGATTGACAACCCCTTATCGCGTTGGCTGCGAAGTACTTGTTTTTTGTTATAGAACTTGGCTTTTATATTCCAACGATGGGCTTCCTCAAATGCCCTAGGTCTTTGTGAGCAAGCAAGTTGGATGCACACCCACTAGTTTCTTTTGTTGAGCTTTCATTCATTTTTAGCTCTAGTGCATCCGTTGCATGGCAATCCCTACTCACTCACATTGATATCTATTAATGGGCATCTCCATAGCCCGTTGATACGCCTAGTCGATGTGAGACTATCTCCCTCCTTTTTGTCTTCTCCACAACCACCTCTATTCCACCCATAGTGCTATGTCCATGGCGCACGCTCATGTATTGCGTGAAAGTTGAAAGGTTTGAAAGAATAGAGTATGAAAACAAGTGCTTGGCTGAAATCGGGGATGTGCATGATATGAATATTTTGTGTGTTGAAGAGGGAGCATAGCCAGACTATATGATTTTGTAGGGATAACTTTCTTTAGCCATAGTATTTTGAGAAGACATGATTGCTTTGTTAGTATGCTTGAGGTATTGTTATTTCTTATGTCAATATAAACTTTTATCTTGAATCTTTCAGATCTGACCATTCATGCCACAATTAAGAGAATTACATGAGAAACTATGCTGGTTAGCATTCCACATCAAAAATTCTTTCTTTATCATTTAACTACTCGAGGACGAGCAGGAATTAAGCTTGGGGATGCTTGATACGTCTCCAACGTATCTATAATTTTTTATTGTTCCATGCTATTGTTTATGAAGTCTTGGATGTTTAATGGGAAACCCTAATTCCACCGCTGTAACCTTCTGTTCCCGTGAGATCCCATCTTGGATCCTGTTCCGGAGCTCCACCGGAGGTGGATCCATCACGGAGTTCTTCTTCATCATCATCATCGCCCTCACTATGAGTTGTGAGTAGTTTACCACAGACCTTCGGGTCCATAGCTAGTATTTAGATGGCTTCTTCTCTCTCTCTGGATCTCAATACAAAGTTCTCCTCGGTCTTCGAGGAGATCTATTCGATGTAATCTCTTTTTGCGGTGTGTTTGTCGAGATCCGATGAATTGTGACTTTATGATCAAGATTATCTATGGGAAATATTTGGTTCTTTTCTGAACTTTTTATGTGTGCTCATAATATCCGTGCAAGTCTCTTCGAATTATTGGTTTGGTTTGGCCTACTAGATCTATAGTTCTTGCAATGGGAGAAGCGCTTGGCTTTGGTTTCAATCTTGCGGTGTCCTTTCCCAATGACAGTAGGGGCAGCAAGGCACGTATTGTATTGTTTCCATCGAGGATAAAAAGATGGGGTTTATATCATAATGCTTGAGTTTATCCCTCTAGATCATGTCATCTTGCTTAAGGCGTTACTCTGTTCTTATGAACTCAATACACTAGATGCATGTTGGATAACGGTCGATGTGTGGAGTAATAGTTGTAGATGCAGAATCGTTTCGGTCTACTTGTCTCAGACGTGCTGGCTATATACAATTATCATGCCTAGATAGTCTCATAATTATTCACTTTTCTATCAATTGCTCAACAGTAATTTGTTTACCCACCGTAGAATATCGCTATCATGAGAGAAGCCACTAGAGAACACTATGGCCCCCGGATCTATTCTCAACATATCAATCTACATCTACTTTACTTTTATCGCTTTTAATTTCTGTTCTTATAAACAAAAATACCAAAAATATAAACTATCATCTCTATTAGATCTCACTTTCGTAAGTGACCGTAAAGGGATTGAAAACCCCTTATCGCGTTGGCTGCGAAGTACTTGTTTTTTGTTATAGAACTTGGCTTTTATATTCCAACGATGGGCTTCCTCAAATGCCCTAGGTCTTTGTGAGCAAGCAAGTTGGATGCACACCCACTAGTTTCTTTTGTTGAGCTTTCATTCATTTTTAGCTCTAGTGCATCCGTTGCATGGCAATCCCTACTCACTCACATTGATATCTATTAATGGGCATCTCCATAGCCCGTTGATACGCCTAGTCGATGTGAGACTATCTCCCTCCTTTTTGTCTTCTCCACAACCACCTCTATTCCACCCATAGTGCTATGTCCATGGCGCACGCTCATGTATTGCGTGAAAGTTGAAAGGTTTGAAAGAATAGAGTATGAAAACAAGTGCTTGGCTGAAATCGGGGATGTGCATGATATGAATATTTTGTGTGTTGAAGAGGGAGCATAGCCAGACTATATGATTTTGTAGGGATAACTTTCTTTAGCCATAGTATTTTGAGAAGACATGATTGCTTTGTTAGTATGCTTGAGGTATTGTTATTTCTTATGTCAATATTAACTTTTATCTTCAATCTTTCAGATCTGACCATTCATGCCACAATTAAGAGAATTACATGAGAAACTATGTTGGTTAGCATTCCACATCAAAAATTCTTTCTTTATCATTTAACTACTCGAGGACGAGCAGGAATTCAGCTTGGGGATGCTTGATACGTCTCCAACGTATCTATAATTTTTTATTGTTCCATGCTATTGTTTATGAAGTCTTGGATGTTTAATGGGCTTTATCTTACACTTTTATATAATTTTTGGGACTAACCAACTAACCCAAAGGCCCAGTCCAGATTGTTGTTTTTTGCCTGTTTGAGGGTTTTGCAGAAAAAGAATATCAAACGGACTCCAAACGGAATGAAACCTTCGCGAGATATATTTTTGGAGAAAAAATCATGCACAGGGGACTTGCGAACCACTTCAGGGGAACTTCGGGGTGTCCACGAGGGTGGGGGGCGCGCCCCCCCTGCCTCGTTGGCCCCTCGAGCACCCCCCCCCCGGTGTCTTCAATCCTCCTATAATAGTCTACGTACCCCGAAACCTTCGACAACAGAGAGAAAAACCCTAATTCCACCGTTGTAACCTTCTGTTCCCGTGAGATCCCATCTTGGATCCTGTTCCGGAGCTCCACCGGAGGTGGATCCATCACGGAGTTCTTCTTCATCATCATCATCGCCCTCACTATGAGTTGTGAGTAGTTTACCACAGACCTTCGGGTCCATAGCTAGTATCTAGATGGCTTCTTCTCTCTCTCTGGATCTCAATACAAAGTTCTCCTCGGTCTTCGAGGAGATCTATTCGATGTAATCTCTTTTTGCGGTGTGTTTGTCGAGATCCGATGAATTGTGACTTTATGATCAAGATTATCTATGAGAAATATTTGGTTCTTCTCTAAACTTTTTATGTGTGCTCATAATATCCGTGCAAGTCTCTTCGAATTATTGGTTTGGTTTGGCCTACTAGATCTACAGTTCTTCCAATGAGAGAAGTGCTTGGCTTTGGGTTCAATCTTGCGGTGTCCTTTCCCAGTGACAGTAGGGGCAGCAAGGCACGTATTGTATTGTTCCCATCGAGGATAAAAAGATGGGGTTTATATCATATTGCTTGAGTTTATCCCTCTACATCATGTCATCTTGCTTAAGGCATTACTCTGTTCTTATGAACTCAATACACTAGATGCATGTTGGATAGCGGTCGATGTGTGGAGTAATAGTTGTAGATGCAGAATCGTTTCGGTCTACTTATCTCGGACGTGATGCCTATATACAATTATCATGCCTAGATAGTCTCATAATTATTCACTTTTCTATCAATTGCTCGACAGTAATTTGTTTACCCACCGTAGAATATCGCTATCATGAGAGAAGCCACTAGAGAACACTATGGCCCCCGGATCTATTCTTAACATATCAATCTACATCTACTTTACTTTTATCGCTTTTAATTTCTTTTCTTATAAACAAAAATACCAAAAATATAAACTATCATCTCTATTAGATCTCACTTTCGTAAGTGACCGTAAAGGGATTGACAACCCCTTATCGCGTTGGCTGCGAAGTACTTATTTGATTGTGCAGGTGCGAGGGACTCGCACATGGTCTCCTACAGGATTGATACCTTGGTTCTAAAAAACTGAGGGAAATACTTACGCTACTCTGCTGCATCTCCCTTTCCTCTTCGAGGGAATACAATGCAAGCTCGAGAAGTGGCAGTTGGTATTTTGAGCTCTGACAAGGCCAGGATTTTAGTTGGGTTAGCTTCAATTCCTCTATGGGATACGATGAACCCTAATAGCTTTCCGGCTGGAATGCCGAAAACACAATTTTCAGAATTGAGCCTTATGTCATATTC
This sequence comes from Secale cereale, assembly GCA_902687465.1. Taxonomy (NCBI): domain Eukaryota; kingdom Viridiplantae; phylum Streptophyta; class Magnoliopsida; order Poales; family Poaceae; genus Secale; species Secale cereale. The sequence goes on along the minus strand of LR738715.1, from coordinate 808,970,082 downwards.
TCAAAGGATGGCAAACGTAAGGCGGAGATCTTCGACCAAAGTCTCGACGTGTTTGGTCTTAACGACTACGTCGTCAACATATGACTCCACTGTTTTGCCAATTTGTTTTTCCAAGCATGTTTGAATCGTGTGTTGATACGTGGCGCCGGCGTTTTTAAGTCCAAATGGAATAGTGTTGAAACAAAATGGACCGTACGGGGTTATAAATGCCGTTACGGCCTGATCGGATTCCTTCATCTTTATCTGATGGTATCCGGAGTAAGCATAAAGGAAGCATAACGAGTCGTCTCCACCCATTGCATTGATAATTTGGTCAATGCGGGGCAAAGGAAAAGGATCCTTGGGACATGCCTTATTTAGGTCTATGAAGTCGACGCAGAGGCGCCAGGATTTATCCTTCTTCGGTACCATGACTAGGTTGGCTAGCCAATCCGGGTTTTTAATTTCTCTGATGAATCCGGCTTCCAACAGCTTGGCTAGCTCTTCTCCCATTGCTTGTCTTTTGGGTTCACAAAATCGTCGCAGTGACTGCTTGACTGGTTTGAACCCTTTGATAATATTGAGGCTGTGTTTGGCCAGCCTGTGTGGGATACCCGGCATATCTAAAGGGTAATAGGCGAATATATCCCAATTTTCTCGAACGAAGGCGCGTAACGCGCTGTCTACCGTCTGGTCTAGTTGTGCCCCGATGGATGCTTTATTATTAGGGTCCATTGGGTGCACTTAGAATTTGATGATTTCATCTGCTGGCTTGAAGGAGGTAGACTTCGATCTTTTGGCGAGGATCACATCGTCTATATCCACCTTTGATCGTAGGGTAGTTAATTCTTTGGCCGCGAGGGCTTCGGATAATGCCTCTAAGGCTAAGGATGTCGTCTTTTTCTCGACGCGGAGTGCTCTATCTAGATCACTTGTTAATGTGATTACTCCATTGGGCCCTGGCATTTTAAGCTTCATGTACCCGTAATGGGGTGTAGCTTGAAAGCGTGAGAAAGCATCTCGTCCTAGAAGGGCGTGGTATCCGCTATGAAAGGGAACAATGTGGAAGAGCAGTTCCTTCGATCTGTAGTTATCGGATGTGTCGAATACTACATCGAGCTTAATGCTTCCCGAACACCGGGCTTCGCGGCTGGGTATAATTCCTCTAAAGGTTGTGTTGGTGTGCTCAATGCGGAATTTTTCGACCTGCATTTTCACAAGCGTTTCCTCATATATGAGGTTCAGTCCGCTTCCTCCGTCCATAAGTACTTTAGTGAGGCGAAAGCCGTCCACTATTGGATCTAGTACAAGAGCTGCTGATGCTCGGATCGGCCGGACTCGGGGTGCGTCTTCGGCAGAAAAACGGATTGTCGTGTCGCTCCATGGGCTTGGAGAGCTAATTAGGTAGACCTCTGCAAGTTCGCAATTGGATCTCTTGCGGCGGTTATTTGAGGAGAACATCTTGAAGACAGTGAATACACCGACGTCTTTCTCCCTTGATACGGCAGTGGCAAGAATTGCCGCACCGCTCTTTGCTACCTGCCGGAGTATCCAACACGCTCTAAGGCAATGGTTTGGGACATTGCCCGGGGCTGCGTGTATTTCACAAGGTGTATCGAGCAGTTCGTCCAGTACAGACATGTGCCTTAAAAAATGTTTGTTCTTCTTGCTAATAGGCGTATTACCGGATGACCTGCTAGGGTATGTCCGTTTAGCCTTGATAGTGTATTGTCCGGGTATGGACTGTTCGAGAGGTGTATTTTGGGCTTTCCAAGTGTTTTCCATTGCGCAGTTCTTTTGTACTAAATGCGACAGTTCTGTGAAGCTCAGAACACGACGTTGGTTGAGGGCGTTCGAGACTCCTTCGTCCGTGTAGTTGCTGTAAAATAGAGAGACCGCCTCATCGTCGCAACAGTCCCTGATCTTGTTTTTAACAAGCAGGAATCTGGCCCAGAAGTGGTTGACCGTTTCCTCGGGTTGCTGCAGTATGTTTGCGAGATAATTAATGTCCGGAAATCCACATTTACTAGGAGAGTATTTCCCATGGTGGGTGGGTGTTGGTAATTTTTTGTCTCGACCGAAAGTTGTATTCGGGGTTTTGACAACCTCTGATGGGGATGATCTGGGTTCAACAGGATCTAATCGTATTACGGGCCCGACGTTAGTCCCAGAGCTCGAAGAACATAGAGTGTCCCCCGACAGGGGAGTGTTCGGCTGAAAGGGTTCGAAGATCTGAACTGTAATGGTCTCCGTCTCGAGAGGAGAAGTCTCTTCGGCTCCGTCCTCAACTGCTGCCACTAGATGAGTGATCGGGAAGGGATCGATCTCACTGTGACCGGATTTAAGTCCGATCTGATCTCCTGGCGATGAAAGCCACAGGGAGGCGATGAAAGCCCCAGGGCGGCGATGCAATCCAACAGTTCATTTAAGGGCGAGAGATCTGCCAAGGTCGCATCATCGGAGTGGCCGGAGTCAACATAGGGGTGGTGCTCGATGACCGCAGGGAGTGCGGCTGGCGCAAAGGCAAGTGGGCGCATATAGAGAATCTGCCGAGCTGGAGAACCTGGCCAATGGCCCAGTGGTTTCCGAGGGTGATCCCGTCGCTGATGACGGGACGAGCCACCGATTTCTCATCGCGAGCACACAACGGAGCTCTCAATGAAAGCACCATTGTCGGTGTCAAAACCGATAGATCTCGGGTAGGGGGCCCAAGCTATCCGTTTAGAGGATCGATGGTAACAGGAAGCTGGGGACACGATGTCTACCCAGGTTCAGGCCCTCTCGATCCAGGTAATACCCTACTTCCTACTATATTAATACGGATGAATATGAATACAATAGTTGATCTACCTCGAGATCGTCATGGCTAAACCCTAAAGCCTAGCCTATGCGGGTATTGTGATGTTGATTCTCCCCTCTACAGACTAAACCCCTGGCTTATATACACTCCAGAGGGGACCTAGGGTTACAAGGGTGACTTGGGGAGGAACTAATTGATACATCCGGACTCTACGCTTACATTTCTACGTATACATAGGTGTCCTGACCGAATACGGGGGAGAGTCTTTGTCAGGACCCCGATCCTAAGTCACACAGGTCTAGCCTTTAACACATCATATCACTTTGCGGCCTCACGCACGGTATTCCCACGGGTGCCACCTTACCTGGCCCGGGACCTTTTGCGCATTTTGGCACACGTATATGATAGTGTCGCTAGCATCCATATGACAGAGAACCCGGGCCGACATGACTAGTTATAAACCAAAAGTGGCACTAAATTACAGAGACAGGCATACATGACCCAACAACGAACGTGTCGGTCATCAATGTATGAACCCAAGTCGTAGCAAGTTACAATGACTTAAAGGAACAACGCGTGACATTTCCCCTAAGGGAGAGACACAGGAACGAAGAAGGACACATGCCGGCCAGCCTAAGTGTTCTGGAGCAGTAGCAAGCTACCAAGGCTCGGTGGAAGCACTAGGAGACATTTCCCTGTAAGATAGGCTACCGAAGGTAAACAACTAGGTGTCGGATCCCACACATAGCAATACACACTACACGTACTCATAACATGCAAGTATGTGCTTTACCACATGGCATCACAACATAACTCAACAACTCATATAGATAAAGGCCCAGAAGAACCATCATAGCATTTATTACAAACAGAGGTTACCTGACCCAACATACAGAGCATACAGGCAACGGAAGCATAACATGTCTGACTATCTACAAGACCCTCCAAAGGGTACAAGATCGTAGCTGAGGTAACAAGCTAAACGTCGAATTCCACACGGAACCACTAGCGAGACTGAAGTCTCTTTGCAAAAACATAAATTAAGCAAACGTCAATACAAAGGTACTCAGCAAGACTTACATCCGAACTAACTACATATGCATCAGTATCACAAAGGGGATGGTGGAGTATGACTGCAGCAAGCCAGCTTTGACTCGGTGGCTATCCTAAACTATGAGTGCAAGTAACTCTTTTGAGGTGGCGCACACGAGTCCACATATTCACCAATGAATCACTACTAGGAAAAGGGCTATAGATGGAATTGATACTAATGGCGCACCATACAGGCAGTGCGCCATTAGTATATAATAATGGCGTACCAACATCTGATACGCCATTAGAGCTCAAACTACTAATGGCGCACCTGGCCCAGGGTGCGCCATTAGTATCAAAAAGATTTTTCTTTTGAACTTGTGCGCCTGTCCAAACATACTAATGGCGCATCCAGACAAAGTGCGCCATTACTAGTTGTAACTAGTAATGGCGCACCAGCAGTAAAGTGCGCCATTAATGTTCTATTTTTTATTATATTTTTTATTATTTTTGTTGCAAAACTACTAATGGTGCACCAACCAGCAATGCGCCATTAGTAAAGTCGATTACTAATGGCGCATGGATGGCCGGTGCGCCATTAGTAAAGTAGGACAACTAGATATTTTGGACAGCCACACCTACCCACTCACTTTCCCTTCATTCTCTCCACCTCGATCCTCCTCCAAGCTTGTGTCGGCTGCAAACTGGGTGAGTACGCATACCGGAGGTGATGTTCCAGTTGTGCCCGCTGTGCCCGCTGCCTCGTGCCCACTGTGCCCGCTGTGCCGCCGAATCGCCGATGGTCCAGTTTGAAGCCGACTAGATCGGAGCTCATGGAGTGCTAAGATCCGTGCTGCAGTGTGTTCGTCACGGCCTCCCATCTCAGGCTCCGGCAGTGGCTGGTTCGTCACCGCCTCTCCAGCATCACCTCACGTCCTCCTCGACCTCGTCGGCTGCAAGTCGTTGGTGAGCTCCATCTCAATTTTATTAGCTAGTACATGTATGATGCATATAGTTTTATTTTCTTGTGCTTGTTCATGTCAAATCTGCTCGTGCCTGAATGATTCACTTTTGCAACTTCGATTTGATGCTCATACTTGTTCAAGTCTTGGTGGTTTGGCTGTCTAATTTGGACATTATGTTTAACGATTAAGTACTCTGGAGAACCAATTTAGTAGGTTAAGGACGGGTAGATAATCCTTGTTTTGAAATTTAGGACATTGCACTGAAAATAATAATATCTACGGTTGTTCCATTTATCGTCACAATACACATTCATTTAGTGAAAAGTTGATGGACAGTGTTGCTGGAATGTTGATTAACTTCCATTTCGGCAAATTCGGGTACTCCATATATATGTCCTATTTTCAGCAAAGGTCATGCTGAGATTTTCCGTGAATTTTAGCATGACTTTTCTAAAAATAGGACATATGGGGTACTTAAGAGTCTGCCGGCATCTAGACAGTTGATATACTTCAGAGACATACTAGGAAAATTAAACATATGGATGACATACTAGATGGGGTTTAATTAAGTCTACCATAGTACTTAACGTGCCATTCTACTTAACAGTTCGATCACAAACACTTCACAGTTCACAACCATACTAGCTAGTAGCGCAAAAGTTAAACACCATCAACTTCACAGAGGGTGACTACATGGGACTGATAGCCTTCAGGAGGGCTGCATGCTCTGCCCTGATCTTCAGGTCCCTCCCACTCGTTTGTAAACCGCGTGCATGCAACATAAGGTGCTCATACATCCCATCCTTAGGAATTGGCTTAGTGGTGCAGTATGGGCACCTGAACTTGCCCCACTTGTAGTACGCCGCCTTCCCCTTCTCCCTAATCTTGTTGGCTTCCTTCTCAATGAAGGACTTGTGGTTCCACTCTTCCACCTCATCTCCATAGTTGTACTGCACATACAAATGATTTGCATAAATACATACTTCCCATTTAGAGTAATGTAATTAACAAACATCAGATAATTGCCATTTACTGGAATTTAATGAACAAACAAACATCAGATAACTGCCATCTACCACAATTTTAATTAACAAACATCAAATAGCTAGCACGAACGTCCAGGAATTAATTAAACAGAAATAGACCACGGGTAAATCTAACCAAACTGAACTCAAATCACAGGCAGAAGTTCACATAATAATATAATAACATCAAGCAAATTGTGCCTGGTCGATGCTCCCAGTCCAAGATAAATGGGAACACAGAACATGATTATTACGAAAACACATAGTAGCAGCTACGACATTGAACTGGTACGCTAGATGTAGTAGACCTTGAAGAGATCCATGGTGAGCACCACAAACTAGCTCTAACCTATGCATCCAAACAGGGCCAAAAAACAGTTGGGGTTACCTCCTCGTCGTCGTCAGAATCAGACGGGTCGTTGAACCCAGCAATGTCTAGCTTCCTCTTGTTGCCAACAGCTTCCTCATTGTGCAATATAAGTAATTAATTCAATTATACTACTAACTACATATAACACAGCACATAACATAATCTAACAATTCACTAGTAGAAAATAGGGCATTGGTCCAGCCCATTAGCCCCGGTTCAATCTAGAACCGGGTCCAATGGGGGTACTGGACCCGGTTCGTGAGCCCAGGGGGCCGGCCGGGCCACGTGGGCCATTGGTCCTGGTTTGTCTGGACCTATTGGTCCCGGTTGGAGCTAAAAACCGGGACCAATGGCTCTTGCTCCTGGCCCACCACTATTGGTCCCGGTTGGTGTTATGAACCGGGACCAAAGGCACCCCTTTAGTCCCGGTTTGTAGCACCAACCGGGACAAGTGAGTTGCCTATATATACCACCTCACTCAAGAGCAGAGCTCACTGCTCTGTTTTTTTTTCTGGCCGAGGGGGAGAGGAGTTAGTGGTGCTCTAGCTCACCTCCTATGCACACAACGTGTTCGGTGGAATGCCCGAGCCACACTAGTTAATCTTTTCTCCTCTCGAAGCTCTATTTTCTCCGAGATTTGTCTAGGTTTAGCGGTCCGTCACGTCCCGAACCCGTCTTCGCCGCCGTCGATCGCCCCCGCCGATTTCGTCACCGGCACCACCGTGGTGAGCCTCTTGTTATGTCCATGCTTTTCTTACTTTTATTATTGCTTTAGATAGATATTTGTCTAATTTTCTTACGTTTATTATTGCTTGTTATTATATAGTGCGATGGTTTTGATATCCGCCCATGTGGGCCCTCGTCCGGTCTACGATTCGGATGTGGTATATTATCTTTAATTTATAACTATTTGTTTTAGTGTTTATGATAGTTATGCCGACCAACCTGACATGCATAGATGTTTTATTATGTCTAGGAGGTAGTTGAACCGGAAATTCCAACCGACCCTCTTGTGGAGAGGTTAAATTTAGTTGAAGAGGAAAACATTTCGTTAAAGAAAAAATTGGAAAAAATGGAGGAGGAGAAGATGGAATTGGAGTTGCATGTTGCGGAAGTTATCGATGATCACAAGATCAAGATGGACCCTATTGTCGAGAGGTTAAATTTAGTTGAAGAAGAAAACAAATTCTTGAAGGAAAAAATAAAAAAAATTGTGGACGAGAAGATGATATTGGAGTTGCATGTTGCGGATGTCGTCGATGATCACAAGATCAAGATGGATGCAATGCGGTTGAAGATTAATAAGATTAGAAAATATGCCATTCATACCGAGGCTTGGTATCATTATGCCGTTGGATCAATTGTTACCTTGGTTGAGATTATGATAGCATTTGTTTTCTCGTTGAAATGTTTTACATAGTTTCGATGTGTATGGAGAGCTATATGTTATTAGATGAGAACTATATATGTATGTACTTTGGTTTTATTGTGATGATGATCTTTTATCCATTTGGTCACTTAATTATCTATTTATGATGTTCTGTAATGGTTTTTGACACACTTAATTATATATAAATGCACGCAGATGAACCGGCAATGGATGTACGGTGACAGACACACCTCCGAGTACATTAAGGGCATGCGTGAGTTTCTAAATGCGGCTGAGGCAAACAAGCAGAATGGTTTTATGTGTTGTCCATGCACTAAATGTGTGAATACGATGTCTTACGCTAACCGGAAAATCCTTCACTACCACCTACTTTACAAGGGTTTCATGCCACACTATAATGTTTGGACGAGGCACGGAGAAATAGGGGTTATGATGGAAGACGGCGAAGAAGAAGAGTACGATGACAGCTATGTGCCCCCTGAATACGGTGGTGCTGCAATGGGGGGAGCTGGTGAAGATCAAGAGGAACCAGACGATGTGCCCAATGATGCTGCAACGGGTGAAGCTGCTGAAGATCAAGAGGAACCAAATGATGATCTTCGCCGGGTCATTGTCGATGCAAGGACACAATGCGAGAGTCAAAAGGAGAAGCTGAAGTTCGATCGCATGTTAGAGGATCTCAAAAAAGGGTTGTACCCCAATTGCGAAGATGGCAACACAAAGCTCGGTACCGTACTAGAATTGCTGCAGTGGAAGGCAGAGAATGCTGTGGCTGACAAAGGATTTGAGAAGCTACTGAAAATATAGAAGAAGAAGGTTCCGAAGGATAACGAATTGCCCGACAGTACAGACGCAGCAAAGAAGGTCGTATGCTCTCTAGGATTGGAGGTGCAGAAGATACATGCATGCCCTAATGACTGCATCCTCTACCGCGGTGCATACAAGGATCTGAACACATGCCCGGTATGCGGTGCATTGCGGTATAAGATCAGACGAGATGACCCTGGTGATGTTGATGGCGAGCCCGCCGGGAAGAGGGTTCCTGCGAAGGTGATGTGGTATGCTCCTATAATACCACGGTTTAAACATTTGTTTAGAAACAGAGAGCATGCCAAGTTGATGCGATGGCACAGTGAGGACCGTAAGAAAGACGGGAAGTTGAGAGCACCCGCTGACGGGTCGCAGTGGAGAAAAATTGAGAGAAAGTACTGGGAGGAGTTTGCAAAGGACCCAAGGTACGTATGGTTTGCTTTAAGTGCGGATGGCATTAATCCTTTCGGGGAGCAGAGCAGCAATCCCAGCACCTGGCCCGTGACTCTATGTATGTATAACCTTCCTCCTTGGATGTGCATGAAGCGGAAGTTCATTATGATGCTAGTTCTCATCCAAGGCCCTAAGCAACCTGGCAACGACATTGATGTGTACCTAAGGCCATTAGTTGAAGAACTTTTACAGCTGTGGAATGGAAATGGTGTACGTGCGTGGGATGAGCACAAACAGGAGGAATTTGACCTAAAGGCGTTACTGTTCGTGACCATCAACGATTGGCCCGCTCTCAGTAACCTTTCAGGACAGACAAACAAAGGATACCACGCATGCACGCACTGTTTAGATGACACTGAAAGTATATACCTGGACAAGTGCAGGAAGAATGTGTACCTGGGCCATCGTCGATTTCTTCCGACCAACCATCAATGTCGAAAGAAAGGAAAGCATTTCAAAGGCGAGGCAGATCACCGGAAGAAGCCCGCCATGCGTACCGGTGATCACGTACTTTCTATGGTCAATGATTTACACGTAATCTTTGGAAAGGGCCCCGGCGCACTAGCTGTTCCGAATGACGCTGAGGGTCACGCACCCATGTGGAAGAAGAAATCTATATTTTGGGGACTACCCTACTGGAAAGACCTAGAGGTCCGCTCTTCAATCGACGTGATGCACGTGACGAAGAACCTTTGCGTGAACCTGCTAGGCTTCTTGGGCGTGTATGGAAAGACAAAAGATACAGTTGAGGCACGGGAGGACCTGCAACGTTTGCACGAAAAAGACGGCATCCCTCCGAAGCAGTATGAAGGTCCTGCCAGCTATGAAGGTCCCGACTGGCTTCTCGTCAAATATAAAGGGAATAATAAATATGGCAGAGAAAAAGTTCCAGAACCTAAAGTCTCATGACTGCCATGTGAATATGACGCAACTGCTTCTGGTTGCATTGAGGGGGCTTCTACCGGAAAACGTCCGATTAGCCATTGTGAAGCTATGTGCATTCCTCAATGCAATCTCTCAGAAGGTGATCGATCCAGAAATCGTACCAAGGCTAAGGAGTGATGTGGTGCAATGTCTTGTCAGTTTCGAGCTTGTGTTCCCACCATCCTTCTTCAATATCATGACACACGTCCTAGTTCATCTAGTCGACGAGATTGTCATTCTGGGGCCCGTATTTCTACACAATATGTTCCCCTTTGAGAGGTTCATGGGAGTCCTAATAAAATATGTCTGTAACCGCGCCAGGCCAGAAGGAAGCATCTCCATGGGCCATCAAACAGAGGATGTCATCGGGTTTTGTGTTGACTTCATTCCTGGCCTTAATAAGATAGGTCTCCCTAAATCGCGGTACGAGGGGAGACTGACTTGGAAAGGCACGCTTGGAAGGGACTCAATAATATGAAGGGACGGATATTCTTGGTCTCAAGCACACTACACAGTTCTACAGAACTCTACATTGGTGACCCCGTATGTCGATGAACACAAGAACAGTCTGCGCTCCAAACACCCGGAGCAGTGCGACGACTGGATTACACGTGAACACATCAGGACTTTCAGCAGTTGGTTGGAAACATGTCCCAGAGGTGACAACACTGTTTGTGATGAGTTGTACTTGTTGTCCAGGGGACCATCTTCGACTGTATTGATTTACAAAGGATACGAGATAAATGGGAATACATTTTACACGATTGTCCAAGATCAAAAGAGCACCAACCAAAACAGCGGTGTGCGCTTTGATGCAACAACCGAGAGGGGAAAGGACACATATTATGGTTACATAGTGGACATATGGGAACTTGACTACGGACATGATTTTAAGGTCCCTTTGTTTAAGTGCAAATGGGTCAATCTGTCAGGAGGCGGGGTACAGGTAGACCCACAGTACGGAATGACAACAGTGGATCTGAAAAATCTTGGATACACTGACGAACCGTTCATCCTAGCCAATGATGTGGCACATGTTATCTATGTGAAGGACATGTCTACCAGACCGAGAAAAAGAAAAGATAAGGAAGCGAATACATCATACGATGAGCCAAAGCGCCACATAGTTCTTTCAGGAAAAAGGGACATCCTGGGAGTGGAGGGCAAGACAGACATGTCTGAAGATTATGAAAAGTTTCATGAAATTCCTCCCTTCAAAGTCAAGGCTGACCCAAGCATCCTGATAAACGATGAAGATTATCCATGGTTACGGCGCAATAAGCAAATGACACAAGGGAAGAAAAAGTGAAGACTTTTTTCGCAACTATTATGATGATACCATGCCAACTTTGTAACAAACGAGTATGATACCATTGTCCGTTTGTACTATTCAAATTTCAATACTACTTGCACTAACAGAGAAAGTTTGTAATTGGTTTTACCAAAAAGAATTAAAAAAATAAAGCAAATAACAAAAGAAAATAAATAATGCAGAAAACAAAACAAAAAAACTTGAAAAAAATAGCAACAATAAGTATTTTGTTGTAAGTAGAAACAAAATAAAATAAATAAAGCAACAAAGAAAATAAATAATTTCAAATTTAAACTATTCAAATTTGAATACTACTTGCACTAACAGAAAGTTTGTAATTGGTTTTACCTAAAGCAATAATATTCACAAAGAAACTCTAAATACAGCAAAAAACAACTTAGAAATAAATAAAGCAAAAAAGGAAAAAAAAAATTAGGCGCTGCCCAGTGAGCCTGCAAGGCCTATAGGACAGGATCCACCTGTACTATAAGGCCCAGCAAGCCACAGGGCAGCGCGCAGAGTTAGGCCCAGAAGCCTGCATTTGAGAGGAGCTCGAGAGGGTGGGAGCAGCAGCCCTTATAAACCACTCTCGAGCTCCCTCAGCTAGCGAGGTGGAACTAAACATCCCACCGCACCCGCGGCAGCACAGGGCCTTTGGTCCCGGTTGGTGGCTGAAACCGGGACTAAAGGGTGTATTAGTCCCGGTTGGTGGCTGAAACCGGGACTAATACCCCCCTTTAGTCCCGGTTGCTGCCACCAACCGGGACTAAAGGCCCCTCCTTCCCGCCCTTTGGGCTGCTGAAAAAGGGACCTTTAGTCCCGGTTGGT
>LR738715.1:808869417-808943864 GCA_902687465.1 Secale cereale | reverse complement strand
CGTATGTGTAGTACGTCGGACATAAGAGAGGACACTTCTCTCTATTAATTAGCTAGCTAACACAATATGAAACACCTAAATTAACCCCCCAAAACCTCCAACCCCCCCTCCCCTTTCAAAAAAAAACAAAAACCACAGCCACAGAAATGCTGACGCGTGGATGCCTTTTGGTCCCGGTTGGTACCATCAACCGGGACTAAAGCCACTCCTGCCTGGGCTCGGCGCACAGGCCACGTGGACACCATTCTGCCCCGGTTCTGGATTGAACCGGGACTAATGGGTCAGAGCATTAGTACCGACCCTCTTGTCCCGGTTCAGGAACCGGGGCTAAAGGCCCAAATGAACCAGGTCTGGTCACCCTTTATCTACTAGTGATTAATTGAGGGAATATGCACAACAAATCTAACAACATATACAACACATAACATAATCTGAGCACATGCGGCAATCCAGATTCTAATATAAATAACCTAACTAAACATCTAATTAGAAAACCCTAACCACTACATCCACTTGATGATTCAATCACAGATTCTACATATAACTGCCTATAAATTAATCCAATACAAAAAAAACTAACCACAGTGGCTATAATTGAATCCAATACCAAAAACACCCAACTAAACATCTAACTCAAAAACCCTAACTAGTAGATCAATCACACCAAACTTAACCTTTCACTATAAATCAATCAATCAAACATCTAAATCTAGTGCTTAATGGGGGTAACTAGAAATGGAGGGGACTGCTGGCAAGGATTACCTGCAGGTCCACGTGTTCGCCGCCGGCCTCCGTAGGTCCATGAGATGGGCCGCTGGACGCCGTCACGCCAAGCTCCGGCACGGCGGAGGCCGCCACGGCCACCTTCTTCTCCTCCACACCCGCCGCCACGGCCACCTTCTTCTCCTCCACGGCGCGTGGGGATGTAGCACCTCCTTCTATAATGGCAGCTTCGCCACGGCCTTGCTCCATCCGAGCAGCAAGCAGGAGGAGAGAGGGAGGCGGTGGTGGTGAGTGAGCAGGTGGGGTGGCGTCCGGTGAGGGAGACGACGAGGCAGAGGAGAGAGGAGGGGGAGGGAGGCGATTTGGGGGAAATGGGGTGGGCGATGCGGCCGGTGCCCGTTCCCCTCCTCTTACACACGTGCACGCGCACGACCACGGGGAAACGGAACCGCCAGCAATGGTTGTGGTTAGCGCGCGATGGTCGTAACGGCATCTACAATGCAGAGATGCTTAGATGATTAAAAAACAAACAAAGGCCCACCTAGCATACAGATGATTAAAAAACAAACAAAGGCCCATCTAGCATGTGAAAATGAGAAGTTTTCTATGTGAGTTGTATGTAGGATGAAGCACAAACAACCTTATACTGTACGTGTTGGTAATATGTATTATACTTTTGTTGTTGGTTTCTTCCATGCTTGGCAAACAACCTTAGCACATCATAATTACCGTCTTCTTTGGCTAGTGCATAGCGATGCCGTCGTATGTCGTGTACAAGGGTAAGGTTCCCGGAGTCTGCGATGACTGGGAGGAGTGTCGGAGATAGGTTCACCGATTCAGCGGTAACAGTTACAAAGGGTACACCACTAGGGCCGAGGCGGAATCTAGATACGTCCGCTATCTAGCAGGAGAGGGGAGGGAGCGTTGGAGGAACCGGATGAAGACGAGTTTCATCGTGATGATGCTCATCGTGATTACCGCAGCTCTCTTCTATGTGATGGTAGTTTAGATGATCGATATCGACTTGTAATGTGAAGACAAACTCGCTACTCGCGGTCTCGAGACTTGTAATATAATGATCTATCTTTGTTCGGTCTTTTCAATTCGGAGACTAATATGATGAATTGTATTTGGATACTAATATGATGAATTGTATTCAGAGACTAATCTTCTATTGTATTCGATGAATCTGTTGTTGATGTGTGCTGTCTATATTCCAATTATACATTTTGTAACATGTACAAAAAACAGAAAATTAAAAAAAAACCTAATATTCATACTAATGGCGCATCACATCACAGTGCGCCATTAGTATGCCAAAGGATACTAATGGCGCATTAGTAGGCAGTTCGCCATTACTATGCCGAAGTTACTAATGGCGCATCTTACTGGCGTGCGCCATTAGTATGCCAAAGCACCTGGGTATACATGGCCCCCTGGGAGGCACCTAATGGCGCACTACTGTGCACACTAATGGCGTACATGCGGTGCGCCATTAGTATACCAGATACTAATGGCGCACAAGAGGTGCGCCATTAGTAAAATGTACTAATGGCGTGGCACTAATGGCGCACCACTAATGCGCCATTAATGGCCAAACTAGGTGCGCCATTAGTAGGCCTTTTCCTAGTAGTGAATACCCCACTATGGATCCTCTCCCGTCTCCCTACGAGTAGGCCATCCATAGCACTCACGCTTATCTTGCGCGTTTTAGAGTATCCACTTTCACTTGTCTATGAACTGTAATAGGCAACCCAGAAGTCCATTTCCGCGGACACGGCTATTCGAATATATCATATATAACCCTGCAGGGGTGTACTTCTTCACACACGCTCTCACCACTTACCGCCGTTTACACGACATGTACTCGGCAACCTTCAAGCGGAGGCCCAGCGAGGGTGTCGGCCACGACCTGACTAACCACACAAGTCTCTAGTCTAGGTTTATCGCCTATTTGGGTTCCATCCGTGGGGAGATCCGGCCGGGGTGTCGCTCACGGCCCCAAACGATGTGTACAGGGTTCCCGCATCACCAAACGGGCGACCAGTACACCATGCCACGTACCTGCCGTGTCACAGCCCACCTCGAGGGTCAGCGCTGCGCACGACCTCCAGTAAACTACAAACACCAGAAACTAGTTGCAACTCCTGGACAGAGGACAAGGGCAGTTAATAAGTCGGGAGAGCTTGGAGCGCCCGGAGCCCAATGAATGGTAGTAACCGTTCATGGATCAACCAACACAGAACTCAGTTCCTGAGGACGGCTGCAATGAGACAACCCACCATGTACTCCTACATGGCCTCTCATCGCTACCTTTACCAAATCGTATTCACACACTTAGCTCTCACACAGTAGGACATGTTCATCACCCTTCCAATTCATCCCCGATGAATCAGACCTGACACAACTCTAAGCAATATCAGGCATAACCAGAAAGCATGAATGAGTAGGCACAACATGGCTCAAACAACACCTACTCATGCTAGTGGGTTTCAACTATTTACTATGGCAATGACGGGTCATGCAGTGGAAAGTGGTTCAACTACCGCAGCAGGTAGCAGTTGAAACGTTGTTGTCCTAATGCAGTAAAAGAGAGCAAGAGCGAGAGAGTGGGATTGTATCGGGATGCTCAAAGGGGTTTGGCTTGCCTGGTGCTAATCCTCAACCGTAAGGGATCGAGATAGTCTTCGCGGGTAAGAATAACCCAATTTATAGATTCGACACACGGGGAGCCAAAGAGTATTTATAAGCTTTGACAGTAGAGTTGTCAATTCAACCGCACCTGAAATATACTTACTTGCAACAAAAGATAAGTGGTAACGGTGATATGATAGTGATGGTTGTAATAGTAAAAGTAAACAGCAAAAGTAACAACAAATAACCAGCAGGATTTAAAACATTGTAGGCTAGGGAGATGGATGGTTGGGCGTTGCATGGTTGAGATACATCATGAATCTAACTTGGGGCAAGGCACACAGAAAAGTAATGATCATCTAGGCAAATATCAAACATTAGGCATGTATCCCACAGGTAGTTGTACGTGCTTGCAATAAGAACTTGCACAACATCTTTTGTCCTACCATCTCGCTACGAACGGGGCCAAAAGGAACTTATGGAGATTAAGGTGCTCCTGTCAAAGAGCACCAGAACAAAGCAATGAACTCAATGGATACATGGAATCCTCAAATTATGGACCATCCCCTTTGGTGTCCCAAGCTGTCACTTTTGGGATCGCCGGTTCCGGACCGTAATTGGTGCAAACAACTCATAGATAGGATCAAGAACAAAAATATATTCATGCAAACACATAGGGTTCAGATCTGAAATCATGGCACTCGGGCCCTAAGTGACAAGCATTAAGAGCAACAAGTTGAAGCAAAGATGATAAACACCATAGTAGATGATAGGCAACATGCCCCCAACAATCTGATAAACTATTACATGATCTAACTCATCCAATCCCTACCATCCCCTTTGCCTACAGCAGGGAATTACTCACACATGGAAGGAGAAGTCATGGAGGGAGGATGGAGTGGTGATGATGATGACGATGGCGACGATCTCCCCTCTCCGGAGGCTAAATCAGCCTCCAGATTAGCCCTCCCGAAGAAGAACAGAGGGTGGCGGCGGCTCCGCGACGGAAACTGGGAAAACGACTTCTGTTCTGGGGTTTTCTCGTCACGGGGATAAATACGGGTCAAAGTAGGGCACCAGAGGGGGAAGGACCCGCCCAGGCGGCCTCCCGAAGCGGCCAGGGGTGGGGCCGCCTGGGCAGGGCGCCTGGGCCCCCCTGGCTGCCCTCTGGCCCATCTTCTGGCACAAGGGCCCTTCGGGTGCGTGGATTTTCTGTGATTTTTCTTGGAATTTTCTGAGATACCTAAAAATCCATTTTCCTGCACACAATAAAACCATACAGGAAGCTCTGCTGAAAACAGCGTCAGTCCGAGTTAGTTTAGTTCAAATCATGCAAGAATGAGGTCAAAACAATAGCAAAAGTGTTTGGAAAAGTAGATACATTTGAGACGTATCAACTCCCCCATGCTTAGCATATTGCTTGTCCTCAAGCAATTCAGTTCAACGAACTGGACGCGACAAAGAAAACTTTGACAAACTCTTTTGCTTCATTAGATGTATATAAGCATGTACTACGAAAAGAGTCTAGCAAGTATTGAAACAATGCTATGAGGACAATGCACGGAGCAATCCTTCTTTCAAGTGATCAATCACAAATACCTAAAAGTAAATAATATACTACTGAAAATCAAAACAAGATTACATTGCACATAGCTTAAACATACTAGAGTGGTATCTCGCTAGCCTCCATGAATGAAGCAAAACATAATTGCAGAAACTCCTCCAGAGTTTTAAAGGAGACTAGAACTAAGAATTTCAGAATAAATAATATCACAAGCATGCAGAAGACAATGTAATACTTTGGGACAATGCACATTACACTCAGAATGACAATTATGCTCTCCTAGTTGGTGCTTTGAATAAAGAAGGTGGAGACACTCGAACCGTGGAATTTGATGGCGAGGTTGAAAACCCATGGTTGGAAGCAAAGACTAAATATGTACCAGAGCTCTTGGTTTTGAAAACAGAGTTAAAAATGATTTTCGGAGGTGCATATTTCGTCAACGAATGTTAGTAGACAACCCAATTACTTCTCGAGCTGGACAAGTTTCGAGGAACGGCTCCCGCACGGGGACGATCACATCACCTTAATCTCCTTTGTTTATCACTGCCAAAAGTTTTCTGATTTCTCATGAACAAAGCGTGAAGGAGGGTTTGTTTGTTGTATTATCTTTTATGAGCCAGGCGCACTCATGCCAGTTCCTTCTCGTATTAGGGGTTTGCAGATTAGACATGCAATCCCGGGATTAAACTTGTCCAACTTAAAAAGGTCATGAATTAACTACTAC
Source organism: Secale cereale (assembly GCA_902687465.1). Classification (NCBI taxonomy): domain Eukaryota; kingdom Viridiplantae; phylum Streptophyta; class Magnoliopsida; order Poales; family Poaceae; genus Secale; species Secale cereale. The sequence continues at coordinate 808,938,219 of LR738715.1, read as the reverse complement.
TTCCTCATGAGCTAAAACAGGGGCACAAAATAAGAGTAAATTTCAATAATTTCGAGATGGTACAAGAAAGTCTTCGTTAGGATGACAGGTAAATACCACATAGGAAGGTATGGTGGACTCATATGGAATAACTGGTTTGAAAGGATTTGGATGCACAAGCAGAATTCCGCTTAGTGCGAGCGAAGGCTAGCAAGAGACTGGGAAGCGACCAACTAGAGAGTAATAACGGTCATAATCATGCAGAGCGACAAAGCAACATTGAATCGGGCATGAAAGTGATATAACTATTCTGAAACTCAAAGATCATCAAGGCAAAGCAGACTTTTTAGTCTTAAACATGTGTAAACATGTGCCAAGTCAATCCAAGAATTCTCCAAAGGGAAATACCACCTTAGTATACCAAACTATGAACAATGCAATGCATGTAAATCATTCCAATAACACATTATATACTCTAGCTATTTGAGATTAGCCACAAGGAAAGCATGAACCACTGGGAAAGCATTGTAAACATAGCACTATGTCGCTACAAGCTGGTCTCTAGATCATAAGTACAGGCATATGTACAACAGTAGAAACAAGAAGAGTTCATACCGGTTTCCTTGTTGCTTCCCTTCCGTCGATCTTCGTCATTACTGCCTTGTCACTTGCACGATCGAACGTAGGAAATATAATGAAATGCCATCACGGACTCGAGCTGAACTCTAAAAACAAAGCAAGCTAAAGAGAGAAAGGAAATCTTTTTGGGTTATTTCAAAGGTTGAACGAAAGCAAAAGAAAGAGAAAATCTTTTTATTGTTTTTGCAAAGAAAGAACAAAGAAGAACGGGCAAAAACTTCAAAAAGATCAAAGCGAACAAAAATAAAATGGATAATACAATGGAAAAGTGAGAAGGGCACGTACTCCCCCAAGCTTAGGCTTTTGGCCTAAGTTGGTAGTAGCTACTGCCCCCAGGAGCCTCCTGCTCCGGGGGGGTGCTGGTGAGTCCAAGGGTCGTAAAAGGATTCCGACGCGTACACCGAACTCCTCGGATCCTCCCACGAAGAAGGGTCCGTACTCCAAGCAGAGGAAGACCCTTCACCAAACTGGGTGACGGTCTCCCCCTGAAAAGGTGGTAACTCACCCTGCTCCTCCTCGTCGGGCACAACCCCCTCCATGGGGTTATGAAACGGATGTTGGACCATGAACTCATCGAACAGGACAACATCAAAGGACCATCCGTTCCTGCAAGAAAAATCAAACAAAAGAGGTGCAGGTAGACGGATCTTGCATTCCGCGGTAGTTCCGAAACGCAAGATATAAACAAGGTTACCAAACTCAGAAGTCATGGTAACAAACTTATGCCTTTTCATAGCAGCAAGATTAAAACTTAAATAAGTAAAAGGCTTATCATCAGGGTGTGGGGTGCCTTTAAGATACTCTAAGATAAGTGTGGCGTAAACGCCACCAAATAGATCTCCCTGTTACCGTTCATAGCAAGGCGTCGAGCAATTAAGGCACCCAAATTATAATCAAACCTCCCTGAGAGGGCGGTTGCCAGGATAGCAATATCCGGCGCAGAAGTGTTGCTCGTGTTGTCACGAGCTAACACTCCTCTAGCAACATAATACGCAAAATACCTGAGGTGAGGGAATAAGATGCTGGAGATTTTTGACCGATGAATATCCCTCGTACCCATGCTGCAGAGAGAGTTGAAGACGGTTTTCAGCTCGGAGGGCTGAGAGGTCATCTTCGCCGTCCGCCCAACGTTTGGCACACCTATTATTTCACAAAACTTTTCCAAGGGCATGGTCAAAAGATTATTGTAAATTTTAAATTCAATAGAACCAGTATCAAGGTTATATCTAAAATTGTTAATGAAACCGGAGGTGAGTTTTTGATACTGAGCAACACGGCACGTGACGAGCCGTGTCAGACCTACATTAGCACAAAGATTATAAAACTCATCCTTAATTCCCGCAGCTTCAAGGAATTCATCACATGGGAACATCATAGCACGTGCTAGACTTGTGTCTTCCAACAACTCTAGGGGCACATGATCTTCATTGTAGCTCACCCTAGCAGTCGAGGGTGAAGCTGCGGCTCTAGTAACTCGATCGGAGCGCGCGGGCCTCTTCTTCTCAAGCCACCCCTTTGCCCTTCCTAACAAACTCATTTCTGAAATTTTTGACAAGTTACAAAAACAAGGACTTAAACAAAGTGGGTTAAGGCAAACTACTCAACTCACTTACCTAAGGCAGAAACTTGCATCAAAACTTGGAAAATAAATTTCTACACATGCATGCAAGCTCATCTACACAGCACCAAGAACTACTAAATACTCACAAATGAAGCCACCAAGCAGAAATCTAATTGGAGGGGTGGAGGAGTTACATACCAGGGAGTATTTATTCAAAATCTCAGCTCGAATGATAGGCTGTAGAGAGAGATCGAAAATCGCCTCCAAGAACAGCAAGAACGCAAGAACAGGTGCAGAACTCGTGTTTTCGGAGAGAAAGAGAGAGAGAGGAAGAAGACTCACCTGGAGGCGGGACCTGTGGGCCCCGGGCGCCCTATGGGCGCAGCCAGGGGGCAGGCCGCGCCAGCTGGCCGCCTGGGCCACTGGTGGCCCCCCTGGTCAGCCCCAGGTGCCTCTGGGTCACTCCCGGCATGGAAAATTTTATTTTTATTTTTCTGGAATTTTTCTGAAAACTTCACTGTTGAAATTTTTTCGAAGTTCAAAAAGCTGCAAAACTTTCTGAAAACTTAAAGCAGTGATTAGAATTGTGAAGCTTCAAATACACAAACACTTGGTACGGCAAGGAGAACAAAAGCTAAAACAAATAAAAACATAACAAGCTCAACTTTTTACCTATATAAAACATGCTCACTAGTAAGGTTGATCAAGTCTTACCAACAAACCGGCGATATATAGAGCAGAAAGTCCCACCTCTTACGAAGTGATCATTGCACCTTTACTTTAATGGACATTGTCCCCACCATAATAGTTTTGTATTTGTGGTGCACATGTAGTGGACAGTCCCATTCTCCAATCTTCACGGTCTCAATATTTTCTATAGAGTTCAGGCCATGCCTCTTGTCGGTCTTCTTTGGAAAATACACCGTGTGTTCTTTATCATTCACATTGAAGGTAACCTTTCCTTTATTGCAATCAATAATAGCATCTGCGGTGTTAAGAAAAGGTCTACCAAGAATAATGGACATGCTCCCATCCTCGGGCGTGTCAAGCACGACAAAATCAGTAAGGATCAAACAATTAGCAACTTCAATGGGAACATCCTCACAAATACCTATCGGGACGGCGGTGGACTTGTCAGCCATCTGAAGAGAGATATCTGTAGGAATTAGTTTCTCTAAACAAAGCCTCTTGTAAAGAGAGAGAGGCATAACACTCACTCCTGCTCCAAGATCACATAAATAAGTTTTGACATAATTATTCTTTATGGAGCAAGGAATGGTGGGTATACCTGGGTCACCAAGCTTCTCAGGAATGTTGCCACTGAAAGAGTAGTTAGCAAGCATAGTAGATATAGCTTCATTAGGAATTTTTCTTTTATTAGTGACAATATCTTTCATATATTTTTAATAGGGATGTAACTTAATAGCATCAGTCAAAGGGATTTGAAGAAAAAGAGGTTTCATCCACTCACAAAACTTATTGTAATGCTCTTCTTCTTTAGATTTGAGAGACTTACCTGGAAAGGGCATGGGTTTGTGTATACATGGTTCTCTTTCCTTCCCATGTCTTCTTGCGACGAAGTCTTCTCTAGTGTACTTTTTGCGTTTGTCAGGCGCTTCTTCTTCTCGAACTTCAGGCGGATCATTCTTCTCCTTATACTTACCTTCAAGTTCGGCACCGTCTTCAGTCTCAGCATCGGAGATAGATATACTGTTGGGATCAACAGCTGGCTCTTCACTTGTAATAGGATCATTGGAATTGCCAGCCTCCTTGTGTTTCTTCTTCTTCTTCTTTGGAGAGTCAACAATTTCTTCTTCCTGCATTTGAGAATCTTGCTCGATTCTCCTCGGGTGCCCCTCTGGATAGAGAGGATCTTGAGTGCTAGTTCATCCTCGGGTCTTAATCCCGAAGGCCTGTAAATCATCTGGTTTGGTATTGTTAGCAAGCAAATCTTTTTGCAAATTAGAAATTTGTTCAAGCTGAGTTTGAACCATATGAAAATGCTTCACAAGACATTTAACATCATTAACTATTCTACCTAGAACATCAAGCAAACTTTTGATAGCAAGGGAATTATCATGCAATTGACTTTGTATCCTCTCATTAAAATGACTTTGCTTCATAATAAAATTATCAAGCTCATCTAAACATTGATCAGGAGGCTTACCATGAGGGATGTCACTTGCGTTGAAATCTAAAAGAGAGTGTACCTCTACCATAGGAGGGCGAGTGGTAGACTCACACAACTTCTCAATAGGGGGTAGATTCTTCACGTCTTCAGTTTTAATACACTTCTCGTTAATAGACTTCTTTGCTTCTCGCATATCTTCGGGGCTTAGAACAAACATGCCCCTCTTCTTTGGTGGTGGAGGTGGTTCAGTGTAATGCCCCGGATGTAATACTTTCCCTTTTGGGCATATAATATATCTCCGGCTTCATCTATTCCATTTCGGGTTCTTTGTCTTCCGGGTTTTCGTCGTTTTGTTGTGTGCGTGTGTGGCATTCATTCATATCATGTAGACATGTGCATCGCATTGCAGTTGTGTTGTCAGTTGCATCCGGTTCCACGCGTTCCTTCCCGTTGTCCGTTTCGCGTTCCGGAGCTCCCTCGCATGTCCGTGGCGTCCCGTAGACCTACTTTGGTGTTTGGCCGTGTAACGTTACCGGTGTGGCGCGAGACTTGTCGTGTGTTGTTGCTTTCGTGTGTGTAACCCGCCTGTCAAATCTCGTCGCGTTTCGAGTCCGTTTGCTACCTCAACAGCTATTCGTGTGGCCCCAAAGTGCCTCCACTTTGTGGCCCAAAAACACCCCCTCAGTCAGGCCACTAGTCTTCCCTAGGCCCATCCTGACTCCCCTCGCGATCGGATCCGTCGGATCGCGATCGGAGGGCTCCTAAACACCTAAAACCCTAACCCTAGCAGATCTGATATTTATAGTCCCCCCTAGGTCCATTTTGGGCATCCCTAACCTCTAGCTTCTCCTCCCCTATTTTTTTGGATCCAACCAGCCCCCTCACTGCCACATGGCTTCTCACATCGAACCTAGCCGCCGCCAGCGACTGGATCGGGCGGATCCAGCCGCTACCGAGCAGGGTCAACGCCAGCGACGTTTTCCCTGGCGACTGGATCTGGCACGTCGCCGATCTAGGCCTCTCCCGCGCCAGGTCCCAGGCCACTTCGCCGATCCACCCCGCCAGCTTCTCGCCGCCTCCTCCCGCTTCGCCCTCGCTCGCCGCAGCGCCAGTCCGCTTCGACCGCTGGACCACTTCGCCTGAAGGGCCCAGCTCGCGCCACGTCGCCGCATCGCCAGGCGCCAGGAGGCCCGAGGCCCAGTTCCCAGCGCAGGATCGCCCAGGCCGCTCCTCCCTCACTCCGTCGGCCAGCCGCGCGCAGCCTGGGCCGCCTCCCGATCGCCACCGCATCGGCCCAGGCCGGCTTCGACCCTCCAGGCCGCACCGCTGGGCCTCCCTCCAGCGCGGGCCGAGCCAGCTCGCCAGGCCCCAGGCCGCCTCCAGGCCGCGCCAGGCTCCGGGCCACCGGATCCCGCTGGGCCGCCGCCATCCTGGCGGGATCTCCCGCGCCGCCGCGTCGGGCCGGCCCGTCCCTCCGCATCAGCCAGGTCGCCAGCGCCGCGGCCCGTCTCCAGATCCGCCCCGGGCCCGTTTTGCTGCAGATCTAGGTTGACCTCAAATCCTTCTAAGTCCCAGATATATTTGTTTTCGGATGCACTTTTCAACTGCAATAACTTTTAGTGTGGTGTTCCGTTTTGCGCAAATAGCATGTCCAGACGTTCGTGGTGATTAGCACTACGTTTTATCTTTTTGTGTCATGCATGTTAGAGATCATCTAGGTGCTTGTTTTTCTGTTGCAATAGTGCATCGTGATAAAACTGCTGTTACGTGATGTTTTTATGCCATCTTTGCATAGTGATAACTTTTAGCTCGTTTATCCGAATGATGCAAATGACATGTCCACGTGTTCGTCTTGCCATGCTCTACATGTTGCTTGTGATAGGTTGCATGATAGATTTATTCTTGTCATGGTTATCCTCGTTGCAAAGTGCCATGTGGCTGTGATGTTGTTTCACTTGTTATGAAATGCCATCTTGTTGAGCTCGTTGCTATCGTTGTGTTTATCTCCATGATGCATGCTTGAGTGTTTCGGAATCACCATCATGTGTACTTTGATGTGGTGCTTACCACTTGTCATGTTTAGTTTCGAGGTGACTTAAACTTGCTCTTTTAGATGCCATGATGAAACTGCTGTTTTAACACTTAGTGGTTTTTCACAAAGTCTGAAATCTGTAACGTTCTGATGCCATGTTTGCTTGCTGCTCTAGGAGAAACCATGATAGTTTTGGGGTGGATCTTGATTGTTCCTTGTAGTATATATTGTTGGCTTTCCATTCATGTTCTCACATGCTTATTTAAGTGGCTGTAGCATGTCTATCTGTTGCTCCAAAGTTTCAATAAAATTCTGCTGCCAGAATTTTATTGTCAAGTTCAATATGTCCAAGCTTATTGCTATTGATCCGTGACTCCTTTGGGGGTGCACCTTTGGACTTAATTATTGTAGGATATGTCTAGTTTATGTTCATGCTCTTTGCCATGTTGTTTGAGTGCTGTAGCTTAATTACTTTGTGCTCCGAAGTTGCTATGTTGCTGTAATTTTCAGCTTTCGCTCGTTTCTTGTTTCGGGCATAACTTTTAGCCCGTAGGTCCGTTTTCAGCGAGTCTTATATGAAACTTGATTGATTTTCTGTGTAGATTAATAATATCATATTGTTATCATGTTTTGAGGTGATTTGCTTGAGTGCTATTTTCCGTTCTCCGTGTGCTCCCTTAGTGCATCCATCATGCATCCATCATTTTGGTGTGCGCATTGCATCTTGTTGATTCGTGCCTTGTGTGATTGTATTGTTTAGAGCCGGAAGCTGAGACCGAGTACGAGTACGAGCACGAGGTTACCAACGAGGTTGAGCACGAGGACCCTTCGTACGATCCGAACGACTACACTTCAGGCAAGATGACCGAACCCCGATAACATTACTATATTTGCCTATTGCTAGTAGTTCCGCTCTATAGTTTTGCCTCGATGCCCATGTATTTCCTGTCAGCCTCCTACTTGTAACCATTACCATGTTTAACCACCCTACCTATGCAAACCGTTGAATGGCTAAGTACGCTTCGCTCAGCCCCTCTTATAGCATTGCTAGTTGCAGGTGAAGTTGAAGATGCTTTCTTCATGTTGAAGTTTGTTGGGTCATATCACACTATATAAATGCTTAAAATGAAATCATCTATATATTGGCAACGGTGGAAGGCTAAGCCTTTTGCTTGGAGATTTGTTCCACTCATGCCGTTAGGAACCGTTTAAACCGGTGTTATGTTCCTTGATTATGCGTTCCTAACACGGTTGGGGTGTATGGGACCCCCTCGATAAACCTCTAAGTGCTAAGTCTTTTCTAGCAAGTCCCAACATTGGTACTATTCGCCTAATCAACTAAAACTTTCCGAGGGAGTAATTAACCCGAGGCTTAATTAATTCAACCCCCTGGGCCAGTGCTAGATTTGAGCGTTGGTCCAAACTAGAGCCACTTGCGGATACCACCCAGTTCGCTGGGATCTTCGGTATCTGTACGTACTGCTCATCCGGACGTGGCCTGAGACTGGATACGCGCGGCTACTATCAGGGTGTCGGCACGCCAGGAGGATTTGCTGGATTAGCCTTACCTTAGTTCGGAGTATCTTGAGCACGGGATTCCGAGAATACTCGGGTCTTCCCAGTTTGGAGTTGCGACTCCGCGGACCGTGGGCTTGTAATGGGTCAAGTTGGAACACCCCTGCAGGGCTATGAACTTTCGAAAGTCGTGCCCGCGGTTATGTGGCAGATGGGAGCTTGTTAATATCCGGTTGTAGATAACTTGACACAATGTTTCAATACACTACCAGCGTGTGTACCGTGACTGTCAATTTCCGAATTGGGATTCGGGAGTTGAACACGCTGGGGTTATGCTTGTTGAGCTTTAGCTAGGATCACTTCGTGATCATCTCTCGACCGAGGCCTTCTCTTCTCGCACTCTTTCACGTAAGTTAGTGCTAGTTGCTGCTGTAGACACTTATTCTTTTCTTCAGCCTTATCCTCTCCCAAGGCTTAAATAGTCTTGTTACCTGGGAACGGGATTGCTGAGTCCTCTGTGGCTCACAGTTACTTCACCACAACAGATGCAGGTCCAGTTGTGAGCTATCCAGGTGATGGCACCGAGCTAGACTGGGAGTACGACGAGGAGCGTAGTTGATACTATGTTCCTTATCCTGATGATCAGTAGTGGAGACTTCTACTAGGATTCGATCCGACCTATGGATTTAAATTATGTTTGGTATCTTATCTTTTGGATTTTACCCTTAGAGGGCAGTGATGTTTTAAATGTATGATGTTTGAGACATGTATTGTATTTGTGTGACGTGGCGAGTGTAAGCCAACTATGTTTATGTTTTCCATCCCCCTTTTACATGAGTTGTGCAAAGATACCAGACTTCCGATCATTCCAGCATGGGGTTAAGTCTCTAAGTCGTGCATTGACACATAGGAGATTTAGCTCCATTCTGGGCATTACAAGTTGGTATTCAGCGCCTTCTCCGACCTAGGAGCCCCCACTGATTGATCGAATCGTTGACGGTCGAGTCTAGGCACACACTGAAAATATTTTGAGTCCTATATATTATATCGGAGAGTAGGATTTCTTTGCTTCTCATCTCCTTTCTCTCTGGTGAGGACTCCTGGCGACTACTCTTGTCTCTTCTACTTTCAAAAATTGCACCAAATTTTTTTTTAGGAATCTCGCGAGTATTCTGGGATTGTTTCGATGTTCTTGTGACGAGAATATTGTTCTCGATGCCTCCTGACATTAGGGGTTGTGGCAGTGTCCCGGGGAGTTGAGCTTCGGGGTATTGTCGTAACAAGCATATCGCGGCAGTACTAAATACTTAAGACGGCCGACACCGAAAATCTCTCCGATATGGCCAGTGGCAAGATAACCCCGACATCACCCAGTACTGGGGAGGTAGTTCGAGAGTATTGCCATAGCTTGTTATAGTGGATGCTTTTCGAAGGTCCGAGGTAGACAGTTTCCGAGAAAGACTGGTTATATGTTGAAGGATGGATACACCTGGATGTAGGTTTAGAGTTGATTGCGCGGTGCTTCCCGTGTATCCCCAACACCTGATTGCATAACTGGAACCTTTCGGAAATTCATAGGTGGGTTTTATCCAGTAGATCGTAGGCATTCTTCCAACGAATGCAGGTTAGCGAGTTCGGGGTTCTACATTGAGTGAAGTGGTATTATGACCGATGTTCCGATCGGGAGTTGCATCTTAAAGGGTCCTTGGCTATGCTGATCCGGGGATTGCAAAACCCTTTCGTAACGCGTTCATATGCTTTCAGCACAAAGATGTTAGAACGAAGCTCCTATCTTGTGTTTGTTCCCGTCTGTACCTTGTTGTTTTTCTTATTTTACCTTTTGTCCCCTATGTGGCTTCTCGTGAAGATTGATGTTATCATTTAACTGAGAATTTCATTCGTTCCTCTTGTTCGAATGATTTCATTCGTTACTATTGTTCGAATGATTATTGTGAAGACTTGTTGCAATTCATTCCATTGATTCAGCTTATACCTTCTGTCAATCAATTGCTGATTCGTGGTCATCTCTTTCAGGATGGCTCCGAAAAGGGTTCCCAACGCTAACCTAGAGGGTGAAGAGGTCCCAGATCGTCCTCCTTCCCCTCCTCCTCCGTCTGAGGCTTGGAGAGCGATTATGCAGACTACAGCTCAGAACACCCAAATGTTGATGCAGATGATGCAACAGATGCAAGCTAATCAAGCTAATCAGGGTGTTCCAGGGAATCAAGGCAACTTCTTCAACCAACAGCACCATGCTACTCTCAACCAGTTCTTGGCCAATAATCCAAAAGCTTTCAGTTACTGTGTCGACCCTCTTGATGCTGAAGATTGGTTAACCGACATAAGGAAGCATTTTGAGTGCAGTAACGTGAAGGAAGAGGATTATGTGAAGTTTGCAGCCTTCCAACTCAAAGACCAAGCAGCTGACTGGTGGCAGCAGTACAAAGACTCCAGGCCAGGTCAGGTGATCTCTTGGGAGAATTTCTGCAAGGACTTTCGCTCTCACCACATTCCTACAAGCGTCATCGAGGGCATGCGTGAGCAATTCCGCAACCTGAAGCAGGGCTCTATGACAGTCTATCAGTATAATGTCAAGTTCCAAAACCTCGCTCATTATGCTAAGCAAGACATTCCTGACGCCAAGAGCAAAATCTACCAGTTTCGTGGAGGTCTCAAAGATGAACTTCGGCTTGCTCTCACTTTGTTCGAGCCTGATGAATTCGACAAGTTCTATAACATGGCTTTGAAACAAGAGGCAGCTCAGCTTAAGATGGAGGCTACTAAAAAGAGAATTCGAGATGCCGTTCACTCTTCCTCATCGTCTCAGTTGGCTGTGAAACAACAGAAATTCTGGCTTCCTCCTCCTCCAGTGATTCGAGCTCCTTACAACAACTACAACAACTCCAACAACTCCAACAGCAACAAGAACTCTGGTGGACGTGGTTTCTCCCACCCACCCAACCCGAGCAATAAGTCGAAGAACCAGTTTCAGTCTCAAGGCTCCAAGTCAAGTGGTTCTCATTTCCGTCCTCTCTCAGAAGTAGTGTGCAACAAGTGTGGCCAGAAGGGTCACTATGCCAACAGATGTCCGAACCCGAAGCGCCTTCCACCTCCTCCACCTGTGAGTTCAGCTATTGTCAAGCACAATCCAAAGTCTGCAAGGGTCAATCTGATGAGTGCAGCTGAAGCGGAGAATTCTTCTGATGTCATTTTGGGTAACCTTCCAGTGAACTCTATACCTGCTAAAGTTTTGTTTGATTCGGGTGCTTCTTTGTCCTTCATTTCAAGACCTTTTGTTGCCAAGCATGAATTTGTCACTCATGTGATGCCAAAGCCGTTGAGCATTATTTCTCCTGGTTTGCAAATGTCCTCTCGGGTGCATGTTCCGGATGTGTCTATTCGCCTGGGTGATTATTGATTTTTGGCTTCTCCGGTGGTTCTTGGTAATTCCGACATCGACCTCATCCTCGGAATGGATTGGCTTTCTCAGCATGATGCTCACATTGATTGTGCTCAGAAGGAAGTCAAGATGACTCATCCTGATGAAGATGTGATTATCTTTGCCTCCAGGGATAACACCATCAGGCTTTTCTCTCTCAATGATAAGGGTGAAATTAATGCCATATCTCAAATTCCGGTGGTGAACGAATATCAAGACGTCTTTCCTGAAGAACTTCCAGGCATGCCTCCACACCGTCAGGTGGAATTCGTTATTGAACTCGAGCCGGGTACTGAGCCAGCATGCCGGCGTCCGTACAAGCTCTCTCCAGATGAATTGAAGGAATTGAAGAAGCAGCTTGATAAGCAGGAGAGTATGAGTCTCATCAGGCCTAGTACGTCTCCTTGGGGCTGTGGTGTCTTATTTGTCAAGAAGAAAGATGGCACGGAGCGTCTCTGTGTTGATTACCGGCCATTGAACAAGAAGAAAATAAAGAACAAATAACCGCTCCCCAACATCAACGAACTCTTCGAGCAGCTCAAAGGAGCTAAAGTGTTCCCTAAGCTTGACCTCCGAATGGGCTATCATAAAATTTGCATTCGCGAGGAAGACATTCCCAAGACAGCCTTCAGAACGAGCTACGGTTCATACGAGTATACTGTCATGTCTTTTGGTCTCGCCAATGCTCCTCCTACCTTTTCGAGGATGATGCACTACATCTTCAACCCCTATACTGGCGAGTTTGTGCTTGTGTATCTGGATGATATTCTGGTGTTTTCCAAGAATGAAGAAGATCACGAAAAGCACTTATGTCTGGTTCTTGATCGACTCCGAGAGCATAAGTTCTATGCCAAGTTCTCCAAGTGCGAGTTTTGGCTCGATAAGGTTTTGTACCTAGGCCACATCATCTCAGCTGATGGTACTGCGGTAAATCCCAAGAAAGTTGAAGCAATTGTCAACTGGGAAGCTCCTCAGAACGTCAAGCAAGTCATCAGTTTTCTGGGTCTTGCCAGCTATTGCAGAAGGTTCGTTGAGAACTTCTCCAAGATTGCCAAGCCTCTTTCCAACTTGCTTCAGAAGAATGTCAAATACTTTTGGTCTCCAGAGTGTGAAGTGGCATTCAAAACTCTCAAAGAAAAGCTCGTCTCTGCTCCAGTTCTAACTCCTCCAGATGAATCCAAGCCCTACAAAGTATTCTGTGATGCTTCTCTTCAAGGCCTTGGTGGTGTGCTTATGCAAGATAAGAGAATTGTGGCATACACTTCTCGTCAGCTCAAGCCAAGTGAGAAGAACTATCCCACACATGATCTCGAGCTAGCAGCTGTGGTACATGCTTTGATTACGTGGAGACATCTGTTGTTGGGCAGAAAAGTCGACATCTTCACTGATCACAAGAGCTTGAAGTACATCTTCACACAGCCGCATCTGAACCTCCGCCAGACTCGTTGGGTTGAAATGAGCCAAGAGTATGATCTCGGCATTGAATACACTCCTGGCAAGGCGAATGTGATTGCAGATGCTTTGAGCAGAAAGGCATATTGCAACAGCCTTCTTATCAAGCCGTTTCAGCCTGAGCTTTGTGAAGCATTCAGGAAACTCAACCTCCAAGTTGTTCCGCAGGGTTTTCTTGCAAATCTTCAAATTGCTCCTACCTTGGAAGATCAGGTCCGTGAGGCCCAACTCAGGGATACCATGGTGAAGAAGGTGAAACATGGTATTGCAAAGGGCACTCCAAAATACAAGTGCTTTCGTGTTGATGAGAGAGATACCTTGTTCTTCGAGGACAGACTCGTTGTTCCCAAAGGTGATCTCAGGAAGCTCATAATGGAAGAAGCACATGATTCTCTCCTTTCCATTCATCCTGGCAGCTCCAAGATGTACCAAGATCTCAAGCAGTCTTACTGGTGGACACGCATGAAAAGGGAGACTGCCCAATTCGTGAATGAATGTGATGTTTGCAGAAGAGTGAAAGCAGAACATCAACGTCCAGCCGGTCTTCTCCAACCTCTTCCTATTCCCGAGTGGAAGTTCGACCACATTGAAATAGACTTCGTCACTGGTTTTCCTAAGTCCAAACGAGGGAATGATTCTATTTTTGTGGTGATTGACAAGCTTACCAAAGTCGCTCACTTCCTGCCAGTCAAAGAATCAATCAATGCAGCTCAATTGGCAGAGTTGTACACTTCCAGAATTGTGTCCTTACATGGCATTCCTCAAGTTATATCCTCAGACCGTGGAAGTTTATTCACTTCAAGGTTCTGGGACTCCTTTCAGTCCGCCATGGGCACTAAGATCAGGTTAAGCACTGCTTTTCACCCTCAGACTAGTGGTCAAGTCGAGCGAGTGAATCAGATTCTAGAAGACATGCTCAGAGCCTGTGTCATCTCCTTTGGCATGAAATGGGAAGACTGCCTTCCATTTGCCGAGTTCTCTTACAACAACAGCTTTCAAGCAAGTGCAGGCAATACTCCGTTTGAAATCCTCTATGGCAGAAAGTGCCGTACCCCTCTCAACTGGTCTGAAACTGGTGAACGTCAACTTCTTGGCAACGACTTGATCTCAGAAGCTGAAGAGATGTGCAAAGTCATACATGAGAATCTCAAGGCCGCTCAGTCGCGTCAGAAGAGCTACTATGACGGCAAACATCGTGATTTGGCATTCAACATTGATGATCATGTCTATCTCCGTGTGTCTCCGATTAAAGGCACCCAATGATTCGGTATCAAAGGAAAGCTTGCTCCTAGATACGTCGGGCCTTTCAAGATTCTTGGCAAAAGAGGCGATCTAGCCTATCAACTTGAGCTCCCTCCCAACTTCTCCAATGTTCATGATGTGTTCCATGTGTCTCAACTCCGCAAATGCTTCAAAGCACCTGAGCGCATGATTCCGTTTGAAGAGATTGATCTTCAACAAGACTTGTCCTACCGAGAGCATCCCGTTGCTATTCTCGAAGAAACCGAGCGCAAGACCCGCAACAAGTCCATCAAATTCTTGAAAGTCAAGTGGTCACATCACACCGACCGAGAGGCTACGTGGGAACGAGAAGATCATCTTCGTTCCGAGTAGCCTTCCTTTTTCCAGTCCTAGATCTCGGGACGAGATCTTTTTGTAGTAGAGGAGAGTTTGTAATGCCCCGGATGTAATACTTTCCCTTTTGGGCATATAATATATCTCCGCCTTCATCTATTCCATATCGGGTTCTTTGTCTTTCGTGTTTTCGTCGTTTTGTTGTGTGCGTGTGTGGCATTCATTCATATCATGTAGACATGTGCATCGCATTGCAGTTGTGTTGTCGGTTGCATCCGGTTCCACGCGTTCCTTCCCGTTGTCCATTTTGCGTTCCGGAGCTCCCTCGCGTGTCCGTGGCGTCCCGTAGACCTACTTTGGTGTTTGGCCGTGTAACGTTACCGGTGTGGCGCGAGACTTGTCGTGTGTTGTTGCTTTGGTGTGTGTAACCCGCCTGTCAAATCTCGTCGCGTTTCGAGTCCGTTTGCTACCTCAACAGCTATTCGTGTGGCCCCAAAGTGCCTCCACTTTGTGGCCCAAAAACACCCCCTCAGTCAGGCCACTAGTCTTCCCTAGGCCCATCCTGACTCCCCTCGCGATCGGATCCGTCGGATCGTGATCGGAGGGCTCCTAAACACCTAAAAACCCTAACCCTAGCAGATCTGATATTTATAGTCCCCCCTAGGTCCATTTTGGGCATCCCTAACCTCTAGCTTCTCCTCCCCTATTTTTTTTGGATCCAACCAGCCCCCTCACTGCCACTTGGCTTCTCCCATCGAACCTAGCCGCCGCCAGCGACTGGATCGGGCGGATCCAGCTGCTACCGAGCAGGGTCAACGCCAGCGACGTTTTCCCTGGCGACTGGATCTGGCACGTCGCCGATCTGGGCCTCTCCCGCGCCAGGTCCCAGGCCACTTCGACGATCCACCACGCCAGCTTCTCGCCGCCTCCTCCCGCTTCGCCCTCACTCGCCCCAGCGCCAGTCCGCTTCGCCCGCTGGACCACTTTGCCCGAAGGGCCTAGTTCGCGCCGCGTCGCCGCATCGCCAGGCGCCAGGAGGCCCGAGGCCCAGGCCCCAGCGCAGGATCGCCCAG
This sequence comes from Secale cereale, assembly GCA_902687465.1. Classification (NCBI taxonomy): domain Eukaryota; kingdom Viridiplantae; phylum Streptophyta; class Magnoliopsida; order Poales; family Poaceae; genus Secale; species Secale cereale. Next base: position 808,922,823 of record LR738715.1, on the reverse strand, counting down.
GCCGCTCCTCCCTCACCCCGTCGGCCAGCCGCGCGCAGCCTGGGCCGCCTCCCGATCGCCACCGCATCGGCCCAGGCCTGCTTCGCCCCTCCAGGCCGCACCGCTGGGCCTCCCTCCAGCGCGGGCCGAGCCCGCTCGCCAGGCCCCAGGCTGCCTCCAGGCCGCGCCAAGCTCCGGGCCACCGGATCCCGCTGGGCCGCCGCCATCCTGGCGGGATCTCCCGCGCCACCGCGTCGGGCCGGCCCGTCCCTCCGCATCAGCCAGGTCGCCAGCGCCGCGGCCCGTCTCCAGATCCGCCCCGGGCCCGTTTTGCTGCAGATCTAGGTTGACCTCAAATCCTTCTAAGTCCCAGATCTATTTGTTTTCTGATGCACTTTTCAACTGCAATAACTTTTAGTGTGGTGTTCCGTTTTGCGCAAATAGCATGTCCAGACGTTCGTGGTGATTAGCACTACGTTTTATCTTTTTGTGTCATGCATGTTAGAGATCATCTAGGTGCTTGTTTTTCTGTTGCAATAGTGCATCGTGATAAAACTGCTGTTACGTGATGTTTTTATGCCATCTTTGCATAGTGATAACTTTTAGCTCGTTTATCCGAATGATGCAAATGACATGTCCACGTGTTCGTCTTGCCATGCTCTACATGTTGCTTGTGACAGGTTGCATGATAGATTTATTCTTGTCATGGTTATCCTCGTTGCAAAGTGCCATGTGGCTGTGATGTTGTTTCACTTGTTATGAAATGCCATCTTGTTGAGCTCGTTGCTATCGTTGTGTTTATCTCCATGATGCATGCTTGAGTGTTTCGGAATCACCATCATGTGTACTTTGATGTGGTGCTTACCACTTGCCATGTTTAGTTTCGAGGTGACTTAAACTTGCTCTTTTAGATGCCATGATGAAACTGCTGTTTTAACACTTAGTGGTTTTTCACTAAGTCTGAAATCTATAACGTTCCGATGCCATGTTTGCTTGCTGCTCTAGGACAAACCATGATAGTTTTGGGGTGGATCTTGATTGTTCCTTGTAGTATATATTGTTGGATTTCCATTCATGTTCTCACATGCTTATTTAAGTGTCTGTAGCATGTTTATCTTTTTCTCCAAAGTTTCAATAAAATTCTGCTGCCAGAATTTTATTGTCAAGTTCAATATGTCCAAGCTTATTGCTATTGATCCGTGACTCCTTTGGGGGTGCACCTTTGGACTTAATTGCTGTAGGATATTTCTAGTTTTTGTTCATGCTCTTTGCCATGTTGTTTTAGTGCAGTAGCTTAATTATTTTGTGCTCCGAAGTTGCTATGTTGCTGTAATTTTCAGCTTTCGCTCGTTTCTTGTTTCGGGCATAACTTTTAGCCCGTAGCTCCGTTTTCAGCGAGTCTTATATGAAACTTGATTGATTTTCTGTGTAGATTAATAATATCATATTGTTATCATGTTTTGAGGTGATTTGCTTGAGTGCTATTTTCCGTGCTCCGTGCGCTCCCTTAGTGCATCCATCATGCATCCATCATTTTGGTGTGCGCATTGCATCTTGTTGATTCGTGCCTTGTGTGATTGTATTGTTTAGAGCCGGAAGCTGAGACCGAGTACGAGTACGAGCACGAGGTTACCAACGAGGTTGAGCACGAGGACCCTTCGTACGATCCGAACGACTACACTTCAGGCAAGATGACCGAATCCCGATAACATTACTATCTTTGATTATTGCTAGTAGTTCCGCTCTATAGTTTTGCCTCGATGCCCATGTCTTTCATGTCAGCCTCCTACTTGTAACCATTACCATGTTTAACCACCCTACCTATGCAAACCGTTGAATGGCTAAGTACGCTTCGCTCAGCCCCTCTTATAGCATTGCTAGTTGCAGGTGAAGTTGAAGATGCTTGCTTCATGTTGAAGTTTGTTGGGTTATATCACACTATATAAATGCTTAAAATGAAATCATCTATATATTGGCAAGGGTGGAAGGCTAAGCCTTTTGCTTGGTGATTTGTTCCACTCATGCCGTTAGGAACCGTTTAAACCGGTGTTATGTTCCTTGATTATGCGTTCCTAACACGGTTGGGGTGTATGGGACCCCCTCGATAAACCGCTAAGTGCTAAGTCTTTTCCAGCAAGTCCCAACATTGGAACTATTCGCCTAAACAACTAAAACTTTCCGAGGGAGTAATTAACCCGAGGCTTAATTAATTCAACCCCCCTGGGCCAGTACTCGATTTGAGCGTTGGTCCAAACTAGAGCCACTTGCGGATACCACCCAGTTCGCTGGGATCATTGGTATCTGTACGTACTGCTCAGCCGGACGTGGCCTGAGACTGGATACGTGCGGCTACTATCAGGGTGTCGGCACGCCGGGAGGATTTGCTGGATTAGCCTTACCTTAGTTTGGAGTATCTTGAGCACGGGATTCCGAGAATACTCGGGTCTTCCCACTTTGGAGTTGCGACTCCGCGGATCGTGGGCTTGTAATGGGTCAAGTTGGAACACCCCTGCAGGGTTATGAACTTTCGAAAGCCGTGCCCGCGGTTATGTGGCAGATGGGAGCTTGTTAATATCCGGTTGTAGATAACTTGACACAATGTTTCAATACACTACCAGCGTGTGTACCGTGACTGTCAATTTCCGAATAGGGATTCGGGAGTTGAACACGGTGGGGTTATGTTTGTTGAGCTTTAGCTAGGATCACTTCGTGATCATCTCTCGACCGAGGCCTTCTCTTCTCGCACTCTTTCACGTAAGTTAGTGCTAGTTGCTGCTACAGACACTTATTCTTTTCTTCAGCCTTATCCTCTCCCAGGGCTTAAATAGTCTTGTTACCCGGGAACGGGATTGCTGAGTCCTCTGTGGCTCACAGTTACTTCACCACACCAGATGCAGGTCCAGTTGGGAGCTATCCAGGTGATGGCACCGAGCTAGACTGGGAGTACGACGAGGAGCGTAGTCGATACTATGTTCGTTATCCTGATGATCAGTAGTGGAGACTTCTACTAGGATTCGATCCGACCTGTGGATTTAAATTATGTTTGGTATCTTATCTTTTGGATTTTACCCTTAGAGGGCAGTGATGTTTTAAATGTATGATGTTTGAGACATGTATTGTATTTGTATGACGTGGCGAGTGTAAGCCAACTATGTTTATGTTTTCCATCCCCCTTTTACATGAGTTGTGCAAAGATACCAGACTTGCGATCATTCCAGCATGGGGTTAAGTCTCTAAGTCGTGCCTCGACACGTAGGATATTTAGCTCCATCCTGGGCATTACATTTAGGGACGGACCAATCTTCATGGTTTTTGGCAATCCTGCCCATCAATTCTTCTACATCATCCGGTGTTCTTTTCCTGAAAACACAACCAGCACAACTATCCAAATAGGACCTGGATTCATCAGTTAGACCAGCATAAAATATATCGATTAATTCATTCTTAGGGACTCCATGTCCTGGTCTAGCCTGGATCAGACTACAGTACCTCCCCCAAGCTTTAGGGAGGTGCTCATCCTGCAACTGTTTAAAGTTATAAATTCTTTGTAAAGCAGCATGTTGCATATGAGCAGGAAAGTACTTATCAACAAAAGAGTGAGCTAAGTCTTGAGGACTCTTAATGGAACCACATGGTAGTGCATCATACCATGTTTTAGCACCTTCCTTCAAAGAGAAAGGAAGAAGCTTAGTCACATAAAAGTTTCGTATCTTTTCATCCGTGGTAAACAAGCCACCCAACTCAGTGAGTTTGGTCAAGTGTGCAATAGCATCATCATTTTCTCTGCCATAAAAGGGGTCAGCTTCAACCATAGATATAAGTGAAAGATCAACAGAGAAATCATAATCAGGATCATTGATGCATATAGGAGATGTAGCAAATTCAGGATCAGGAACAGTCTTGTTTTTCAAGGAGTGTTTTTCAAGCAACTTCTTAATAGCTTCAGGGTCAGAGTCGGCAAACTCTGTCAGTTCCCTGCATAAATCATCATCAAGCATAATGTAATCATCATCAAGGAGCCTCTCCTTGAGTTTACTCAAATCAGGATAATCATAAGTTCCACCAATAGGGTAGCGAGTGACAGGAATTTCAATTCCAGATTTTTTTGCAGCAGCAGCGATCTGTTTCTCAAGAGCATAACCAAGTGAACTAATATCATCAAGAGTAGTAGAAGCATCATCAAAAGTATTGGACATAGTAACAGATTCAGTAGAAGCATCATGTGGTGGTGGTGAGGCAAACTTACTCATAACAGAAGGTGAATCAAGTGTAGCACTAGTGTTCAGAACGGTACCTCTTCTTGTAGTGGATAGTAAGATCGGAACCTTGGGGTCTCCTTTCTTACCCATAGCGGATGAAGTGCAGCAGGTAGGATACTTCAAGTAGACTTGTAAATATTGCTATGCTCCCCGCCAACGGCGCCAGAAAACGGTACTTGATAACCCTCAACCGTAAGGGATCGAGATAGTCTTCGCGGGTAAGAATAACCCAATTTATAGATTCGACACACGGGGAGCCAAAGAGTATTTATAAGCTTTGACAGTTGAGTTGTCAATTCAACCGCACCTGAAATATACTTACTTGCAACAAAAGATAAGTGGTAACGGTGATATGATAGTGATGGTTGTAATAGTAATGTAAACAGCAAAAGTAACTACTAATAACCAGCAGGATTTAAAACACTGCAGGCTAGGGAGATGGATGGTTGGGCGCTGCATGGTTGAGATACATCATGAATCTAACTTGGGGCAAGGCACACAGAAAAGTAATGATCATCTAGGCAAATATCAAACATTAGGCATGTATCCCACAGGTAGTTGTACGTGCTTGCAATAAGAACTTGCACAACATCTTTTGTCCTACCATCCCGCTACGAACGGGGCCAAAAGGAACTTATGGAGATTAAGGTGCTCCTGTCAAAGAGCACCGGAACAAAGCAATGAACTCAATGGATACATGGAATCCTCAAATTATGGACCATCCCCTTTGGTGTCCCAAGCTGTCACTTTTGGCATCGCCGGTTCCGGACCGTAATTGGTGCAAACAACTCATAGATAGGATGAAGAACACAAATATATTCATGCAAACACATAGGGTTCAGATATGAAATCATGGCACTCGGGCCCTAAGTGACAAGCATTAAGAGCAACAAGTTGAAGCAAAGATGATAAACACCATAGTAGATGATAGGCAACATGCCCCCAACAATCTGATAAACTATTACATGATCTAACTCATCCAATCCTTACCATCCCCTTTGCCTACAGCAGGGAATTACTCACACATGGAAGGAGAAGTCATGGAGGGAGGATGGAGTGGTGATGATGATGACGATGGCAACGATCTCCCCTCTCCGGAGGCCAAATCAGCCTCCAGATTAGCCCTCCCGAAGAAGAAGAGAGGGTGGCGGCGGATCCGCGATGGAAACTGGGAAAACGACTTCTGTTATGGGGTTTTCTCGTCACGGGGATAAATATGGGTCAAAGTAGGGCACCAGAGGGGGAAGGACCCGCCCAGGCGGCCTCCCGGCCCGGCCAGGGGTGGGGCCGCCTGGGCAGGGCGCCTGGGCCCCCCTGGCTGCCCTCTGGCCCATCTTCTGGCACAAGGGCCCTTCGGGTGCGTGGATTTTCTGTGATTTTTCTTGGAATTTTCTGAGATACCTAAAAGTCCGTTTTCCTGCACACAATAAAACCATACAGGAAGCTCTGCTGAAAACAGCGTCAGTCTGGGTTAGTTTAGTTGAAATCATGCAAGAATGAGGTCAAAACAATAGCAAAAGTGTTTGGAAAAGTAGATACGTTTGAGACGTATCACCTGGCACTTCTGAAGATAACATTGGGTCTTCATCGGTGTCATCGATCACATCGTCGGAACACGTCTACTGAAAGGGAACAACACCGACAACAGAAAAGAAACACAATCAATGCAACGCACAATATGATGCATGATCATGACATGGCATTATGTTGTGATTTGAGCTAATGCAACTAGCAACAGGTTAAATGAAGTTGGTTTGAACCAAAGGTTCAAATTCAAACTCCATATGTGATTATTCAAATGCCATTTATTCAAATTGTCCTAAACAGTGGCTGTAAGTTATTCAAACATGCATGGAAATGACATAAACATATTCCTTGGATTTTTCTGATCAATTTTCATATATAAATTATTTTCATTTGAGTTATAGATTATTTTCTGTGATTTTTAGAAATTTTGGCTATTTTCTGAAATAAATAAATCATTTCGGATTTATTTTAAATTATAGAAAATAGTTACTGCGTCAGCACTAGGTCATGCTGACATCAGCAAGTCAACAGGGGCTGGTCCAGTCAAACCTGACCAGTGGGGCCCACTGGTCAGTGACTAAGGGCTGGTTTGTGTGCATGACAGGTGGGACCAGTCAACGTTGACTTGACCAAAGTCAAAGCTGGCACATGGGGTCCACAAGATTAGTACTAATCTAAACAGGAAAATTAGACTACCTAATTAGGCGCGAGGGCCCACATGTCAGTGTCAGAAGGGTTAATTAAGCTTAACAAAAACTTAATTTAAATTAGCAGGGGCCAGGGCCCATTTGTCAGCGACTCGGGGGAGGTCAAACCCCCGGTCAGAGAGGCCAAACGACCGGCGGCTAGCCGCCGGTGAGGCCGAACGCGGCGGAAGGCGTCGAAAATCCGCCTCCGGCGACGAAAAGAGCGGCGGAGGGGCTTTGCGTGATGCTGGTCCTCGTCCGCATCCAACGGAGCCATCAGCTTGCGCCGGGGAGGACCAGATCGACGGCGGCAAGGGAAGTGCGGTGGCCGGAGTTTGGGCGTGCTCGAGAACGGCGATGAGGTGCACCGTAGGACGAGCAGGTGGGGGTTTTCGACTCGCGGGAGGGTGGAGAGCACGGTGCCGGGCTCGTTTTCAAGCCTCTGTGGCTACAACAACGGCGGTGACATCGCCGGCGGCGTGGAGTTCGCGAGCATGGTGGGGGTCGGAGCTACAGCACGCGCGTGAGTAAGGAGATAGGGGGAGGAGCAAGAGGGGCTCACGGCGATCACGATGGTGCGGACGGCGAGCCCGGAGAAGAACCGGAGCAGTCGGGGCGTCGAGGGGGATCTCCGGCAGCCGAGGAGGAAGAAGATGTTGGGCACGGCGATTCGGGGCTTCCAGCGCTGATTGGCTCGGTGCAGAAGGCGTAGGCGATGGTGGCGAAGCTCGTGGACGTGCTGGCGAGGCGAGACGGTGGCACTGGCCGCGGTGGCAGCGAGCGTGGCGGCGATGGCGTTCGGTGGTTGCGAGAGAGAGAGCACCAGGGGGAGGAGAAGCACCGAAGTGAGTGGAAGAGAGGTCGGGGGTTTCCGTGGCGTCGTCGAGAAGCGTCCGGGCAGCGGCGGAAGCAGGAGGTGGCGTGCGGTGGCCGGGCGCGCGTCCGGCACGCGCCGGGCGTCTGACTGGCGGGAGGAAGAAGACCTCCCTGCCCCTCATGGGCTGAGCGAGCCAGATGGGCTGCCAGGTGAGCGCCAGGTAAAATTCTACCTCTCTCTCTTTTCTAATTTCTGCTACTGTTTTCTAATTTTGGCATTTGTTCTGGGCTTTATTAAAAATACTTAGGCACACTCAAAAATCATGAAACCAAGCATGGCTACTGTTTAGGATAAATCCAACAGTAAACATTTTAGTTTATGATTATTTGAGCATTTAAAATAATATATAAAATTTAAATGCCCAAATGCAAATAAGATATGATTTAATTCAGTGCCCAAAATATTCTACAAAAATGTTCACTATTTTTGGTTTGGTTTCAAAGCCTTGCCAAAATTATCAACATTGATGAAGGTATTTTGGGTCATTGGAAATGATTTTATTCTTGAACCTGGTTGAATTCATTTGGTGCTAGGGTTTGAACATCCCCATTTCAAGTTTCTGAGAAATTTTAACATGATGCACATGAAGACCAAGCAAGACAGGCAAGGGCTGCTCTAGGGCTGTGACAACTCACCCCCACTAAACAAGAATCTCGTCCCGAGATTCAAGCGTAGGGTAAGAAATCAGAGGGGACACTAACTAACACAATCTTCATGATCCAAGTGCCCTTCATATGAATGTTGATTGCTAGCATCATGTTGATCTTGAAGCCCTTGCTTTTGAGGACTTTGTCCAACACGGTGACGACGAAAGAAACTCTACAAAATTGATCTTATGAAAGATCGACCAACTCAAGATCAACTCATGGAGTGAGACGTTGAGACATCTCTTGAGCTGAGATACAGAGTACACCTCCAGGGGGACGGAGTGAAACAAACGATGAAGGTTCACTTGATAGGCAATAATTCCACACTTAAAGAAGATAGTGATCGATGTCACCAGACGGGGTACCTTAGAGAAGGTGACTCGTAGAGTTATTCCCTTAAGTGGCAAAAAGAATTACTTTTGATATAGAGATCATTGAAATTCTCTATACCAGCCTAAGGCAAATCACAATCGATCGTTTGACGGAGTCCAAAAGAATGACATTCTCCATCTAGAATGGATGATGTGGACTGCCTTGTAAAAGACAGTGCCAAGGTTGACTTTGGTTGTCACCGGAGATGGATGGGACCAATGGCAAGTCCACTTCTGAAATAATCCTGAACAGCAGTGGCTGAGAAGGGCAACCCATGGAAAATTGGCAGATTGGCGGTGCAAGCTGGGAACAAAATGCGAATGCTGGGAATGATTCTGGAAACTGGGAAGAAACCCAACAGTAGAGAGTAAATTACTCTTTGAGAGGTTATAACATAACCAAGAACATTGGGAGCAATCCCGGTTAGTGTCGACATAACAACTAGTGCTTGTGCGTGCTCTCAAGAACTTGAGCATTTCCATAATCATCAAGGTTTTACCAATATCCGTGTCACTACCATGATGAATAATGATGGATGATGCAGATCCAAAGGAAGATAACACCTTCTCGGATTTCACCTTAGCGAGGCCAAGGGAACGAAATCTGGATGATCGACCGAGAGACATTTAGCACTCCGCTTCTAATGTTCTCCTTGATGTGCTAGCACAATCCATTTATTAAAATGGTTTGGTACCTAGAACGTCAAGTAAAAGGCTCGGACTTCAGGAGCACAAAAATCCATAAGGAACAACTAGAGAGTAAATCCTACGAAATCCTTATGGTGGAGGTGGCCAACTTCTTCAATCAAGATGCTACAACAATAGGTCTTCCGGCTGGTTGTGTTGGCCACAACATACACTTTACCGGTTATCGAGTGACCAATATTATAGTTCTTGGAAAATGCTCCTGCCATCATATCTGCCTGAGGTTCAGATCTGGTCGGTAACGGGATATTTCAGACAACATGTCTGGAAAAGAAAGTTTGCAACACAAACCGACGAGATGACGTTGCGAGATTCTCGGGAAATGAACTATGATAGCAAGCTCCAAAACATGAGCTAGTTCCGCTACATACATGTGAACACGTTGTCCAAGACAAACATGACCACGTAGTAGTCTTACAATGAGACACTGCCAAGTTTTGGTTGGAGAGCCATCATCGAGGATATCGAAGTCCTTGCATAAGTCCGGATCTTAAGAAGGAACTTCTTCTCCTAGGACAAATCAATCAGTGGCTTGGTGTGCTAGGGATACATATAGAATGAAGGTTGCAAGTTTCCAAACCACAGAAGTCTTCGCACGTATGCATTACTGACTTGGGATGATTCCACAGGAAGCAAAACAACTTTCTCAAACTCACGGTGGCAACTTACATCAATTACACATGAATTAGGAAAGTCTCTTCTCTCATCCAACATATACCTCATGAACGGGACATAAAGGCAATGCTTACAAAGTTTCCAGCACTAGCTTAATGTCCTACAAAATCATGGAGGAGATAAGGATGTTTGTTGATGGGTTCAACAATAATCCATCCAGGTTTCCATATAGATGGAATTCCATGACAATGTGAACAAAGTGATAGCATTGGTCAGACCAAAGGATATAATGGTGTATGCTCGAGGGATTAACCACGAGTAAGACAACATTAAGAACATCGTTGGTTCTGATTTGATTTGAGGATAGCCCACACTCAAATCAAAGTTTTGGCAAGACAATAGGTCCAACAAGTGATCACAGGGACCAATTGATGAAGATTTCATCTATCTTCAACACACACAAATATACCCCTTGAAATGAACTAAGCTGGCAAGCTTTTATCTTCCAACTCTCCAGGTTATTGTTTAGCTTAACCAATTAGCTCGGGGGGTAACCGACACAGATTCTTGGGGAATGGCTGGTTTGCAGAGAAACCAGCTTGATCACGAGCTCAACGCATTGGTTAGGGAACAACCTGGTGATACTTCCGGGAAGATAACCGGAAAATCACGAACCACCGATATGTTACTAGGCTCGGGAACAATCTTGCTTTTCAGGGCAAGACGATATGATCAAAAGAGCGAGAGATTGACACAATCCTAACTCATTGATCGATAAGTGCACCATGAAGATGGACTAGTAGCACGATCAATGTTAGAATGGTGATTCAGTAATCATCACGCTAAGAATGAAATTGTTGTCCTTTAACTACCAAGCAACGAAGTTGCTAGGAGTATTGATTTCACACATCACAATCCACTTGTCAGCATTCCAGTTATAATAACACGGAGGCCGAGGAATAAACGATGATGGCGAGAAGTATCACCTTATCAAAATTTCATAGGAGGTGGTGCAATTCCCATGACATTCTTGACATAAGGATGGTAAAACTCCAGGATAGAACAGGTTAGAAGCTGGATTAGCATTCTTCATCTGCGAAGTACAACTTCTTTGACCCAATCCTGGATATGGATGAGGTACTGGAGTTTGTTTCTCCTAGTCATTCCAGAATAGAATGGCTTGACGGACCACAAGGTTAATAGGCATCGATGAACGAATGCACGCATACTCTTGACTATCAATTGATAGACGAGGATCGGAATATAACTGAAGGGGGACAACTCGGGGAACATATGATTGTCTGAGTTGTGGATGCAGAAGTTAGTATGTCGAACGAGTTCCACATATTTCTTCCGGATAACCCATGCAGAAAGGTAGAATTGGCAGAGTCACAGTATGAATGGAGTACTACTCAAGAGCACTCTGATTGTGATCTTTTGGTTCGGGAGAACTTCTGCCAAGGATGGTTCATGGTATTTGGAAGAATGATATACCACGGACCTCGAGGACTATCACAAGGTTACTAATATCCTAAAGGGACGAGCAAATACTACCAACATGAGATAAGTGGAGTGAGTCTTGGGTTCAAGAACCCAGGAATAGAATGCCTACCAACTAAATGGCATCACAGGATGCTTTTGATAATAATGGCCAGAATCATCACACTGGGAATATAAAGCATTGCTGCATTATTGGGTGATTCTCGAAGACACCTAGGGTCCTAATAATAACTCCAACATATGTGTCGAGGTAACAAAGCACCTCCACATACCGACTAGTGTGATTAATCTGGCCTAAAAGGACATTAAGAACAGGTAGGAATGATTTGCAAATGCATCAGATTGTTTAGAGACCTGGGATGACTCGGACAGCATAACAGCTGTAAATGCTCAAAAATACTTTTGAGATACAAGCAAAAAGGGTAGCATATCCACTTAACATCATAGAGTCAAGGTTCTGAGACCAACAGTTGAACAAACGGAAGTAGTAGAAACTGAACTGAGGGTTGAATCCACAATAACGTAATCCTGATAATTAGAATGAGAATCCTAGTTCTTAATCCCCGTAGAAGAAGAATGTGACTCAGATCAGAAGGTCATAGGGTAAAGGAGTAAAAAGAGCCTTACGTTCCCTTCCACAATCAATTCCCTTAATATAACTAGAGAGTTTCTAGACACAACTTCGACCGGTTTGGCTTGCTAATCCTACAGGCAGTCAGGCTCTGATACCAAAACTGTCAGGACCCCGATCCTAAGTCACACAGGTCTAGCTTTTAACACATCATATCACTTTGCGGCCTCACGCACGGTATTCCCACGGTTGCCACCTTACCTGGCACGGGACCGTTTGCGCATTTTGGCACACGTATATGATAGTGTCGCTAGCATCCATATGACAGAGAACCCGGGCCGACATGACTAGTTATAAACCAAAAGTGGCACTAAATTACAAAGACAGGCATACATGACCCAGCAACGAACGTGTCGGTCATCAACGTATGAACCCAAGTCGTAGCAAGCTACAAGGACTTAAAGGAACAACGCGTGACATTTCCCCTAAGGGACAGACACAGGAACGAAGAAGGACACATGCCGGCCAGCCTAAGTGTTCCGGAGCAGTAGCAAGCTACCAAGGCTCGGTGGAAGCACAAGGAGACATTTCCCTATAAGATAGGCTACCAAAGGTAAACAACTAGGTGTCGGATCCCACACATAGCTATACACATTACACGTACGCATAACATGCAAGTATGTGCTTTATAACATGGCATCACAACATAACTCAACAACTCATATAGATAAAGGCCCAGAAGAGCCATCATAGCATTTATTACAAACAGAGGTCACATGACCCAACATACAGAGCATACAGGCAACGGAAGCATAACATGTCTGAGTACAGACAATTACAAATGAAAAAGGCTGAGAAGCCTGACTATCTACAAGACCCTCCAAAGGGTACAAGATCGTAGCTGAGGTAACAAGCTAAACGTCGAATTCCACACGGAACCACTAGCGAGACTGAAGTCTCTCTGCAAAAACATAAATTAAGCAAACTTGAGTACAAAGGTACTCAGCAAAACTTACATCAAAACTAACTACATATGCATCAGTATCACAAAGGGGATGGTGGAGTTTGACTGCAACAAGCCAGCTTTGACTCGGTGGCTATCCTAAACTATGAGTGCAAGTAACTCTTTTGAGGTGGCGCACACGAGTCCACATATTCACCAATCAATACCCCACTATCGATCCTCTCCCGTCTCCCTACGAGAAGGCCATCCATAGCACTCACGCTTATCTTGCGCGTTTTAGAGTATCCACTTTCACTTGTCTATGAACTGTAATAGGCAACCTAGAAGTCCATTTCCGCGGACACGGCTATTCGACTAGATCATATATAACCCTGCAGGGGTGTACTTCTTCACACACGCTCTCACCACTTACCGCCGTTTACACGACATGTACTCGGCAACCTTCAAGCGGAGGCCCAGCGAGGGTGTCGGCCACGACCTGACTAACCACACAAGTCTCTAGTCCAGGTTTATCGCCTATTTGGGTTCCATCCGTGGGGAGATCCGGCCGGGGTGTCGCTCACGGCCCCAAACGATGTGTACAGGGTTCCCGCATCACCAAACGGGCGAGCGGTACACCGTGCCACGTACCTGCCGTGTCACAGCCCACCCCGAGGGTCAGCGCTGCGCACGACCTCCAGTAAACTACAAACACCAGAAACTAGTTGCAACTCCTGGACAGAGGACAAGGGCAGTTAATAAGTCGAGAGAGCTTGGAGCGCCCGGAGCCCAATGCGTGGTAGTAACTATTCATGGATCATCCAACACAGAACTGAGTTCCTGAGGACGGCTGCAATGAGACAACCCACCATGTACTCCTACATGGCCTCTCATCGCTACCTTTACCAAATCGTATTCACACACTTAGCTCTCACACAGTAGGACATGTTCTTCACCCTTCCGATTCATCCCCGATGAATCAGACCTGACACAACTCTAAGCAATAGCAGGCATAACCAGAAAGCATGAATGAGTAGGCACAACATGGCTCAAACAACTCCTACTCATGCTAGTGGGTTTCAACTATTTACTGTGGCAATGACGGGTTATGAAGTGGAAAGGGGTTCAACTACCGCAGCAGGTAACAGTTGAAACGTTGTTGTCCTAATGCAGTAAAAGAGAGCAAGAGCGAGAGAGTGGGATTGTATCGGGATGCTCAAAGGGTTTGGCTTGCCTGGCACTTCTGAAGATAACATTGGGTCTTCAACGGTGACATCGATCACATCGTCGGAACACGTCTACTGAAAGGGAACAACACCGGCAACAGAAAAGAAACACAATCAATGCAATGCACAATATGATGCATGATCATGACATGGCATTATGTTGCGATTTGATCTAATGCAACTAGCAACAGGTTAAATGAAGTTGGTTTGAACCAAAGGTTCAAATTCAAACTCCATATGTGATTATTCAAATGCCATTTATTCAAATTGTCCTAAATAGTGGCTGTAATTTATTCAAACATGCATGGAAATGCCATAAACAGATTCCTTGGATTTTTCTGATCAATTTTCATATATAAATTTTTTTTCATCTGAGTTATAGATTATTTTCTGTGATTTTTAGAAGTTTTGGCTATTTTCTGAAATAAATAAATCATTTCGGATTTATTTTAAATTACAGAAAATAGTTACTGCGTCAGCACTAGGTCATGCTGACATCAGCAAGTCAACAGGGGCTGGTCCAGTCAAACCTGACCAGTGGGGCCCACTGGTCAGTGACTAAGGGCTGGTTTGTGTGCATGACAGGTCGGACCAGTCAACGTTGACTTGACCAAAGTCAAAGCTGGCACGTGGGGTCCACAAGATTAGTACTAATCTAAACAGGAAAATTATACTACCTAATTAGGCGCGAGGGCCCACATGTCAGTGTCAGAAGGGTTAATTAAGCTTAACAAAAACTTAATTTAAATTAGCAGGGGCCAGGGTCCACTTGTCAGCGACTCGGGGGAGGTCAAACCCCCTGTCAGAGAGGCCAAACGACCGGCGGCTAGCCGCCGGCGAGGCTGAACGCAGCGGAGGGCGTCGGAAATCCGGCTTCGGCTACGAAAAGAGCGGCGGAGGGGCTTGGCGTGATGCTTGTTCTCGTCCGCATCCAACGGAGCCATCAGCTCACGCCGGGGAGGACCAGATCGACGGCGGCGAGGGAAGTGCGGTGGCCGGAGTTCGGGCGTGCTCGAGAACGGCGATGAGGTGCACCATAGGACGAGCAGGTGGGGGTTTTCGACTCGTGGGAGGGTGCGCAGCACGGTGCCGGGCTCGTTTTCAAGCCCCGGTGGCTGCAGCGATGGCGGTGACATCGCCGACGGCGTGGAGTTCGCGGGCATGGTGGGGGTCGGAGCTACAGCACGCGCGTGAGTAAGGAGTTAGGGGGAGGAGCAAGAGGGGCTCACAGCGATCACGATGGTGCTGACGGCGAGCCCGAAGAAGAACCGGAGCAGTCGGGGCGTCGAGGGGGATCTCCGGCACCAGAGGAGAAAGGAGATGTTGGGGACGGCGATTCGGGGCTTCCAGCGCTGATTGGCTCGGTGCAGAAGGCATAGGCGACGGTGGCGAAGCTGGTGGACGTGCTTGCGAGGTGAGACGGTGGCACCGGCCGCGGTGGCAGCGAGCGCGGCGGCGATGGCGTTCGGTGGTTGCGAGAGAGAGAGCACCAGGGGGGAGGAGAAGCACCGAAGTGAGTGGAAGAGAGGTCGGGGGGTTGCGTGGCGTCGTCGAGAAGCGTCCGGGCAGCGGCGGAAGCAGGAGGTGGCGTGCGGTGGCCGGGCGCGCGTCGGGCACGCGCCGTGCGTCCGACTGGCGGGAGGAAGAAGACCTCCTTGCCCCTCATGGGCTGGGCCGGCCAGATGGGCTGCCAGGTGAGCGCCAGGTAAAAATTCTACATCTCTCTCTTTTCTAATTTCTGTTACTGTTTTCTAATTTTGGCATTTGTTCTGGGCTTTATTAAAAATACTTAGGCACACTCAAAAATCATGAAACCAAGCATGGCTACTATTTAGGATAAATCCAACAGTAAACATTTTAGTTTATGATTATTTGAGCATTTAAAATAATATATAAAATTTAAATGCCCAAATGCAAATAAGATATGATTTAATTCAGTGCCCAAAATATTCTACAAAAATGTTCACTATTTTTGGTTTGGTTTCAAAGCCTTGCCAAAATTATCGACATTGATGAAGGTATTTTGGGTCATTGGAAATGACTTTATTCTTGACCCTGGTTGAATTCATTTGGTGCTAGGGTTTGAACATCCCCATTTCCAGTTTCTGAGAAATTTAAACATGATGCACATGAAGACCAAGCAAGACAGGCAAGGGCTGGTCTAGGGCTGTGACAGTCTTCTGCTTCTTCTTTTCGTGGTCCATCAATACAGCCCAGCTTCAACGACTCGGATGCGTGAGAACCCCTGAATACAGGACTCCCTCAGCGGCCAAAAAGAGAAATTTGAACCCAAACCACATTGTATGATACCACAAAAGAACTTTTGGGAGCTCAGTTGTGGGAGATCTTGACCCAAATGGAGGTCGCTCTTCGTAATGGTGGTGGTGGCTGAGAGGATGGGGTGGCCGTGTGGATGGTGGTGGTGGTGGTGGTGGTGATTTCTTCAACGAGGATGGTGTTTGCATTCATGCATGCCTTTGGCTAGCCTCGATCTATTTTGTCGTGATTTTCGTTCGAACTTGATATATGTGATGCCTTTTGGATGAACTCTGCATGTTTAAATTTGAATATCTCGATCCATGAAATCATATGATTGTTAATGATTTTTATGTTATATATGTTTATTTAATAATATTCGAATGATCGATGAATTAATGTGCAATTTTTTGAAATTCATACGGCTAGGCTATAAGAAATGAGATAAAAAAATATTTTTAGTCTAAATATAGGGGATCCGTTAGGTCCGGCCACCTTTAGAGGAGTATAATTTTAGTCCTTTACAGATACTTGGCTGTTTACTTCTCTAATGGATAGGGGATCGGGTAGAGTTGCTTGAACTCCCATAGATTTAGTTGTCTTTTGGAAATATCCTGATGTCTCCAATAGTAGTATGTGCATACAACTAATCATCTTGCTGATTTACCTGCATTTGACATATATACGGGTGGATTCAGTTTCATGAAGACATGTGTGTCCATTTGGAACACTGCCCAGTGTATCTTTTTCTTGTGTATTCATCATACATACAAATTTGTAACAACGCTAGCGTCTAAATTTCAGCACGGTTTTAACATGTTCAAAAGCATGCACATTAATGTATGCAATGTGGCAGTTTAAACCTTATCATTTGTGTGTTAAAAGCAACCAATCTGTGGCTATAGTTCTGATCTGAAATTTTGTAAAGCTTGCCTTTTTATGCAGGCCATTTGTTGGAGCTATCAAATCTTTGAATTACTGCCCGTTTGTTTATATACATATTAGTCTTCATGTATCTAAATTAGGCATACTCGGCCAAGACTGTTCTGTGTGTTGCATATATACGAAGAAAAGATGATTGTCATACTCATAGATACGGGTTCAGTTTACATAACTTAACCACAACCAAATAATATTACAAGGGAAGAAACCGCGAATTTTGCTGGTGCTTGACAGATGACAATAATTGTCATGGAATTAGCAATCTTGTTGGCACTTCCGTTGATAGTTATTATTTATTTATTTTTTGAGAATGAACATTGGCTTTATTGATCACTTGACAAAGTTACAAATAGTCTCCCAGACGCAATCCGAAGCAGAATGAAAAACAACAAGACTTGACAGATTCTTACAAGATTTAGCTAACACATGAGCAGCTACAGTAACTTGCTGACGAAAATGATTTCATTGATAATTGGGTGTGTTAGTTGTATGTGGTAAAATGTGCTCCCCAATACTGCTTTCCACACCCGCCGAGGTCGAGGTCCAGCGACAGGCCGGTGCTGCAGAATGGCTGATGCTGCCCGCCCATCGGTACGCCGCCCATGGACAGGTCCAGAGGGGAGACGGAGATTTGTGGCGTGCCCTGCGGCATCTGCGTGAACAGGCCGCCGATGGACTTGGAGGTGAGGCCGTCGAGCTCCTCCTTGAGGCGGGCGTTCTCCATGCGCAGCATCTGCTCGTCGAAGTAATCCTTGGCGACGGGCGGGCCGCAGTTTGGGCAGATGACCTTCTTGAGCGCCTCGCGCAGGGCGATGTTCTGGGACCGGATGTCGTCGTTCTCCGCGCGGAGGAAACAGTTGTCCTGCCGCTCTTGCCGCACCTGCCAAGCCACCCACAACAATTCAGTTCAGGAAACAATTATTAGAAACCAGATCAGGGATAAAACTTCGGAGAACGAAGATATTCGGTCCCCAATCCCCACAGCACTCACCTTCATCTGCCTCCGCCGGTTCTGGAACCAGAACTTAATCTTGCGGGCCTCCAGGCCGAGGTCGCGGCCGAGCTTGCCGCGCTCCGTCTCGTCGGGGTGGGGGCATTCCTTGAACGACCTGCATACATACAGACGCCATTATTTCTCCATATCGATCACCGGCGGTATAAGATTATTCTGAACAAGAAGAAAATTAAGCATTACGCCTCGAGCGCCTGAATCTGGCGCGGCGTGTAGCGGTGGTAACGCTTTCGGCGCTCCTGCTGCTGCTGGGCGTTGTGGTTGGTCTCGGAGCCCCTCTCCTGGTCATCCCCGAAGTCCATCGCTACCGTGCTCGCGTTGGACGGCGGGAGCAGAGGACTGGAGGAGGAGGAGGAGGAAAGTAGAGAGATCTTCGTGCTCTGCTGTGTGATCTCCCCGGCTGTTCCTCGCGTCTATTTATACACGCCGGATTGGTAACGCCAACGCCTGGCCTCGAAGATCTGCGGGCGAGGGTGAGGTGATATTTACTGGCTTCTTCGCCAGTCAGTCATACGCCAGATGCCAGCCCAATCTTGTTTCAGTGTGCTGCTTTTTGCACTGAATTGAAACTGCCGGATTTACCAGCTAGCACAGCCCCGCCCAGCTTGCTGGACCAACGCCTGGATACATACATTTGGACTTCATGGTTTTTGGTATATGTAAATTGGGAAACAATCATGCATGATAATGCTTATTGGATAGTACTAACTTTGGACTCTTGGCCACAATTGTCAATATTGTGCGGGTTAATACATACTATAAACAATGTTTCATACTATTATTATTGTTAGAACCATGTTGTACAAATTACTATCCTTATAAATTGGTTCACGTATTATTAAAAGGCTGTTAGACTATTCAAAAAAGACCACGTGTGTATCTTATTTTTCCTTTGCCTACCTATGAAATATAATTTGGTTCAGGCATGATTGTTTGCGCGACCCGGCCCGTCTGGCCTTAAATGGCTCCAATTGTTCCCATCGGAGCCCATCAGAGCAACAATCTACGTCGAGGAGGAGAGAGAAAGGTCATGGCCTCGATGAGCGCCATGTTTAGAATCCCCGTCCCTTAATTCGCTGGCACCGGTTACTACTAGTAGTAGGACCAAGCACTTGCTATATGTCCACCCGCTGTTGCGCTCTCCAAAGATGAGAAGGATAGGAGTGAACAAAAGATAGCGAGGAGAGAGAGAGAGAGAGAGAGAGAGAGAGAGAGAGGGGGGGTCCAATGAGCGGCGCTCGGAGGAACGGGGTGGGCTGTGCTAGCTCGTCAAACCGCTAGTTCCAGTTTGATGCAAAAGGTAGCATATGAAAACAACATTGGAAAGGGTAGCATCTGCCGTATGATTAAGTGGCGAAGCCAGCATATATCGCGTCGCCCTCACGCCCCGATCTTCCAGGCGGGGCGCTGGTGTAACCACTCCGGCGTGTATAAATAGAAGCTAGGGCAAGATGGAGATGTCACACAGCAGAGCTCAAGGATCTCTCTTCTTTAGGTCTATCGCTACCTCCCTCGCTCGTGCTGGCCGGCAACTATAGGAGGAGAGGACTGGAGGTGGAGGAAAGAAGAGAGATCTCCGTGCTCTGTTGTGTGACCTCTGACTCGCCCTCGCACCTATTTATGCACAATGGACTGGTAACGCCAATGCCCTGCCTTAAAGATCAGCACGCGAGGGCGAGGTGATATCAGCCAGCTTCTCCACTCAGTCATACGATGCCAACCCTTCCAATCTTGTTTCCACATGCAACTTGTTGCGCCGAATTGAAACCGCCGCACTGACCAGCTAGCACAACCCCACATCACTTCTCAGCGCGCCGCTCGTTGGACCGATCTCTCTCTCTCTCTCTCTCTCTCTCTCTCTCTCTCTCTCTCTCTCTCTCTATATATATATATATATATATATATATATATATATATATATATATATATATATATATATACAATATTAATGATTTATGGTAGAATTGAATTAAGATTCCACATGTATACCATACCATTAAACTTTTAAACAATACTAACTACAAAGTATCTAGTAAATTGCTTATATGAACGATCCCATTGTTTCCGGTGCATCAAATTTATTTTGTGTCAATACTAATATAATGCATTATATTTAAGTGGTTTCTCCGAACTCATGAGGTTGGAATAGAGATCATACTTGTATGCCACATTATAAGGCATTGCTTCATGAAGTTAAAATTGTGTGCATTTCACATGTATTCTTAATATTGGGTAATGTGTTCATAAAATATTTATGTATTATGAAAATTAAGAATAAATGCTTATCCATGTGTATTTTAATATTAGGCCATGAAATATATACAAACTATAATGTTTTAGACTTTTAGTATACCTGATGGGCATTTGAAGTTGGTATGAATCTTACGACTATACATTAGAGATATTGAACCATATCTCCATGCCTCCCCTATTGGGTTTGGATGTAAACATATGAGGCCACTAAGAGTTCGACCCGGACAGGGTAATATGTGTTCAAATCTATATTTATCGGATCATTAAACTACTCCAAAGATATGTATAGTGAGCTGGTTGTGGTACATAATTCTCTATTCTTTAGAATGCAATTAATATGCATTAATTTACTACCTCTAATGCATGGATTAGAAAATCAAATAAATTTAGGATAGTATAACCGCACCTAAAGCGAGCTCTCTCGCGCACCCAACTATTCTGGACGTTAGATCTTGTGTTTTGAAGATTCCTGGCCGTTGATCAAACTTCTTGTAGCGAACTGGGCCTCTTGTCCTAAAGGGATGCTTTTCCAGAAGCCAAAACCGAGACATGTGGTTGATTGGGCCATCTGCCACTTAAAAGCCCATGTTTACAGCCTTGCTCGGCCCTCTCTCGCATCCCCTTGTCCTCCCTTGGGCGAAGCAGCCCTCTGGACAATGCCTTGCTCGGCCCTCTCTAAAATGAGCGGGATGTGGGACAAATAAATGCATTCAGAGAGGTGGTCGATGAATGTCAGTTGTGTGACCTGGGCTACACAGGTCTCGACTGGACTTTCGAATGTAAAGTGCAGAATGGTGCCACTTGTAGGGTCAGACTTGTCGAGCAATGGCGACAGCGGATTGGAGCTCTTTATTTCCTCTGGCACCTGTACGCCATCTGCATGCCGTCAAATCCGACCATTCAACTATTCTTCTCCTTAACAATATGGAGGCGCACAACCAGCAGATTGGCAAGGAGAGGCCATTCCGGTATGAGCTTATGTGGGAAAGGCATGAGGGTTTTCAGGCAATGATACAGGAAGTATGGGGGGCTTCGACTGCCACATCAGTACAAGAGATAAGAGACAAGTTGCTGCTCATTGCTGCGGCCATGAGTGGATGGGGATCAACCACTTTTGGTTCAGTGCGTGCAGAATTAAGGATCCTGAGAAGAAGGCTGGGTGAGCTACGTGAGGACCCAATTAGGATTGCTGCCTCACGTGAGGAAATCAAGGTTGAACAACGCATTATCGAGTTGCGGTTTAGAGAGGAAGTAATGTAGCGTCAACGGGCGCGTATTCAGTGGCTTCTTGAAGGTGATCAGAATACGCCATTTTTCCACCATAAGGCGTCCAGCAGGCGAAGGAAGAATCGTATAGAGAGTTTGACGCGACCTAACGGGACTGTTTGTAATGACCCAGCAGAACTTGAGCGAATGGCGGTGGAGTTTTATGAAAATTTGTATGCGTCACAAGGACTCATTAAAATGGAAGAGGTGCTATCTCATGTACCTTGTAAGGTTACAAGCTCGATGAATGATATGTTATCAAAAGACATCACAGAAGGAGAGGTGAAGAGAGCTCTGTTTCCAATGTTTCACACTAAGGCACCGGGACCCGACGGTTTTCCGGCTCACTTTTTTCAGAAGTACTGGCATTTATGTGGTGAAGAGGTGACCAAGGTAGTGATTCGAGTTTTGAAGGGAGAAGACTCCCCTGAGGATATCAATAGAAAGTTCATTGTTATTATTCCTAAGGTATAAAACCCCACTTTACTGTCTCAGTTTCGGCCTATTAGCTTCTGCAATGTGATTTTTAAAATTG
Source organism: Secale cereale (assembly GCA_902687465.1). Classification (NCBI taxonomy): domain Eukaryota; kingdom Viridiplantae; phylum Streptophyta; class Magnoliopsida; order Poales; family Poaceae; genus Secale; species Secale cereale. The sequence goes on along the minus strand of LR738715.1, from coordinate 808,900,653 downwards.
CATCCAAAGTACTTGGTAAACGACTGAAGCAGATTCTCCCGGATATTATCTCTGAAGAGCAGTCGGCCTTTGTGCTCGGCCGTCTAATTACCGATAATATTATTACTGCATATGAGTGCCTTCATTTTATGAAGAACAACAGCAGCAAGAAGAATGGCCATTGTGCTGTCAAGCTTGACATGATGAAAGCATATGATCGTGTGGAATGGGTATATTTGGAGGCTATTATGAAAAAGTTGGGCTTCTGCGATTTGTTTGTGCGTCAGGTTCTGAGAGGGGTTACTTCAGTTTCTTTTTCTCTACTCTTTAATGGAGGGCAGAGTAATGAATTCCACCCTTCCAGAGGCATCAGGCAGGGGGACCCCATCTCTCCCTACTTGTTCCTATTGGCGGCAGCGGGACTTTCGTGCATGTTAAAGAAAGCAAGCAATGAGGGGTTGTTTGAGGGCGTCCAAATTGCTGCCACGGCACCGAAGGTAAACCACCTCTTGTTTGCGGATGATTGTTTGCTCTTCAGCAAAATTACTGTGGAGAATGACTCGAAATTTATGAAAAATCTGAGCCCGTACTGTCAAGCTTCTGGTCAGCGTATAAACCATGACAAATCTTCAATTTACTTTGGTAAGGGATGTCCTATGTTGCAAAGAGAAATAATTAAAGCTATTCTTGAAGTCCAGAAAGACACCATATGCGAGAGATACTTGGGGCTACCATCTGATGTGGGAAGTAGCAAAGAATGGAGTGTTCTCCTATCTAAAGGACATAGTTTGGAAAAATATTCAGGGTTGGATGGAAAAGTGCCTAGCGGGAAGTGGCAAGGAGGTGCTTATTAAGTCAGTGGTGCAAGCTATACACACATACTCCATGGCTCTATTTAAGTTACCAAGGGGTTTATGTCAGCACATTACTTCATTGATACGCAAATTCTGGTGGGGTAGCAAGGTGGGAGAAAGGAAAACAACATGGGTCTCATGGTAATCTATGTGTATGCCAAAATACAAGGGAGGTCTAGGTTTCCGAGATATGGAGATTTTTAACTTAGCACTTCTTGCCAAGCAGGTATGGAGGATTCTGTGTGACCCTAATACTCTGAGTGCGAGAATACTTAAGGCGGTTTACTTCCCAGATTCAGACATTCTTTCAGCTCAACTGGGGTCTCTTGGCGCTCTCTCTGCGAAGGGAGGGATATCTTGCGCACGGGGCAGATTAAGCGTATTGGAGACGGTGAGAACACCAACATCTGGAATGATAATTGGTTACCTATAGATTATCACATGCGCCCAATTAGTGTAATCTCTCCAAACCCTCCGGAGAAAGTTGCAGACCTTATATCACAAGTGGACAGAACTTGGGACGAGCAAGCATTGACTGAACATTTGCTCCCAATGGATGCTGAGATAGTGCGCCAAATCCCGCTCAGCCACACAAATCAATGTGATTTCTATGCATGGCAGTACGAAAAATCAGGAGTGTTCTCTGTTCGTTCTTGCTACAAGATGGTCATGGAGACAAAAATGAGGCGGGAGAAGTGGCTTACTGGAGGAACCGATCCGTCAAACACTTTTCAGCAGGAGAGCTGTTGGAAGAAGCTTTGGGGCATCCAGGTTCCCGCCAAGCTCCGTATTTTTGCATGGTGCCTAAATCGGGCGTCCCTGCCGACTGGCCAAGAGACAACGCCGCCACATGTCAAAGGAGGCACTATGTCCGATCTGCCAAGCTGCATGCGATACTTGGAGACATGCCCTCCTAGACTGTAATATGTCGAAGAGCGTGTGGTCCCTCCGAGACGATGATGATGATTCACTGCTACCTGTATACGGCGATGAGACGTCCGATCCGAATCTATGGTTGCATGGTCTCTGTAATACGTTGAGCCAAGACAGGTTCGTTGCTGTTCTTACCACCCTATGGGCGATATGGTGGGCGCTGCAAGGCTATTCACGAGCAGGAATTTCAAAGTCCACTGTCCACGCATTTGTTCATTGAACGCTATTTACAAGAGTTGAGAGAACTGCCAGCCAAGAAGCCAAAGATCAAGAACACTAGTGGAGCTGCTAGTACATCAGCGCCTAGATGGATACCGCCTTCACCAGGAGAGACCAAACTGGATGCTAACGGCGCTGTGTTGAAGTCATCAAATATTGGTGCCGTGGGTGTGATTTGTCGCGACGCAAAGGGACAGTTTCTTGGCGCTTCAGCAGTGGACTTCAAGGGAGTAACCGAGCCTGCAACGCTCGAGGCTTATGCATGTAGAGAGGCTCTAGCTTTGGCAGAAGATATGGTCGTCACCAAAGTGCGTATAGCATCCGACTGTCTGAGTCATCAACGAACTGAAAAGCCAATTGCACCGAGGAGAATATTGCATGATCTTAAATGATATACATGAGACGAAGTCGAGTTTCCTTAGCTGTGAGTTCGTTCACGAGCAACGCGCCAGTAATAGCGAGGCACATAATTTAGCGAGGATGGCCACCACCTTAAATATCGGCCGTCATGTGTGGCTCAACAGTCCACTGGACCACCTTTGTATTCCCCAAAACATTATGATATGCAATAAAGCATGTTGTTCTTCTAAAAAAAAAGACAACGCCGCCACCCCCTCCTCTTGTTCCCGCGGATGAATCAATGCGAGGAAGCTGTGACGCCCCTCATCGCTTCCGTTACTTCTCTGTTGTCGGAAACATGACGGGGTAATTGTTTCGTCTCCCTTGCTTGCGTGGACGTCCATTTATTAATACCCCTTCGCCTCCTTTGTTGGGATCCCTTATATATCGTGACCTTTACTCCTCGTCAGGCCATAGTTCTTGTCTAGGTTTAATTTGCAGCAGACATGTGTACTTCATGTGCGATTTATTTGCACCTATGTAAGCCAGGTGAGTTGCTTAGTATATATTGTTATTTCGGGAACTGTCGTGCTCACTTGCAGGAATTGCTATGTTGGGGCTGGACCTATAGTGCATGAACTCTTTTATTGTGAATTCTTGATTTACCAGCTTCTCCCTCTTTTCTTGTTGGGTGTCCACCTGCACGCCATCAGAACAATGAGGCCCATAGTTATAAAATAATCTTCGACGTTTTATATAGAAGGTCTTCGCTGCATCTTTTTCACCACCAAGTCTGGTGTGAATGAAGGAAGTAGTGTGATCATAACTGCAGGACGAACACAGCAATTGCCAATTGCTCAATCAAGCTGGAGTGATGAAAGCGCTTGCTGCATGTGACACTTGAAAGTTTGAGCGTTAATATTAGATGATGAAGAATTGCATGATGAAAGTAAGAGGTAGTATTATTGGAAACTCTACTGCTATAACGGAACCTTATGTTATGTAGACAATTCGTCTTTGGTTACTGATGTAAACCTGACGACAGGGAGGACATGCAAAGGCAAAGTACACGCTTCATGTTATGTTTGATAGGGCCTTGTTGGAGTTCCTTTCTGTCATCATCAATATGCTTTTACAAGATAAAATAATTAAGTTCTTGTAGAGTTTTCTCCCATCTTTTTCTCACCTGCAGTTATATTCAACTTCAGATTAATCCAGCTGTTAGCTTAGTGTCATAGCAAACTCAGATACAACTTTGATGGGGTTTCTTGGGATACCTTATCTTCAGCTGTGGGCAAACACAGAGGTTGTACGTACTTCTATAAGTATTTTTCTAGGAAGTTGTATAATAAATTAGTTGGTCAGTGTACCATAATATGATCTACTACCTCCGTACGGGTTTAGCAGCACAGCCGCGTCCTATTTTTACAAGGCTGTTTTCTCTCGGGTGTTGTTTCACTGATTAAAGAAAATTAATACCCAGCCGCTGCATGCGAAGGAGGCTGGCTGGGTGCACGCATTTGTCTCTGGCCTAGTATGTTGATAATGATACACGGTGTTCCAAAACCTGTGATATTAATGTTTGAGAGTTAGTGCTACCTCATACTACACATGTTCTAAATTAAGAAAAGTACGCACGATAATGGTGTACCCTATATTGCGAGGCATTATTATAGAATATTAAGAAAAATATTACAATATGATTGCTTCATATTATTATTTTACCGATTTGTAGTAAGCATCTAAATATTTATTCCGTTAATCTATACCAATGGTTTGATTAAATATCAACTATCATTGGAAATTTTGGTTTTTGGTTCACTTGGGATAATTTTATTTTATTACTGCCACGTACATGGAGGAACATGACATCAATATATGAACCCGTAATTTGTGTTCAGTATTGATTTATGTGTGTGCAACTCCTAGAGTTATCTGAAGTATTCTTTTTCATATGAGTAAGTTCCAATCACATATTTGCCTAAGATAAACTTTAGTTTTTCATCTTATACATTCCATGCGGAGGAAATCAGAGTATAACAATTATACACTTTACAACCATGTTCCTCGTGGAAAATATTTTTATGCTCTCTCTCCTTCACAAGGTACATACTTCAAACCATTATACATACTATATATATGTAATGTTTTGAATATAAGCTTATGATTGTAACCATCAAGAAAGCATATCATTTAATATTTATTTCATTTTCACCTTTATTTACTAGACACTTTAATTCACTATCATATTTCACTATTCAAAGGATGGAGTAACTCATTTGAGCTCATAGTAGTCAATGATAATGGCGTCTTAGATTTGAAAGAAGAGCCATCCAATATTGTAGTCACTTATAATCTTCATAGTTATGAATGGAAATATTATTCTATATGTATCAATTTTTAATACATATATTTATGGGAGAATATGACAACTACTTTGGGTACTATCCACCCTTCTCGTGTGCTTTTGAAATTCATGTATTCCTTATGACAATATGTAGTTATTTATTCTTCATGCAATATAATTTTGTGACATGTATTTTTACTACTAGGAAAACATTGCTTCCTAATGTAACCTCAGACATTACATATTTTGTATGAAATAATCACTATAAGACAAAATATGCACCATATGAACTTCCCATAGTGGTGGTTAGTGAAGACACATTATAATATGTTATCTCCTTGCCACAAATGTTTCCTGCCACCGGTGGTAGTTACCCTCACGTGAATTTTGTATGTTGTATGTAGTATCTTTCAATACCAAGAGTATGTACGAGTAGTATGTAGTATATAAAAATATTTGGGTAGTATATATCCTACTATGAGGTAGTATGCACTGTTTTTTAGTATACCGTTTTATGCGGCGGCTGGGTTGTGTGGCGGCGGCGGGGAGGGAAGAGCGGTGGCGGCGGGGAGGGAAGAGTGGAGGCGGCGGGTTTGGGTGGCGGAAGCGGGAAGGTGGATGGGGTAGCGGCGACGCGCGGCGGCGGCGGCACCATGGAGGCGAGGCGGAGGCTAGCGTAGTCTAGGATCGGTCTGCGATAGATACCATGTAGAAGACTAGGTTTAGGCCGTGCAACACAATGAATTGATTGGTGCACTAGGCATGTATATCTGATGTACAAGATGGGGGCCACAACCTTAACTATACATGAAACTAGGAGGTGGGCCTATGACACAATATACATGCACAATATATTCAACAGTGTGGATGACTTGGCCATGGTTGCTTGACGATGGTGGTGGCGGAAGTATATGTCAAGACTAGGATTTGCTCCTTTGGTGATGGAGAGATACACTCTGGTCGCACTCGCTATTATGGTATCCAGCATCACCTGGTCAGGTATTGTGACTAAGGAGTTAGTCACGGTGATACCGGAATACGAAAACGAATAAAGAGTAGAACCCAGCAACGAGGACAACTAGTTATAGCTATCAAGGTGTTGACCACAGGGATACCGTTATAGTCTCATATATGGTTTTGTAACATATCGTGAGACAAAAGGAATTTTATGTGGTACTCATTATGTGTGTCCATATCCTACTAATTATATTTAACGGCCAGAAGGTGTTCCGGACATGTGTACGTATGATCAAACCTATAAGGTCACATGCTTAACACTGAGCAACATTTAGGAATGCTAGAGTTTAATGAAGAATGAGAGAGAATGGTTATGATATTTTGAAGGTTCCGGAGTGTTCTGGTGATATCCGGAAGTATTTTGGAAAGTATCAAAAGTTCTAGAATATGATGGAATCTTCATGAAAGGTCTATAATATTCCAGAGTATTTTGGAAGGATCCTATTCCCGTCCTCCATTGCTCGCGGTGCAAGTTATCCTGGTGGGGCCAGGTTGGTCAAACCCCCTTGGGTTGAGGGTAGAGTTGTCTGAAGGAAATATGCCCTAGAGGCAATAATAAAGTTATTAATTATTTCCTTATATCATGATAAATGCTTATTATTCATGCTAGAATTGTATTAACTGGAAACTTAGTACATGTGTGAATACATAGACAAAACAGAGTGTCCCTAGTATGCCTCTACTAGACTAGCTCATTGATCAAAGATGGTTATGTTTCCTAGCCATAGACATGAGTTGTCATTTGATCAACGGGGTCACATCATTAGGAGAATGATGTGATGGACAAGACCCATCCGTTAGCTTAGCAACTTGATCGTTTAGTTTTATTGCTATTGCTTTCTTCATGACTTATACATGTTCCTATGACTATGAGATTATGCAACTCCCGAATACCGGAGGAACACTTTGTGTGCTACCAAACGTCACAACGTAACTGGGTGATTATAAAGGTACTCTACAGGTGTCTCCGAAGGTACTTGTTGGGTTGACGTATTTCGAGATTAGGATTTGTCACTCCGATTGTCGGAGAGGTATCTCTGGGCCCACTCGGTAATGCACATCACTATAAGCCTTGCAAGCATTGCAGCTAATGAGTTAGTTGCGGGATGATGTATTACGGAACGAGTAAAGAGACTTGCCGGTAACGAGATTGAACTAGGTATTGAGATACCGACGATCGAATCTCGGGCTAGTAACATACCGATGACAAAGGGAACAACGTATGTTGTTATGCGGTTTGACCGATAAAGATCTTCGTAGAATATGTGGGAGCCAATATGAGCATCCAGGTTCCGCTATTGGTTATTGACCGGAGACGTGTCTCAGTCATGTCTACATAGTTCTCGAACCCGTAGGGTCCGCACGCTTAAGGTTTCGATGACAGTTTTATTATGAGTTTATAAGTTTTGATGTACCGAAGGAGTTCGGAGTCCCGGATGAGATCGGGGACATGACGAGGAGTCTCGAAATGGTCGAGACGTAAAAATCGATATATTGGACGACTATAGTCGGACATCGGAAAGGTTCCGAGTGATTCGGGTATTTTCGGAGTACCGGGGAGTTACGGGAATAGAGGAGAGAGGCCAAAAGGAAGGAGGCGCGTGGCCCCCTTCTGGTCCGAATTGGACAAGGGGTGCAGCCCCCTTTTCCTTCTCCCTCTCCCCCTCTTTCCTTCTCTCCTACTCCGGAAAGGAAAGGGGAATCCTACTAGGACTTGGGAGTCCTAGTAGAACTCCCCACACTTGGCGCGCCCCTTCTAGGGCCGGCCTCTCCCTCCCTCCTTTATATACGGGGGCAGGGGGGCACCTCTAGACACAACAATTGATCTCTTGATCTCTTAGCCGTGTGCGGTGCCCCCCTCCACCATAGTTCTCCTCGATAAATATTGTAGCGGTGCTTAGGCGAAGCCCTGCGACGGTAGAACATCAAGATCGTCACCACGCCGTCGTGCTGACGGAACTCTCCCTCGACACTCGGCTGGATCGGAGTTCGAGGGACGTCATCGAGCTGAACGTGTGCTAGAACTCGGAGGTGCCGTAGTTTCGGTGCTTCATCGGTCGGGCCGTGAAGACGTACGACTACATCAACCGCATTGTTCTAACGCTTCCGCTTTCGGTCTACGAGGGTACGTAGACTCACTCTCCCCTCTCGTTGCTATGCATCTGGTAGATAGATCATGCGTGATCGTAGGAAAATTTTAAAATACTACGTTCCCCAACATTGTCCTCACCGAACTCCACCTGCGTGGGGGTCGGACTCCCTCCCTAGGTCGGTCGACCCCTCCCCACTCTCGCCACCTATATATAGAGGTGAAAGGGCACACCAGGGAGACAACCCTGATAGCCATGGCAGCCCCCTTCCCAATTGGCTGCCCCATCTCTCCCATCAAAATTAGATCTAGTGTAGCACCCTTAGGCTGCTGCAACTCTACTTCATACATTCTTCGCTGCTCTAGTGTACTGGTATGCACGTTGATGCGATGTTGCTAACATGTTACTTGTGGATATCTTGGAGGCGTCTTAATCTTCTATTTCGGTCTGGCAGATATTCGCGAGAGAAAATTCTCATGGCTGTGAGGTATAATCTAGCTACACAGTCGAATGACTTCACCAGCATCGTGAACATCTCCACATCGCTGACGGATTGCTGAGGGTATGATCTCGTTGCCTGCACCTCGATAGTGATCTTGGTTTGTTCGTGCGCAGTAAGTTTTTGTTTTCCATAGCATGTTACCCTACATGGTGTGTGCATGGTTTTCAGTCGGGTGATCTACATATGCACCGTGTACATTGCATCATCCACATTGTGTCAGCAGCTACTCAACGAGGTACATCCTTTGCTATTTTTTGGTGTGATACCTTGCGTGTGTGCCTTGGTCTTGGTTGTGTACATCCTAGTCGTGTAGAGGACAAGTGTGTGCTTATTGTTTTCTTATCACTATTGTTTGTTTATCCATATTTTTTTATCCAATCAATGCTTCATAATGAGTTAATAAAGTAGACCCTTATCCAAAAGATATGCACGTGCATGTACATTGTTTTTGTGTATCATTTAAAAAGTGATTTGCACACTTATGTAAGGCAATTTCTTCAAGGGGTCTATTTTAGTGATGCACGATACTCCATTCCGTGCAAAATTGATGCGATGCTACTCATAAAATACCCCCTCTGTTCTAAAATAGATGACCCAACTTTGTATTAGTACAAAGTTAGTATAAAGTTGGATCATCTATTTTGGAACAGAGGGAGTAGATGATAGCATCGCATATCTCAAAGGGATTTGGTAACATGATTTATGTAACCTTCTAGAGAAAAAGAATAGTCAATATTATATTTGCAAAATAAAGACTTATCTGTGATCTCAGGTGTACCCAAATATAATCTCGACTTCTAGTATACCTTCTCATCATAGCAGATCATGATGCAGTTCTCCCGGAAGACGTCCCATGCAGCAACTCTCCTCGTCCGAACCAAGAGACAACACTTCCGCCGACTGTTGATACCACTCGCTGCAATGCACTCTGTTCGATTAGTTGTATGGTGCTAGTGGACATAGGGTCACGTAGCACTGCATCTGACTAGTCGATGTATGTGTGATCTTGGCGGTTTGCTTTATTTATAAACTGGGGCGAAAGCCTTTTTCGGTAATTCCATTGTGCACTTTGGTGCTCCTGTTGACTCTCGCTTCTTAATGGTGTTAGTTGTCCCCTATCAAACACTAGCAGACCATTTTGCTGTAGTGGGTGTGCCACTAACAGTTGAAGTCTTTTCTACGCTAACTGCCCGACCCAGCTATGCCGACATAAGAGCTGCCAACAACCCGATGCGGACGGCTGCCATCGGCGTAGGCCTATCCCGACGGGGTTTGGGCCTATGCCAACGGCTATGGGCCGTCGGCATATAATGCCATTCCAGTAGTGTATGGCCAACAGCCTAACCATAGTGATGAAACACATTTTTTAAATATTGACATATCGGAAATAGAAGCAGCATAAATAGTGAATTGACGCCATAGGGTGCTAAAGCCACTAAATGTTACACGCTGGTGTTGCCATGACGCCCGTCCAAATGCTATAGCAACAAGATAGTGCTTTAGCTAAAACTTTGGATGGAATATGCGCACGCCACTAAGCACACCTCCGAGGCTGAGATGAAGTGTCTACCTACTTCTCTCGCTAGCCTATATCTAATGGGCCAATAGCTCCTGTGCGACACATTTGAGGTGAATTGGAAGGAGTGCGACGTGGTTGACAAAAATAGCTGTAGTGCAACACTTTAGAAGCCCAAATAGACAAGGCCCACTCGGGCGATTAAAATGGTCGCCAACGGGAGTGAGATTATGTTTAAGACATGTGGGTCCCACTTGATAGAGCATCTAGTTACGACCCCACTTGGCAGTGTATCAGGTGAGATGTGGCGCCGTGCCTGTCTGAATCAGGCGAGCTGTGACCCGTTGCTCCCTCCTCTTCGTTCTCGGCGGAGGTGCCGTTCTCGGCGGCGACTATGGTGAGTAAATCCTGAACCCTTGTCCTGTTCCCCTCCTTGTCGAGTTAGATCTCACTGCATCGCCACTGTTTCCTCTGTTTTTGGTCGATTTGATCCATATTTGGGTGCAGGGCAGGGAGGATGACCGCGATGGAGCCGCCAGAGACAACAACGTCGACTAGGTATGTGCATCCTTTCCAACCTATGCGATTTGTGTGTCGTCTGCTTCCGCTAGCTCACACTGCCCGCCATTGACCAACATGGGTAGGACATTCGAATTCACTGTCGAATTCTTTCCTTCTAAGGCGAAGCTACGTGATGGTAGCGTGCGAGACATAGAGACAGATACAATTGTGAAATGGGAGGTTGAATGTGCAGAGATTGATCCTCAGGAAATACAGAGCATGGAAGAGAGGGTCGTGAGAAATGTCTTGGAAAAAATTGGGGAGAGCATTTTTTTGGGTCCAGAGGCAGGAGGTAGCATTGTTGCGGTTTGATAATTGGAAATGTGAGTATGTGAGAATTGAGAATGGTGAAGAGATGGTTGATGAAATCGATCGGCAAGACGGTTGGGCAAGCATACAGACAACCTTTCATGCAGAGCTCGTTGATCTGAAATCGGATTCTAAGGTTGGATATGTGCCCTCAAAGTTGGCTTCACAGATGGTAGATGATGATTGGGCTTCACAGAGACAGATAACGCCCATGTTTACGGCTGAAGTGACAGTAATAGGGGGGTTGATCAAGATGTAGACGAGTGTTGTGATGGTGCTGCAAGGGTTGTTTGTGTTGATTGGAATTCAGTACAATTAGAAGACACTACTGATTTGGTCATTGCACCAATGGCTGACACTGAGATGGCCAAAAAATTTGGCATTCCAGTAGATCCAGTAGATGATCAAGATGAGGAAGAGAGGGATGAATCTAGTTTGCGTAATGATGCTAACAGAGATGCTTGCGAAGATGTGGATGGACAGCTGATGAAAGATGCTGCAGATGATGTAGATGATGCACATGATGATGAGCTTGTAAGTGTGTATGAGAAAGAAAATCATGTTATTGAAGTAGGCAAGTTGTTCACAAGTATGCAGGAATTTAGGATGTGTTTCAGGACTTATGCAGTCAAACATGAGTTTGATGCCAAGACAATGTGGACTGATAGAAAGAAATTTTATGCAAGGTGCAGAGGTTTTGATGGAAGCGTCAGCCTTGGAAGTGGTACATATCTGCTAGAATTCAACCTGATGGAAGTACCATCAGGGTTAATCAAATCCCAAATCCACATACTTGTATTACAAGTTCACAGAGCATATCAACCATGACATCACAGCTTTGGATCGCAGAAAAGATCACTCCCATTTTAGCCAAGAAACCAAACACTACAGCAAAGAAACTTAAAGTGGACTTGGAAAAGACATACCCCATTAAGGTGAAGTATACCATAGTGTGAAAAGCAAAACAGAGGGCAATGAAAGCATTATATGGTGATTGGGCAAATACTTTTAGGATGCTTTATAACTTCAAAGCGGAGGTGGAAAAGAGGTCACCTAGTAGTGTTGTGGAGATAGATACTGAGGTAACAGAGGATGGTAGAGTTCTTTTCTCCAAGTTCTTTATGGATTTAAAGCCTTGCATAGATGGCTTCAAAGCAGGGTGCCGTCCATATTTGAGTATATACTCATCTTTTTTGACTGGCAAATGGAATGGTCAATTGGCAGCATGCAATGCTTTAGATGAACACAACTGGATGTTCCCTGTTTCTATTGGTTTGTTTTAGTCAGAGACAGAGGTTTCACGGACATGGTTCATGATGCAGTTGAAAAGATGCACAGGGCCAGTGCCACCTTTGGCAGTACATACAGATGCATGTAAAGGGCTAGAAAATGAAGTGAAGAATGTTTTTCCTCATTGTGAGCAGAGGGAGTGCTTCGGCCATATGTGGATGAATTTGATCAAAAAATTCAGAGGGGAAGAATTTGGGAGAATGTGGCCAGCAGCAAGATCTTACACCAAACAAACACATTCATATAATCTTGATAAGATAAAAGCAGCATGCAGTGAGTTTAGTCCATGGTTGAACACCTATCATTCTCTGTTGTGGTATAGGTCAAGATTTAACAGTGCCATCAAGTGTGATCATATCAACAATAACTTGGCAGAATGTTTTAATAACAAGATAAAGAAGTTAAAGAACTTGCCTATGCATGACAGACTGAGATCCAGTGACTTCACTTGATGAAGTTACGTTGCAACTTTAGGCTCATCATCTCCATCCAAAACAGATCCAACGGTTCATATCACACAAAGGCAAAAGCCCTTAGCACTTGGCCCCCATATGTTGTCCCCAAAATACTGTCCACCTGACCATCGTTGACCTTTTCTTTGATGACCATCGTCGGAATAAACAAATCTACATGAACCAACCTGACCATCAAGTCTGCTTTTGTTGACCTTTTCCCACATGGTGCGGCCGCACCGTCCCCAAAATACTGTCCACCTGACCATCGTTGACCTTTTCTTCGATGACCATCGTTGGAACAAACAAATCTATGTGAACCAACCGGAGAGGGAGGGGTGGCCCCATCTCACAATAGTCAATTGTGAAGCACAACATTGAATTCTGTCAAATAGCACAATAGAGAGCAGTCAATTTCAGAAATTCCAAATGAAAATCTAAAATCAGAGGACAAAATTTCATCACGAGTGTACGTGCAAACTATTCCAAGCAATTTCTATTGTGCATGCATCATGAGTAACCAAACTGACTACCATTATGCACCCAAGCAACTCAAACTGAAGCTGTACATGAACTGCTCTGTACATACCGAACTGAATCGAGGACTCATTACCTCAACTGGATGCGGGGTGGAAGAGGTCCGGTCCGACGGCCATGGCGGCACGCGTGGCCTTCCTACTCCTCCGGTGGCAGCCTGCCCCTCCCTCTCCTCCAGCGACAGTGCGGCCGCGCGGCTCCTTTTCCTCTTCGATGCGGCGACCGGCGCGGCGGCGCGGCTCCTCTTTGATGCGGCGGCCAGCGCGAGTCCCTTGCTCTCTCTCCCAGATGCTACGGTGTGGTGCGGTTCCCCTTCCTCTCCGATGCGGCGGAGCAATGCCGTCTCCCTGTCCGAGACGCCGACGCGGCGCTGGAGAGCGAAGTAGATTCACGCGAACTGTTTTCTTCAGCCTGCACTTGTCCAAAACTGCTAAGTGCTGAGGGCTTTTTCCTCTGTGTGATATGAACCATTGGATCTGTTTTGGATGGAGATGAAGAGCCTAAAGTTGCAACGTGACTTCATCAAGTGAAGTCACTGGATCTCAGTCCGTGCATGACATGGTTGACCATATCAGGATCATGCTCATGCGCATGTGGGAATTGAGAAGAAGGATTGGTGATTGTCTGCAAGGGGATAAGCTTCCTGCAGTCGTACAATAGGTGGTGAACAGGAGCAGGAATCTTACACATTTGTCTGTTGAAAAATCTTCATTGGGGGTTGCTGAAGTTAGAGATACCAGGACTGGAAGGAGGCATGTTGTTAACACTGAGTTGCATGACTGCACTTGCCTCGAGTGGCAACACACGGGGAAACCTTGTGACCATGCCATACTTTTCTTGGCCTCCCAACCCAAGATAAACATGCACCCATACTTGCATGAATACTACTCAGTGGCAAGATTCAAGGCTGCATATGCAACTCCAATTAATTCCAGCACTTACAGATCTGTCTCAGTGGCCTGAAGTGGAAATTGAATTTTCCATGTGTCCTCCCCTAACAAAAAGAAAAGCTGGCAGGCCTAAAGAGAGTAGATTCAAGGTATGGTTTGAGAAATGTGGGAGTAGTAAAAAGGGGAAGGGGAAGAAGGATGCAAAGACAAAAAGGTCCCAAAAAGGTAACAAAAATAGATGCAAGTTGTGCCAGGAACTTGGGCACCGAAAAGGATCTCCAAAATGTCGTTACACCCCTGAAAGGCCAAAGTAAGTTTACGTTTGTGTTTTTATTTAATTTGGGTGTTGTATTTAATTACTAGCCAAATTAAAAAATTGTTTCCAGGAGGAAGCGTGGAGGTCAACCCCTTGTTGTTGAAGATTGCTGGGCAATAAAAAAGGCAAGAATCAATGGTTGTAGAAAAAAAGAGAAGTTATGATGATGAACCAGAGTTGGATGATTCTGCGGTGCAAAATGAGCAAGAGTTGGATGATGTTGTGATGCAAAATGAGCAAGAGTTGGATGATGTTCTGATGCAAATGATCCAGATTTGGATGATGTTGTGGTGCAAAATGAGGCATTCTTTGATCTTGTGATTCATCATGACCAACATTTGGATGATGATGTGGTGCCGAATGTGGTGCAAACTGAAGCTGTTGTGGCAGATGTTCTGCAAACTGAAACTGAAACTGAAGATGTTCTGCAAACTGAAATGGAACTGAAGATGTTCTGCAAGCTAAAGCTGTTGTGGCAGATGTGATGCAAATTGAGCCTATGTTGCAAGTTGTATTACCAATTGAAGCTACTGGAGTTGTTATTGTGCAAATTGAGCCTCATGTAGATGTTGTGGTGCCAACTCCAGCTGTCCTAGCTAGTCCAGTTATGAAAATCAAGGGTTTGAGTGAACTAGGTGTCGTACGATCAAAAAGTGGTAAGAAGAAGAAAAATCGAGTGCTAGGAAGAAGAAGTGAAAACTTCATTTGTCAAACTTGTGTAATGGTGATGTGTGTTGTAGACTAAAAAACTTGCCTCAATTTGTGTAAAATGGTATTTGTGTAATGCTATTTAAATTCTGGCTTACTTTCAAATTCCAAAATTCAAGTTTGACCCAACAGTCAAATTCAAATTTGTTTAGTATGTGGTATTGATGGTACAATGCTTTAGTATTAGTCATATGCATGTTAAGCGATCAATCCGAGCACTTATTGTTGATGTGAAACACTAGTCATGATAAATGTGCTCCACATGAGCTCCGAAGCTAGGCTAAACACCTCATTCCTAAGAGAAAAAAATCAACCTTTTATAAATGGGGCAAAAAATCAGAACTTGACATCTAGTGTGCAAATATAGGCTCCATGCCAAATATGGGATCATTTGGATAAACTATAACAAGCTTAGCCCTAAACCCTAGCTTGAATCCCATGCAACTCGTTCATGATAGCTACGTTTTGTGAAAGGTTTTTCATGAAAATACCCTTAGACCGAGTTTCTTATTTTTCCCAGCAACTCACTCACATAATATGATGATGTGTGAAAGTTTCATATTTTTATGACTTTTTTGAATTAGTTATGCTGAACCCTAGTTTGAACCCCATGCAACCTCGTTCATGATAGCTATGTTTTGTGAAGGGTTTTCCATGAAAATACCCATAGACCAAGTTTGTTATTTTTCCTAGCAACCCACTCACATAAAATGATGTTGGGTGCAAGTTTCATATTTTTATGATATTTTTTTTGAATTAGTTATGCTCAACCCTAGCCCTGTAAACACTCTCAAAACCCCTCATAACCCCATCTGAAACCCCGCATCCTTCCGAGCCGCTCGATCTCTGTTAGTGAACGGTCTGGATCAGGCGCTAGGGCCATGTCACTGATCCGCGTGATGCTTTGTGATTGGCTGCATTCGACAACGCTGGATAACCCCCGCCCCCCTCTTCTCCGGAGCACTGGATTACTTCCACGTCAGCGATCCACGAGCTATGCTCTGGATTTTTTTAGAGGATGCAGTGCCATGCAGTAGTCGTTTGTTTTTGCCCATAGTTTTGTATGCTACAGCCAGTGGGCTAGCCGTTGGGCTCTGGTAAATGAAGCCCACCCGTTAGACCTTTGGACCAAATGTTGCCCTCCTCTAGCCAGGCCCTAGCCAGCAATATGTCTCCAACGTATCTATAATTTTTTTTGTTCCATGCTATTATATATTCTGTTTTGGATGTTTAATGACCTTTATTATATACTTTTATATTATTTTCGGGACTAACCTACTAACCCAAGGCTTAGTGCAAATTGTAGTTATTTTTGCCTATTTTAGTGTTTCGCGGAAAAGGAATATCAAACGGAGTCCAAATGGAATGAAACCTTCAGGAGAGTTATTTTTGGAACGATATCAACACAAAAGACTTGGAGTACACGAGGGCAGGGGTGCGCACAGGGGGGTAGGCGCGCCTTATGGATTCTCGCCCCTCGTTGGTTACCCCAAGTGGAAGGTTTGAGATGTAGCGTAGCGGCAAATTTCCCTTGGAAAAGATACCAAGGATCGAATCCCGTGAGACTCCGAGGGTCGACAAGAAGGTGTCAATAGCGTCAGAAACTTCTGCTTGACAGGACCTGCACACAGATACAAATAACTTTGCTCCCAACGAGTACAGAGAGGTTGTCAATCCCTCCGGCCTTGTCGTTTACAAATGATCAGACGCAAGAGATAATAGTGATAGGTATGACTACCACTAGGAAATAAAAACAGGAAGTAAATAGCGGATGTGATCAGTGATGGTAATAGGGACCGGGGTCCCATGATGTTCACTAGTGATGTCTCTCTCCCAAAAGACGATAAAACAGCTAAGCGAGGTAAACAAATTACAGCTGGGCAATTGACAGGATTATGTGCGCAAACCAATGCTAACTATGCTGCAAAGAAAGGTAGAGGCTCAAAAGCATAGGATGTACGCCAAGGCAAGTAGATCGAAATCCATCTGCATCTACTACTAATCATCCACCTTGAGATATCTATCCAGAACATCTCGCTGGTATTAAGTTGCGAGTCCCACCCATAGTGTAAACTCAAAGCAACAGACAACTGCATTAAAAGAACTTTGCGTAAAGTAAACAATCCTTGCACCCGCAAGTACAAGCACCGTTGTTTTCCCCCTTGTGGCAACAGCACATCCCCTAGACTCATGTTTCTGTCACTCAAGCTAGTCATCGAGGGGCATGAACCCACAATCAAGCATAACGTTCCCTCTTGGAGTAACTACCTACTACTCGGCCAAAGCAATAAATAGCAACGGAGAACATGCAAGAATTACTCAAGAACATAAATATAAAAGAGGTGAATCAAATATATTACTCACACACAATCTGAACATAATCTCATAATCCATCGGATCCCAGCAAACTCAGCATAGCAACAGCATAAAGATTACATATTTGCCTCGATCATGTAGGGCAGCTCACGAGGTCTAATCGATGAAGACCAAACAGGGGAGGAGAACATCACATAGCTACTGGTCATGGACCCATGGTCCAAGGGAGACTACTCACGGCTCATCCGGGAAGCGTCCATGGTGGTGGAGAAGCTCCCGGTGGTGGTTCTCCCCTCCGGCAGGGTGCCGGGAAGAGTTCTCCTGGTGCTCCCGATCTTGGAAGCGCGGCGGCGGCGGAACAGAGATGAGATCGTGAAAAAGGGTTCTGTCCTCGAGGGTTTCGGGACGCGTGGTAAATATATGCCAAAGGGGGTCACCAGAGGCAGAGGTGGGGCCCCAGGCGCCCCCCTGGCGCGGCCAGGGGTGGGGCCGCGCCGGGTGGCCGCCTGGGCCCCCCCAGGCTCCCCTCTGGCCCTGCCTTGGTTTTCCGGAAGCTCCCGATACGCTGATTTTTCCTGTATTTTTCCCGGAATTTTTAGGGCACTTTTAATATGGGGGAAACCTGAAATAGAAAAACAGCAGAAAACAGGAACTGGCACTATGGTGCACTGAGTTAAAGGGTTAGTCCAAATATGATCAAAAGTGTATGGAAGTGCATAAATATGATAGCAATATCACACAAAAGAGGCATGGAGCAAGCAGAAATTATAGATACGTTTTGGACGTATCAACATCCCCAAGTTTAATTCCTGCTCGTCCTCGAGTAGGTAAATGATAACAAGCATAATTTCTGTGGTGACATGCTACCAAAGAGTCTTTCACAATCACATGACAAATGCTTATTGAGATAATGAATCTTTAGTAATTAAGTTGCCTGACGAGAATATCACAAAGAACTGAAAGTTTACAATATGATACTGAAACACCCAATAGATTTGTAGTGAGCATGGTGCGCAAACATGATAAAGTGATACCTCGCTTGCCCCCTTTAGTGAAGCAAAACATAAATGCAAGAGCACCTCCGAAGTTTAAGTGACGACTAGATACAATGATTTCCGAATAAGCGCTATCACAATCATGCAGAAGACAATGGTACTTTGGGACAATGCACATTACACTCAGAATGACAATCATGCTCTCAATAGTTGGTGCTTCGAAGAAAGAAGGTGGAGACTATCAAACCGTGGATTTTGATGGCAAGGTTGAAAACCCGTGGTTGGAAGCAAAGACTAAACATGTACCAGAGCTCTTGGTTTTGAAAACAGAGGTAAAAATGATTTTTGGGAGGTGCATATTTCGTCAACGAATGTTAGTAGACAACCCAATCACTTTTCGAACTGGACAAGTTTCGAGGAATGGCTCTCGCTCGGGGACGATCACATCCCCTTAATCTCCTTTGTTTATCATTGCCAAAAGTTTTCTGATTTCTCATGAACAAAGCGTGAAGGAGGGTTTGTTTGTTGTATTATCTTTTATGAGCCGGGCGCACTCATGCCAGTTCCTCCTCGTATTAGGGGTTTGCAGATTAGACATGCAATCCCGGGGTAAAACTTGTCCAACTTAAAAAGGTCATGAATTAACTACTACTTCCTCATGAGCTAAAACAGAGGCACGAAAGAGAACTGCTTTTGAATAATTTTGAGATGGTACAAGAAATTCTTCGTTAGGAATGGCAAGTCAATACCATATATAGGAAGGTATGGTGGACTCATATGGCATAACTGGTTTCAAGGATTTTGGATGCACAAGCAGTCAATCCGCTTAGTACAGGTGAAGGCTAGCAAAAGACTGGGAGCGGCCAACTAAGAGAGCAATGACGGCCATAATCATGCAGAGCGACAAATCAACATTGAATCGGGCATGGAAGTTATATCACTACTCAGAAATTAAAGATCATCAAGGCTTGATAGACTTTCTTTACAGTCTTAAATATGCGTGAGCATATGCCAAGTCAATCAAAATAAATTCTTGGAGGAAGATATCACTAAACCATAGGCAAACAAATCATGTTGGTACTTCAATAACACATTAAGAACCCCCAGCTATTTGAGACTAACCATAAGAAAACATGAACTACTAACAACCATTATGCACATAGCATTTTTATCATAGACATACCAACCAGTGCCACAGAAGCCAACTCTCTTAACAAGATAACCATGATAACTCAAGAGAGTTCCAGAAGCAACAACCTAAACAAAAGCCCTTAAAAAGATAAGCATGAAAACTAAGAGCTAAACATGACAGCAGCTATTGAAAGACAAAGAACATACACAGCAAAGATAAGCATGAAAATCCTATGTTGTGTTCTAGGTTGAAGTGGAGCGTGTTTCTCTCCCACACAAAGAAAGTTGGGTTCTAACTCGTTATGAACAGCAAGCAAAGCTAAAGAAAACTAAAAAAGGAAACTAAAAGCAAGACGCTCCAAGCATAGCACATAATGCATGAAGTGATTAAAATATAGTGGAACGAAAGACGAACTGATAATTGTTGATGGAGAAGGGGATGCACGGGGGCATCCCCAAGCTTAGACGCTTGAGTCTTCTTGAATATTTCTTGGGGGTGCACGGGGGCATCCCCAAGCTTGAGCGTTTGACCCTCCTGAATCTTTTTATCATCTTCCCTCGCACACTTGAAAACTCCCTTCATACATATCTCATCATAATCTGATTAGCGAGGTTATTACCCATAATAAAATAAATTTTCCTTGCTGGAAATAAAGATAATCTTGAAGAGCTACTGTTTCTCAAGATTGCCAAAAGGTTTTTGCAAAGAAAAAAGCAAGCTCAAGGTTTGCAAAACGAAGAAAAGGCAAAACAGGACAGAATCTGTGAAAAACAGACCAGCAGGTAGTAAATAATTTTTTCGGGGCACTTCTGCAACTCAAATCAAAAAACTCAGAACACACGCATGAAAGCCAATTGTATAGAGCACGTTGTCAAAACAATTCAGATCAAAAAGATGATCTGGTGATTTTATACGAATTTTTCTGTCCAAGGACAGAATATGTTTTCTGGACTGCACGTCACAACTTTTGAACTTTCTTGCAATCGGAGGCTAAACATGGCACAAAGCTGAAAAGAAAAGATACAATGATGATGCTACTGTAGTAACAAACATCAAGACACAACAAAAGCAAAATAAAACTTTATTCGTTTGTGGCTGCCTCCCAAAAGCGCTTTCTTTTATGCCTTTAAGCTAGGCATGATGCAAAAAGAGAGGATCAAGTTTTATCAAGAGTAAAAGAATAGCTAGCCCGTATAACGGACTCAAAAGGTAACTTAATCTTCTTTCTAGGGAAATGTTCCATCCCTTTCTTGAGAGGAAATTGGAATTTTATATTCCCCTCTTTCATGTCAATGATAGCACCAACGGTGCAAAGAAAAGGACGTCCCAAAATAAGTGGACATGAAGGTTCACATTCAATATCCATAATAGTAAAATCAACGGGAACATAATTGTCATTGACAATGATAAGAACGTCGTCGATCCTCCCCAAAGGTTTCTTTATGGAAGAATCAACAAGAAGAACACCAAAAGAACAAGGATCAAAAGGTTTCAATTTAAGCATATCATACATTCTTTTGGGCATAACGGAGGTACTAGCTCCAACATCACATAAAGCATAGCAAGAGAAGTTATTCAACTTAATTTTAATCATAGGATCCCAACCATCTTCTAGCTTTCTAGGTATGGAGGCTTCTACCCTAAGCTTCTCCTCCCTAGCTTTGACGAGAGCATTAGTGATATGCTATGTGAAGGCAAGATTAAGTGTGCTAGTGTGGGGATCTCTAGACATCTTGTGAAGAAAATCAATAACTTCAGAAAGGGTGCAATTATCAAAATCAAGGTCACTACTATCATGTAAAGTGGTAGTGGTGTCCTTTAGGCTCACTTGTTTGGTAGCTTCTATGGTCATAGGAGTTTCTACGGTTGAGGTCATAGCATCACCATTAATAGGTCCAATGGGACCAGGAGTGCATTGGGTGCTAAGAGTTTGGATATCCTCAACAACTTGGATAGTAGCAACAGTGTGGTGGGTAGGAAGGCTCTTAATTCTATCTTGTTCCTCCTTTTCTCTAGCCCATCTCTCTTTAAGTTTAGCCATCATCCTAATTTTTTCATTAATTTGCACTTGAATAGCATTCATAGGAGTGGTCTTCCTCTCCTCAAGAGGAGAAGTTCTAATTTTAAGCAACTCTACCTCATGGGCTAAATTGTCTACCTTTGAAGAGAGATTATCTAGTTTGTTTATTTTTTCTTCTACACTCTTATTGAAGGCTTTTTGGGTAGTGATAAAGTCTTTAAGCATAATCTCTAGTTCAGAAGTGGAGTTCTTGGTGCTAGGATAAGCATTGTTGTTTCCATAGGAATTAGAGGGGAACGGTCTAGGGTTGCTACCAAAATTACTCCTATAAGCATTGTTATTGAAATTGTTTCTAGAGATAAAGTTCACATCTACTTGATCTTGAGCAATCAAAGAATTTAAAGGAACATCATGAGGATCAATAGAAGATTTCTTGGAAAGTAGAGACATGATCAAGTCAACTTTTTCATTTAGGGAGGAAATCTCCTCGACAGAGTTTACCTTCCTACCTGTTGGAGTGCGTTCGGTGTGCCATTGGGAATAGTTGGTCATCATCTCATCGAGAAGCCTTGTGGCAGCACCAAGTGTAGTTGACATAAAGGTTCCTCCCGCGGCCGAATCCAACAAGTTCCGCGAGGTAAAGTTCAAGCCTGCATAAAAAGTTTGGATAACCATCCAAGTAGTCAAACCATGAGTAGGGCAGTTCTTGATAAGAGATTTCATGCGTTCCCTAGCTTGGGCAACGTGTTCATTATCCAATTGTTTAAAATTCATTATGTTACTCCTTAGTTGGATAATTTTAGCAGGGGGATAGTACTTCCCAATAAAGGCATCCTTGCACTTGTCCCAAGAATCTATGCTATTTCTAGGCAAGGATTGAAACCAAATTTTAGCTCCTCCTCTCAAGGAGAAAGGAAAAAGCTCAAGCTTAACAATATCACCATCTACTTCTCGGTACTTTTGCATATCACAGAGTTCAACAAAATTATTTAAATGCAAAGTAGCATCATCTCCAGCACCGGAGAATTGATCTTTCATAACTAGGTTCAGTAAAGCAGGTTTAATTTCATAAGAAGGTGCTGAAGTGGCAGGTGTAGTAATAGGCGTGCAGATAATATCATTGTTGTTATGACTAGTGAAGTCACACAACTTGGTGTTCTCGGTGGAACCCATAGCAGCAGCCAGCAAGATAACTATTTTTGTGATTTTTGATAGAAGACACTAAAGCAAAAACTGAAAGGTAAACTAACAAGACTAAAAAGCAAAGATAAAAGATAGCGTGCAACTCCCCTATCTTGAAGAGTGGAGTCCCCGGCAACGGCGCCAGAAACTTGCTTGATGGCTTCTCGCCCCTCGTTGGTTACCCCAAGTGGAAAGTTTGAGAGGTAGCGTAGCGGCAAATTTCCCTTGGCAAAGATACCAAGGATCGAATCCCGTGAGACTCCGAGGGTCGACAAGAAGGTGTCAATAGCGTTAGAAACTTCTGCTTGACAAGACTTACACACAGATACAAAAAAACTTTGGTCCCAACGAGTACAGAGAGGTTGTCAATCCCTCCGGCCTTGTCGTTTACAAAGTATCAAACACAAGAGATAATAGTGATAGGTATGACTACAACTAGGAAATAAAAACAGGAAGTAAATAGCGGATGTGATCAGTGATGGTAATATGGACCGGGGTCCCATGATGTTCACTAGTGATGGCTCTCTCCCAAAAGACGATAAAACAGCTAAGCGAGGTAAACAAATTACAGCTGGGCAATTGACAGGATTATGTGCGCAAACGAATGCTAACTATGCTGCAAAGAAAGGTAGAGGCTCAAAAGCATGGGCGGTACGCCAAGGCAAGTAGACCGAAATCCATCTGCCTCTACTACTAATCATCAACCTTGAGATATCTATCCAGAACATCTCGCTGGTATTAAGTTGCGAGTCCCACCCATAGTGTAAACTCAAAGCAACAGACAACTGCATTAAAAGAACTTTGCGTAAAGTAAAAAATCCTTGCACCCGCAAGTACAAGCACCGTTGTTTTCCCCCTTGTGGCAACAGCACATCCCCTAGACTCATGTTTCTGTCACTCAAGCTAGTCATCGAGGGGCATGAACCCACAATCAAGCATAACGTTCCCTCTTGGAGTTACTACCTACTACTCGGCCAAAGCAATAAATAGCAACGGAGAACATGCAAGAATTACTCAAGAACATAAATATAAAAGAGGTGAATCAAATATATTACTCACACACAATGTGAACATAATCTCATAATCCATCGGATACCAGCAAACTCAGCATAGCTACAGCATAAAGATTACATATGTGCCTCGATCATGTAGGGCAGCTCACGAGGTCTAATCGATGAAGACCAAAGAGGGGAGGAGAACATCACATAACTACTAGTCATGGACCCATGGTCCAAGGGAGACTACTCACAGCTCATCCGGGAAGCGTCCATGGTGGTGGAGAAGCTCCCGGTGGTGGTTCTCCCCTCCGGCAGGGTGCCGGGAAGAGTTCTCCTGGTGCTCCCGATCTTGGAAGCGCGGCGGCGGCGGAACAGAGATGAGATCGCGAAAAAGGGTTCCGTCCTCGAGGGTTTCGGGACGCGTGGTAAATATATACCAAAGGGGGTCACCAGAGGCGGAGGTGGGGCCCTAGGCGCCCCCGTGGCGCGGCCAGGGGTGGGGCCGCGCCGGGTGGCCGCCTGGGCCAACCCAGGCTCCCCTCTGGCCCTGCCTTGGTTTTTCCGGAAGCTCCCGATACGCTGATTTTTCCTGTATTTTTCCCGGAATTTTCAGGGCACTTTTAATATGGGGGAAACCTGAAATAGAAAAACAGCAGAAAACAGGAACTGGCACTGTGGTGCACTGAGTTAATAGGTTAGTGTATGGAAGTGCATAAATATCATAGCAATATCACACAAAAGAGGCATAGAGCAAGAAGAAATTATAGATACGTTTTGGACGTATCAGCGCCCCCACCCTCGTGGGCCCCCTCAGGCTCCCCTGACGTGTCTCTTCAACCTATATATACTCGCATACCCTGAAAACATCGAGGACGACAATGAAACCCTAATTCCATCGTCGTATCCTTCTGTACCCGTGAGATCCCATCTTGGGGCATGTTCCGGAGCTCCACCGGAGGGGGCATCGTTCACGGAGGGCTTCTACATCAACACCATAGCCTCTTCGATGAGTTGTGAGTAGTTTACCACACACCTTCGGGTCCATAGTTATTACCAAGATGGCTTCTTCTCTCTCTTTGGATCTCAATACAAAGTTCTCCTCGATCTACGAGGAGATATATTTGATGTAATTCTTTTTGCGATGTGTTTGTCGAGATCTGATGAATTGTGGGTTTATGATCAAGATTATCTATGAACAATATTGGATTCTTTTCTGAATTCTTCTATGTATGTTTTAAAAATCTTTGCAAGTCTCTTTGAATTATCTATTTGGTTTGGCCTACTAGATCTATAGTTCTTGCAATGGGAGAAGTGCTTGGCTTTGGGTTCAATCTTGCGGTGTCCTTTCCCAGTGACAGCAGGGGAAACAAGGCACGTATTGTATTGTTTCCATCGAGGATAAAAAGATGGGGATTATATCATATTACTTGAGTTTATCCCTCTACATCATGTCATCTTGCTTAAGGCGTCACTCTGTTCTTATGAGCTTAATACTCTAGATGCATGCTGGATAGCGGCGATGTGTGGAGTAATAGTAGTAGATGCAGAATCATTTCGGTCTACTTGTCACGGACGTGATGCCTATATACAATGATCATGCCTAGATATTGTCGTAACTATGCGCTTTTCTATCAATTGCTCGACAGTAATTTGTTCACCCACCGTAGAAATCTGCTATCATGAGAGAAGCCACTAGTGAAACCAATGCCCCCCGGGTCTATCTTTATCATATTAGTTTTCCGTCAACTAGCCAATTTCTTTTGCCGTTGCTTTACTTTGCATTATTTACTTTTTCTCCATACCAAAAATACCAAAAATATTATCTTATCATATCTATCAGATCTCACTTTTGTAAGTGACCGAGAAGGGATTGAGAACCCCTTTTATCGCGTTGGCTGCATGGTTCTTATTTGTTTGTGCAGGTACGAGGGACTCGCGCGTGGTCTCCTACTGGATTGATACCTTGGTTATCAAAAACTGAGGGAAATACTTGCGCTAATGTGCTGCAACACCCTTTCCTCTTCGAAGGAATACAACGCAAGCTCGAGAAGTAGCAAGAAAAATTTCTGGCGCCGTTGTCGGGGAGATATACGCGCAAGTCACATACCAAGTATCCATCACAAACTCTTATCCCTTGCATTACATTATTTTACATTTGCCTCTCGTTTTCCTCTCCCCCGCATCACCTATGCCTTTTTTCCGGTCGCCTTTCATGTTTGCTTGTGTTGCCGTGTGCCCTCTATTAGCTTGCATCTTCGCTTGCTAAATTATGGATCCTCATCCACTTGCTAATCTTTTTAAGAGATCCAGTTATCATGAACCAAATTCTAGTGAGCTGCGTGCACTAGATTATCTTTATGAGGTTTTTCTTGAAATTCATGAGTCCAAAAATTGTGATGAAGTGTTGAAAGAAGAAAATTGTGAAGTGGTTCATGATACGTCTCAAATGTATCTATAATTGTTGATTGTTCCATGCTATTATATATTCTGTTTCGGATGTTTAATGGGCTTTATTATATACACTTTTATATTATTTTGGGACTAACCTACTAACCCAAGGCCAAGTGCAAATTGTTGTTTTTTTTGCCTATTTCAGTGTTTCGCAGAAAAGAAATATTAAACGGAGTCCAAATGGAATGAAACCTTCGGGAGAGTTATTTCTGGAACAATATCAACGCGAAAGACTTGGAGTACACGCCTGGAAGCGAAGGAGGTGGCCATGAGGGCAGGGACACGCCCAAGGGGGTAGGCGCGCCCCCACCCTAGTGGGCCACCTGTTGACCCCCCGACGTACCTCTTCAGCCTATATATACTCTCATACCCTAAAAACATCGAGGCAACAGACAAAACCCTAATTCCACCGCCGCAACCTTCTGTTCCCGTGAGATCCCATCTTGGGGCCTGTTCCGGAGCTCCGCCGGAGGGGGCATCGATCACGAAGGGCTTCTACATCAACACCATAGCCTCTCCGAGGAGTTGTGCGTAGCTTACCATAGACCTTCGGGTCCATAGTTATTAGCTAGATGGCTTCTTCTCTCTCTTTGGATCTCAATACAAAGTTCTCCTCGATCTTCGAGGAGATCTATTCGATGTAATCTTTTTGCGGTGTGTTCATCGAGATCCGATGAAGTGTGGGTTTATGATCAAGATTATCTTTGTACAATATTGGATTCTTTTCTGAAATCTTTTATGTATGATTATAATATCCTTGCAAGTCTCTTCTAATTATTTGTTTGGTTTGGCCTACTAGATCTATAGTTCTTGCAATGCGAGAAGTGCTTGGCTTTGGGTTCAACCTTGCGGTGTCCTTTCCCAGTGATAGCAGGTGCAGCAAGGCCCGTATAGTATTGTTGCCATCGAGGATAAAAATATGGGGTTTATATCATATTGCTTGAGTTTATCCCTCTACATCATGTCATCTTGCTTAAGGCGTTACTCTGTTTTTATGAACTTAATACTCTAGATGCATGCTGGATAGCGGTCGATGTGTGGAGTAATAGTAGTAGATGCAGAATCTTTTTGGTCTACTTGTCACGGACGTGATTCCTATATACAATGATCATGCCTTGATATTCTCATAACTATGCGCTTTTCTATCAATTGCTCGACAGTAATTTGTTCACCCACTTTAGAATTCTGCTATCATGAGAGAAGCCACTTGTGAAACCTATGGCTCCCGGGTCTATTCTCATCATATTATTTTCCCGTTAACTAGCCAATTTCTTTTGCCATTGCCCTACTTTGCATTATTTACTTTTTCTCTATACCCAGAATACCAAAAATGTTATCTTATCATATCTATCAGATCTCACTCTCGTAAGTGACCGAGAAGGGATTGACAACCCCTTTTATCGCGTTGGCTGCGAGGTTCTTATTTGTATGTGCAGGTGCGAGGGACTTGCGAGTGGTCTCCTACTGGATTGATACCTTGGTTCTCAAAAACCGAGGGAAATACTTACGCTACTGTGCTGCATCACCCTTTCCTCTTCGAGGGAATACAACGCAAGATCGAGAAGTAGCAGTTCACGATAGCTCTTTTAATGAAAAACATGATTGCAATGATACTATTGTAAATTCTATTAATGTCAATTGTGTTAATGATATGCAAAACCCTAAGCTTGGGGATGCTAGTATTGCTATGTCCACTACTTGTTGCAATGATCATGATTCGGGTGATTCTTCTTATGATCGTGAAAATTTATTTAAACCCCATGATGAATATGAGATTGATATTAATGTTTGCAATAATATTGAGAGTGAGTTTCGAAGAGTGTCAACTTTAGATCCCACATATTTGGAGAATGTTCAATCTTATGAAATTTTTGATAAAAGTGGGTTTGTAGAGGTCATGACTTTAGTTAACGTTGATCCCACTATTTTGGAAGAGTGTCAACTTTGTATTCATGTGGATCGTGTTGAGAATATGTTTTGTGATAGCTATATTGTCGAATTTTCTTATGATCCTACATGCAATTATTATGAGAGAGGAAAATATGGTTTTAGAAATTTTCATGTTACTAAATTACCTCTCTTCATGTTGAGATTGATCTTGTTTCCTTCTTCTTCCTTGCATATGTTAGATCTTGCTTGTCTTGCTAATTTGTTTTCCTATAAAATGCCTATGAATAGGAAGTATGTTAGACTTAGATGTGATTTTCACATGCTATATGATGCTCTCTTTGTGCTTCAATTCTTATCTTTCATGTGAGCATCATTGAATTCTCAAGCCTATCTTAATGGCTATAAAGAAAGAGCTTGTTAGGAGGCAACCCAAATTTTATTTTCTTTGTTTTTGCTTCTGTTTAGGAATAAATATTGCATCTAGCTTCTGTTTAGATGTGGTTTTGTGTTTTAATTAGTGTTTGTGCCAAGTAGAACCTTTGGGAAGACTTGTGTAAAGTTATGCGATCATGCTGTAAAAAACAGAAACTCACGAGATTGGCTACCATTGTTTTCTGGAGAGTGCTATTTAGTTGATTCTTTTTGCAGATGATTAATAGACAAATTCCACATGTCCACCAATTGATTTCAATTTTTTTAGAGTTACAGAAGTATTCGAAAGTTACAGATTGCTACAGATTGTTCTGTTTTTGACAGATACTGTTTTTCGTGTGTTGTTTGCTTATTTTGATGAATCTATGAGTAGTATCGGGGGGTACGAATCATAGAAAAGTTGGAATACAGTAGGTTTAACACCAATATAAGCAAAGAATGAGTTGATTACAGTACCTTTGAGTAGTGGTTTGTTTTCTTATACTAACGGAGCTCACGAGATTTTTGGCTAAGTTTTGTGTTGTGAAGTTTTCAAGTTTTGGGTAAGGATTTGATGTACTATGGAACAAAGAGTGGAAAAAGCCTAAGCTTGGAGATGCCCAAGGCACCCCAAGGTAAAATTGAAGGACAACCAAAAGCCTAAGCTTGGGGATGCCCCGGGAAGGCATCCCCTCTTTTGTCTTCATCTATCGGTAACCTTACTTGAGATTATATTTTTATTCACCACATGATATGTGTTTTGCTTGGAGCGTCATGTATAATTTGAGTCTTTGCTTTTTAGTGTACCACAATCATCCTTGCTGGACACACCTTTTGAGAGAGATACACATTAATTGGAATTAATTATAATACTCTATGTGCTTCACTTATATCTTTTGAGCTAGATAGTTTTGCTCTAGTGCTTCACTTATATCTTTTAGAGCACGGTGGTGGTTTTATTTTATAGAAATTATTGATCTCCCATGCTTCACTTATATTATTTTGAGAGTCTCTTAGAATAGCATGGTAATGTCCTTTGGTTATAAATTTAGTCCTAATATGATAGGCATCCAAGATGGGTATAGTAAAAACTTTCATAAATAGTGCATTGAATACTATGAGAAGTTTGATGCTTGATGATTGTTTTGAGATATGAGGATGGTGATATTAAAGTCATGCTAGTAGGGTAATTGTGAATTTGAGAAATACTTGTGTTAACGTTTGTGGTTCCCGTAGCGTGCACGTATGGTGAACCGTTATGTGATGAAGTTGGAGCATGATTTATTTATTGAGTGTCATCCTTTGTGTGGAGGTCTGGATCGCGCGATGGTTAACTCCGACCAACCCTTCCCCTAGGAGCATGTGTTGAATACTTTGTTTTGATAACTCATAGATTTTTGCAATAAGTATATGAGTTCTTTATGACTAATGTTGAGTCCATGGATTATAAACACCCTCACCCTTCAACCATTGCTAGCCTCTCTTGTATCGCGCAACTTTCGACGGTACCATACACCTACCATATACCTTCCTCAAAACAGCCACCATACCTACCTATCATGGCATTTCCATAGACATTCCGAGATATATTGCCATGCAACTTTCCACCGTTCCGTTCATATGACACGCTTCATCATTGTCATTTACATAGAGTCATATTTTGTTCTAGCTTCGAGTTGTAGGTAAATAAAAGTGTGATGATCTTCATTACTAGAGCATTGTCCTAGTGAGGAAAGGATGATGGATACTATGATTCCCCCACAAGTCGGGATGAGACGCCGGACGAAAGAGGAAAAAAAGAGGCCATAAAAAAGTAAAAAAAACGGGAAACAGAAAAGGCCCAAAGAAAAAAAAAGATAAAAATGAGAGAAAAAGAGAGAAGGGACAATGCTACTATCCTTTTTCCACACTTGTGCTTCAGAGTAGCACCATGATCTTCATGATAGAGAGTCTCTTGTTTTGTCAGTTTCATATACTAGTGGGAATTTTCATTATAGAACTTGGCTTGTATATTCCAATGATGGGCTTCCTGAAATGCCCTAGGTCTTCGTGAGCAAGCAAGTTGGATGCACACCCACTTAGTTTCCTTCGTTGAGATTTCATATAATAATAGCTCTAGTGCATCCGTTGCATGGCAATCCCTACTCACTCACATTGATATCTATTGATGGGCATCTCCATCGCCCATTGATACGCCTAGTTGATGTGAGACTATCTTCCTCTTTTGTCTTCTCCACAAGCACCACTCTATTACACCTATAGTGCTATATCCATGGCTCACGCTCATGTATTGCGTGAAAGTTGAAAAGTTTGAAAAAATTGAAGTGTGAAACAGTTGCTTGGCTGAAATAGGGGTTGTGCTTGATTTTAATATTTTGTGTGATGAAGATAGAGCATAGCCAGACTATATGATTTTTTTAGGGATAACTTTCTTTGGCCATGTTATTTTGAGATGACATGATTGCTTTGTTAGTATTCTTGAAGTATTATTATTCTTATGTCAATATAGACTTTTGTGTTGAATCTTTCGGATCTGAACATTCATGCCACAATAAAGAAAATTACATTGAGAATTATGTTGGTTAGCATTCCACATCAGAAATTTTGTTTTTATCATTTACCTACTCGAGGACGAGCAGGAATTAATCTTGGGGATGCTTGATACGTCTCCAACGTATCTATAATTATTTATTTTTCCATGCTATTATATATTCTGTTTTGGATGTTTAATGGGCTTAATTATACAATTTTAGTGTTAATTGCTACTAACCCAAGGCCCAGTGCAAATTGCTACTTTTTTGCCTATTTCAATGTTTCGCAGAAAAGGAATATCAAACGGAGTCCAAACGGAATGAAACCTTCGGGAGAGTTATCTTTGGAACAATACCAACGTGAAAGGATTGGAGTACACGCCAGGAAGCGAAGGAGGTGGCCACGAGGGCAGGGGCGCACCCAGGGGGTAGGCACGCCCCCCACCCTCAT
>LR738715.1:808855428-808869346 GCA_902687465.1 Secale cereale | reverse complement strand
TGTATATACTTGCATACCCTGAAAACATCGAGGCAACAAACGAAACCCTAATTCCACCGCCGAAACCTTCTTTTCTCGTGAGATCCCATCTTGGGGCCTATTCCCGAGCTCCGCCAGAGGGGGCATCGATCATGGAGGGCTTCTACATCAACACCGTAGCCTCTCCGATGAGCTATGAGTAGTTTACCACAGACCTTCGGGTCCATAGTTATTAGCTAGATGGCTTCTTCTTCTCTCTTTGGATCTCAATACAAAGTTCTCCTCTATCTTCGAGGAGATCTATTCGATGTAATCTTTTTGCGGTGTGTTTGTCGAGATCCGATGAATTGTGGGTTTATGATCAAGATTATCTTTGAACAATATTGGATTCTTTTCTGAAATCTTTTATGTATGGTTATAATATCCTTGCAAGTCTCTTCAAATTATTGGTTTTGTTTGGCCTACTAGATCTATAGTTCTTGCAATGGGAGAAGTGCTTAGCTTTAGGCTCAATCTTGTGGTGTCCTTTCCCAGTGAGAGCATAGTCTTGTTGCATTCGAGGATAAAAAGATGGGGTTTATATCATATTGCTTGAGTTTATCCCTCTACATCATGTCATCTTGCTTAAGGCTTTACTCACTTCTTATGAACTTAATACTCTAGATGCATGCTAGATAGCGGTCGATGTGTGGAGTAATAGTAGTAGATGCAGAATCATTTCGGTCTACTTGTCACGGACGTGATGCCTATATATAATGATCATGCCTAGATATCCTCATAACTCTGCGCTTTTCTATCAATTGCTCGACAATAATTTATTCACCCACCGTAGAATTCTGCTGTCATGAGAGAAGCCACTAGTGAAACCTATGGCCCCCTGGTCTATTCTCATCATATTATTTTCTCGTCAACTAGCCAATTTCTTTCGCCATTGCCCTACTATGCATTATTTACTTTTTCTCTATACCAAAATTATTATCTTATCATATCTATCATATCCCAATCTCGTAAGTGACCGAGAAGGTATTGACAACCACTTTTATCGCGTTGGCTACGATGTTCTTATTTGTTTGTGCTGGTGCGAGGGACTCGCGCGTGGTCTCCTACTAGATTGATACCTTGGTTCTCAAAAACTGAGGGAAATACTTACGCTACTGTGTTGCATCAACCTTTTCTCTTCGAGGGAATACAACGTAAGCTCGAGAAGTAGTAGTTCACGATAGCTCTTTTAAGGAAAAACATGATTGCAATGATACTATTGTAAATTCTATTAATGTCAATTGTGTTAATGGCACTGTTCAAGAAATCTTCCGATTTAGCGATTTATCGTCCGATTTATCGCTACTCTTGGGGTGACCGATAAGATTATGCCTTATCTTCATCATTTATCATTTGGGCCGATTTATCGCTACATGATCTAACTCATCCAATCCCTACCATCTGATAAACTTTTACATGATCTAACTCACCCAATCCCTACCATCCCCTTTGCCTACAGCAGGGAATTAGTCACACATGGAAGGAGAAGTCATGGAGGGAGGATGGAGTGGTGATGATGATGACGATGGTGACGATCTCCCCTCTCCGGAGGCCAAATCAGCCTCCAGATTAGCCCTCCCGAAGAAGAACAGAGGGTGGCGGCGGCTCCGCGATGGAAACTGGGAAAACGACTTCTGTTCTGGGGTTTTCTCGTCAAGGGGATAAATACGGGTCAAAGTAGGCACCAGAGGGAGAAGGACCCGCCCAGGCGGCCTCCCGGCGCGGCCAGGGGTGGGGCCGCCTGGGCAGGGCGCCTGGGCCCCCCTGGCTGCCCTCTGGCCCATCTTCTGGCACAAGGGCCCTTCGGGTGCGTGGATTTTCTATGATTTTTCTTGGAATTTTCTGAGATACCTAAAAATCCGTTTTCCTGCACACAATAAAACCATACAGGAAGCTCTGCTGAAAACAGCGTCAGTCTGGGTTAGTTTAGTTGAAATCATGCAAGAATGAGGTCAAAACAATAGCAAAAGTGTTTGGAAAAGTAGATATGTTTGAGACGTATCACCTAGCACTTCTGAAGATAACATTAGGTCTTCATCGGTGTCATCGATCACATCGTCGGAACACGTCTACTGAAAGGGAACAACACCGGCAACAGAAAAGAAACACAATCAATGCAATGCACAATATGATGCATGATCATGACATGGCATTATGTTGTGATTTGAGCTAATGCAACTAGCAACATGTTAAATGAAGTTAGTTTGAACCAAAGGTTCAAATTCAAACTCCTTATGTGATTATTCAAATGCCATTTATTCAAATTGTCCTAAACAGTGGCTGTAAGTTATTCAAACATGCATGGAAATAACATAAACATATTCCTTGGATTTTTTTGATCAATTTTCATATATAAATTATTTTCATCTGAGTTATAGATTATTTTCTGTGATTTTTAGAAGTTTTGGCTATTTTTTGAAATAAATAAATCATTTCGGATTTATTTTAAATTATAGAAAATAGTTACTGCGTCAGCACTAGGTCATGCTGACATCAGCAAGTCAACAGGGGCTGGTCCAGTCAAACCTGACCAGTGGGGCCCACTGGTCAGTGACTAAGGGCTGGTTTGTGTGCATGACAGGTGGGACCAGTCAAAGTTGACTTGACCAAAGTCAAAGCTGGCACATGGGGTCCACAAGATTAGTACTAATCTAAACAGGAAAATTAGACTACCTAATTAGGCGCGAGGGCCCACATGTCAGTGTCAGAAGGGTTAATTAAGCTTAACAAAAACTTAATATAAATTAGCAGGGGCCAGGGCCCACTTGTCAGCGACTCGGGGAAGGTCAAACCCCCGGTCAGAGAGGCCAAACGACCGGCGGCTAGCCGCCGGTGAGGCCGAACGCGGCGGAGGGCGCCGGAAATCCGCTTCCGGCGACGAAAAGAGCGGCGGAGGGGCTTGGCGTGATGCTGGTCCTCGTCCGCATCCAACGGAGATATCAGCTCGCGCCGGGGAGGACCAGATCGACGGCGGCGAGGGAAGTGCGGTGGCCGGAGTTCGGTCGTGCTCGAGAACGGCGATGAGGTGCACTGTAGGACGAGCAGGTGGGGGTTTTCGACTCGCGGGAGGGTGCGGAGCACGGTGCCGGGCTCGTTCTCAAGCCCCGGTGGCTACAGCGACGGCGGTGACATCGCCAGCGGCGTGGAGTTCGCGGGCATTGTGGGGGTCGGAGCTACAGCACGCGCGTGAGTAAGGAGATAGGGGGAGGAGCAAGAGGGGCTCACGGCAATCACGATGGTGCTGACGGCGAGCCCGGAGAAGAACCGGAGCAGTCAGGGCGTCGAGGGGGATCTCCGGCAGCCGAGGAGGAAGGAGATGTTGGGGACGGCGATTCGGGGCTTCCAGCGCTGATTGGCTCGGTGGAGAAGGCGTAGGCGATGGTGGCGAAGCTCGTGGACGTGCTGGCGAGGCGAGACGGTGGCACTGGCCGCGGTGGCAGCGAGCGTGGCGGCGATGGCGTTCGGTGGTTGCGAGAGAGAGAGCACCAGGGGGGAGGAGAAGCACCGAAGTGAGTGGAAGAGAGGTCGGGGGGTTCCGTGGCGTCGTCGAGAAGCGTCCGGGCAGCGGCGGAAGCAGGAGGTGGCGTGCGGTGGCCGGGCGCGCGTCGGGCACGCGCCGTGCGTCCGACTGGCAGGAGGAAGAAGACCTCCCTGCCCCTCATGGGCTGGGCCGGTCAGATGGGCTGCCAGGTGAGCGCCAGGTAAAATTCTACCTCTCTCTCTTTTCTAATTTCTGCTACTGTTTTCTAATTTTGGCATTTGTTCTGGGATTTATTAAAAATACTTAGGCACAGTCAAAAATCATGAAACCAAGCATGGCTAATGTTTAGGATAAATCCAACAGTAAACATTTTAGTTTATGATTATTTGAGCATTTAAAATAATATATAAAATTTAAATGCCCAAATGCAAATAAGATATGATTTAATTCAGTGCCAAAAATATTCTACAAAAATGTTCACTATTTTTGGTTTGGTTTCAAAGCCTTGCCAAAATTATCAACATTGATGAAGGTATTTTGGGTCATTGGAAGTGATTTTATTCTTGACCCTGGTTGAATTCATTTGGTGCTAGGGTTTGAACATCCCCATTTCCAGTTTCTGAGAAATTTAAACATGATGCACATGAAGACCAAGCAAGACAGGCAAGGGCTGCTCTAGGGCTGTGACAACTCACCCCCACTAAACAAGAATCTCGTCCCAAGATTCAAGCGTAGGGTAAGAAATCAGAGGGGACACTAACTAACACAATCTTCATGATCCAAGTGCCCTTCATATGAATGTTAATTGCTAGCATCATGTTGATCTTGAAGCCCTTGCTTTTGAGGTCTTTGTCCAACACGGTGACGACGAAAGAAACTCTACAAAATTGATCTTGTGAAAGATCGACCAACTCAAGATCAACTCATGGAGTGAGACGTTGAGACATCTCTTGAGCTGAGACACAGAGTACACCTCCAGGGGGGTGGAGTGAAACAAACGATGAAGGTTCACTTGATAGGCAATAATTCCACACTAAAAGAAGATAGTGATCGATGTCACCAGACGGGGTACCTTAGAGAAGGTGACTCGTAGAGTTATTCCCTTAAGTGGCAAAAAGAATTACTTTTGATATAGAGATCATTGAAATTCTCTATACCAGCCTAAGGCAAATCACAATCGATCGTTTGACGGAGTCCAAAAGAATGGCATTGTCCATCTAGAATGGATGATGTGGACTGCCTTGTAAAACACAATGCCAAGGTTGACTTTGGTTGTCACCGGAGATGGATAGGACCAATGGCAAGTCCACTTCTGAAATAATCCTGAACAGCAGTGGCTGAGAAGGGCAGCCCTTGGAAAATTGGCAGATTGGCGGTGCAAGCTGGGAACAAAATGCAAATGCTGGGAATGATTCTGGAAACTGGGAAGAAACCCAACAGTAGAGAGTAAATTACTCTTTGAGAGGTTATAACATAACCAAGAGCACTGGGAGGAATCCCGGTTAGTGTCGACATAACACCTAGTGCTTGTGCGTGCTCTCAAGAACTTGAGCATTTCCATAATCATCAAGGTTTTACCAATATCCGTGTCACTACCATGATGAATAATGATGGATGATGCAGATGCAAAGGAAGATAACACCTTCTCGGATTTCACCTTAGCGAGGCCAAGGGAACGAAATCTGGATGATCGACCGAGAGACATTTAGCACTCCGCTTCTAATGTTCTCCTTGATGTGCTAGCACAATCCATTTATTAAAATGGTTTGGTACCTAGAACGTCAAGTAAAAGGCTCGGACTTCAGGAGCACAAAAATCCATAAGGAACAACTAGAGAGTAAATCCTACGAAATCCTTATGGTGGAGGTGGCCAACTTCTTCAATCAAGATGCTACAAAAATAGGTCTTCCGGCTGGTTGTGTTGGCCACGACATACACTTTACCGGTTATCGAGAGACCAATATTATAGTTCTTGGAAAATGCTCCAGCCATCATATCTGCCTGAGGTTCAGATCTGGTCGGTAACGGGATATTTCAGACAACATGTCTGGAAAAGAAAGTTTGCAACACAAACCGACGAGATGACGTTGCGAGATTCTCGGGAAATGAAATATGATAGCAAGCTCCAAAACATGAGCTAGTTCTGCTACATACATGTGAACACGTTGTCCAAGACAAACATGACCACGTAGTAGTCTTACAATGAGACACTGCCATGTTTTGGTTGGAGAGCCATCAACGAGGATATCGAAGTCCTTGCATTAGTCCGGATCTTAAGAAGGAACTTCTTCTCCTAGGACAAATCAATCAGTGGCTTGGTGTGCTAGGGATACATATAGAATGAAGGTTGCAAGTCTACAAACCACAGAATTCTTCGCACGTATGCATTACTGACTTGGGATGATTCCACAGGAAGCAAAACAACTTTCTCAAACTCACGGTGGCAACTTACATCAATTACACATGAATTAGGGAAAGTCTCTTCTCTCATCCAACATATACCTCATGAACGGGACATGAAGGCAATGCTTACAAAGTTTCCAGCACTAGCTTAATGTCCTACAAAATCATGGAGGAGATAAGGATGTTTGTTGATGGGTTCAACAATAATCCATCCAGGTTTCCATATAGATGGAATTCCATGACAATGTGAACAAAGTGATAGCATTGGTCAGACCAAAGGATATAATGGTGTATGCTCGAGGGATTAACCACGAGTAAGACAACATTAAGAACATCGTTGGTTCCGATTTGATTTGAGGATAGCCCACACTCAAATCAAAGTTTTGGCAAGACAATAGGTCCAACAAGTGATCACAGGGACCAATTGATGAAGATTTCATCTATCTTCAACACACACAAATATACCCCTTGAAATGAACTAAGCTGGCAAGCTTTTATCTTCCAACTCTCCAAGTTATTGTTTAGCTTAACCAATTAGCTCAGGGGGTAACCGACACAGATTCTTGGGGAATGGCTGGTTTGCAGAGAAACCAGCTTGATCACGAGCTCAACGCATTGGTCAGGGAACAACCTGGTGATACTTCCGGGAAGATAACCGGAAAATCACGAACCACCGATATGTTACTAGGCTCGGGAACAATCTTGCTTTTCAGGGCAAGACGATATGATCAAAAGAGCGAGAGATTGACACAATCATAACTCATTGATCGATAAGTGCACCATGAAGATGGACTAGTAGCACGATCAATCTTAGAATGGTGATTCAGTAATCATGACGCTAAGAATGAAATTGTTGTCCTTTAACTACCAAGCAACGAAGTTGATAGGAATATTGATTTCACACATCACAATCCACTTGTCAGCATTTCGGTTATAATAACACGGAGGCCGAGGAATAAACGATGATGGCGAGAAGTATCACCTTATCAAAAGTTCATAGGAGGTGGTGCAATTCCCATGACATTCTTGACATAAGGATGGTAATACTCCAGGATAGAACAGGTTAGAAGCTGGATTAGCATTCTTCATCTGCGAAGTACAACTTCTTTGACCCAATCCTGGATATGGATGAGGTACTGGAGTTTGTTTCTCTTAGTCATTCCAGAATAGAATGGCTTGACGGACCACAAGGGTAATAGGCATCGATGAACGAACGCACGCATACTCTTGACTATCAATTGATAGACAAGGATCGGAATATAACTGAAGGGGGACAACTCGGGGAACATAGGATTGTCTGAGTTGTGGATGCAGAAGTTAGTATGTCGAACGAGTTCCACATATTTCTTCCGGATAACCCATGTAGAAAGGTAGAATTGGCAGAGTCACAGTATGAATGGAGTACTACTCAAGAGCACTCTGGTTGTGATCTTTTGGTTCGGGAGAACTTCTAGCAAGGATGGTTCATGGTATTTGGAAGAATGATATACCACGGACCTCGAGGACTATCACAAGGTTACTAATATCCTAAAGGGACGAGCAAATACTACCAACAGGAGATAAGTGGAGTGAGTCTTGGGTTCAAGAACCCAGGAATAGAATGCCTACTACCTAAATGGCATCACGGGATGCTTTTGTGAATAATGGCCAGAATCATCACACTGGGAATATAAAGCATTGCTGCATTACTGGGTGATTCTCGAAGACACCTAGGGTCATAATAATAACTCCAACATATGTGCCGAGGTAACAAAGCACCTCCACATACCGACTAGTGTGATTAATCTGGCCTAAAAGGATATTAAGAACAGGTAGGAATGATTTGCAAATGCATCTGATTGTTTAGAGGCCTGGGATGACTCGGACAGCATAACAACTGTAAATGCTCGAAAATACTTTTGAGATACTGATGGGCCTCGAACCCCTCGTTGGTTACCCCAAGTGGAAGGTGTAAGATGCAGTAAGTAGAAGTGTTTTCCCTTAGCAAAGATGCCAAGGATCGAATCCCCAGAGACTCCTAGGTTCAACAAATAGGTGTCAATTGCTACGGCGCCAGATTAGTAGCAATCAACGTGGACCTGCACTCAGATACAAATAACTTTGCTCCCAACGAGTACAGAGAGGTTGTCAATCCCTCCGGCCTTATAGTTCACAAAGGATTAAAAGCAATGATAGTAGTGATAGATAGTTTTTGCAATAGTAAGTAAATAGCGAAAAGTAAATAGCGGGTGTGATCAATAATGGTAATATGGACGGGAGTCTCATGATGGTCACTAGTGATGTCTCTCTCCCAAAAGACGATAAAACAGCTATGTGAGGTAAACAAATTACAGCTGGGCAATTGACAGGACCACGAACGCAAACCAATGCTGACTACATTGCAAGAAAGGTTGAGGTTCAAAGCATGGGCGGTACGCCAAAGTAAGTAGACCGAAATACATCAATATCTACTACTAATCATCCACCTTGAGATATCTATCCAGAACATCTCGCTGGTATTAAGTTGCGAGTCCCACCCATAGTGTAAACTCAATGCAACAGACAACTGCATTAAAAGAACTTTGCGTAAAGTAAACAATCCTTGCACCCGCGGGCACAAGCACCGTTGTTTTCCCCCTTGTGGCAACAGCACATCCCCTAGACTCATGTTTCTGTCACTCAAGCTAGTCATCGAGGGGCATGAACCCACAATCGAGCATAACGTTCCCTCTTGGAGTCACTACCTATTACTCGGCCAAAGCAATAAATAACAACGGAGAACATGCAAGAATTACTTATGAACTAAAATATAAAAGAGGTGAATCAAATATATTACTCAAGATCAATTTGAACATAATCTCATAATCCATCGGATCCCAGCAAACTCAACATAGCAAAAGCATAAGGATTACATAGGTGCCTCGATCATGTAGGGCAGCTCACGAGGACTAATTAGTGAAGCACAAGAACGGGAGGAGAACATCACATAGCTACTGGTCATGGACTCATGGTGCAAGGGAGACTACTCACGAGTCATCCGGGAGGCGTCCATGGTGGTGGAGAAGCTCCCGGTGGTGATCCTCCCCTCCGGCAGGGTGCCGAGAAGAGTTCTCCTGGTGCTCCCGATCTTGGAAGCGGCGGCGGCGGCGGAACAGAGATGGGATCACGAAAAGAGTTCCTGTTCTGAGGGTTACGGAGGACCCTTTAAATATATACCAAAGTAGGGCACCGGGGGGGGTCTCGGGGGGCCCAGGCGCCCCCCGGCGCGGCCCAGGGGGGCGCGCCGCCAGGGCGCCTGGAGCCCTGGTGCCCCCCCCCCCAGGCTGCCCTTCGGACGCAGTGTTGTTTCCGGATCGCTGATTTTTTTTATAATTTTTCTGGATTTTTCTGGATTTTTCTGTGCACTGGGTTAGTAAGTTAGTCTATATATGATCAAAAGTGTATGGAAGTGTATGAATATCATAGCAATATCACCCAAAAGTGGCATGGAGCAAGCAGAAATTATAGATACGTTTTGGACGTATCAACATCCCCAAGCTTAATTCCTGCTCGTCCTCGAGTAGGTAAATGATAACAAGAATAATTTCTGTGGTGACATGCTATTAACCATATAGGACTTTTTCATAGTCATATGACAAAAGCTTACTGAGACAATGATTCTATAGTAATTAAGTTGCCTCAAGAGAAAATCACAAATGACTGAAAGTTTTACAACATGAAACTGAAACATCAAATAGATTTGCAATGAACATGATGTGCAAATATGATAAAGTGATATCTAGCTTGCCCCCTTTAGTGATGCAAAACATAAATGCAAGGGCACCTTCAAGGTTCAAGTGATGACTAGATACAATCATTTCAGAATAAATGATATCACAATCATGCAAAAGACAATGCTACTTTGGAACAATGCACATTACACTCAGAATGACAATCATGCTCTCAGTAGTTGGTGCTTCAACATAAAAGGTAAAAGAATGGTTAAGTGCTAGAGCTTTTTATTTTGAAAACATGGAAGCAATTGTGTCAACGGTAGTAGTACTTCATATGCGTCATGCATAAAACATCCTATAAGTTGCAAGCCTCATGCATCGTATACTAATAGTGCTCACTCCTTGTCCTAATTAGCTCGGATTCCCATGGGTTATCATTGCATTACATATGTTTCAACCAAGTGTCACAAAGGGGTACCTCTATGCCACCTGTACAAAGCTCCAAGGAGATAGATCGCATTTGATTTCTCGTTTTTGATAGATCTCAACTTGAGGACATCCATACCGGGACAACATAGAAAATAGATGATGGACTCCTCTTTAATGCATAAGCATATTCTCATGAGAGATTGAGGATTAAGGTCCAAGCTAAAACTTCCACCATGATGCATGGCTTTGGTTGGCGGCCCAATGTTCTTCTCTAACAATATGCATATTCATACAACCCACGGTAAATCACCCTTACTTCAGACAAGACGAACATGCATAGCAACTCACATGATATTCAACAAAAGTGTGACAGTTGATGGCGTCCCCAGAAACATGGTTACCGCTCAGCAAGCAACTCATAAGAAATAGGATACATAGGCAACATATTCTTTACCACAATAGTTTTTAGGCTACTTTCCCATGAGCTATGTATTGCATGGTTAGTTTGCTTAGTACAGGTGGAGGTTAGCAAAAGACTGGGAGCGACCAACTAAAAGAGCAATGACGGTCATAATCATGCAGAGCGACAAAGCAATATTGAATCAGGCATGGTAGTTATATCGCTACTCAGAAACAAAAGATCATCAAGGCTTGACAGACTTTCTTTACAGTCTTGAATATGCGTGAGCATACGCCAAGTCAATCAAAATAAATTCTCGAAGGAAGATATTACTAAACCATATCACATCATAGGCAAACAAACCAAGTTGGTACTCCAATAACACATTGGGAACCCCCTAGCTATTTGAGATTAACCATAAGAAAACCTGAACAACTAAGCACCATCATGCAAGTAGCATATTTATCATAGACACATTAACCAATGCAACGGAAGCAAACTCTCTTAATAAGGTGAGCATGGTAATTAAAGAGAGTTCAAGCAACCAACTAAACAAAAGCTCTTTCAAAAGATAAGAATGAATACTAAGAGCAGAGCATGATAGTAGCTATTTAAAAGACAAAGAACACACACAGCATAGATAGACATGAAAATTCTATGTTATGTTCTAGGTAGAGGTGGAGCGTGTTTCTCTCCCACATAAAGGAATGCTGGGTTCCGACTCGTTATGAAAAACTAAAAAGAAAACTAAAAGCAAGACGCTCCAAGCATAGCACATAACACATGAAGTGATAAAAATATAGCGAAACGAAAGACGAACTGATAATGTTGATGGAGAAGGGGATGCACGGGGGCATCCCCAAGCTTAGACGCTTGAGTCTCCTTGAATATTTCTTGGGGGTGCATGGGGGCATCCCCAAGCTTGAGCGCTTGACACTCCTGAATCTTTTTATCATCTTCCCTCGCACACTTGAAAACTCCCTTCATACATAACTCATCATAATCGGATTAGCGAGGTTAGTACCCTTAATAAAATAATTATACCTTGCTGGAAATAAGGATATTCTTGAAGTTCTACTGTTTCTAAAGATTGCCAAAAGGTTTTTGCAAAGAAAAAGCAAGTTCTTGATTTGCAAAGTGAGGGAAAGGCAAAACAAGACAGAATCTGTGAAAAACATAACAGCAGGCAGTAATTGATCTGTTCGGGATACTTCTGCAACTCAAATCAAAAAACTCAGAACAGACGCACGAAAGACAATTATATAGAGAACGCTATCGAACAAATTAAGACCAAAAGGATGATCTGGTGATTTTATACGAATTTTTCTATCCAAGGACAGAATCTGTTTCCTGGACAGCACCTCACAACTTTTGAACTTTCTAGCAATCAGAGGCTATACTTGGCACAAATATGAAAAGCAAAGATACAATGATGATTCTACAGCAGTAAACAACATCAAGACACAACAAAAGCAAAAAAATTATTCATGTGGGCTGCCTCCCAAAAGCGCTTTCTTTTATGCCTTTAAGCTAGGCATAAAACTTCTAATGATGCTCTCGTAGGAATAAGAGTTGAAGAACAAAAGAGAGCATCAAGAAGCAAATACCAAACACATTTAAGCCTAACATGCTTCCTATGCATAGGAATATTG
The DNA here is from genome assembly GCA_902687465.1 of Secale cereale. NCBI lineage: Eukaryota > Viridiplantae > Streptophyta > Magnoliopsida > Poales > Poaceae > Secale > Secale cereale. The sequence continues at coordinate 808,857,271 of LR738715.1, read as the reverse complement.
CAATAGAATAATTTATTAGAAGCATAAAGCAACTAGCATAGGAAGAAAAAACAAGTGCAGCTTCAAAACCTTCAACATAAAGAAAGGGAACTTGGTATTATTGAAATATCTATAAGCATATGTTCCCTTCTCATAATAATTTTCAGTGGGATCACGAATAAACTCAACTATGTAAGCCTCACATAAAGCATTGTTACCATGATCCACATGCAAAAAGGTACTCTTACTCTCCACATAAGTGTCATGAAGAGGATAAAACTTAGTATAAAAGAGAGACATAAGCTCTTGCCAATCAAGCAAGTACGAGTTATTGAGAAGCTTATACCAATCTGAAGCCTTATCTATAAGTGATACGGCGAACAATTTCCTCATGACAAACTCCCTTGATACACCTGCAAGCTTAAATAATGAACATAGTTGTGACAGATATAGCAAGTGTTCACCGGGATGTCTGTCTCCTGCATAGCGATTAGCCAAAACATAATTGATAATACCAGCTGGTATTTTATAGGGCACAATTTCAGTAGGGGGAGGAGCAACCACCACAGGTGTGGGGCGTCTTCCCGCAAGCAACGATCCAATAGCAAGGTTGTCCATAAGCATAACTGGTGAAAAGACATAAAGAAAACTGAAAGGTAAACTAACAAGACTAAAAAGCAAAGGTAAAAGATAGCATGCAACTCCCCTATCCTGAAGAGTGGAGTCCCCGGCAACGGCGCTAGAAAATACTCCTTGATGGGCCTCGAACCCCTCGTTGGTTACCCCAAGTGGAAGGTGTAAGATGCAGTAAGTAGAAGTGTTTTCCCTTAGCAAAGATGCCAAGGATCAAATCCCCATAGACTCCTAGGTTCAACAAGTAGGTGTCAATTGCTACGGCGCCAGATTAGTAGCAATCAACGTGGACCTGCACTCAGATACAAATAACTTTGCTCCCAACGAGTACAGAGAGGTTGTCAATCCCTCCGGCCTTGTAGTTCACAAAGGATTAAAAGCAATGATAGTAGTGATAGATAGTTTTTGCAATAGTAAGTAAATAGCGAAAAGTAAATAGCGGGTGTGATCAATAATGGTAATATGGACCGGAGTCTCATGATGGTCACTAGTGATGTCTCTCTCCCAAAAGACGATAAAACAGCTATGTGAGGTAAACAAATTACAGCTGGGCAATTGACAGGACCACGAACGCAAACCAATGCTGACTACATTGCAAGAAAGGTTGAGGTTCAAAGCATGGGCGGTACGCCAAAGTAAGTAGACCGAAATCCATCAATATCTACTACTAATCATCCACCTTGAGATATATATCCAGAACATCTCGCTGGTATTAAGTTGCGAGTCCCGCCCATAGTGTAAACTCAATGCAACAGACAACTGCATTAAAAGAACTTTGCGTAAAGTAAACAATCCATGCACCCGCGGGCACAAGCACCGTTGTTTTCCCCCTTGTGGCAACAGCACATCCCCTAGACTCATGTTTCTGTCACTCAAGCTAGTCATCGAGGGGCATGAACCCACAATCGAGCATAACGTTCCCTCTTGGAGTCACTACCTATTACTCGGCCAAAGCAATAAATAACAACAGAGAACATGCAAGAATTACTTATGAACTAAAATATAAAAGAGGTGAATCAAATATATTACTCAAGATCAATCTGAACATAATCTCATAATCCATCGGATCCCAGCAAACTCAACATAGCAACAGCATAAGGATTACATAGGTGCCTCGATCATGTAGGGCAGCTCACGAGGACTAATTAGTGAAGCACAAGAACGGGAGGAGAACATCACATAGCTACTGGTCATGGACTCATGGTCCAAGGGAGACTACTCACGAGTCATC
>LR738715.1:808713753-808855418 GCA_902687465.1 Secale cereale | reverse complement strand
CCCCCCCCCCCCCAGGCTGCCCTTCGGACGCAGTGTTGTTTTCGGATCGCTGATTTTTTATATAATTTTTCTGGATTTTTCTGGGCAGTTCTCGAAACGTGAAAACCTGAAATACAAAAACAGCCGAAAACAGAAACTGGCACTTGGGTGCACTGGATTAGTAAGTTAGTCCAAATATGATCAAAAGTGTATGGAAGTGTATGAATATCATAGCAATATCACCCAAAAGTGGCATGGAGCAAGCAGAAATTATAGATACGTTTTGGACGTATCAACATCCCCAAGCTTAATTCCTGCTCGTCCTCGAGTAGGTAAATGATAACAAGAATAATTTCTGTGGTGACATGCTATTAACCATATAGGACTTTTTCATAGTCATATGACAAAAGCTTACTGAGACAATGATTCTATAGTAATTAAGTTGCCTCAAGAGAAAATCACAAATGACTGAAAGTTTTACAACATGAAACTGAAACATCAAATATATTTGCAATGAACATGATGTGCAAATATGATAAAGTGATATCTAGCTTGCCCCCTTTAGTGATGCAAAACTTAAATGCAGGGGCACCTTCAAGGTTCAAGTGATGACTAGATACAATCATTTCAGAATAAATGATATCACAATCATGCAAAAGACAATGCTACTTTGGGACAATGCACATTACACTCAGAATGACAATCATGCTCTCAGTAGTTGGTGCTTCAACATAAAAGGTAAAAGAATGGTTAAGTGCTAGAGCTTTTTATTTTGAAAACATGGAAGCAATTGTGTCAACGGTAGTAGTACTTCATATGCGTCATGCATAAAACATCCTATAAGTTGCAAGCCTCATGCATCGTATACTAATAGTGCTCGCTCCTTGTCCTAATTAGCTCGGATTCCCATGGGTTATCATTGCATTACATATGTTTCAACCAAGTGTCACAAAGGGGTACCTCTATGCCACATGTACAAAGGTCCAAGGAGATAGATCGCATTTGATTTCTTGTTTTTGATAGATCTCAACTTGAGGACATCCATACCGAGACAACATAGAAAATAGATGATGGACTCCTCTTTATTGCATAAGCATATTCTCATGAGAGATTGAGGATTAACGTCCAAGCTAAAACTTCCACCATGATGCATGGCTTTGGTTGGCGGCCCAATGTTTGGCGGCCCAATGTTCTTCTCTAACAATATGCATATTCATACAACCCACGGTAAATCACCCTTACTTTAGACAAGACGAACATGCATAGCAACTCACATGATATTCAACAAAAGTGTGACAGTTGATGGCGTCCCCGGAAACATGGTTACCGCTCAGCAAGCAACTCATAAGAAATAGGATACATAGGCAATATATTCTTTACCACAATAGTTTTTAGGCTACTTTCCCATGAGCTATGTATTGCATGGTTAGTTTGCTTAGTACAGGTGGAGGTTAGCAAAAGACTGGGAGCGACCAACTAAGAGAGCAATGACGGTCATAATCATGCAGAGCGACAAAGAAATATTGAATCAGGCATGGTAGTTATATCGCTACTCAGAAACAAAAGATCATCAAGGCTTGACAGACTTTCTTTACAGTCTTGAATATGCGTGAGCATACGCCAAGTCAATCAAAATAAATTCTCGAAGGAAGATATTACTAAACCATATCACATCATAGGCAAACAAACCAAGTTGGTACTCCAATAACACATTGGGAACCCCCCAGCTATTTGAGATTAACCATAAGAAAACCTGAACTACTAAGCACCATCATGCAAGTAGCATCTTTATCATAGACACATTAACCAATGCAACGGAAGCAAACTCTCTTAATAAGGTGAGCATGGTAATTAAAGAGAGTTCAAGCAACCAACTAAACAAAAGCTCTTTGAAAAGATAAGAATGAATACTAAGAGCGGAGCATGATAGTAGCTATTTAAAAGACAAAGAACACACACAGCATAGATAGACATGAAAATTCTATGTTATGTTCTAGGTAGAGGTGGAGCGTGTTTCTCTCCCACATAAAGGAATGCTGGGTTCCGACTCGTTATGAAAAACTAAAAAGAAAACTAAGGATGGTAATACTCCAGGATAGAACAGGTTAGAAGCTGGATTAGCATTCTTCATCTGCGAAGTACAACTTCTTTGACCCAATCCTGGATATGGATGAGGTACTGGAGTTTGTTTCTCCTAGTCATTCCAAAATAGAATGGCTTGACGGACCACAAGGGTAATAGGCATCGATGAACGAATGCACGCATACTCTTGACTATCAATTGATAGACGAGGATCGGAACATAACTGAAGGGGGACAACTCGGGGAACATAGGATTGTCTGAGTTGTGGATGCAGAAGTTAGTATGTCGAACGAGTTCCACATATTTCTTCCGGATAACCCATGTAGAAAGGTAGAATTGGCATAGTCACAGTATGAATGGAGTACTACTCAAGAGCACTCTGGTTGTGATCTTTTGGTTTGGGAGAACTTCTACCAAGGATGGTTCATGGTATTTGGAAGAATGATATACCACGGACCTCGAGGACTATCACAAGGTTACTAATATCCTAAAGGGACGAGCAAATACTACCAACAGGAGATAAGTGGAGTGAGTCTTGGGTTCAAGAACCCAGGAATAGAATGCCTACCAACTAAATGGCATCACGGGATGCTTTTGAGAATAATGGCCAGAATCATCACACTGGGAATATAAAGCATTGCTGCATTACTGGGTGATTCTCGAAGACACCTAGGGTCATAATAATAACTCCAACATATGTGTCGAGGTAACAAAGCACCTCCACATACCGACTAGTGTGATTAATCTGGCCTAAAAGGACATTAAGAACAGGTAGGAATGATTTGCAAATGCATCTGATTGTTTAGAGACCTGGGATGACTCGGACAGCATAACAACTGTAAATGCTCGAAAATACTTTTGAGATACAAGCAAAAAGGGTAGCATATCCACTTAACATCATAGAGTCAAGGTTCTGAGACCAACAGTTGAACAAACGGAAGTAGTAGAAACTGAACTGAGGGTTGAATCCACAATAACGTAATCCTGATAATTAGAATGAGAATCCTAGTTCTTAATCAGCGTAGAAGAAGAAGGTGACTCAGATCAGAAGGTCATAGGGTGAAGGAGTAAAAAGAGCCTTACGTTCCCTTCCACAATCAATTCCCTTAATATAACTAGAGAGTTTCTAGACACAACTTCGACCGGTTTGGCTTGCTAATCCTACAGGCAGTCAGGCTCTGATACCAAAACAGTCAGGACCCCGATCCTAAGTCACACAGGTCTAGCCTTTAACACATCATATCACTTTGCGGCCTCACGCACGGTATTCCCACGGGTGCCACCTTACCTGGCCCGGGACCGTTTGCGCATTTTGGCACACGTATATGATAGTGTCGCTAGCATCCATATGACAGAGAACCCGGGCCGACATGACTAGTTATAAACCAAAAGTGGCACTAAATTACAAAGACAGGCATACATGACCCAGCAACGAACGTGTCAGTCATCAACGTATGAACCCAAGTCGTAGCAAGCTACAAGGACTTAAAGGAACAACGCGTGACATTTCCCCTAAGGGACAGACACAGGAACGAAGAAGGACACATGCCGGCCAGCCTAAGTGTTCCGGAGCAGTAGCAAGCTACCAAGGCTCGGTGGAAGCACTAGGAGACATTTCCCTGTAAGATAGGCTACCAAAGGTAAACAACTAGGTGTCGGATCCCACACATAGCAATACACATTACACGTACGCATAACATGCAAGTATGTGCTTTACAACATGGCATCACAACATAACTCAACAACTCATATAGATAAAGGCCCAGAAGAGCCATCATAGCATTTATTACAAACAGAGGTCACATGACCCAACATATAGAGCATACAGGCAACGGAAGCATAACATGTCTGAGTACAGACAACTACAAATGAAAAAGGCTGAGAAGCCTGACTATCTACAAGACCCTCCAAATGGTACAAGATCGTAGCTGAGGTAACAAGCTAAACGTTGAATTCCACACGGAACCACTAGCGAGACTGAAGTCTCTCTGCAAAAACATAAATTAAGCAAACTTGAGTACAAAGGTACTCAGCAAGACTTACATCAAAACTAACTACATATGCATCAGTATCACAAAGGGGATGGTGGAGTTTGACTGCATCAAGCCAGCTTTGACTCCGTGGCTATCCTAAACTATGAGTGCAAGTAACTCTTTTGAGGTGGCGCACACGAGTCCACATATTCACCAATCAATACCCCACTATGGATCCTGTCCCGTCTCCCTACGAGAAGGCCATCCATAGCACTCACGCTTATCTTGCGCGTTTTAGAGTATCCACTTTCACTTGTCTATGAACTGTAATAGGCAACCCAGAAGTCCATTTCCGCGGACACGGCTATTTGACTAGATCATATATAACCCTGCAGGGGTGTACTTCTTCACACACGCTCTCACCACTTACCGCCGTTTACACGACATGTACTCGGCAACCTTCAAGCGGAGGCCCAGCGAGGATGTCGGCCACGACCTGACTAACCACACAAGTCTCTAGTCCAGGTTTATCGCCTATTTGGGTTCCATCCGTGGGGAGATCCGGCCGGGGTGTCGCTCATGGCCCCAAACGATGTGTACAGGGTTCCCGCATCACCAAACGGGCTACCGGTACACTGTGCCACGTACCTGCCGTGTCACAGCCCACCCCGAGGGTCAGCGACAAACACCAGAAACTAGTTGCAACTCCTGGACAGAGGACAAGGGCAGTTAATAAGTCGAGAGAGCTTGGAGCGCCCGGAGCCCAATGCGTGGTAGTAACTATTCATGGATAAACCAACACAGAACTAAGTTCCTGAGGACGGCTGCAATGAGACAACCCACCATGTACTCCTACATGGCCTCTCATCGCTACCTTTACCAAATCGTATTCACACACTTAGCTCTCACACAGTAGGACATGTTCATCACCCTTCCGATTCATCCCCGATGAATCAGACCTGACACAACTCTAAGCAATAGCAGGCATAACCAGAAAGCATGAATGAGTAGGCACAACATGGATCAAACAACTCCTACTCATGCTAGTGGGTTTCAACTATATACTGTGGCAATGACGGGTCATGCAGTGGAAAGGGGTTCAACTACCGCAACAGGTAACAGTTGAAACGTTGTTGTCCTAATGCAGTAAAAGAGAGCAAGAGCGAGAGAGTGGGTTTGTATCGGGATGCTCAAAGGGGTTTGGCTTGCCTGGCACTTCTGAAGATAACATTGGATCTTCATCGGTGTCATCGATCACATCGTCGGAACACGTCTACTGAAAGGGAACAACACCGGCAACAGAAAAGAAACACAATCAATGCAATGCACAATATGATGCATGATCATTACATGGCATTATGTTGTGATTTGAGCTAATGCAACTAGCAACAGGTTAAATGAAGTTGGTTTGAACCAAAGGTTCAAATTCAAACTCCATATGTGATTATTCAAATGCCATTTATTCAAATTGTCATAAACTGTGGCTGTAATTTATTCAAACATGCATGGAAATGCCATAAACAGATTCCTTGGATTTTTCTGATCAATTTTCATATATAAATTTTTTCATCTGAGTTATAGATTATTTTCTGTGATTTTTAGAAGTTTTGGCTATTTTCTGAAATAAATAAATCATTTCGGATTTATTTTAAATTACAGAAAATAGTTACTGCATCAGCACTAGGTCATGCTGACATCAGCAAGTCAACAGGGGCTGGTCCAGTCAAACCTGACCTGCGGGGCCCACTTGTCAGCGACTCGGGGGAGGTCAAACCCCCTGTCAGAGAGGCCAGACGACCGGCGGCTAGCCGCCGGCGAGGCCGAACGTGGCAGAGGCCGTCGGAAATTCGGCTTCGGCTACGAAAAGAGCGGCGGAGGGGCTTGGCGTGATGCTTGTCCTCGTCCGCATCCAACGGAGCCATCAGCTCACGCCGGGGAGGACCAGATCGAAGGCGGCGAGGGAAGTGCGGTGGCCGGAGTTCGGGCGTGCTTGAGAACGCCGATGAGGTGCACCGTAGGACGAGCAGGTGGGGGTTTTCGACTCGTGGGAGGGTGCGCAGCACGGTGCCGGGCTCGTTTTCAAGCCCCGGTGGCTGCAGCGATGGCGGTGACATCGCCGACGGCGTAGAGTTCGCGGGCATCGTGGGGGTCGGAGCAACCGCACGTGCGTGAGTAAGGAGTTAGGGGGAGGAGCAAGAGGGGCTCACGGCGATCACGATGGTGCTGACGGCGAGCCCGGAGAAGAATCGGAGCAGTCGGGGCGTCGAGGGGGATCTCCGGCACCAGAGGAGGAAGGAGATGTTGGGGACGGTGATTCGGGGCTTCCAGCGCTGATTGGCTCGGTGCAGAAGGCGTAGGCGACGGTGGCGAAGCTCGTGGACGTGCTGGCGAGGCGAGACGGTGGCACTGGCCGCGGTGGCAGCGAGCGCGGCGGCGATGGCGTTTGGTGGTTGCGAGAGAGAGAGCACCAGGGGGGAGGAGAAGCACCGAAGTGAGTGGAAGAGAGGTCGGGGGGTTGCGTGGCGTCGTCGAGAAGCGTCCGGGCAGCGGCGGAAGCAGGAGGTGGCGTGCGGTGGCCGGGCGCGCGTCGGGCACGCGCCGTGCGTCCGACTGGCGGGAGGAAGAAGACCTCCCTGCCCCTCATGGGCTGGGCCGGCCAGATGGGCTGCCACGTGAGCGCAAGGTAAAATTCTACATCTCTCTCTTTTCTAATTTCTGTTACTGTTTTCTAATTTTGGCATTTGTTCTGGGCTTTATTAAAAATACTTAGGCACACTCAAAAATCATGAAACCAAGCATGGCTACTATTTAGGATAAATCCAATAGTAAACATTTTAGTTTATGATTATTTGAGCATTTAAAATAATATATAAAATTTAAATGCCCAAATGCAAATAAGATATGATTTAATTCAGTGCCCAAAATATTCTACAAAAATGTTCACTATTTTTGGTTTGGTTTCAAAGCCTTGCCAAAATTATCGACATTGATGAAGGTATTTTGGGTCATTGGAAATGATTTTATTCTTGACCCTGGTTGAATTCATTTGGTGCTAGGGTTTGAACATCCCCATTTCCAGTTTCTGAGAAATTTAAACATGATGCACATGAAGACAAAGCAAGACAGGCAAGGGCTGGTCTAGGGCTGTGACAGTCTTCTGCTTCTTCTTTTCGTGGTCCATCAATACAGCCCAGCTTCAACGACTCGGATGCGTGAGAACCCCTGAATACTGGACTCCCTCAGCGGCCAAAAAGAGAAATTTGAACCCAAACCACATTGTATGATACCACAAAAGAACTTTTGGGAGCTCAGTTGTGGGAGATCTTGACCCAAATGGAGGTCGCTCTTCGTAATGGTGGTGGTGGCTGAGAGGATGGGGTGGCCGTGTGGACTCAATACACTAGATGCATGCTGGATAGCGGTCGATGTGTGGAGTAATAGTAGTAGATGCAGAATCGTTTTGGTCTACTTGTCACGGACGTGATTCCTATATACAATGATCATGCCTAGATATTCTCATAACTATGCGCTTTTCTATCAATTGCTCGACAGTAATTTGTTCACCCACCGTAGAATTCTGCTATCATGAGAGAAGCCACTAGTGAAACCTATGGCTCCCGGGTCTATTCTCATCATATTATTTTCCTGTCAACTAGCCAATTTCTTTTGCCATTGCCCTACTTTGCATTATTTACTTTTTCTCTATACCCAGAATACCAAAAATGTTATCTTATCATATCTATCAGATCTCACTCTCGTAAGTGACCGAGAAGGGATTGACAACCCCTTTTATCGTGTTGGCTGCGAGGTTCTTATTTGTATGTGCAGGTGCGAGGGACTTGCGAGTGGTCTCCTACTGGATTGATACCTTGGTTCTCAAAAACCGAGGGAAATACTTACGCTAATGTGCTGCATCACCCTTTCCTCTTCGAGGGAATACAACGCAAGATCGAGAAGTAGCAGTTCACGATAGCTCTTTTAATGAAAAACATGATTGCAATGATACTATTGTAAATTCTATTAATGTCAATTGTGTTAATGATATGCAAAACCCTAAGCTTGGGGATGCTAGTATTGCTATGTCCACTACTTGTTGCAATGATCATGATTCGGGTGATTCTTCTTATGATCGTGAAAATTTATTTAAACCCCATGATGAATATGAGATTGATATTAATGTTTGCAATCATATTGAGAGTGAGTTTCAAAGAGTGTCAACTTTAGATCCCACATATTTGGAGAATGTTCAATCTTATGAAATTTTTGATAAAAGTGGGTTTGTAGAGGTCATGACTTTAGTTAACGTTGAGCCCACTATTTTGGAAGAGTGTCAACTTTGAATGCATGTGGATCGTGTTGAGAATATGTTTTGTGATAGCTATATTGTCGAATTTTCTTATGATCCTAAATCCAATTATTATGAGAGAGGAAAATATGGTTTTATAAATCTTCATGTTACTAAATTATCTCTCTTCATGTTGAGATTGATCTTGTTTCCATCTTCTTCCTTGCATATGTTAGATCTTGCTTGTCTTGCTAATTTGTTTTCCTATAAAATGCCTATGAATAGGAAGTATGTTAGACTTAGATGTGATTTTCACATGCTATATGATGCTCTCTTTGTGCTTCAATTCTTATCTTTCATGTGAGCATCATTGAATTCTCAAGCCTATCGTAATGGCTATAAAGAAAGAGCTTGTTGGGAGGCAACCCAAATTTTATTTTCTTTGTTTTTGCTTCTGTTTACGAATAAATATTGCATCTAGCTTCTGTTTAGATGTGGTTTTGTGTTTTAATTAGTGTTTGTGCCAAGTAGAACCTTTGGGAAGACTTGTGTAAAGTTATGCCATCATGCTGTAAAAAAACAGAAACTTTAGCGCTCACGAGATTGGCTACCATTGTTTACGGGAGAGTGCTATTTAGTTGATTCTTTTTGCAGGTAATTAATAGACAAATTCCACACGTCCACCAATTGATTTCAATTTTTTTAGAGTTACAGAAGTATTCGAAAGTTCCAGATTGCTACAGATTGTTCTGTTTTTGACAGATACTGTTTTTCGTGTGCTGTTTGCTTATTTTGATGAATCTATGAGTAGTATCGGGGGGTACGAATCATAGAAAAGTTGGAATACAGTAGGTTTAACACGAATATAACCAAAGAATGAGTTCATTACAGTACCTTTGAGTAGTGGTTTGTTTTCTTATACTAACGGAGCTCACGAGAATTTTGGCTAAGTTTTGTGTTGTGAAATTTTCAAGTTTTGGGTAAGGATTTGATGTACTATGGAACAAAGAGTGGCAAAAGCCTAAGCTTGGAGATGCCCAAGGCACCCCAAGGTAAAATTCAAGGACAACCAAAAGCCTAAGCTTGGGGATGCCCCGGGAAGGCATCCCCTCTTTTGTCTTCATCTATCGGTAACCTTACTTGAGATTATATTTTTATTCACCACATGATATGTGTTTTGCTTGGAGCGTCATGTATAATTTGAGTCTTTGATTTTTAGTGTACCACAATCATCCTTGCTGGACACACCTTTTGAGAGAGATACACATTAATTGGAATTAATTATAATACTCTATGTGCTTCACTTATATCTTTTGAGCTAGATAGTTTTGCTCTAGTGCTTCACTGTGACGCCTGGATAATTAAGCTACAATAATTCTCTGCTAATGATGCCACATCACTTCGATTACTGTTGCTAATCTCGCGTTAGTTCGAAACCGATTCAAATTCAAATTCAAAATCAAGCGAAAAATTAAAGTTTACAAATATTAAAACTAAAATGTTCGGAGTGAACCAAATATTGCATAGGTAATTATGTTGGATAAACCACCCTTTAAAATAATAATTAAATACTCTAAAATAATTAAAACAATAGTTAAAGCAACTAAATAAATGCTTTTTAAATTGTAAAAGTATTAAACTATTTTATTTTGAAGCCATTGGCAGCATCTTAATTTATAATACTAATTTAGGGGTTAAGTTCATAATTTACAAAACTAAAAAAATAAAAGGTATTTAAAAGAAAACATAAACTATAAAAGAAAATAAAATAGAAAGGCCGAAAGACAAGGGAAAATAAAATAAAAGGCAAAGCCTATTGTGCTACTGAGCCATAGGAAACTACAGTGCGGCCCAGCCCATCCCGTAGCGATCCCCTACCTCCTGTTCACGGGAGGGGGATCGTGGCTCACATCCACGCCTCCATGGCGGATGATGGCGCCGTGTCGATCATCCGGCCAGCCCCCGAGTTGTATAAGACCGTCCCCGTGCCCCTCGGCGAACCCTAGCGCAAATCCTCTCCCTTCGCCACGCCGCTTTCTTCCTCCTCGCCATGGTAGTCTCTGTCGTCACCATCGATCCGTCGCCCATGAAGCCACAGAGTGCTCCACGCCGTAGCACCATGTCCATTAGATCCACCTCGACGTCCTCTTCCTCCTCACCAACGCACGCGAGGCCAAGCGCTCTACATCGTCGACATCGACTTCGTCTTCTTCATCGGTGATCGAAGCTGGCCGCCAACGATTCACCGCCTCCTGCAGCTACTAAACTCCCACCGGCCTTTCTTGCGCCTCACGGTGAGCTCCTGGTCGAAACCCCTCTCCTCTAGGCTTGGTTCGTTATTTCCTGCTGCTACTACCATCGCCACCGAAGCTCTGTCGCCGCCGTCGAGGTCGTCACCGTCAGTATCGGGTACTCTAGGGCCAGGCTAGCACGCCAACGTGCTGGTGGCGTCCCTGTGGTGCCGCCTGAGCCGTTTGTTTGGTCGCTCTCCCTGCGTATCCCCATATCCGTTGAGCTCTTGCTCCGGCCGCCACTCGCCGTCATTGCTTCGGCCAACTCCGGCCATCTCTGCTCGTGTTGTTAATTTCGTTCAATGTGCGAAGTCGTGCCCGATTCGTTAGGTAGAAGCGGCCGCTCAAATCATTGCCGGAGATGCCCGTTTGGTCCTAAACTCCTCATCGTCGTCCTCTGTACTCGCAAGCTGCTTCGCGCTCGCGACCGCCCGACCGAGCCCGGCCTCGCGTCCGCCGAACCCCGGTCCCCACTGCGCCCGTCCTGGCCCCCGCCCTTGCCGGCGCTGTGCCCCTGCTCCGCTCACTGCCGCTGCTTCTGTTGCTCTGCTCCCGCTGCTACTTTGCTCTGTCTCCGCGGTGTACTGCTGTTGCCGATGTCCCAGGCTGCTCTCCGGCCGCGCGCGCCCGCGCCCGCGCACCAGCTCCCGCGTGCTGCTGCTCGCTGCTTCGGCTAGAGTAGCTGTCCGCCCCTGCTGAACTGCTGCTGCGGCTGCTCCGTTCTGCTGCTGTCGCTGTGTATGACTGCTAACTATTGCTGCTCAGGCCATTGTGTTGCTGCTCAGCCGCAGCTGCCGCCGGCGCTGCTACTGCTCAACCATGCTGCTGCGTTGCTATGCTACTGCGCCACTATGCTGCTGCTTTCGGCTGTCCATGGCAAGGCCATGGCCGGGTGTGCCTTGTGTGTGCGTGTGTGTTTTGTGTGTGTGTGCGCGGTCGACGAAAATACTAGTTTAGGGAGTTAGTATAATTACTAGTAAGTACTAGTTAATCAGTCCAATATAGAACTTTCAAAAAAAAAAATCAGTCCAATATAGTAGATGTCATGTGGACCCATAATTAGTTTAAAGAAAAATAAATAAATAAAAAGAGAAAGAAAGTCTAAGTCAATGACATGTGGCCCCTTACACTATTCATATGTTGACTTGTCAACATTTGACTGGGTCAACCCGACCCCACTGGCCCTACTGTCATACACATAGGCTAGGGAGCACTAGGTAACAAAAGTTTATTCTCCTTTTATTTTCGAATTAAATTAAATGTATTAATTTTAGAAAATGATTAAATCTTTAAATATCAATAGAAAATAAACCGTAACTCAGATGAAAATAATTTATATATTAAAGTTGCTCAGAAAAATATGACGAATCCGAATACGCGGTCCGTTCGTCTGCCACACATCTCTAGCATACCGAACATGCAACATTCCCCCACCGTTTCATCTGCTCGAAAATGCCTAACACCAGGAATACTTTCCCGGATGTTATTTCCTCTTCGCCTGTATCACCGAGCACTGCGTTAGGTCACCTCTAGCACCACGTTTTTCCATGTTGTGCTTTGTGATGCTATTGTTTGCTCTATTATTTATTTGTTTCCCCTTCGTTGCTTATTTTCGATAGACTCTGATACCGTGATAGACCCTGAGACCATTGATACTTCGGTGTTCAACTACGGCTACGCTTCCGAAGATTCCTTTCGTCTGCAGGGCTTCCAGGCAAGCCCCCCCCCCCCCTTTGATCACCAGATATCGCCTACTCTTCTCTCTACTGCTTGCATTAGAGTAGTGTAGCATGTTACTGCTTTCGATAATCCTATTCTGCTGCATAGCCTGTCATTGTTGCTACAACTGTTGATACTTTACCTGCCATCCTAATGCTTAGTGTAGGATGCTAGTATTCCATCAGTGGCCCTACACCCTTGTCCGTCTGCCCTGCTATTCTATCGGGCCGTGATCACTTGGGGGTGATCACGGGTATATACTACATACATTTTACATGACACATGATGATGGTTCGGATATGGGGGCTGAAGGGGCAGGTGGTTCCACACAGGTAGTGGTGGGCCTGGGTTCCCGACAGTCCCCTGATGGTTACTTTGTGGCGGAGCGACAGGGCGGGTTGCGACCACCTAGGAGACAGGTGGGCCTGGCCCTGGTCGTTGTCCGCGGTTATCTCATAATAACACGTTTAACGGGATCTTGGTATTTGATCTGAGTCTGGCCATTTGGTCTATACGCACTAACCAGCTACGTGGGAATAGTTATGGGTACTCGACGTCGTGGTATCAGCCGAAGCCTTCTTGACGTCAGCGGTTTAGCGGCGCGCGCCGGATTGGACTGGAAGCCTGCTCTGGTATTAGGAGAGGCTAGGTCTGCTTACCGGCCGCCCTCGCAACGTGCAGGTGTGCATTGGGCGATGGGCCCAGACCCCTGTGTGCTTAGGACTTAGACCGACGTGCTGACCTCTCTGCTGTGCTTAGGTAGGGCTGCGACGTGTTGATCTTCCGAGGCCGGGCATGACCCTGGAAAGTGTGTCCGGCCAAATGGGATCGAGCGTGCTGGGTTATGTGGTGCACCCCTGCAGGGAAGTTAATCTATTCGAATAGCCGTGTCCCTCGGTAAAAGGACGACCCGGAGTTGTACTCGGACCTCATGACAACTAGAACTGGATACTTAATAAAACACACCCAGACCAGTTCCAGATATAACTCGGTGGTTGCTCTCTCACAGGGTGATGTGCGGGAGGATCGCCGGGTAGGATTATGCTTTACGATGTTACTTGGTGAACTCTTCTGCTACTCAAGACGGAGACTGCAAGAAGCTTTGATAGTTGTTGCTATTCCATCTACTCCCTTCTACTGCTGCAAGATGGAGGCTGCGAGATACGAGGATACTTGTTACTTCCATCTATTCTCTTCTACTGCTGCAAGATGGAGGTGGCCAGAAGCGTAGTCTTCGATTGGATTAGCTATCCCCCTCTTATTCTGCTTTCTGCAGTTCAGTCCACATATATTCCCCCTTTACACAGATATCATTGCATATGTAGTGTAGATCCTTGCTTGCGAGTACTTTGGATGAGTACTCACGGTTGCTTTGCTCCCCCTTTTCCCCCTTCTGTTCCTTCTTCTCGGATGATGCAACCAGGTGGTGGAGTCCAGGACCCAGAGGATCCCGATGATGTTTCTACATGGAGTTCGGCTTCGAGGAGTAGTTAGGAGGTCCCAGGCAGGAGGCCTTGCCTTTTCGATCGTTGTTACTTTTGTGCTAGCCTTCTTAAGGCAAACTTGTTTAACTTATGTCTGTACTCAGATATTATTGCTTCCGCTAACTCTTGTGCTTTCGAGCTTTTGTATTCGAGCCCTCGAGGCCCCTGGCTTGTAATATAAAGCTTGTATTATTTTAATTTGTGTATAGAGTTGTGTTGTGATATCTTCCAGTGAGTCCTTGATCTTGGCCGTACACATTTGCGTGCATGATTAGTGTACGGACAAATCGGGGGCGTCACAAGTTGGTATCAGAGCCGACTGCCTGTAGGAATCCCCCTTTCCAACTCCTTGGCCGAAGTTGAGTCTAGTCTTTGAAAAACAAATTTACTAACTTGTTGTGTGGCTTACGTGCCCGCATCACTAATGGGTGGTATTAGATTCTTTTACTCCTCGTCTATACTCTGGGACTCTGATCTCTCTTCTATTCGGGTAAAAAGAATTTACTAACTATGACTCTAGGTTCTCGTAACTATTTCTCCCGGAGAGTCTCCATTCCGGAAGATCACCTGCTTCATCAGAAGATTCTGAGGATATACCTCGATATTTTTCCGAGACCCTTGTGCTCATCGCCTTTGCAAATCACTGCCACCGATATATCCCTATGGATATTTGTGTGCATTTGCCATTTCATGATCGATCCTCGTCGCTCTTGTTATTACAAGATGCCTCGAAATATTCTCCGTTGTCTCGAGAATCCTTTGAGTTTACTGTCTTGCAGTTTTATTTTGCATGAAAACACTTACGGTTATTTCCTCACATTTCTCGAGGATCCATTCTTCTCAATTGTTCGCGTGTCTCACAATATTCTCCGAAATACTTTTCGATCTTTAGAAAACCCTCTGCAGCATGTTACTCTTGAAATTCTTGCCTGCTTGCATTATGGTTAATTCCATATGGCTAGTAGTCTTTGTTAACATCCTTTGTCTTAGCCATTTTGGGCCTATTGATTCAATGTGTGCGTATCCACGCAGTCATCGGGTTATCCTTTTTAAAATTATCTTTCCGGCTCAGACGTCATTCTGGACATGAGTTGGTTCTCGACAATTCAGACCTTTATTCATTGTCCAACTAAGTGTTTTCAACTTATCCATCCGTGATCAGAGCGTCTGCTTCTGATCCTTTGTTTTGGAAACCATAAATTTCTTTCTATTCAAGCATCAGACTACTCAGGGATTCTTGAATCTGATGCCTCTGCATTCTTTCTTCCTTTGAGTGAGTACCGATACTCACATCAGCTCTATTGTGGGTCGCCCGATCCGTCGTTGGATTGTTATCCGATAGTGCCCTTCATATTCAATCACCTTTGTGAGTTCTTCCCTGGATACATGATGCCTTTGGTAAATTGTATCCCCTGCTTGGCCAACCATGCTCTGCTTTCAAGCTTGAGTATTTAATTTTGAAACTTGTGGTATATGTTACTAAGATGCCTAATGGGTTGAACCTATGCCTTCCCCTAATCCGTGAGAACCCAAAAGTTTTCACAAGTCATACTCTTCCGGTGTTCTACCAGATAAAATTCCAACACTACAGTTTTATCAAAACGAGAGGTGAATGAAATGATATGCATTAAAGCAGTGGGAGTCGACCTTGAACTTGTGTTCATGCCCATGAAAATGATGTAGACCGTCTCGGAATGCTTCTTGCAAAATGATTATCCAGCTGTGTGATTCATTCGGTATTCTTGAATTGATTCCTTACAGTTATGGTTCCGACCATGCTGTCCTGATCTGATATATCTGATGGGAATTCATTCCAGTGCCTTGTCTATTTTTGGCAAGGTTGAAGTATCTACTATCATAGGTCAATGACCCGGTTCTACTTCTATCATGTTCTACCTTCGAATATTACCCCCTGGTATCTCGAAGATGTCTAGCCATTGCACCACATCTTACTAACTTAGTTGAAGTAATGTCTTTCCTTGTCGTAATCACTCTACGGGTTCTAGGTTGTTGTCAACCAAGGACACCGTCTAGTGAAATTATTCCGCACTACAAATCAAATACCCTAGTATTTTACTGGGAAATTCTGAACTCAATCTGGTCATTCCTATACTATCGGTTGCATCTTGGTCTTGCTATCTTCGACTGTGCTACCTCGTCTTTCTCTGGTGCACGAATTCTTCAGTGAGTGAGCACGACTTACGTCGAGCTTTCAACATCATGTTGCTTGTATTGAAAGGCAACTTTGGTTCCGAGCTTGCATCTTATATATTGATCCTATAACTTGCCACTTCGTCATTCCCTCGCTTATTGCCGTTGTTGTTTGATTACATCCTCTTGAAACCTTCCGGCAAATGTGTCGGATCACCTCCAACACTTTGACTCCTTCCGAGATGTCAACTGTGTCCACGATGAGAAATACCTTCATTGCCCTCGATGATTTTTATTATCATCGACAACACCCTTGACTTCCTTTCATCGCGAACTTGTCCACATTATGAATACAACTTGCTCTCCACCTAATGTTGTGTTCTGCCTTGAAGTATTACTGTCTTTTATGTCGAGAATGTTGTGGGGATTGCCCCACCTCTTAGGAATTCTCGGTATGAAGATACTTCTCATCATCATCATTCTTCCCTGGTCCCCGTGTTGTTTATAACCGGGATACCAATATGCTAATGGTGTTGCTTGAGTTCAGTACTTCTAGCAACGCTATTGCTTTGAAGTTAACGATCGACAGTTCATTCTTAGACTGTTGGTTATTGCATCGTCACTCTAACATTGATCTTGCTGCCTAAGGTCATAATTCGGGCACACCTTTCAACTAATGATTAGTGGTGTATGTTTTCCTCGAGCATACAACATTATATCATTTGAATTAACAGTGTCATCTTCTTGTTCATATTATTGTGTAAATCCATCCGTTTGGAATTCTCGATGAATTCTCGCTGAGCCCATCAGCCACCTCCTCATCCTCTCCTTGGTTTAATGATGGACTATTGTTTCGGGAACCCGCTCCCATAGTTCATTTCCCGAGAATCTTGCAATGTCATTTCATCGAATTGTGTTGCACCTTTTCTTCTCGAACATCCCGAGTCTGAGGTATCATGACACCAATAGGATCTGAATCTCGGTCAGATAAGATTGCTGGGACAACTTTCCAGGAGTTATAATATTGGTCCTTTGATGACTCGGTAATATGATGTCATGTCTAGCACCCCTGGCTGGAGGACCTATCATTATAATCTCTTTTGCAAGGATAACCATTCTTCCAGGAGGAAATTCTAAGACTTATTCTATAAGTTGTTCCTGATGAATCCTTTGTGTATCCAAGTCCGACCTTTGCTTCAAGACCATGCCAATGCTATCTTGAAGCATGTCTGCGGTACTCCGATTTTCAACAAGAGCATTTGAAGCCCAATGCTAAATTTTTCTTGGTCGGTTATCCAAACACCGTTGTATGGGAAACATCTTGATTAATCCTTGCCTCTTTATCCGAATGGTTAGGTACTTGCTCTCCTAACCTATATGCCATGTTCTGCTTGTCCATGGGAAGGATATACTCCTATTAGTTGTGTGTAATCACAATTTTCCTTTTCATTTGTTTGTTTAACCTTCTTTGATCTACATATAATCTAAGCAGTAATAATTCTCTGCTTATGTAAACACCTTATTGTACAACTCTGTCGGTAAGACCCTGTTACTATGGTTGGTAACATTCCGGTAACCACCGATGGAAGAAAACTTTGCCTACCGGTCCGCCTCGTTTCAACGAGCAAGAAAATGGTTCTCTTTGTCCCCCGTCCTTGGTACCGGCATTGTTGCGAACTTAGCTGACAGACTACCCTCTAACATGCCTTGCTTTCTGTGCAAGATATCATCGCCCTTTCAACTTTTAACTCACATCGTGGGCCCATAACCCACAGTTCCTTAGGATCAAAACCTGACTCTCCTGTACATCCCTGTTTTCCAAAATTGTTCCCCGCACTTGGCTTCGTATGTAAATCACGAGTCACATTCCTAGTGATCTATTCTGGCATCGGACGCAATACTTATTCCCATTGCTCTGAACCCCTTTCACCCTCTGTTTCAGGCAACTAACGATTGCCTAACCAGTTGAAGGTTCTTGTTGCACCTCCTTACCATGCTCTAGACGTCTTTATTGAATTTCGACTCGAGAGGTGCCTCCATGCCATGTTCACTAAGATAGCCCCCAGGTACCTATCTTGTGTTGAGCTCCGTCCTTCTCGAGTCCCCCCCCCCCCTTACTCTACCTCCTAAATCTCGGGACGAGATTTCTTGTAGTGGAGGAGAATTGTGACGCCTGGATAATTAAGCTACAATAATTCTCTGCTAATGATGCCACATCACTTCGATTACTGTTGCTAATCTCGCGTTAGTTCGAAACCGATTCAAATTCAAATTCAAAATCAAGCGAAAAATTAAAGTTTACAAATATTAAAACTAAAATGTTCGGAGTGAACCAAATATTGCATAGGTAATTATGTTGGATAAACCACCCTTTAAAATAATAATTAAATACTCTAAAATAATTAAAACAATAGTTAAAGCAACTAAATAAATGCTTTTTAAATTGTAAAAGTATTAAACTATTTTATTTTGAAGCCATTGGCAGCATCTTAATTTATAATACTAATTTAGGGGTTAAGTTCATAATTTACAAAACTAAAAAAATAAAAGGTATTTAAAAGAAAACATAAACTATAAAAGAAAATAAAATAGAAAGGCCGAAAGACAAGGGAAAATAAAATAAAAGGCAAAGCCTATTGTGCTACTGAGCCATAGGAAACTACAGTGCGGCCCAGCCCATCCCGTAGCGATCCCCTACCTCCTGTTCACGGGAGGGGGATCGTGGCTCACATCCACGCCTCCATGGCGGATGATGGCGCCGTGTCGATCATCCGGCCAGCCCCCGAGTTGTATAAGACCGTCCCCGTGCCCCTCGGCGAACCCTAGCGCAAATCCTCTCCCTTCGCCACGCCGCTTTCTTCCTCCTCGCCATGGTAGTCTCTGTCGTCACCATCGATCCGTCGCCCATGAAGCCACAGAGTGCTCCACGCCGTAGCACCATGTCCATTGGATCCACCTCGACGTCCTCTTCCTCCTCACCAACGCACGCGAGGCCAAGCGCTCTACATCGTCGACATCGACTTCGTCTTCTTCATCGGTGATCGAAGCTGGCCGCCAACGATTCACCGCCTCCTGCAGCTACTAAACTCCCACCGGCCTTTCTTGCGCCTCACGGTGAGCTCCTGGTCGAAACCCCTCTCCTCTATGCTTGGTTCGTTATTTCCTGCTGCTACTACCATCGCCACCGAAGCTCTGTCGCCGCCGTCGAGGTCGTCACCGTCAGTATCGGGTACTCTAGGGCCAGGCTAGCACGCCAACGTGCTGGTGGCGTCCCTGTGGTGCCGCCTGAGCCGTTTGTTTGGTCGCTCTCCCTGCGTATCCCCGTATCCGTTGAACTCTTGCTCCGGCCGCCACTCGCCGTCATTGCTTCGGCCAACTCCGGCCATCTCTGCTCGTGTTGTTAATTTCGTTCAATGTGCGAAGTCGTGCCCGATTCGTTAGGTAGAAGCGGCCGCTCAAATCATTGCCGGAGATGCCCGTTTGGTCCTAAACTCCTCATCGTCGTCCTCTGTACTCGCAAGCTGCTTCGCGCTCGCGACCGCCCGACCGAGCCCGGCCTCGCGTCCGCCGAACCCCGGTCCCCACTGCGCCCGTGGCCGCGCGTCCTGGCCCCCGCCCTTGCCGGCGCTGTGCCCCTGCTCCGCTCACTGCCGCTGCTTCTGTTGCTCTGCTCCCGCTGCTACTTTGCTCTGTCTCCGCGGTGTACTGCTGTTGCCGATGTCCCAGGCTGCTCTCCGGCCGCGCGCGCCCGCGCCCGCGCACCAGCTCCCGCGTGCTGCTGCTCGCTGCTTCGGCTAGAGTAGCTGTCCGCCCCTGCTGAACTGCTGCTGCGGCTGCTCCGTTCTGCTGCTGTCGCTGTGTATGACTGCTAACTATTGCTGCTCAGGCCATTGTGTTGCTGCTCAGCCGCAGCTGCCGCCGGCGCTGCTACTGCTCAACCATGCTGCTGCGTTGCTATGCTACTGCGCCACTATGCTGCTGCTTTCGGCTGTCCATGGCAAGGCCATGGCCGGGTGTGCCTTGTGTGTGCGTGTGTGTTTTGTGTGTGTGTGCGCGGTCGACGAAAATACTAGTTTAGGGAGTTAGTATAACTAGGAAACATGCCCGTGCGTTGCAACGGGAGAAAATAAATCACTCCCATACACACACTCGATGACACTAAGAAATCATACGAAATCTTTCACAATGCCGTACGAGAAACAACATGATAAGGGATGTTGTGGACAAATATAAAGGTGGGATGATTTTTTGAAGTAACTAAAGTTGTGTCCAATTGATTAGCCGGTATCAATTCACGTCTTTGTGGTGTTCCTCCTTAGTGATACCTAAAAAATAATGCATTACATGTAAGAAAGAAAGAAATAATGCATTAGGCTGAAAATAGCAAATTACACTTTAGTACACAATGATAGCACGTGCATAGGAGCATGTTAGATATCTCCATAAAAAACAATCAATTTATAAGGACATGTATAACGAATAGGCATTTTCAAATTCCCCATATATATAAAGAAAAGTATTTAATTAAAGTTGGAAAATTGTGTAGCCCATCAGATAAGATGGCACTTGAGCGAGGCTGTTCTATCTTCCGCTCACAAAAAATCAAGAGAAAACAAAGAAAAAGTGAGAGAAGTGGGGATCGAACTCAGGCTGGCTACGTGGGAGTGCAGGGCTTGAACCAGTGAGCTACTTGTGCACCTATTGTTTGTAAAAGAATAACATCCTAAATGAGCTATCCGCAACGTTGGCCACTTAAAAAAGAACGAATCGTTTTTGCCACTTACGGGTGGCATTGGTGGGTAATTCTTGCCAACTTCGAGGGTAGTTTTTATGACGTACGGGCTGAAACCCAATTTTCTTTATTATTAGGTAGAGATTACTAGTAAGTACTAGTTAATCAGTCCAATATAGAACTTTCAAAAAAAAAAATCAGTCCAATATAGTAGATGACATGTGGACCCATAATTAGTTTAAAGAAAAATAAATAAATAAAAAGAGAAAGAAAGTCTAAGTCAATGACATGTGGCCCCTTACACTATTCATATGTTGACTTGTCAACATTTGACTGGGTCAACCCGACCCCACTGGCCCTACTGTCATACACATAGGCTAGGGAGCACTAGGTAACAAAAGTTTATTCTCCTTTTATTTTCGAATTAAATTAAATGTATTAATTTTAGAAAATGATTAAATCTTTAAATATCAATAGAAAATAAACCGTAACTCAGATGAAAATAATTTATATATTAAAGTTGCTCAGAAAAATATGACGAATCCGAATACGCGGTCCGTTCGTCTGCCACACATCTCTAGCATACCGAACATGCAACATTCCCCCACCGTTTCATCTGCTCGAAAATGCCTAACACCAGGAATACTTTCCCGGATGTTATTTCCTCTTCGCCTGTATCACCGAGCACTGCGTTAGGTCACCTCTAGCACCACGTTTTTCCATGTTGTGCTTTGTGATGCTATTGTTTGCTCTATTATTTATTTGTTTCCCCTTCGTTGCTTATTTTCGATAGACTCTGATACCGTGATAGACCCTGAGACCATTGATACTTCGGTGTTCAACTACGGCTACGCTTCCGAAGATTCCTTTCGTCTGCAGGGCTTCCAGGCAAGCCCCCCCCCTTTGATCACCAGATATCGCCTACTCTTCTCTCTACTGCTTGCATTAGAGTAGTGTAGCATGTTACTGCTTTCGATAATCCTATTCTGCTGCATAGCCTGTCATTGTTGCTACAACTGTTGATACTTTACCTGTCATCCTAATGCTTAGTGTAGGATGCTAGTATTCCATCAGTGGCCCTACACCCTTGTCCGTCTGCCCTGCTATTCTATCGGGCCGTGATCACTTGGGGGTGATCACGGGTATATACTACATACATTTTACATGACACATGATGATGGTTCGGATATGGGGGCTGAAGGGGCAGGTGGTTCCACACAGGTAGTGGTGGGCCTGGGTTCCCGACAGTCCCCTGATGGTTACTTTGTGGCGGAGCGACAGGGCGGGTTGCGACCACCTAGGAGACAGGTGGGCCTGGCCCTGGTCGTTGTCCGCGGTTATCTCATAATAACACGTTTAACGGGATCTTGGTATTTGATATGAGTCTGGCCATTTGGTCTATACGCACTAACCAGCTACGTGGGAATAGTTATGGGTACTCGACGTCGTGGTATCAGCCGAAGCCTTCTTGACGTCAGCGGTTTAGCGGCGCGCGCCGGATTGGACTGGAAGCCTGCTCTGGTATTAGGAGAGGCTAGGTCTGCTTACCGGCCGCCCTCGCAACGTGCAGGTGTGCATTGGGCGATGGGCCCAGACCCCTATGTGCTTAGGACTTAGACCGACGTGCTGACCTCTCTGCTGTGCTTAGGTAGGGCTGCGACGTGTTGATCTTCCGAGGCCGGGCATGACCCTGGAAAGTGTGTCCGGCCAAATGGGATCGAGCGTGCTGGGTTATGTGGTGCACCCCTGCAGGGAAGTTAATCTATTCGAATAGCCGTGTCCCTCGGTAAAAGGACGACCCGGAGTTGTACTCGGACCTCATGACAACTAGAACTGGATACTTAATAAAACACACCCAGACCAGTTCCAGATATAACTCGGTGGTTGCTCTCTCACAGGGTGATGTGCGGGAGGATCGCCGGGTAGGATTATGCTTTACGATGTTACTTGGTGAACTCTTCTGCTACTCAAGACGGAGACTGCAAGAAGCTTTGATAGTTGTTGCTATTCCATCTACTCCCTTCTACTGCTGCAAGATGGAGGCTGCGAGATACGAGGATACTTGTTACTTCCATCTATTCTCTTCTACTGCTGCAAGATGGAGGTGGCCAGAAGCGTAGTCTTCGATTGGATTAGCTATCCCCCTCTTATTCTGCTTTCTGCAGTTCAGTCCACATATATTCCCCCTTTACACAGATATCATTGCATATGTAGTGTAGATCCTTGCTTGCGAGTACTTTGGATGAGTACTCACGGTTGCTTTGCTCCCCCTTTTCCCCCTTCTGTTCCTTCTTCTCGGATGATGCAACCAGGTGGTGGAGTCCAGGACCCAGAGGATCCCGATGATGTTTCTACATGGAGTTCGGCTTCGAGGAGTAGTTAGGAGGTCCCAGGCAGGAGGCCTTGCCTTTTCGATCGTTGTTACTTTTGTGCTAGCCTTCTTAAGGCAAACTTGTTTAACTTATGTCTGTACTCAGATATTATTGCTTCCGCTAACTCTTGTGCTTTCGAGCTTTTGTATTCGAGCCCTCGAGGCCCCTGGCTTGTAATATAAAGCTTGTATTATTTTAATTTGTGTATAGAGTTGTGTTGTGATATCTTCCAGTGAGTCCTTGATCTTGGCCGTACACATTTGCGTGCATGATTAGTGTATGGACAAATACAGGGCGTCACATTCACTTATATCTTTTAGAGCACGGTGGTGGTTTTATTCTATAGAAATTATTGATCTCCCATGCTTCACTTACATTATTTTGAGAGTCTCTTAGAATAGCATGGTAATGTGCTTTGGTTATAAATTTAGTCCTAATATGATAGGCATCCAAGATGGATATAGTAAAAACTTTCATAAATAGTGCATTGAATACTATGAGAAGTTTGATGCTTGATGATTGTTTTGAGATATGAGGATGGTGATATTAAAGTCATGCTAGTAGGGTAGTTGTGAATTTGAGAAATACTTGTGTTAACGTTTGTGGTTCTCGTAGAGTGCACGTATGGTGAACCGTTATGTGATGAAGTTGGAGCATGATTTATTTATTGAGTGTCATCCTTTGTGTGGAGGTCTGGATCGCGCGATGGTTAACTCCGACCAACCCTTCCCCTAGGAGCATGTGTTGAATACTTTGTTTTGATAACTCGTAGATTTTTGCAATAAGTATATGAGTTCTTTATGACTAATGTTGAGTCCATGGATTATAAACACCCTCACCCTTCAACCATTGCTAGCCTCTCTTGTATCGCGCAACTTTCGCCGGTACCATATACCTTCCTCAAAACAGCCACCATACCTACCTATCATGGCATTTCCATAGCCATTCCGAGATATATTGCCATGCAACTTTCCACCGTTCCGTTCATATAACACTCTTCATCATTGTCATTTACATAGAGTCATATTTTGTTCTAGCTTCGAGTTGTAGGTAAATAAAAGTGTGATGATATTCATTACTAGAGCATTGTCCTAGTGAGGAAAGGATGATGGATACTATGATTCACCCACAAGTTGGGATGAGACGCCGGATGAAAGAGGAAAAAAAGAGGCCATAAAAAAGTAAAAAAAAAGGGAAACAGAAAAGGCCCAAAGAAAAAAAAGACAAAAATGAGAGAAAAAGAGAGAAGGGACAATGCTACTATCCTTTTTCCACACTTGTGCTTCAGAGTAGCACCATGATCTTCATGATATAGAGTCTCTTGCTTTGTCAGTTTCATATACTAGTGGGAATTTTCATTATAGAACTTGGCTTGTATATTCCAATGATGGGCTTCCTGAAATGCCCTAGGTCTTCGTGAGCAAGCAAGTTGGATGCACACCCACTAATAGCTCTAGTGCATCCGTTGCATGGCAATCCCTACTCACTCACATTGATATCTATTGATGGGCATCTCCATCGCCCATTGATACGCCTAGTTGATGTGAGACTATCTTCCTCTTTTGTCTTCTCCACAAGCACCACTCTATTACACCTATAGTGCTATATCCATGGCTCACGCACATGTATTGCGTGAAAGTTGAAAAGTTTGAAAAAATTGAAGTGTGAAACAGTTGCTTGGCTGAAACAGGGGTTGTGCTTGATTTTAATATTTTGTGTGATGAAGATAGAGCATAGCCAGACTATATGATTTTTGTAGGGATAACTTTCTTTGGCCATGTTATTTTGAAATGACATGATTGCTTTGTTAGTATGCTTGAAGTATTATTATTCTTATGTCAATATAGACTTTTGTGTTGAATCTTTCGGATCTGAACATTCATGCCACAATAAAGAAAATTACATTGAGACTTATGTTGGTTAGCAATCCACATCAGAAATTTTGTTTTTATCATTTACCTACTCGAGGACGAGCAGGAATTAATCTTGGGGATGATTGATACGTCTCCAACGTATCTATAATTATTTATTTTTCCATGCTATTATATATTCTATATTGGATGTTTAATGGGCTTAATTATACAATTTTATATTATTTTTGGGACTAACCTACTAACCCAAGGCCCAGTGCAAATTGCTACTTTTTTTGCCTATTTCAGAGTTTCGCAGAAAAGGAATATCAAACGGAGTCCAAACGGAATGAAACCTTCGGGAGAGTTATCTTTGGAACAATACCAATGTGAAAGGATTGGAGTACACGCCAGGAAGCGAAGGAGGTGGCCACGAGGGCAGGGGCGCACCCAGGGGGTAGGCACGCCCCCCACCCTCATGGGCCACCTATTGACCCCCCCTACGTGCCTCTTCAGCCTGTATATACTTGCATACCCTGAAAACATCGAGGCAACAGACGAAACCCTAATTCCACCGCCGAAACCTTCTTTTCTCGTGAGATCCCATCTTGGGGCCTATTCCGGAGCTCCGCCAGAGGGGGCATCGATCATGGAGGGCTTCTACATCAACACCGTAGCCTCTCCGATGAGCTATGAGTAGTTTACCACAGACCTTCGGGTCCATAGTTATTAGCTAGATGGCTTCTTCTTCTCTCTTTGGATCTCAATACAAAGTTCTCCTCTATCTTCGAGGAGATCTATTCGATGTAATCTTTTTGCGGTGTGTTTGTCGAGATCCGATGAATTGTGGGTTTATGATCAAGATTATCTTTGAACAATATTGGATTCTTTTCTAAAATCTTTTATGTATGGTTATAATATCCTTGCAAGTCTCTTCAAATTATTGGTTTGGTTTGGCCTACTAGATCTATAGTTCTTGCAATGGGAGAAGTGCTTAGCTTTAGGCTCAATCTTGTGGTGTCCTTTCCCGGTGAGAGCATAGTATTGTTGCATTCGGGGATAAAAAGATGGGGTTTATATCATATTGCTTGAGTTTATCCCTCTACATCATGTCATCTTTCTTAAGGCTTTACTCTATTCTTATGAACTTAATACTCTAGATGCATGCTGGATAGCGGTCGATGTGTGGAGTAATAGTAGTAGATGCAGAATCATTTCGGTCTACTTGTCATGGACGTGATGCCTATATATAATGATCATGCCTAGATATCCTCATAACTCTGCGCTTTTCTATCAGTTGCTCGACAATAATTTATTCACCCACCGTAGAATTCTGCTGTCATGAGAGAAGCCACTAGTGAAACCTATGGCCCCCTGGTCTATTCTCATCATATTATTTTCCCGTCAACTAGCCAATTTCTTTCGCCATTGCCCTACTATGCATTATTCACTTTTTCTCTATACCAAAATTATTATCTTATCATATCTATCATATCCCAATCTCGTAAGTGACCGAGAAGGTATTGACAACCACTTTTATCGCGTTGGCTATGATGTTCTTATTTGTTTGTGCTGGTGCGAGGGACTCGCGCGTGGTCTCCTACTAGATTGATACCTTGGTTCTCAAAAACTGAGGGAAATACTTACGCTACTGTGTTGCATCAACCTTTTCTCTTCGAGGGAATACAACGTAAGCTCGAGAAGTAGTAGTTCACGATAGCTCTTTTAATGAAAAACATGATTGCAATGATACTATTGTAAATTCTATTAATGTCAATTGTGTTAATGGCACTGTTCAAGAAATCTTCCGATTCAGCGATTTATCGTCCGATTTATCGTCCGATTTATCGCTACTCTTGGGGTGACCGATAAGATTATGCCTTATCTTCATCATTTATCATTTGGGCCGATTTATCGCTACATGATCTAACTCATCCAATCCCTACCATCTGATAAACTATTACATGATCTAACTCATCCAATCCCTACCATCCCCTTTGCCTGCAGCAGGGAATTACTCACACATGGAAGGAGAAGTCATGGAGGGAGGATGGAGTGGTGATGATGATGACGATGGCGACGATCTCCCCTCTCCGGAGGCCAAATCAGCCTCCAGATTAGCCCTCCCGAAGAAGAACAGAGGGTGGCGGCGGCTCCGCGATGGAAACTGGGAAACGACTTCTCTTCTGGGGTTTTCTCGTCACGGGGATAAATACGGGTCAAAGTAGGGCACCAGAGGGGGAAGGACCCGCCCAGGCGGCCTCCCGGCGCGGCCAGGGGTGGGGCCGCCTGGGCAGGGCGCCTGGGCCCCCCTGGCTGCCCTCTGGCCCATCTTCTGGCACAAGGGCCCTTCGGGTGCGTGGATTTTCTGTGATTTTTCTTGGAATTTTCTGAGATACCTAAAAATCCGTTTTCCTGCACACAATAAAACCATACAGGAAGCTCTGCTGAAAACAGCGTCAGTCTGGGTTAGTTTAGTTGAAATCATGCAAGAATGAGGTCAAAACAATAGCAAAAGTGTTTGGAAAAGTAGATACGTTTGAGACGTATCACCTGGCACTTCTGAAGATAACATTGGGTCTTAATCGGTGTCATCGATCACATCGTCGGAACACGTCTACTGAAAGGGAACTACACCGGCAACAGAAAAGAAACACAATCAATGCAATGCACAATATGATGCATGATCATGACATGGCATTATGTTGTGATTTGAGCTAATGCAACTAGCAACAGGTTAAATGAAGTTGGTTTGAACCAAAGGTTCAAATTCAAACTCCATATGTGATTATTCAAATGCCATTTATTCAAATTGTCCTAAACAGTGGCTGTAATTTACTCAAACATGCATGGAAATGCCATAAACAGATTCCTTGGATTTTTCTGATCAATTTTCATATATAAATTTTTTTCATCTGAGTTAGAGATTATTTTCTGTGATTTTTAGAAGTTTTTGCTATTTTCTGAAATAAATAAATCATTTCGGATTTATTTTAAATTACAGAAAATAGTTACTGCGTCAGCACTAGGTCATGCTGACATCAGCAAGTCAACAGGGGCTGGTCCAGTCAAACCTAACCAGTGGGGCCCACTGGTCAGTGACTAAGGGCTGGTTTGTGTGCATGACAGGTGGGACCAGTCAACGTTGACTTGACCAAAGTCAAAGCTGGCACGTGGGGTCCACAAGATTAGTACTAATCTAAACAGGAAAATTAGACTACCTAATTAGGCGCGAGGGCCCACATGTCAGTGTCAGAAGGGTTAATTAAGCTTAACAAAAACTAAATTTAAATTAGCAGGGGCCACGGCCCACTTGTCAGCGACTCGGGGGAGGTCAAACCCCCGGTCAGAGAGGCCAAACGACCGGCGGCTAGCCGCCGGTGAGGCCGAACGCGGCGGAGGGCGTCGGAAATCCGCCTCCGGCGACGAAAAGAGCGGCGGAGGGGCTTGGCATGATGCTGGTCCTCGTCCGCATCCAACGAAGCCATCAGCTCGCGCCGGGGAGGACCAGATCGACGGCGGGAAGTGCGGTGGCCGGAGTTCGGGCGTGCTCGAGAACGGCGATGAGGTGCACCGTAGGACGAGCAGGTGGGGGTTTTCGACTCGCGGGAGGGTGCGGAGCACGGTGCCGGGCTCGTTCTCAAGCCCCGGTGGCTACAGCGACGGCGGTGACATCGCCGGCGGCGTGGAGTTCGCGGGCATGGTGGGGGTCGGAGCTACAACACGCGCGTGAGTAAGGAGATAGGGGGAGGAGCAAGAGGGGCTCACGGCGATCACGATGGTGCTGACGGCGAGCCCGGAGAAGAACCGGAGCAGTCAGGGCGTCGAGGGGGATCTCCGGCAGCCGAGGAGGAAGGAGATGTTGGGGACGGCGATTCGGGGCTTCCAGCGCTGATTGGCTCAGTGCAGAAGGAGTAGGCGATGGTGGCGAAGCTCGTGGACGTGCTGGCGAGGCGAGACGGTGGCACTGGCCACGGTGGCAGCGAGCGTGGCGGCGATGGCGTTCGGTGGTTGCGAGAGAGAGAGCACCAGGGGGGAGGAGAAGCACTGAAGTGAGTGGAAGAGAGGTCGGGGGGTTTCGTGGCGTCGTCGAGAAGCGTCCGGGCAGCGGCGGAAGCAGGAGGTGGCGTGCGGTGGCCGGGCGCGCGTCGGGCACGCGCCGTGCGTCCGACTGGCGGGAGGAAGAAGACCTCCCTGCCCCTCATGGGCTGGGCCGGCCAGATGGGCTGCCAGGTGAGCGCCAGGTAAAATTCTACCTCTCTCTCTTTTCTAATTTCTGCTACTGTTTTCTAATTTTGGCATTTGTTCTGGGCTTTATTAAAAATACTTAGGCACACTCAAAAATCATGAAACCAAGCATGGCTACTGTTTAGGATAAATCCAACAGTAAACATTTTAGTTTATGATTATTTGAGCATTTAAAATAATATATAAAATTTAAATGCCCAAATGCAAATAAGATATGATTTAATTCAGTGCCAAAAATATTCTACAAAAATGTTCACTATTTTTGGTTTGGTTTCAAAGCCTTGCCAAAATTATCAACATTGATGAAGGTATTTTGGGTCATTGGAAGTGATTTTATTCTTGACCCTGGTTGAATTCATTTGGTGCTAGGGTTTGAACATCCCCATTTCCAGTTTCTGAGAAATTTAAACATGATGCACATGAAGACCAAGCAAGACAGGCAAGGGCTGCTCTAGGGCTGTGACAACTCACCCCCACTAAACAAGAATCTCGTCCCGAGATTCAAGCGTAGGGTAAGAAATCAGAGGGGACACTAACTAACACAATCTTCATGATCCAAGTGCCCTTCATATGAATGTTGATTGCTAGCATCATGTTAATCTTGAAGCCCTTGCTTTTGAGGTCTTTGTCCAACACGGTGACGACGAAAGAAACTCTACAAAATTGATCTTATGAAAGATCGACCAACTCAAGATCAACTCATGGAGTGAGACGTTGAGACATCTCTTGAGCTGAGACACAGAGTACACCTCCAGGGGGATGGAGTGAAACAAACGATGAAGGTTCACTTGATAGGCAATAATTCCACACTTAAAGAAGATAGTGATCGATGTCACCAGACGGGGTACCTTAGAGAAGGTGACTCGTAGAGTTATTCCCTTAAGTGGCAAAAAGAATTACTTTTGATATAGAGATCATTGAAATTCTCTATACCAGCCTAAGGCAATCACAATCGATCGTTTGACGGAGTCTAAAAGAATGACATTCTCCATCTAGAATGGATGATTTGGACTGCCTTGTAAAAAACAATGCCAAGGTTGACTTTGGTTGTCACCGGAGATGGATGGGACCAATGGCAATGTAATGCCCAGGATGGGACTATACCTCCTACGTGTCGAGGCACGACTTAAAGGTATAAGCCCATCCTAGAATGATCTCAAGTTTGGTATCTTTGCACAACTCATGTAAAAGAGGGATTAAATTGCAAAAGGAGATAGTTGGCTTACACTCGCCACTTCACACAATACATTACATAAACAATCATCATTCAGAACATCACAGCCCGACTACGGGTAAGATCCAAAAGAAAGATACCAAAACAACATAAAGCCACAGGCCAAGATCGAATCCTAGTAGAAACCACTACTGATCGTCGAAGCGTCACAAACAAACAGCCAAACTCTTCATCGAGCTCCCGATGAAGCACTGACCCAACTCCTGCATCAACTCGGCTGAACCTGCAACTGGTGTGGTGGAGTAACTGTGAGCCACAGAGGACTCAGCAATCCCGTTCCCGGGTAACACGACTATTTAAGCCTTGGGTGAGGACAAGGCTGAAGAAAGAATAAGAGGTGAAGGAAGAAACAAGAGTCTGCAGCAGCAACTAGCACTAACTTACGCAAAGAGAGCGAGAAGAGAAGAGCATCGGTCGAAAGATGATCACGAAGTGATCCTAGCTAAAGCCGGTCAACCATAACCCCACCGTGTTCAACTCCCGAATCCCTATTCGGAAATTGACAGTCACGGTACACACGCTGGTAGTGTATTAGTAACATTGTGTCAAGTTATCTACAACCGGAATTAACAAGCTCCCATCTGCCACATAACCGCGGGCACGGCTTTCGAAAGTTCAAACCCTGCAGGGGTGTTCCAACTTGGCCCATCACAAGCCCACGATCCGCGGAGTCGCAACTCCATAGTTGGGAAGACCCGAGTATTCTCGGAATCCCGTGCTCAAGTTAAACCGAACTAAGGTAAGGCTAATCCAGCAAATCCTCCCGGCGTGCCGACACCCTGATAGTAGCCGCGCGTATCTCGTCTCAGGCCACGACCGGATGGGTGATCCCACAGGTTTATACCAAACCTTGAGTTTCCTCGAGGTGGCCCCGCGTAACCCCCGTTTGGGACCAACGCCATCAGCACTGGCCCCCCCTGCTATGTAGAAAAGAAGGATCCTCGAGGGAGCGACCCTCTATGCAAATTTAATTAATTAATTAAGTTGTTATTATGAGGCAAATAGTACCAAATGTTGGGACTTGCTGGAAAAGACTTAGCACTTAGCGGTTTATCAAGGGGGTCCCATACACCCCAACCGTGTTAGGAACGCATAATCAAGGAACATAATACCGGCTTATACGGATCCTAACGGCATGAGTGGAACAAAACACCAAGCAAAAAGCTTAGCCTTCCACCCTGCCAGTATATAGATGATTTAATTTAAGCATTTATATAGTGTGATATAACCCAACCAAACTTCAACATGAAGCAAGCATCTTCAATCTTCACCTGCAACTAGCAATGCTATAAGAAGGGCTGAGCGAAGCGTACTTAGCCAAGCAACGGTTTGCGTAGGTAGGGTGGTTAAACATGGCAATTGGTTACAAGTAGGAGGCTGACAAGAAGAACATGGGCATCGAGGCAAAACTAAAGATCGAGACTACTAGCAATAGGCAAAGATAGTAATCGTATCCGGGTTCGGTCATCTTGCCTGGAATTCCACAGAGGGAAGAAGAACGGATCCAAGAAGAAGACGGAGCAACAGTCGAGCGAATCCTCACAACTCCGGAACGGAACCGAAGCTAACAAGAGAAGCAACCGGAAAGAAGGAAAACAACACGGTAACCACACACATCATAAACATGGCATACGATGCACAAACAAGCATGATGCATGTCCGGTTTAAATATGCATGGCATGGCAAAGTGCACAAACAACACTACAAGTTAAGTGGAGATCAATATGCAACGAGTTGCATATTGACAAAACACCACATATTAATTATTTAGTTGACTCTCATTATTAACAAGACAAGTTTAATTGTTTTTAGCATGGCAAGAGGTGAAGCATAATAAAACTACACTATTAAGACATTTTAAATGAGGCCGGATAATAACAACAACATATCCGGAAAATCCTCATGAGCATGTTTAAAAATTATAAGCAAACAACAATTCACTCATTATGATGTTGTTAACATGATGCGGAAGACATGATTAAGTTTATGCAAGTTTTATTTAAAAGGGTTGACATAAAAGAGACATGAAGTATTGTCACCGTGGTGGAAAGGAAGGGGGCCACGGCAACGATCCGAAAATGATGCAACGGCATCATATCGGTTCCGGTATCTCGTTGAGAGACCGGTGCAAAAGGTGACGAAGCGAGTCAAACGAGATGATGGGGTGATCCCGTTGCCGGGTTCCCACGAGTCGGTGGCGAGGCAGCCGAGGAACAAGACAAAAAGGTCGGAACGGGCACGAAGCACACACGGGAGACATTTCATACAACACAAGCAAGCATGCACACGGGTCACGTCTCGGGGTTATACCTTTGAAGCGTGCGTTTCGGGGCGGTTCGAGACGTCGAGGGACGTAGTGGAAGGAGTCGTTCACGTCGGAGAGGAGTAGCCGTTCCGTAGAGGGAAGTAGTCGTTCTCGCAACTCGTAGAGGAAGTAGTGGTACACGTTCGTAGAGGTACTTGAGGGTCTCGGCGACGGTAGACGTTCACGTAGGCGTTTCCGTTTCCGAAGAGGCACTTGTCGCGTCCGTCGTATCGACGTGTAGAGGTACTTGTCGAAACCCGCATCGTATGTAGTCGTTCATGTAGTCGTTCGGTCGTCGTTATGTAGTTGTACTCGGGTCTCGGACTTGACAACGGGTCTCCTGACAAAATCACAGCAAGGCAAACACAACAAAACACAAAAACAGCAAGGGCGACGCGGCCACCGGAGGCGGCAGCAACAGCAAGGGGGAAGGACGCGGGCTCCTGGTGCTGCGGTGCTCGGCGCACCGGAGGGACGAGGCAGGGAAGAGGCGGCTGGAGGAGCTCGCTCGGCCAGAGCAGAGAGGCCTGCGCGGCGGAGGCCTGAGGAGGGAGCCGGAGGCGCGGCTGCTGGCGTCTTGGTCGCTGGAGGAGAACGGAGGGAGGCCTGCTCGTGGGGCGCGGCGCGCTGCAGCTCGGGGAGGAGCCAGGCGGGCGCCCCTGGCCGCGGGAGGAGGAGGCCCTGGCGCGGCCTCCTGGCGCTGGCGAAGGGAGCGGCTGGAGGGGAGGCTCTGCGAGGAGAAGGACGGCCGGAGGAGGAGGACCCCGCGCTGGAGGAGCAGAGGGCTCGGCGACGCTGGGGAATCGGGGGCAGAGGGCGATTGGTGGTGAGGCCGGAGGGAGGTGCAGGCCTGCGTCGCTGGAGGACCCGATGGCGAGAGGCCTCGGCGGTCGGGAGGAGAGATGAGGAGAGGGAGAGAGTGGCGGCGGGGTGCGGGAGAGAAGGAGGCGATGGCAGAGCGAGGGAACGAGGGTGAGGAGAGGGGATCGAGAGGGAGAGGCTCGGGGCGAGAGAGAGTGGCGGCGCCTGGAAGGAACGAAGGGAACGGTGAGTCGCCGCTAGGGTTAGCAAGCGAAAAGGGCCTGGCCAGATGGGCCTAAGGGGGCCGGCTGGAGTGGCGGCTGGGCCTGGAGGCCTGGCTGCTGGCCTCTCTTTTATTAGCAGAAATAAAACAAATAGGGAGAGACAAAAATAAAAGTAAAGGGGCAAAGAAAGAAAGAATAAAATGATGGACATTTTTGTAAGGCTTTACGGAATAATTCCAACCTCACAAAAATAGTTCCAACAACAAAAGGGAAACAAACTAAAATAATTAGTTTGCCTTAAAGGAGTTTAGATAAAAAGGAGGAGCCTCGAAACAACGGAAAGAATTATCGGCAAGGTTTTTAAAGGTGAAACTTGAAGTGAAGACAATGGGGAAAATTATGCAAGTGTGTTATGGTGATTCCGGAGCAATGGAATATTTAATAAATATAGCTCCCTAAATATTGAGAGGCTTTTATATGTTATAAAGAGAAGACATCTTCCCTCGATTTAAATGGACCGAAGGTCCACACGGTTTATTTAGGTTGAGATGCAAAAAATAAAATAAATATGACATGATGCAATGCAAAAATAAAAGAACACAAGCACAACTGAAACACACGGGCAACCCGGAACATCTGGAACTTCGGGAAGCTTCTGGAATCTTCTGGGACGTCGGTCTCGGGCGTCACAGGCAAGTCCACTTCTGAAATAATCCTGAACAGCAATGGCTGAGAAGGGCAGCCCATGGAAAATTGGCAGATTGGCGGTGCAAGCTGGGAACAAAATGCAAATGCTGGGAATGATTCTGGAAACTGGGAAGAAACCCAACAGTAGAGAGTAAATTACTCTTTGAGAGGTTATAACATAACCAAGAACACTGGGAGCAATCCCGGTTAGTGTCGACATAACACCTAGTGCTTGTGCGTGCTCTCAAGAACTTGAGCATTTCCATAATCATCAAGGTTTTACCAATATCCGTGTCACTACCATGATGAATAATGATGGATGATGCAGATGCAAAGGAAGATAACACCTTCTCGGATTTCACCTTAGCGAGGCCAAGGGAACGAAATCTGGATGATCGACCGAGAGACATTTAGCACTCCGCTTCTAATGTTCTCCTTGATGTGCTAGCACAATCCATTTATTAAAATGGTTTGGTACCTAGAACGTCAAGTAAAAGGCTCGGACTTCAGGAGCACAAAAATCCATAAGGAACAACTAGAGAGTAAATCCTACGAAATCCTTATGGTGGAGGTGGCCAACTTCTTCAATCAAGATGCTACAACAATAGGTCTTCCGGCTGATTGTGTTGGCCATGACATACACTTTACCGGTTATCGAGAGACCAATATTATAGTTCTTGGAAAATGCTCCAGCCATCATATCTGCATGAGGTTTAGATCTGGTCGGTAACGGGATATTTCAGACAACATGTCTGGAAAAGAAAGTTTGCAACACAAACCGACGAGATGACGTTGCGAGATTCTCGGGAAATGAACTATGATAGCAAGCTCCAAAACATGAGCTAGTTCTGCTACATACATGTTAACACGTTGTCCAAGACAAACATGACCACGTAGTAGTCTTACAATGAGACACTGCCAAGTTTTGGTTGGAGAGCCATCATCGAGGATATCGAAGTCCTTGCATAAGTCCGGATCTTAAGAAGGAACTTCTTCTCCTAGGACAAATCAATCAGTGGCTTGGTGTGCTAGGGATACATATAGAATGAAGGTTGCAAGTCTCCAAACCACAGAATTCTTCGCACGTATGCATTACTGACTTTGGATGATTCCACAGGAAGCAAAACAACTTTCTCAAACTCACGGTGGCAACTTACATCAATTATACATGAATTAGGGAAAGTCTCTTCTCTCATCCAACATATACCTCATGAACGGGACATGAAGGCAATGCTTACAAAGTTTCCAGCACTAGCTTAATGTCCTACAAAATCATGGAGGAGATAAGGATGTTTGTTGATGGGTTCAACAATAATCCATCCAGGTTTCCATATAGATGGAATTCCATGACAATGTGAACAAAGTGATAGCATTGGTCAGACCAAAGGATATAATGGTGTATGCTCGAGGGATTAACCACGAGTAAGACAACATTAAGAACATCGTTGGTTCTGATTTGATTTGAGGATAGCCCACACTCAAATCAAAGTTTTGGCAAGACAATAGGTCCAACAAGTGATCACAGGGACCAATTGATGAATATTTCATCTATCTTCAACACACACAAATATACCCCTTGAAATGAACTAAGCTGGCAAGCTTTTATCTTCCAACTCTCCAAGTTATTGTTTAGCTTAACCAATTAGCTCAGGGGGTAACCGACACAGATTCTTGGGGAATGGCTGGTTTGCAGAGAAACCAGCTTGATCACGAGCTCAACGCATTGGTCAGGGAACAACCTAGTGATACTTCCGGGAAGATAACCGGAAAATCACGAACCACCGATATGTTACTAGGCTCGGGAACAATCTTGCTTTTAAGGGCAAGACGATATGATCAAAAGAGCGAGAGATTGACAAAAACCTAACTCATTGATCGATAAGTGCACCATGAAGATGGACTAGTAGCACGATCAATCTTAGAATGGTAATTCAGTAATCATCACGCTAAGAATGAAATTGTTGTCCTTTAACTACCAAGCAACGAAGTTGCTAGGAGTATTGATTTCACACATCACAATCCACTTGTCAGCATTCCGGTTATAATAACACGGAGGCCGAGGAATAAACGATGATGGCGAGAAGTATCACCTTATCAAAAGTTCATAGGAGGTGGTGCAATTCCCATGACATTCTTGACATAAGGATGGTAATACTAAAGGATAGAACAGGTTAGAAGCTGGATTAGCATTCTTCATCTGCGAAGTACAACTTCTTTGACCCAATCCTGGATAAGGATGAGGTACTGGAGTTTGTTTCTCCTAGTCATTCCAGAATAGAATGGCTTGACGGACCACAAGGGTAATAGGCATCGATGAACGAATGCACGCATACTCTTGACTATCAATTGATAGACGAGGATCGGAATATAATTGAAGGGGGACAACTCGGGGAACATATGATTGTCTGAGTTGTGGATGCAGAAGTTAGTAGGTCGAACGAGTTACACATATTTCTTCCGGATAACCCATGCAGAAAGGTAGAATTGGCAGAGTCACAGTATGAATGGAGTACTACTTAAGAGCACTCTGGTTGTGATCTTTTGGTTCGGGAGAACTTCTACCAAGGATGGTTCATGGTATTTGGAAGAATGATATACCACGGACCTCGAGGACTATCACAAGGTTACTAATATCCTAAAGGGACAAGCAAATACTACCAACAGGAGATAAGTGGAGTGAGTCTTGGGTTCAAGAACCCAGGAATAGAATGCCTACCAACTAAATGGCATCACGGGATGCTTTTGAGAATAATGGCCAGAATCATCACACTGGGAATATAAAGCATTGCTGCATTACTGGGTGATTCTCGAAGACACCTAGGGTCATAATAATAACTCCAACATATGTGTCGAGGTAACAAAGCACCTCCACATACCGACTAGTGTGATTAATCTGGCCTAAAAGGACATTAAGAACAGGTAGGAATGATTTGCAAATGCATCTGATTGTTTAGAGACCTGGGATGACTCGGACAGCATAACAACTGTAAATGCTCGAAAATACTTTTGAGATACAAGCAAAAAGGATAGCATATCCACTTAACATCATAGAGTCAAGGTTCTGAGACCAACAGTTGAACAAACGGAAGTAGTAGAAACTGAACTGAGGGTTGAATCCACAATAACGTAATCCTGATAATTAGAATGAGAATCCTAGTTCTTAATCCCCGTAGAAGTAGAAGGTGACTCAGATCAGAAGGTCATAGGGTAAAGGAGTAAAAAGAGCCTTACGTTCCCTTCCACAATCAATTCCCTTAATATAACTAGAGAGTTTCTAGACACAACTTCGACCGGTTTGGCTTGCTAATCCTACAGGCAGTCAGGCTCTGATACCAAAACTGTCAGGACCCCGATCCTAAGTCACACAGGTCTAGCCTTTAACACATCATATCACTTTGCGGCCTCACGCACGGTATTCCCACGGGTGCCACCTTACCTGGCCCGGGACCGTTTGCGCATTTTGGCACACGTATATGATAGTGTCGCTAGCATCTATATGACAGAGAACCCGGGCCGACATGACTAGTTATAAACCAAAAGTGGCACTAAATTACAAAAACAGGCATACATGACCCAGCAACGAACGTGTCGGTCATCAACGTATGAACCCAAGTTGTAGCAAGCTACAAGGACTTAAAGGAACAACGCGTGACATTTCCCCTAAGGGACAGACACAGGAACGAAGAAGGACACATGCCGGCCAGCCTAAGTGTTCCGTAGCAGTAGCAAGCTACCAAGGCTCGGTGGAAGCACTAGGAGACATTTCCCTGTAAGATAGGCTACCAAAGGTAAACAACTAGGTGTCGGATCCCACACATAGCAATACACATTACACGTACGCATAACATGCAAGTATGTGCTTTACAACATGGCATCACAACATAACTCAACAACTCATATAGATAAAGGCCCAGAAGAGCCATCATAGCATTTATTACAAACAGAGGTCACATGACCCAACATACAGAGCATACAGGCAACGAAAGCATAACATGTCTGAGTACAGACAACTACAAATGAAAAAGGCTGAGAAGCCTGACTATCTACAAGACCCTCCAAAGGGTACAAGATCGTAGCTGAGGTAACAAGCTAAACGTCGAATTACACACGGAACCACTAGCGAGACTGAAGTCTCTCTGCAAAAACATAAATTAAGCAAACTTGAGTACAAAGGTACTCAGCAAGACTTACATCAAAACTAACTACATATGCATCAGTATCACAAAGGGGATGGTGGAGTTTGACTGCATCAAGCCAGCTTTGACTCGGTGGCTATCCTAAACTATGAGTGCAAGTAACTCTTTTGAGGTGGCGCACACGAGTCCACATATTCACCAATCAATACCCCACTATGGATCCTCTCCCGTCTCCCTATGAGAAGGCCATCCAAAGCACTCACGCTTATCTTGCGCGTTTTAGAGTATCCACTTTCACTTGTCTATGAACTGTAATAAGCAACCCAGAAGTCCATTTCCGCGGACACGGCTATTCGACTAGATCATATATAACCCTGCAGGGGTGTACTTCTTCACACACGCTCTCACCACTTACCGACGTTTACACGACATGTACTCGGCAACCTTCAAGCGGAGGACCAGCGAGGGTGTCGGCCACGACCTGACTAACCACACAAGTATCTAGTCCAGGTTTATCGCCTATTTGGGTTCCATCCGTGGGGAGATCCGGCCGGGGTGTCGCTCACGGCCCCAAACGATGTGTACAGGGTTCCCGCATCACCAAACGGGCGACCGGTACACCATGCCACGTACCTGCCGTGTCACAGCCCACCCCGAGGGTCAGCGCTGTGCACGACCTCCAGTAAACTACAAACACCAGAAACTAGTTGCAACTCCTGGACAGAGGACAAGGGCAGTTAATAAGTCGAGAGAGCTTGGAGCGCCCGGAGCCCAATGCGAGGTAGTAACTATCCATGGATCAACCAACACAGAACTGAGTTCCTGAGGACGGCTCCAATGAGACAACCCACCATGTACTCCTACATGGCCTCTCATCGCTACCTTTACCAAATCGTATTCACACACTTAGCTCTCACACAGTAGGACATGTTCATCACCCTTCCGATTCATCCCCGATGAATCAGACCTGACACAACTCTAAGCAATAGCAGGCATAACCAGAAAGCATGAATGAGTAGGCACAACATGGCCCAAACAACTCCTACTCATGCTAGTGGGTTTCAACTATTTACTGTGGCAATGACGGGTCATGCAGTGGAAAGGGGTTCAACTACCGTAGCAGGTAACAGTTGAAACGTTGTTGTCCTAATGCAGTAAAAGAGAGCAAGAGCGAGAGAGTGGGATTGTACCGGGATGCTCAAAGGGGTTTGGCTTGCCTGGCACTTCTGAAGATAACATTGGGTCTTCATCGGTGTCATCGATCACATCGTCGGAACACGTCTACTGAAAGGGAACAACACCGGCAACAGAAAAGAAACACAATCAATGCAATGCACAATATGATGCATGATCATGACATGGCATTATGTTGTGATTTGAGCTTATGCAACTAGCAACAGGTTAAATGAAGTTGGTTTGAACCAAAGGTTCAAATTCAAACTCCA
This sequence comes from Secale cereale, assembly GCA_902687465.1. NCBI lineage: Eukaryota > Viridiplantae > Streptophyta > Magnoliopsida > Poales > Poaceae > Secale > Secale cereale. The sequence goes on along the minus strand of LR738715.1, from coordinate 808,815,420 downwards.
TATGTGATTATTCAAATGCCATTTATTCAAATTGTCCTAAACAGTGGCTGTAATTTATTCAAACATGCATGGAAAAGCCATAAACAGATTCCTTGGATTTTTCTGATCAATTTTCATATATAAATTTTTTTCATCTGAGTTATAGATTATTTTCTGTGATTTTTAGAAGTTTTGGCTATTTTTTGAAATAAATAAATCATTTGGGATTTATTTTAAATTACAGAAAATAGTTACTGTGTCAGCACTAGGTCATGCTGACATCAGCAAGTCAATAGGGGCTGGCCCAGTCAAACCTAACCAGTGGGGCCCACTGGTCAGTGACTAAGGGCTGGTTTGTGTGCATGACAGGTGGGACCAGTCAACGTTGACTTGACCAAAGTCAAAGCTGGCACGTGGGGTCCACAAGATTAGTACTAATCTAAACAGGAAAATTAGACTACCTAATTAGGTGCGAGGGCCCACATGTCAGTGTCAGAAGGGTTAATTAAGCTTAACAAAAACTTAATTTAAATTAGCAGGGGCCAGGGCCCACTTGTCAGCGACTCGGGGGAGGTCAAACCCCCTGTCAGAGAGGCCAAACGACCGGCGGCTATTCGCCGGCGAGGCCGAACGTGGCGGAGGGCGTCGGAAATCCGGCTTCGGCTACGAAAAGAGCGGCGGAGGGGCTTGGCGTGATGCTTGTCCTCGTCTGCATCCAACGGAGCGATCAGCTCACGCCGGGGAGGACCAGATCGACGGCGGCGAGGGAAGTGCGGTGGTCGGAGTTCGGGCGTGCTCGAGAACGGCGATGAGGTGCACCGTAGGACGAGCAGGTGGGGGTTTTCGACTCGTGGGAGGGTGCGCAGCACGGTGCCCGGCTCGTTTTCAAGCCCCGATGGCTGCAGCGATGGCAGTGACATCGCCGAAGGCGTGGAGTTCGCGGGCATGGTGGGGTTCGGAGCTACAGCACGCGCATGAGTAAGGAGTTAGGGGGAGGAGCAAGAGCGGCTCACGGCGATCACGATGGTGCTGACGGCGAACCCGGAGAAGAACCGGAGCAGTCGGGGCGTCGAGGGGGATCTTCGGCACCAGAGGAGGAAGGAGATGTTGGGGACGGCGATTCGGGGCTTCCAGCGCTGATTGGCTCGGTGCAGAAGGCGTAGGCGACGGTGGCGAAGCTCGTGGACGTGCTGGCGAGGCGAGACGGTGGCACTGGCCGCGGTGGCAGCGAGCGCGGCGGCGATGGCGTTCGGTGGTTGCGAGAGAGAGAGCACCAGGGGGGAGGAGAAGCACCGAAGTGAGTGGAAGAGAGGTCGGGGGGTTGCGTGGCGTCGTCGAGAAGCGTCCGGGCAGCGGCGGAAGCAGGAGGTGGCGTGCGGTGGCCGGGCGCGCGTCGGGCACGCGCCGTGCGTCCGACTGGCGGGAGGAAGAAGACCTCCCTGCCCCTCATGGGCTGGGCCGGCCAGATGGGCTGCCAGGTGAGCGCCAGGTAAAATTCTACATCTCTCTCTTTTCTAATTTCTGTTACTGTTTTCTAATATTGGCATTTGTTCTGGGCTTTATTAAAAATACTTAGGCACACTCAAAAATCATGAAACCAAGCATGGCTACTATTTAGGATAAATCCAACAGTAAACATTTTAGTTTATGATTATTTCAGCATTTAAAATAATATATAAAATTTAAATGCCCAAATGCAAATAAGATATGATTTAATTCAGTGCCCAAAATATTCTACAAAAATGTTCACTATTTTTGGTTTTGTTTCAAAGCCTTGCCAAAATTATCGACATTGATGAAGGTATTTTGGGTCATTGGAAATGATTTTATTCTTGACCCTGGTTGAATTCATTTGGTGCTAGGGTTTGAACATCCCCGTTTCCAGTTTCTGAGAAATTTAAACATGATGCACATGAAGACCAAGCAAGACAGGCAAGGGCTGGTCTAGGGCTGTGATAGTCTTCTGCTTCTTCTTTTCGTGGTCCATCAATACAGCCCAGCTTCAACGACTCGGATGCGTGAGAACCCCTGAATACAGGACTCCCTCAGTGGCCAAAAATAGAAATTTGAACCCAAACCACATTGTATGATACCACAAAAGAACTTTTGGGAGCTCAGTTGTGGGAGATCTTGACCCAAATGGAGGTCGCTCTTCGTAATGGTGGTGGTGGCTGAGAGGATGGGGTGGCCGTGTGGATGGTGGTGGTGGTGGTGGTGATTTCTTCAACGAGGATGGTGTTTGCATTCATGCATGCCTTTGGCTGGCCTCGATCTATTTTGTCGTGATTTTGGTTCGAACTTGATATATGTGATGCCTTTTGGATGAACTCTGCATGTTTAAATTTGAATATCTCGATCCATGAAATCATATGATTGTTAATGATTTTTATGTTATATATGTTTATTTAATAATATTCGAATGATCGATGAATTAATGTGCAATTTTTTGAAATTCATACGGCTAGGCTATAAGAAATGAGATAAAAAATATTTTTAGTCTAAATATAGGGGATCCGTTAGGTCCGGCCACCTTTAGAGGAGTATAATTTTAGTCCTTTACAGATACTTGGCTGTTTACTTCTCTAATGGATAGGGGATCGGGTAGAGTTGCTTGAACTCCCATAGATTTAGTTGTATTTTGGAAATATCCTGATGTCTCCAATAGTAGTATGTGCATACAACTAATCATCTTGCTGATTTACCTGCATTTGACATATATACGGGTGGATTCAGTTTCATGAAGACATGTGTGTCCATTTGGAACACTGCCCAGTGTATCTTTTTCTTGTGTATTCATCATACATACAAATTTGTAACAATGCTAGCGTCTAAATTTCAGCACGGTTTTAAGATGTTCAAAAGCATGCACATTAATGTATGCAATGTGGCAGTTTAAACCTTATCATTTGCGTGTTAAAAGCAACCAATCTGTGGCTATAGTTCTGATCTGAAATTTTGTAAAGCTTGCCTTTTTATGCAGGCCATTTGTTGGACCTATCAAATCTTTGAATTACTGCCCGTTTGTTTATATACATATTAGTCTTCATGTATCTAAATTAGGCATACTCGGCCAAGACTGTTCTGTGTGTTGCATATATACGAAGAAAAGATGATTGTCATACTCATAGATACGGGTTCAGTTTACATAACTTAACCACAACCAAATAATATTACAAGGGAAGAAACCGCGAATTTTGCTGGTGCTTGACAGAGGACAATAATTGTCATGGAATTAGCAATCTTGTTGGCACTTCCGTTGATAGTTATTATTTATTTATTTTTTGAGAGGGAACATTGGCTTTATTGATCACTTGACAAAGTTACAATAGTCTCCCAGACGCAATCCGAAGCAGAATGAAAAACAACAAGACTTGACAGATTCTTACAAGATTTAGCTAACACATGAGCAGCTACAGTAACTTGCTGACGAAAATGATTTCATTGATAATTGGGTGTGTTAGTTGTATGTGGTAAAATGTGCTCCCCAATACTGCATTCCACACCCGCCGAGGTCGAGGTCCAGCGACAGGCCGGTGCTGCAGAATGGCTGATGCTGCCCGCCCATCGGTACGCCGCCCATGGACAGGTCCAGAGGGTAGACGGGGATTTGTGGCGTGCCCTGCGGCATCTGCGTGAACAGGCCGCCGATGGACTTGGAGGTGAGGCCGTCGAGCTCCTCCTTGAGGCGGGCGTTCTCCATGCGCAGCATCTGCTCGTCGAAGTAATCCTTGGCGACGGGCGGGCCGCAGTTGGGGCAGATGACCTTCTTGAGCGCCTCGCGCAGGGCGATGTTCTGGGACCGGATGTCGTCGTTCTCCGCGCGGAGGAAGCAGTTGTCCTGCCGCTCTTGCCGCACCTGCCAAGCCACCCACAACAATTCAGTTCAGGAAACAATTATTAGAAACCAGATCAGGGATAAAACTTCGGAGAACGAAGATATTCGGTCCCCAATCCCCACAGCACTCACCTTCATCTGCCTCCGCCGGTTCTGGAACCAGAACTTTATCTTGCGGGCCTCCAGGCCGAGGTCGCGGCCGAGCTTGCCGCGCTCCGTCTCGTCGGGGTGGGGGCATTCCTTGAACGACCTGCATGCATACAGACGCCATTATTTCTCCATGTCGATCACCGGCGGTATAAGATTATTCTGAACAAGAAGAAAATTAAGCATTACGCCTCGAGCGCCTGAATCTGGCGCGGCGTGTAGCGGTGGTAACGCTTTCGGCACTCCTGCTGCTGCTGGGCGTTGTGGTTGGTCTCGGAGCCCCTCTCCTGGTCATCCCCGAAGTCCATCGCTACCGTGCTCGCGTTGGACGGCGGGAGCAGAGGACTGGAGGAGGAGGAGGAGGAAAGTAGAGAGATCTTCGTGCTCTGCTGTGTGATCTCCCCGGCTGTTCCTCGCGTCTATTTATACACGCCGGATTGGTAAGGCCAACGCCTGGCCTCGAAGATCTGCGGGCGAGGGTGAGGTGATATTTACTGGCTTCTTCGCCAGTCAGTCATACGCCAGATGCCAGCCCAATCTTGTTTCAGTGTGCTGCTTTTTGCACTGAATTGAAACTGCCGGATTTACCAGCTAGCACAGCCCCGCCCAGCTTGCTGGACCAACGCCTGGATACATACATTTGGACTTCATGGTTTTTGGTATATGTAAATTGGGAAACAATCATGCATGATAATGCTTATTGGATAGTACTAACTTTGGACTCTTGGCCACAATTGTCAATATTGTGCGGGTTAATACATACTATAAACAATGTTTCATACTATTATTATTGTTAGAACCATGTTGTACAAATTACTATCCTTATAAATTGGTTCACATATTATTAAAAGGCTGTTGGACTATTCAAAAAAAGACCACGTGTGTATCTTATTTTTCCTTTGCCTACCTATGAAATATAATTTGGTTCAGGCATGATTATTTGCGCGACCCGGCCCGTCTGGCCTTAAATGGCTCCAATTGTTCCCATCGGAGCCCATCAGAGCAACAATCTACGTCGAGGAGGAGAGAGAAAGGTCATGGCCTCGATGAGCGCCGTGTTTAGAATCCCCGTCCCTTAATTCGCTGGCACCGGTTACTACTAGTAGTAGTACCAAGCACTTGCTATATGTCCACCCGCTGTTGCGCTCTCCAGAGATGAGAAGGATAGGAGTGAACAAAAGATAGCGAGGAGAGAGAGAGAGAGAGAGAGAGAGAGAGAGAGAGAGAGAGGGGGTCCAATGAGCGGCGCTCGGAGGAACGGGGTGGGCTGTGCTAGCTCGTCAAACCGCTAGTTCCAGTTTGATGCAAAAGGTAGCATATGAAAACAACATTGGAAAGGGTAGCATCTGCCGTATGATTAAGTGGCGAAGCCAGCATATATCGCGTCGCCCTCACGCCCCGATCTTCCAGGCGGGGCGCTGGTGTAACCACTCTGGCGTGTATAAATAGAAGCTAGGGCAAGATGGAGATGTCACACAGCAGAGCTCAAGGATCTCTCTTCTTTAGGTCTATCGCTACCTCCCTCGCTCGTGCTGGCCGGCAACTATAGGAGGAGAGGACTGGAGGTGGAGGAAAGAAGAGAGATCTCCGTGCTCTGTTGTGTGACCTCCGACTCGCCCTCGCACCTATTTATGCACGATGGACTGGTAACGCCAATGCCCTGCCTTAAAGATCAACACGCGAGGGCGAGGTGATATCAGCCAGCTTCTCCACTCAGTCATGCGATGCCAACCCTTCCAATCTTGTTTCCACATGCAACTTGTTGCACCGAATTGAAACCGCCGCACTGACCAGCTAGCAAAACCCCACATCACTTCTCAGCGCGCCGCTCGTTGGACCGATCTCTCTCTCTCTCTCTCTCTCTCTATATATATATATATATATATATATATATATATATATATATATATATATATATATATATATATATATACAATATTAATGATTTATGGTAGAATTGAATTAAAATTCCACATGTATACCATACCATTAAACTTTTAAACAATACTAACTACAAAGTATCTAGTAAATTGCTTATAAGAACGATCCCATTGTTTCCGGTGCATCAAATTTATTTTGTGTCAATACTAATATAATGCATTATATTTAAGTGGTTTCTCCGAACTCATGAGGTTGGAATAGAGATCATACTTGTATGCCACATTATAAGGCATTGCTTCATGAAGTTAAAATTGTGTGCATTTCACATGTATTCTTAATATTGGGTAATGTGTTCATAAAATATTTATGTATTATGAAAATTAAGAATAAATGCTTATACATGTGTATTTTAATATTAGGCCATGAAATATATACAAACTATAATGTTTTAGACTTTTAGTATACCTGATGGGCATTTGAAGTTGGTATGAATCTTACGACTGTACATTAGAGATATTGAACCATATCTCCATGCCTCCCCTATTGGGTTTGGATGTAAACATATGAGGCCACTTAGAGTTCGACCCGGACAGGGTAATATGTGTTCAAATCTAGATTTATCGGATCATTAAACTACTCCAAAGATATGTATAGTGAGCTGGTTGTGGTACATAATTCTCTATTCTTTAGAATGCAATTAATATGCATTAATTTACTACCTCTAATGCATGGATTAGAAAATCAAATAAATTTAGGACAGTATAACCGCACCTAAAGCGAGCTCTCTCGCGCACCCAACTATTCTGGACGTTAGATCTTGTGTTTTGAAGATTCCTAGCCGTTGATCAAACTTCTTGTAGCGAACTGGGCCTCTTGTCCTAAAGGGATGCTTTTCCAGAAGCCAAAACCGAGACATGTGGTTGATTGGGCCATCTGCCACTTAAAAGCCCATGTTTACAGCCTTGCTCGGCCCTCTCTCGCATCCCCTTGTCCTCCCTTGGGCGAAGCAGCCCTCTCGACAATGCCTTGCTCGGCCCTCTCTCAAATGAGTGGGATGTGGGACAAATAAATGCATTCAGAGAGGTGGTCGATGAATGTCAGTTGTGTGACCTGGGCTACACAGGTCTCGACTGGACTTTCGAACGTAAAGTGCAGAATGGTGCCACTTGTAGGGTCAGACTTGTCGAGCAATGGCGACAGCGGATTGGAGCTCTTTATTTCCTCTGGCACCTGTACGCCATCTGCATGCCGTCAAATCCGACCATTCAACTATTCTTCTCCTTAACAATATGGAGGCGCACAACCAGCAGATTGGCAAGGAGAGGCCATTCCGGTATGAGCTTATGTGGGAAAGGCATGAGGGTTTTCAGGCAATGATACAGGAAGTATGGGGGGCTTCGACTGCTACATCAGTACAAGAGATAAGAGACAAGTTGCTGCTCATTGCTGCGGCCATGAGTGGATGGGGATCAACCACTTTTGGTTCAGTGCGTGCAGAATTAAGGATCCTGAGAAGAAGGTTGGGTGAGCTACGTGAGGACCCAATTAGGATTGCTGCCTCACGTGAGGAAATCAAGGTTGAACAACGCATTATCGAGTTGCGGTTTAGAGAGGAAGTAATGTAGCGTCAACGGGCGCGTATTCAGTGGCTTCTTGAAGGTGATCAGAATACGCAATTTTTCCACCATAAGGCGTCCAGCAGGCGAAGGAAGAATCGTATAGAGAGTTTGACGCGACCTAACGGGACTGTTTGTAATGACCCAGCAGAACTTGAGCGAATGGCGGTGGAGTTTTATGAAAATTTGTATGCATCACAAGGACTCATTAAAATGGAAGAGGTGCTATCTCATGTACCTTGTAAGGTTACAAGCTCGATGAATGATATGTTATCAAAAGACATCACAGAAGGAGAGGTGAAGAGAGCTCTGTTTCCAATGTTTCACACTAAGGCACCGGGACCCGACGGTTTTCCGGCTCACTTTTTTCAGAAGTACTGGCATTTATGTGGTGAAGAGGTGACCAAGGTTGTGATTCGAGTTTTGAAGGGAGAAGACTCCCCTGAGGATATCAATAGAAAGTTCATTGTTATTATTCCTAAGGTACAAAACCCCACTTTACTGTCTCAGTTTCGGCCTATTAGCTTCTGCAATGTGATTTTTAAAATTGCATCCAAAGTACTTGGTAACCGACTGAAGCAGATTCTCCTGGATATTATCTCTGAAGAGCAGTCGGCCTTTGTGCTCGGCCGTCTAATTACCGATAATATTATTACTGCATATGAGTGCCTTCATTTTATGAAGAACAACAGCAGCAAGAAGAATGGCCATTGTGCTGTCAAGCTTGACATGATAAAAGCATATGATCGTGTGGAATGGGTATATTTGGAGGCTATTATGAAAAAGTTGGGCTTCTGCGATTTGTTTGTGCGTCAGGTTCTGAGAGGGGTTACTTCAGTTTCTTTTTCTCTACTCTTTAATGGAGGGCAGAGTAATGAATTCCACCCTTCCAGAGGCATCAGGCAGGGGGACCCCATCTCTCCCTACTTGTTCCTATTGGCGGCAGAGGGACTTTCGTGCATGTTAAAGAAAGCAAGCAATGAGGGGTTGTTTGAGGGCGTCCAAATTGCTGCCACGGCACCGAAGGTAAACCACCTCTTGTTTGCGGATGATTGTTTGCTCTTCAGCAAAATTACTGTGGAGAATGACTCGAAATTTATGAAAATTCTGAGCCCGTACTGTCAAGCTTCTGGTCAGCGTATAAACCATGACAAATCTTCAATTTACTTTGGTAAGGGATGTCCTATGTTGCAAAGAGAAATAATTAAAGCTATTCTTGAAGTCCAGAAAGACACCATATGCGAGAGATACTTGGGGCTACCATCAGATGTGGGAAGTAGCAAAGAATGGAGTGTTCTCCTATCTAAAGGACATAGTTTGGAAAAATATTCAGGGTTGGATGGAAAAGTGCCTAGCGGGAAGTGGCAAGGAGGTGCTTATTAAGTCGGTGGTGCAAGCTATACACACATACTCCATGGCTCTATTTAAGTTACCAAGGGGTTTATGTCAGCACATTACTTCATTGATACGCAAATTCTGGTGGGGTAGCAAGGTGGGAGAAAGGAAAACAACATGGGTCTCATGGGAATCTATGTGTATGCCAAAATACAAGGGAGGTCTAGATTTCCGAGATATGGAGATTTTTAACTTAGCACTTCTTGCCAAGCAGGTATGGAGGATTCTGTGTGACCCTAATACTCTGAGTGCGAGAATACTTAAGGCGGTTTACTTCCCAGATTCAGACATTCTTTCAGCTCAACTGGGGTCTCTTGGCGCTCTCTCTGCGAAGGGAGGGATATCTTGCGCACGGGGCTGATTAAGCGTATTGGAGACGGTGAGAACACCAACATCTGGAATGATAATTGGTTACCTATAGATTATCACATGCGCCCAATTAGTGTAATCTCTCCAAACCCTCCGGAGAAAGTTGCAGACCTTATATCACAAGTGGACAGAATTTGGGACGAGCAAGCATTGACTGAACATTTGCTTCCAATGGATGCTGAGATAGTGCGCCAAATCCCGCTCAGCCACACAAATCAATGTGATTTCTATGCATGGCAGTACGAAAAATCAGGAGTGTTCTCTGTTCGTTCTTGCTACAAGATGGTCATGGAGACAAAAATGAGGCGGGAGAAGTGGCTTACTGGAGCAACCGATCCGTCAAACACTTTTCAGCAGGAGAGCTGTTGGAAGAAGCTTTGGGGCAACCAGGTTCCCGCCAAGCTCCGTATTTTTGCATGGTGCCTAAATCGGGCGTCCCTGCCGACTGGCCAAGAGACAACGCCGCCACATGTCAAAGGAGGCACTATGTCCGATCTGCCAAGCTGCATGCGATACTTGGAGACATGCCCTCCTAGACTGTAATATGTCGAAGAGCGTGTGGTCCCTCCGAGACGATGATGATGATTCACTGCTACCTGTATACGGCGATGAGACGTCCGATCCGAATCTATGGTTGCATGGTCTCTGTAATACGTTGAGCCAAGACAGTTTCGTTGCTGTTCTTACCACCCTATGGGCGATATGGTGGGCGCTGCAAGGCTATTCACGAGCAGGAATTTCAAAGTCCACTGTCCACGCATTTGTTCATTGAACGCTATTTACAAGAGTTGAGAGAACTGCCAGCCAAGAAGCCAAAGATCAAGAACACTAGTGGAGCTGCTAGTACATCAGCGCCTAGATGGATACCGCCTTCACCAGGAGAGACCAAACTGAATGCTAACGGCGCTGTGGCGAAGTCATCAAATATTGGTGCCGTGGGTGTGATTTGTCGCGACGCAGAGGGACAGTTTCTTGGCGCTTCAGCACTGGACTTCAAGGGAGTAACCGAGCCTGCAACGCTCGAGGCTTATGCATGTAGAGAGGCTCTAGCTTTGGCAGAAGATATGGTCGTCACCAAAGTGCGTATAGCATCCGACTGTCTGAGTCATCAACGACCTGAAAAGCCAATTGCACCGAGGAGAATATTGCATGATCTTAAATGATATACATGAGACGAAGTCGAGTTTCTTTAGCTGTGAGTTCGTTCACGAGCAACGCGCCAGTAATAGCGAGGCACATAATTTAGCGAGGATGGCCACCACCTTAAATATCGGCCGTCATGTGTGGCTCAACAGTCCACTGGACCACCTTTGTATTCCCCAAAACATTATGATATGCAATAAAGCATGTTGTTCTTCTAAAAAAAAAGACAACGCGGCCACCCCCTCCTCTTGTTCCCGCGGATGAATCAATGCGAGGAAGCTGTGACGCCCCTCATCGCTTCCGTTACTTCTCTGTTGTCGGAAACATGACGGGGTAATTGTTTCGTCTCCCTTGCTTGCGTGGACGTCCATTTATTAACACCCCTTCGCCTCCTTTGTTGGGATCCCTTATATATCGTGACCTTTACTCCTCGTCAGGCCATAGTTCTTGTCTAGGTTTAATTTGCAGCAGACATGTGTACTTCATGAGCGATTTATTTGCACCTATGTAAGCCAGGTGAGTTGCTTAGTATATATTGTTATTTCGGGAACTGTCGTGCTCACTCGCAGGAATTGCTATGTTGGGGCTGGACCTATAGTGCATGAACTCTTTTATTGTGAATTCTTGATTTACCAGCTTCTCCCTCTTTTCTTGTTGGGTGTCCACCTGCACGCCATCAGAACATTGAGGCCTATAGTTATAAAATAATCTTCGACGTTTTATATAGAAGGTCTTCGCTGCATCTTTTTCACCACCAAGTCTGGTGTGAATGAAGGAAGTAGTGTGATCATAACTGCAGGACGAACACAGCAATTGCCAATTGCTCAATCAAGCTGGAGTGATGAAAGCGCTTGCTGCATGTGACACTTGAAAGTTTGAGCGTTAATATTAGATGATGAAGAATTGCATGATGAAAGTAAGAGGTAGTATTATTGGAAACTCTACTGCTATAACGGAACCTTATGTTATGTAGACAATTCGTCTTTGGTTACTGATGTAAACCTGACGACATGGAGGACATGCAAAGGCAAAGTACACGCTTCATGTTATGTTTGATAGGGCCTTGTTGGAGTTCCTTTCTGTCATCATCAATATGCTTTTACAAGATAAAATAATTAAGTTCTTGTAGAGTTTTCTCCCATCTTTTTCTCACCTGCAGTTATATTCAACTTCAGATTAATCCAGCTGTTAGCTTAGTGTCATAGCAAACTCAGATACAACTTTGATGGGGTTTCTTGGGATACCTTATCTTCAGCTGTGGGCAAACACAGAGGTTGTACGTACTTCTATAAGTATTTTTCTAGGAAGTTGTATAATAAATTAGTTGGTCAGTGTACCATAATATGATCTACTACCTCCGTACGGGTTTAGCAGCACAGCCGCGTCCTATTTTTACAAGGCTGTTTTCTCTCGGGTGTTGTTTCACTGATTAAAGAAAATTAATACCCAGCCGCTGCATGCGAAGGAGGCTGGCTGCGTGCACGCATTTGTCTCTGGCCTAGTATGTTGATAATGATACACGGTGTTCCAAAACCTGTGATATTAAGAGTTAGTGCTACCTCATACTACACATGTTCTGAATTAAGAAAAGTACGCACGATAATGGTGTACCCTATATTGCGAGGCATTATTGTAGAATATTAAGAAAGATATTACAATATGATTGCTTCATATTATTATTTTACCGATTTGTAGTAAGCATCTAAATATTTATTCCGTTAATCTATACCAATGGTTTGATTAAATATCAACTATCATTGGAAATTTTGGTTTTTGGTTCACTTGGGATAATTTTATTTTATTACTGCCACGTACATGGAAGAACATGACATCAATATATGAACCCGTAATTTGTGTTCAGTATTGATTTATGTGTGTGCAACTCCTAGAGTTATCTGAAGTATTCTTTTTCATATGAGTAAGTTCCAATCACATATTTGCCTAAGATAAACTTTAGTTTTTCATCTTATACATTCCATGCGGAGGAAATCAGAGTATAACAATTATACACTTTACAACCATGTTCCTCGTGGAAAATATTTTTATGCTCTCTCTCCTTCACAAGGTACATACTTCAAACCATTATACATACTATATATATGTAATGTTTTGAATATAAGCTTATGATTGTAACCATCAAGAAAGCATATCATTTAATATTTATTTCATTTTCACCTTTATTTACTAGACACTTTAATTCACTATCATATTTCACTATTCAAAGGATGGAGTAACTCATTTGAGCTCATAGTAGTCAATGATAATGGCGTCTTAGATTTGAAAGAAGAGCAATCCAATATTGTAGTCACTTATAATCTTCATAGTTATGAATGGAAATATTATTCTCTATGTATCAATTTTTAATACATATATTTATGGGAGAATATGACAACTACTTTGGGTACTATCCACCCTTCACGTGTGCTTTTGAAATTCATGTATTCCTCATGACAATATGTAGTTATTTATTCTTCATGCAATATAATTTTGTGACATGTATTTTTACTACTAGGAAAACATTGCTTCCTAATGTAACCTCACACATTACATATTTTGTATGAAATGATCACTATAAGACAAAATATGCACCATATGAACTTCCCATAGTGGTGGTTAGTGAAGACACATTATAATATGTTATCTCCTTGCCACAAATGTTTCCTGCCACCGGTGGTAGTTACCCTCACGTGAATTTTGTATGTTGTATGTAGTATCTTTCAATACCAAGAGTATGTACGAGTAGTATGTAGTATATAAAAATATTTGGGTAGTATATATCCTACTATGAGGTAGTATGCACCGTTTTTTAGTATACCGTTTTATGCGGCGGCTGGGTTGTGTGGCGGCGGCGGGGAGGGAAGACAGGTGGCGGCGGGGAGGGAAGAGTGGAGGCGGCGGGTTTGGGTGGCGGAAGCGGGAAGGTGGATGGGGTAGCGGCGACGCGCGGCGGCGGCGGCACCATGGAGGCGAGGCGGAGGCTAGGGTAGGCTAGGATCGGTCTGCGATAGATACCATGTAGAAGACTAGGTTTAGGCCGTGCAACACAATGAATTGATTGGTGCACTAGGCATGTATATCTGATGTACAAGATGGGGGCCACAACCTTAACTATACATGAAACTAGGAGGTGGGCCTATGACACAATATACATGCACAATATATTCAACAGTGTGGATGACTTGGCCATGGTTGCTTGACGATGGTGGTGGCGGAAGTATATGTCAAGACTAGGATTTGCTCCTTTGGTGATGGAGAGATACACTCTGGTCGCACTCGCTATTATGGTATCCAGCGTCACCTGGTCAGGTATTGTGACTAAGGAGTTAGTCACGGTGATACCGGAATACGAAAACGAATAAAGAGTAGAACCCAACAACGAGGATAACTAGTTATAGCTATCAAGGTGTTGACCACAGGGATACCGTTATAGTCTCATATATGGTTTTGTAACATATCGTGAGACAAAAGGAATTTTATGTGGTACTCATTATGTGTGTCCATATCCTACTAATTATATTTAATGGCCAGAAGGTGTTCCGGACATGTGTACGTATGATCAAACCTATAAGGTCACATGCTTAACACTTAGCAATATTTAGGAATGCTAGAGTTTAATGAAGAATGAGAGAGAATGGTTATGATATTTTGAAGGTTCCGGAGTGTTCTGGTGATATCCGGAAGTGTTTTGGAAGGTATCAAAAGTTCTAGAATATGATGGAATCTTCATGAAAGGTCTATAATATTCCAGAATATTTTGGAAGGATCCTATTCCCGTCCTCCATTGCTCGCGGTGCAAGTTATCCTGGTGGGGCCAGGTTGGTCAAACCCCCTTGGGTTGAGGGTAGAGTTGTCCTCACCGAACTCCACCTGCGTGGGGGTCGGACTCCCGCCCTAGGTCGGTCGACCCCTCCCCACTCTCGCCACCTATATATAGAGGTGAAAGGGCACACCAGGGAGACAACCCTGATAGCCATGGCAGCCCCCTTCCCAATTGGCTGCCCCATCTCTCACATCAAAATTAGATCTAGTGTAGCACCCTTAGGCTGCTGCAACTCTACTTCATACATTCTTTGCTGCTCTAGTGTACTGGTATGCACGTTGATGCGATGTTGCTAACATGTTACTTGTGGATACCTTGGAGGCGTCTTAATCTTCTATTTCGGTCTGGCAGATATTCGCGAGAGAAAACTCTCGTGGCTGTGAGGTATAATCTAGCTACACAGTCGAATGACTTCACCAGCATCGTGAACATCTCCACATCGCTGACGGATTGCTGAGGGTATGATCTCGTTGCCTGCACCTCGATAGTTATCTTGGTTGGTTCGTGCGCAGTAAGTTTTTGTTTTCCATAGCATGTTACCCTACATGGTGTGTGCATGGTTTTCAGTCGGGTGATCTACATGTGCACCGTGTACATTGCATCATCCACATTGTGTCAGCAGCTACTCAACGAGGTACATCCTTTGCTATTTTTTGGTGTGATACCTTGCGTGTGTGCCTTGGTCTTGGTTGTGTACATCCTAGTCGTGTAGAGGACAAGTGTGTGCTTATTGTTTGCTTATCACTATTGTCTGTTTATCCATATTTTTTTTATCCAATCAATGCTTCATAATGAGTTAATAAAGTAGACCCTTATCCAAAAGATATGCACGTGCATGTACATAGTTTTTGTGTATCATTTAAAAAGTGATTTGCACACTTATGTAAGGCAATTTCTTCAAGGGGTCTACTTTAGTGATGCACGATACTCCATTCCGTGCAAAATTGATGCGATGCTACTCACAAAATACTCCCTCTGTTCTAAAATAGATGACCCAACTTTGTATTAGTACAAAGTTAGTATAAAGTTGGATCATCTATTTTGGAACAGAGGGAGTAGATGATAGCATCGCATATCTCAAAGGGATTTGGTAACATGATTTATGTAACCTTCTAGAGAAAAAGAATAGTCAATATTATATTTGCAAAATAAAGACTTATCTGTGATCTCAGGTGTACCCAAATATAATCTCGACTTCTAGTATACCTTCTCATCATAGCAGATCATGATGCAGTTCTCCCGGAAGACGTCCCATGCAGCAACTCTCCTCGTCCGAACCAAGAGACAACACTTCCGCCGACTGTTGATACCACTCGCTGCAATGCACTCTGTTCGATTAGCTGTATGGTGCTAGTGGACATAGGGTCACGTAGCACTGCATCTGACTAGTCGATGTATGTGTGATCTTGGCGGTTTGCTTTATTTATAAACTAGGGCGAAATCCTTTTTCGGTAATTCCATTGTGCACTTTGGTGCTCCTGTTGACTCTCGCTTCTTAATGGTGTTAGTTGTCCCCTATCAAACACTAGCAGACCATTTTGCTGTAGTGGGTGTGCCACTAACAGTTGAAGGCTTTTCTACGCTAACTGCCCGACCCAGCTATGCCGACATAAGAGCTGCCAACGACCCGATGCCGACGGCTGCCATCGGCGTAGGCCTATCCCGACGGGGTTTGGGCCTATGCCAACGGCTATGGGCCATCGGCATATAATGCCATTCCAGTAGTGTATGGCCAACAGCCTAACCATAGTGATGAAACACATTTTTTAAATATTGACATATCGGAAATAGCAGCAGCATAAATAGTGAATTGACGCCATAGGGTGCTAAAGCCACTAAATGTTACACGATGGTGTTGCCATGACGCCCGTCCAAATGCTATAGCAACAAGATAGCGCTTTAGCTAAAACTTTGGATGGAATATGCGCACGCCACTAAGCACACCTCCGAGGCTGAGATGAAGTGTCTACCTACTTCTCTCGCTAGCCTATATCTAATGGGCCAATAGCTCCTGTGTGACACATTTGAGGTGAATTGGAAGGAGTGCGACGTGGTTGACGAAAATAGCTGTAGTGCAACACTTTAGAAGCCCAAATAGACAAGGCCCACTCGGGCGATTAAAATGGTCGCCAACGGGAGTGAGATTATGTTTAAGACATGTGGGTCCCACTTGATAGAGCATCTAGTTACGACCCCACTTGGCAGTGTATCAGGTGAGATGTGGCGCCATGCCTGTCTGAATCAGGCGAGCTCTGACCCGTTGCTCCCTCCTCTTCGTTCTCGGCGGTGAGCCGGCGAAGGCGCTGGAACTTTTTTTGTCGGTGACAGCAGCGGCGGAGGTGTCGTTCTCGGCGGCTGCTGTGGTGAGTAAATCCTGAACCCTTGTCCTGTTCCCCTCCTTGTCTAGTTAGATCTCACTGCATCGCCACTGTTTCCTCTGTTTTTGGTCGATTTGATCCATATTTGGGTGCAGGGGAGGGAGGATGACCGCGATGGAGCCGCCAGAGACAACAACGTCGACTAGGTATGTGCATCCTTTCCAACCTATGCGATTTGTGTGTCGTCTGCTTCCGCTAGCTCACACTACCCGCCATTGACCAACATGGGTAGGACATTCGAATTCACTGTCGAATTCTTTCCTTCTAAGGCGAAGCTAGGTGATTGTAGCGTGCAAGACATAGAGACAGATACAATTGTGAAATGGGAGGTTGAATGTGCAGAGATTGATCCTCAGGAAATACAGAGCATGGAAGAGAGGGTCGTGAGAAATGTCTTGGAAAAAATTGGGGAGAGCATTTTTTTGGGTCCAGAGGCAGGAGGTAGCATTGTTGCAGTTTGATAATTGGAAGGGTGAGTATGTGAGAATTGAGAATGGTGAAGAGATGGTTGATGAAATCGATCGGCAAGACGGTTGGGCAAGCAAACAGACAACCATTCATGCAGAGCTCGTTGATCTGAAATCGGATTCTAAGGTTGGATATGTGCCCTCAAAGTTGGCTTCACAGATGGTAGATGATGATTGGGCTTCACAGAGACAGATAACGCCCATGTTTACGGGTGAAGTGACAATAATAGGGGGGTTGATCAAGATGTAGAAGAGTGTTGTGATGGTGCTGCAAGGGTTGTTTGTGTTGATTGGAATTCAGTACAATTAGAAGACACTACTGATTTGGTCATTGCACCAATGGCTGACACTGAGATGGCCAAAAAAATTGGCATTCCAGTAGATCCAGTAGATGATCAAGATGAGGAAGAGAGGGATGAATCTAGTTTGCGTAATGATGCTAACAGAGATGCTTGCGGAGATGTGGATGGACAGCTGATGAAAGATGCTGCAGATGATGTAGATGATGCACATGATGATAAGCTTGTAAGTGTGTATGAGAAAGAAAATCATGTTATTGAAGTAGGCAAGTTGTTCACAAGTATGCAGGAATTTAGGTTGTGTTTCAGGACTTATGCAGTCAAACATGAGTTTGATGCCAAGACTATGTGGACTGATAGAAAGAAATTTTATGCAAGGTGCAGAGGTTTTGATGGAAGCGTCAGCCTTGGAAGTGGTACATATCTACTAGAATTCAACCTGATGGAAGTACCATCAGGGTTAATCAAATCCCAAATCCACATACTTGTATTACAAGTTCACAGAGCGTATCAACCATGACATCACAGCTTTGGATCGCAGAAAAGATCACTCCCATTTTAGCCAAGAAACCAAACACTACAGCAAAGAAACTTAAAGTGGACTTGGAAAAGACATACCCCATTAAGTTGAAGTATACCACAGTGTGAAAAGCAAAACAGAGGGCAATGAAAGCATTATATGGTGATTGGGCAAATACTTTTAGGATGCTTTATAACTTCAAAGCGGAGGTGGAAAAGAGGTCACCTAGTAGTGTTGTGGAGATAGATACTGAGGTAACAGAGGATGGTAGAGTTCTTTTCTCCAAGTTCTTTATGGATTTAAAGCCTTGCATAGATGGCTTCAAAGCAGGGTGTCGTCCATATTTGAGTATATACTCATCTTTTTTGACTGGCAAATGGAATGGTCAATTGGTAACATGCAATGCTTTAGATGAACACAACTGGATGTTCCCTGTTTCTATTGGTTTGTTTTAGTCAGAGACAGAGGTTTCACGGACATGGTTCATGATGCAGTTGAAAAGATGCACAGGGCCAGCGCCACCTTTGGCAGTACATACAGATGCATGTAAAGGGCTAGAAAATGAAGTGAAGAATGTTTTTCCTCATTGTGAGCAGAGGGAGTGCTTCGGCCATATGTGGATGAATTTGATCAAAAAATTCAGAGGGGAAGAATTTGGGAGAATGTGGCCAGCAGCAAGATCTTACACCAAACAGACACATTCATATAATCTTGATAAGATAAAAGCAGCGTGCAGTGAGTTTAGTCCATGGTTGAACACCTATCATTCTCTGTTGTGGTATAGGTCAGGATTTAACAGTGCCATCAAGTGTGATCATATCAACAATAACTTGGCAGAATTTTTTAATAACAAGATAAAGAAGTTAAAGAACTTGCCTGTGCATGACATGGTTGACCAGATCAGGATCATGCTCATGCGCATGTGGGAATTGAGAAGAAGGATTGGTGATTGTCTGCAAGGGGATAAGCTTCCTGCAGTCGTACAATAGGTGGTGAACAGGAGCAGGAATCTTACACATTTGTCTGTTGAAAAATCTTCATTGGGGGTTGCTAAAGTTAGAGATACCAGGACTGGAAGGAGGCATGTTGTTAACACTGAGTTGCATGACTGCACTTGCCTCGAGTGGCAACACACGGGGAAACCTTGTGACCATGCCATACTTTTATTGGCCTCCCAACCCAAGATAAACATGCACCCATGCTTGCATGAATACTACTCAGTGGCAAGATTCAAGGCTGCATATGCAACTCCAAGTAATTCCAGCACTTACAGATCTGTCTTAGTGGCCTGAAGTGGAAATTGAATTTTCCATGTGTCCTCCCCTAACAAAAAGAAAAGCTGGCAGGCCTAAAGAGAGTAGATTCAAGGTATGGTTTGAGAAATGTGGGAGTAGTAAAAAGGGGAAGGGGAAGAAGGATGCAAAGCCAAAAAGGTCCCAAAAAGGTAACAAAAATAGATGCAAGTTGTGCCAGGAACTTGGGTACCGAAAAGGATCTCCAAAATGTCGTTACACCCCTGAAAGGCCAAAGTAAGTTTACGTTTGTGTTTTTTATTTAATTTGGGTGTTGTATTTAATTACTAGCCAAATTAAAAAAATTGTTTCCAGGAGGAAGCGTGGAGGTCAACCCCTTGTTGTTGAAGATTGCTGGGCAATAAAAAAGGCAAGAATCAATGGTTGTAGAAAAAAACAGAAGTTATGATGATGAACCAGAGTTGGATGATGCTGCGGTGCAAAATGAGCAAGAGTTGGATGATGTTGTGATGCAAAATGAGCAAGAGTTGGATGATGTTGTGATGCAAAATGATCCAGATTTGGATGATGTTGTGGTGCAAAATGAGGCATTCTTTGATCTTGTGATGCATCATGACCAACATTTGGATGATGATGTGGTGCCGAATGTGGTGCAAACTGAAGCTGTTGTGGCAGATGTTCTGCAAACTGAAACTGAAACTGATGATGTTCTGCAAACTGAAGCTACTGCGGCAGATGTTCTGCAAACTGAAACTGGAACTGAAGATGTTCTGCAAACTGAAGTTGTTGTGGCAGATGTGATGCAAATTGAGCCTATGTTGCAAGTTGTATTACCAATTGAAGCTACTGGAGTTGTTGTTGTGCAAATTGAGCCTCATGTAGATGTTGCGGTGCCAACTCCAGTTGTCCTAGCTAGTCCAGTTATGAAAATCAAGAGTTTGAGTGAACTAGGTGTCGTACGATCAAAAAGTGGTAAGAAGAAGAAGAAATCGAGTGCTAGGAAGAAGAAGTGAAAACTTCATTTGTCAAACTTGTGTAATGGTGATGTGTGTTGTAGACTAAAAAACTTGCCTCAATTTGTTTAAAATGGTATTTGTGTAATGCTATTTAAATTCTGGCTGAATTTCAAATTCCAAAATTCAAGTTTGACCCAACAGTCAAATTCAAATTTGTTTAGTATGTGGTATTGATGGTACAATGCTTTAGTATTAGTCATATGCATGTTAAGCGATCAATCCGAGCACTTATTGTTGATGTGAAACACTAGTCATGATAAATGTGCTCCACATGAGCTCCGAAGCTAGGCTAAACACCTCATTCCTAAGAGAAAAAAATCAACCTTTTATAAATGGGCCAAAAAATCAGAACTTGACATCTAGTGTGCAAATATAGGCTCCATGCCAAATATGGGATCATTTGGATAAACTATAACAAGCTTAGCCCTAAACCCTAGCTTGAATCCCATGCAACTCGTTCATGATAGCTACGTTTTGTGAAAGGTTTTTCATGAAAATACCCTTAGACCAAGTTTCTTATTTTTCCCAGCAACTCACTCACATAATATGATGATGAGTGAAAGTTTCATATTTTTATGATTTTTTTGAATTAGTTATGCTCAACCCTAGTTTGAACCACATGCAACCTCGTTCATGATAGCTATGTTTTGTGAAGGGTTTTCCATGAAAATACCCACAGACCAAGTTTGTTATTTTTCCCAGCAACCCACTCACATAAAATGATGTTGGGTGCAAGTTTCATATTTTTATGATTTTTTTGAATTAGTTATGCTCAACCCTAGCCCTGAAAACACTCTCAAAACCCCTCATAACCCCATCTGAAACCCCGCATACTTCCGAGCCTCTCGATCTCTGTTAGTGAACGTTCTGGATCAGGCGCTAGGGCCACGTCACTGATCCGCGTGATGCTTTGTGATTGACTGCATTCGACAACGCTGGATAACCCCCGCCCCCCTCTTCTCCGGAGCACTGGATTACTTCCACGTCAGCGATCCACGAGCTATGCTCTGGATTTTTTTAGAGGATGCAGTGCCATGCAGTAGTCGTTTGTTTTTGCCCATAGTTTTGTGTGCTACAGCCAGTGGGCTAGCCGTTGGGCTCTGGTAAATGAAGCCCACCCGTTAGACCTTTGGACCAAATGTTGCCCTCCTTTAGCCAGGCCCTAGCCAGCAATATGTCTCCAACGTATCTATAATTTTTTTTGTTCCATGCAATTATATATTCTGTTTTGGATGTTTAATGGCCTTTATTATATACTTTTATATTATTTTCGGGACTAACCTACTAACCCAAGGCTTAGTGCAAATTGTAGTTTTTTTGCCTATTTTAGTGTTTCGCGGAAATGGAATATCAAACGGAGTCCAAATGGAATGAAACCTTCAGGAGAGTTATTTTTGGAACGATATCAACACAAAAGACTTGGAGTACACGAGGGCAGGGGTGCGCACAGGGGGGTAGGCGCGCCTGATGGCTTCTCGCCCCTCGTTGGTTACCCCAAGTGGAAGGTTTGAGATGTAGCGTAGCGGCAAATTTCCCTTGGAAAAGATACCAAGGATCGAATCCCGTGAGACTCCGAGGGTCGACAAGAAGGTGTCAATAGCGTCAGAAACTTCTGCTTGACAGGACCTGCACACAGATACAAATAACTTTGCTCCCAACGAGTACAGAGAGGTTGTCAATCCCTCCGGCCTTGTCGTTTACAAAGGATCAAACGCAAGAGATAATAGTGATAGGTATGACTGCAACTAGGAAATAAAAACAGGAAGTAAATAGCGGATGTGATCAGTGATGGTAATATGGACCGGGGTCCCATGATGTTCACTAGTGATGTCTCTCTCCCAAAAGACGATAAAACAGCTAAGCGAGGTAAACAAATTACAGCTGGGCAATTGACAGGATTATGTGCGCAAACCAATGCTAACTATGCTGCAAAGAAAGGTAGAGGCTCAAAAGCATGGGCGGTACGCCAAGGCAAGTAGACCGAAATCCATCTGCATCTACTACTAATCATCCACCTTGAGATATCTATCCAGAACATCTCGCTGGTATTAAGTTGCGAGTCCCACCCATAGTGTAAACTCAAAGCAACAGACAACTGCATTAAAAGAACTTTGCGTAAAGTAAACAATCCTTGCACCCGCAAGTACAAGCACCGTTGTTTTCCCCCTTGTGGCAACAGCACATCCCCTAGACTCATGTTTCTGTCACTCAAGCTAGTCATCGAGGGGCATGAACCCACAATCAAGCATAACGTTCCCTCTTGGAGTTACTACCTACTACTCGGCCAAAGCAATAAATAGCAACGGAGAACATGCAAGAATTACTCAAGAACATAAATATAAAAGAGGTGAATCAAATATATTACTCACACACAATCTGAACATAATCTCATAATCCATCGGATCCCAGCAAACTCAGCATAGCAACAGCATAAAGATTACATATGTGCCTCGATCATGTAGGGCAGCTCACGAGGTCTAATCGATGAAGACCAAAGAGGGGAGGAGAACATCACATAGCTACTGGTCATGGACCCATGGTCCAAGGGAGACTACTCACGGCTCATCCGGGAAGTGTCCATGGTGGTGGAGAAGCTCCCGGTGGTGGTTCTCCCCTCCGGCAGGGTGCCGGGAAGAGTTCTCCTGGTGCTCCCGATCTTGGAAGTGCGGCGGTGGCGGAACAGAGATGAGATCGCGAAAAAGGGTTCTGTCCTCGAGGGTTTCGGGACGCGTGGTAAATATATGCCAAAGGGGGTCACCAGAGGCGGAGGTGGGGCCCCAGGCGCCCCCTTGGCACGGCCAAGGTTGGGGCCGCGCCGGGTGGCCGCCTGGGCCCCCCCAGGCTCCCCTCTGGCCCTGCCTTGGTTTTTCCGGAAGCTACCGATACGCTGATTTTTCCTGTATTTTTCCCGGAATTTTTAGGGCACTTTTAATATGGGGGAAACCTGAAATAGAAAAACAGCAGAAAACAGGAACTCGCACTGTGGTGCACTGAGTTAATAGGTTAGTCCAAATATGATCAAAAGTGTATGGAAGTGCATAAATATCATAGCAATATGACACAAAAGAGGCATGGAGCAAGCAGAAATTATAGATACGTTTTGGACGTATCAACATCCCCAAGCTTAATTCCTGCTCGTCCTCGAGTAGGTAAATGATAACAAGCATAATTTCTGTGGTGACATGCTACCAAAGAGTCTTTCACAATCACATGACAAATGCTTATTGAGATAATGAATCTTTAGTAATTAAGTTGCCTTACGAGAATATCACAAAGAACTGAAAGTTTACAATATGATACTGAAACACCCAATAGATTTGTAGTGAGCATGGTGTGCAAACATGATAAAGTGATACCTCGCTTTCCCCCTTTAGTGAAGCAAAACATAAATGCAGGAGCACCTCCGAAGTTTAAGTGACGACTAGATACAATGATTTCAGAATAAGCACTATCACAATCATGCAGAAGACAATGGTACTTTGGGACAATGCACATTACACTCAGAATGACAATCATGCTCTCAATAGTTGGTGCTTCGAAGAAAGAAGGTGGAGACTCTCAAACCGTGGATTTTGATGGCAAGGTTGAAAACCCGTGGTTGGAAGCAAAGACTAAACATGTACCAGAGCTCTTGGTTTTGAAAACAGAGGTAAAAATGATTTTTGGGAGGTGCATATTTCGTCAACGAATGTTAGTAGACAACCCAATCACTTTTCGAACTGGACAAGTTTCGAGGAACGGCTCCCGCACGGGGACGATCACATCCCCTTAATCTCCTTTGTTTATCACCGCCAAAAGTTTTCTGATTTCTCATGAACAAAGCGTGAAGGAGGGTTTGTTTGTTGTATTATCTTTTATGAGCCGGGCGCACTCATGCCAGTTCCTCCTCGTATTAGGGGTTTGCAGATTAGACATGCAATCCCGGGGTAAAACTTGTCCAACTTAAAAAGATCATGAATTAACTACTACTTCCTCATGAGCTAAAACAGAGGCACGAAAGAGAACTGCTTTTGAATAATTTTGAGATGGTACAAGAAAGTCTTCGTTAGGAATGGCAAGTAAATACCATATATATGAAGGTATGGTGGACTCATATGGCATAACTGGTTTCAAGGATTTTGGATGCACAAGCAGTCAGTCCGCTTAGTACAGGTGAAGGCTAGCAAAAGACTAGAAGCGGCCAACTAAGAGAGCAATGACGGCCATAATCATGCAGAGCGACAAAGCAACATTGAATCGGGCATGGAAGTTATATCACTACTCAGAAATTAAAGATCATCAAGGCTTGATAGACTTTCTTTACAGTCTTAAATATGCGTGAGCATATGCCAAGTCAATCAAAATAAATTCTTGGAGGAAGATATCACTAAACCATACCACATCATAGGCAAACAAATCATGTTGCTACTTCAATAACACATTAAGAACCCCCAGCTATTTGAGACTAACCATAAGAAAACATGAACTACTAAGCACCATTATGCACATAGCATTTTTATCATAGACATATCAACCAGTGCCACAGAAGCCAACTCTCTTAACAAGATAACCATGATAACTCAAGAGAGTTCCAGAAGCAACAACCTAAACAAAAGCCCTTAAAAAGATAAGCATGAAAACTAAGAGCTAAACATGACAGCAGCTATTGAAAGACAAAGAACATACACAGCAAAGATAAGCATGAAAATCCTATGTTGTGTTCTAGTTGAAGTGGAGCGTGTTTCTCTCCCACACAAAGAAAGTTGGGTTCTAACTCGTTATGAATAGCAAGCAAAGCTAAAGAAAACTAAAAAAGGAAACTAAAAGCAAGACGCTCCAAGCATAGCACATAACGCATGAAGTGATTAAAATATAGTGGAACGAAAGACGAACTGATAATTGTTGATGGAGAAGGGGATGCACGGGGGCATCCCCAAGCTTAGACGCTTGAGTCTTCTTGAATATTTCTTGGGGGTGCACGGGGGCATCCCCAAGCTTGAGCGTTTGACCCTCCTGAATCTTTTTATCATCTTCCCTCGCACACTTGAAAACTCCCTTCATACATAACTCATCATAATCTGATTAGCGAGGTTAGTACCCATAATAAAATAATTTTTCCTTGCTGGAAATAAATATAATCTTGAAGAGCTACTGTTTCTCAAGATTGCCAAAAGGTTTTTGCAAAGAAAAAAGCAAGCTCAAGGTTTGCAAAACGAAGAAAAGGCAAAACAGGACAGAATCTGTGAAAAACAGACCAGCAGGTAGTAAATAATTTTTTCGGGGCACTTCTGCAACTCAAATCAAAAAAATCAGAACAGACACATGAAAGCCAATTGTATAGAGCACGTTGTCAAAAAAATTCAGATCAAAAAGATGATCTGGTGATTTTATACGAATTTTTCTGTCCAAGGACAGAATCTGTTTTCTGGACTGCACGTCACAACTTTTGAACTTTCTTGCAATCGGAGGCTAAACTTGGCACAAAGCTGAAAAGAAAAGATACAATGATGGTGCTACTGTAGTAACAAACATCAAGACACAACAAAAGCAAAATAAAACTTTATTCTTTTGTGGCTGCCTCCCAAAAGCGCTTTCTTTTATGCCTTTAAGCTAGGCATGATGCAAAAAGAGAGGATCAAGTTTTACCAAGAGTAAAAGAGTAGCTAGCCCGTATAACGGACTCAAAAGGTAACTTAATCTTCTTTCTAGGGAAATGTTCCATCCCTTTCTTGAGAGGAAATTGGAATTTTATATTCCCCTCTTTCATGTCAATGATAGCACCAACGGTGCGAAGAAAAGGATGTCCCAAAATAATTGGACATGAAGGTTCACATTCAATATCCATAATAGTAAAATCAAAGGGAACATAATTGTCATTGACAATGATAAGAACGTCGTCGATCCTCCCCAAAGGTTTCTTTATGGAAGAATCAACAAGAAGAACACCAAAAGAACAAGGATCAAAAGGTTTCAATTTAAGCATATCATACATTCTTTTGGGCATAACGGAGGTACTAGCTCCAACATCACATAAAGCATAGCAAGAGAAGTTATTCAACTTAATTTTAATCATAGGATCCCAACCATCTTCTAGCTTTCTAGGTATGGAGGCTTCTACCCTAAGCTTCTCCTCCCTAGCTTTGACGAGAGCATTAGTGATATGCTCTGTGAAGGCAAGATTAAGTGTGCTAGTGTGGGGATCTCTAGACATCTTGTGAAGAAAATCAATAACTTCAAAAAGGGTGCAATTATCAAAATCAAGGTCACTACTATCAAGTAAATTGGTAGTAGTGTCCTTTAGGCTCACTTGTTTGGTAGCTTCTATGATCATAGGAGTTTCTACGGTTGAGGTCATAGCATCACCATTAATAGGTCCAATGGG
Source organism: Secale cereale (assembly GCA_902687465.1). NCBI lineage: Eukaryota > Viridiplantae > Streptophyta > Magnoliopsida > Poales > Poaceae > Secale > Secale cereale. The sequence goes on along the minus strand of LR738715.1, from coordinate 808,788,941 downwards.
ACCAGGAGTGCATTGGGTGCTAAGAGTTTGGATATCCTCAACAACTTGGATAGTAGCAACAGTGTGGTGGGTAGGAAGGCTCTTAATTCTATCTTCTTCCTCCTTTTCTCTAGCCCATCTCTCTTTAAGTTTAGCCATCATCCTAATTTTTTCATTAATTTGCACTTGAATAGCATTCATAGGAGTGGTCTTCCTCTCCTCAAGAGGAGAAGTTCTAATTTTAAGCAACTCTACCTCATGGGCTAAATTGTCTACCTTCGAAGAGAGATTATCTAGTTTGTTTAGTTTTTCTTCTACACTCTTATTGAAGGCTTTTTGGGTAGTGATAAAGTCTTTAAGCATAATCTCTAGTTCAGAAGTGGAGTTCTTGGTGCTAGGATAAGCATTGTTGTTCCCATAGGAATTAGAGGGGAACGGTCTAGGGTTGCTACCAAAATTACTCCTATAAGCATTTTTATTGAAATTGTTTCTAGAGATAAAGTTCACATCTACTTGATCTTGAGCGATCAAAGAATTTAAAGGAACATCATGAGGATCAATAGAAGATTGCTTGGAAAGTAGAGACATGATCAAGTCAACTTTTTCATTTAGGGAGGAAATCTCGTCGATAGAGTTTACCTTCCTACCTGTTGGAGCGCGTCCGGTGTGCCATTGGGAATAGTTGGTCATCATCTCATCGAGAAGCCTTGTGGCAGCACCAAGTGTAGTTGACATAAAGGTTCCTCTCGCGGCCGAATCCAACAAGTTCCGCGAGGTAAAGATCAAGCCTGCATAAAAAGTTTGGATAACCATCCAAGTAGTCAAACCATGAGTAGGGCAGTTCTTGATAAGAGATTTCATGTGTTCCCTAGCTTGGGCAACGTGTTCATTATCCAATTGTTTAAAATTCATTATGTTACTCCTTAGTTGGATAATTTTAGCAGGGGGATAGTACTTCCCAATAAAGTCATCCTTGCACTTGTCCCAAGAATCTATGCTATCTCTAGGCAAGGATTGAAACCAAATTTTAGCTCCTCCTCTCAAGGAGAAAGGAAAAAGCTTAAGCTTAACAATATCACCATCTACTTCTCGGTACTTTTGCATATCACAGAGTTCAACAAAATTATTTAAATGCAAAGCAGCATCATCTCCAGCACCGGAGAATTGATCTTTCATAACTAGGTTCAGTAAAGCAGATTTAATTTCATAAGAAGGTGCTGAAGTGGCAGGTGTAGTAATAGGCGTGCAGATAATATCATTGTTGTTATGACTAGTGAAGTCACACAACTTGGTGTTCTCGGTGGAACCCATAGCAGCAGCAAGCAAGATAACTATTTTTGTGATTTTTGATAGAAGACACTAAAGCAAAAACTGAAAGGTAAACTAACAAGACTAAAAAGCAAAGATAAAAGATAGCGTGCAACTCCCCTATCTTGAAGAGTGGAGTCCCCGGCAACGGCGCCAGAAACTTGCTTGATGGCTTCTCGCCCCTCGTTGGTTACCCCAAGTGGAAGGTTTGAGATGTAGCGTAGCGGCAAATTTCCCTTGGCAAAGATACCAAGAATCGAATCCCGTGAGACTCCGAGGGTCGACAAGAAGGTGTCAATAGCGTCAGAAACTTCTGCTTGACAGGACCTGCACACAGATACAAATAACTTTGCTCCCAACGAGTACAGAGAGGTTGTCAATCCCTCCGGCCTTGTCGTTTACAAAGGATCAAACGCAAGAGATAATAGTGATAGGTATGACTGCAACTAGGAAATAAAAACAGGAAGTAAATAGCGGATGTGATCAGTGATGGTAATATGGACCGGGGTCCCATCAGTGATGCCTCTCTGCCAAAAGACGATAAAACAGCTAAGCGAGGTAAACAAATTACAGCTGGTTAATTGACAGGATTATGTGCGCAAACCAATGCTAACTATGCTGCAAAGAAAGGTAGAGGCTCAAAAGCATGGGCGGTACGCCAAGGCAAGTAGACCGAAATCCATCTGCATCTACTACTAATCATCCACCTTGAGATATCTATCCAGAACATCTCGCTGGTATTAAGTTGCGAGTCCCACCCATAGTGTAAACTCAAAGCAACAGACAACTGCATTAAAAGAACTTTGCGTAAAGTAAACAATCCTTGCACCCGCAAGTACAAGCACCGTTGTTTTCCCCCTTGTGGCAACAGCACATCCCCTAGACTCATGTTTCTGTCACTCAAGCTAGTCATCGAGGGGCATGAACCCACAATCAAGCATAACGTTCCCTCTTGGAGTTACTACCTACTACTCGGCCAAAGCAATAAATAGCAACGGAGAACATGCAAGAATTACTCAAGAACATAAATATAAAAGAGGTGAATCAAATATATTACTCACACACAATCTGAACATAATCTCATAATCCATCGGATCCCAGCAAACTCAGCATAGCAACAGCATAAAGATTACATATGTGCCTCGATCATGTAGGGCAGCTCACGAGGTCTAATCGATGAAGACCAAAGAGGGGAGGAGAACATCACATAGCTACTGGTCATGGACCCATGGTCCAAGGGAGACTACTCACGGCTCATCCGGGAAGCGTCCATGGTGGTGGAGAAGCTCCCGGTGGTGGTTCTCCCCTCCGGCGGGGTGCCGGAAAGAGTTCTCCTGGTGCTCCCGATCTTGGAAGCGCGGCGGCGGCGGAACAGAGATGAGATCGCGAAAAAGGGTTCCGTCCTCGAGGGTTTCGGGACGCGTGTTAAATATATGCCAAAGGGGGTCACCAGAGGCGGAGGTGGGGCCCCAGGCGCCCCCCTGGCGCGGCCAGGGGTGGGGCCGCGCCGGGTGGCCGCCTGGGCCCACCCAGGCTCCCCTCTAGCCCTGCCTTGGTTTTTCCGGAAGCTCCCCATACGCTGATTTTTCCTGTCTTTTTCCCGGAATTTTTAGGGCACTTTTAATATGGGGGAAACCTGAAATAGAAAAACAGCAGAAAACAGGAACTGGCACTGTGGTGCACTGAGTTAATAGGTTAGTCCAAATATGATCAAAAGTGTATGGAAGCGCATAAATATCATAGCAATATCACACAAAAAGGGCATACCCTGAAAACATCGAGGACGACAATGAAACCCTAATTCCATCGTCGTAACCTTCTGTACCCGTGAGATCCCATCTTGGGGCCTGTTCCGGAGCTCCATCGGAGGGGCCATCGTTCACAGAGGGCTTCTATATCAACACCATAGCCTCTTCGATGAGTTGTGAGTAGTTTACCACACACCTTCTTCTCTCTCTTTGGATCTCAATATAAAGTTCTCCTCGATCTACGAGGAGATATATTCGATGTAATTCTTTTTGCGGTGTGTTTGTCGAGATCTGATGAATTGTGGGTTTATGATCAAGATTATCTATGAACAATATTGGATTCTTTTCTGAATTCTTCTATGTATGTTTTAAAAATCTTTGCAAGTCTCTTTGAATTATCTGTTTGGTTTGGCCTACTGGATCTATAGTTCTTGCAATGGGAGAAGTGCTTGGCTTTGGGTTCAATCTTGCGGTGTCCTTTCCCAGTGACAGCAGGGGCAACAAGGCACGTATTGTATTGTTTCCATCGAGGATAAAAAGATGGGGTTTATATCATATTACTTGAGTTTATCCCTCTACATCATGTCATCTTGCTTAAGGCGTCACTCTGTTCTTATGAACTTAATACTCTAGATGCATGCTGGATAGCGGCGATGTGTGGAGTAATAGTAGTAGATGCAGAATCGTTTCGGTCTACTTGTCACGGACGTGATTCCTATATACAATGATCATGCCTAGATATTCTCGTAACTATGCGCTTTTCTATCAATTGCTCGACAGTAATTTGTTCACCCACCGTAGAAATCTGCTATCATGAGAGAAGCCACTAGTGAAACCTATGCCCCCCGGGTCTATCTTTATCATATTAGTTTCCCGTCAACTTGCCAATTTCTTTTGCCGTTGCTTTACTTTGCATTATTTACTTTATCTCCATAACAAAAATACCAAAAATATTATCTTATCATATCTATCAGATCTCACTTTTGTAAGTGACCGAGAAGGGATTGACAACCCCTTTTATCGCGTTGGCTGCATGGTTCTTATTTGTTTGTGCAGGTACGAGGGACTCGCGCGTGGTCTCCTACTGGATTGATACCTTGGTTATCAAAAACTAAGGGAAATACTTACGCTACTGTGCTGCAACACCCTTTCCTCTTCGAGGGAATACAACGCAAGCTCGAGAAGTAGCAAGAAAAATTTCTGGCGCCATTGCCGGGGAGATATACGCGCAAGTCACATACCAAGTACCCATCACAAACTCTTATCCCTTGCATTACATTATTTTACATTTGCCTCTCGTTTTCCTCTCCCCCGCATCACCTTTGCCTTTTTTCCGGTCGCCTTTTATGTTTGCTTGTGTTGCCGTGTGCCCTCTATTAGCTTGCATCTTTGCTTGCTAAATTATGGATCCTCATCCACTTGCTAATCTTTTTAAGAGATCCAATTATCATGAACCAAATTCTATTGAGCTGCGTGCACTAGATTATCTTTATGAGGTTTTTCTTGAAATTCATGAGTCCGAAAATTGTGATGAAGTGTTGAAAGAAGAAAATTGTGAAGTGGTTCATGATACGTCTCAAATGTATCTATAATTGTTGATTGTTCCATGCTATTATATATTCTGTTTCGGATGTTTAATGGGCTTTATTATATACACTTTTATATTATTTTTGGGACTAACCTACTAACCCAAGGCCAAGTGCAAATTGTTGTTTTTTTTTGCCTATTTCAGTGTTTCCCAGAAAAGAAATATTAAACGGAGTCCAAACGGAATGAAACTTTCGGGAGAGTTATTTCTGGAACAATATCAACGCGAAAGACTTGGAGTACACGCCTGGAAGCGAAGGAGGTGGCCATGAGGGCAGGGACGCGCCCAGGGGGGTAGGCGCGCCCCCACCCTCGTGGGCCACCTGTTGACCCCCCGACGTACCTCTTCAGCCTATATATACTCTCATACCCTAAAAACATCGAGGCAACAGACAAAACCCTAATTCCACCGCCACAACCTTCTGTTCCCGTGAGATCCCATCTTGGGGCCTGTTCCGGAGCTCCGCCGGAGGGGGCATCGATCACGAAGGGCTTCTACATCAACACCATAGCCTCTCCGATGAGTTGTGTGTAGCTTACCATAGACCTTCGGGTCCATAGTTATTAGCTAGATGGCTTCTTCTCTCTCTTTGGATCTCAATACAAAGTTCTCCTCGATCTTCGAGGAGATCTATTCGATGTAATCTTTTTGCGGTGTGTTCATCGAGATCCGATGAAGTGTCGGTTTATGATCAAGATTATCTTTGAACAATATTGGATTCTTTTCTGAAATCTTTTATGTATGATTATAATATCCTTGCAAGTCTCTTCTAATTATTTGTTTGGTTTGGCCTACTAGATCTATAGTTCTTGCAATGCGAGAAGTGCTTGGCTTTGGGTTCAACCTTGCGGTGTCCTTTCCTAGTGATAGCAGGTGCAGCAAGGCCCGTATAGTATTGTTGCCATCGAGGATAAAAATACGGGGTTTATATCATATTTCTTGAGTTTATCCCTCTACATCATGTCATCTTGCTTAAGGCGTTACTCTGTTTTTATGAACTTAATACTCTAGATGCATGCTGGATAGCGGTCGATGTGTGGAGTAATAGTAGTAGATGCAGAATCATTTTGGTCTACTTGTCACGGACGTGATTCCTATATACAATGATCATGCCTAGATATTCTCATAACTATGCGCTTTTCTATCAATTGCTCGACAGTAATTTGTTCACCCACCGTAGAATTCTGCTATCATGAGAGAAGCCACTAGTGAAACCTATGGCTCCCGGGTCTATTCTCATCATATTATTTTCCCGTCAACTAGCCAATTTCTTTTGCCATTGCCCTACTTTGCATTATTTACTTTTTCTCTATACCCAGAATACCAAAAATGTTATCTTATCATATCTATCAGATCTCACTCTCGTAAGTGACCGAGAAGGGATTGACAACCCCTTTTATCGCGTTGGCTGCGAGGTTCTTATTTGTATGTGCAGGTGCGAGGGACTTGCGAGTGGTCTCCTACTGGATTGATACCTTGGTTCTCAGAAACCGAGGGAAATACTTACGCTACTGTGCTGCATCACCCTTTCCTCTTCGAGGGAATACAACGCAAGATCGAGAAGTAGCAGTTCACGATAGCTCTTTTAATGAAAAACATGATTGCAATGATACTATTGTAAATTCTATTAATGTCAATTGTGTTAATGATATGCAAAACCCTAAGCTTGGGGATGCTAGTATTGCTATGTCCACTACTTGTAGCAATGATCCTGATTCGGGTGATTCTTCTTATGATCATGAAAATTTATTTAAACCCCATGATGAATATGAGATTGATATTAATGTTCGCAATAATATTGAGAGTGAGTTTCGAAGAGTGTCAGCTTTAGATCCCACATATTTGGAGAATGTTCAATCTTATGAAATTTTTGATAAAAGTGGGTTTGTAGAGGTCATGACTTTAGTTAACGTTGATCCCACTATTTTGGAAGAGTGTCAACTTTGTATGCATGTGGATCGTGTTGAGAATATGTTTTGTGATAGCTATATTGTCGAATTTTCTTATGATCCTACATGCAATTATTATGAGAGAGGAAAATATGGTTTTAGAAATCTTCATGTTACTAAATTACCTCTCTTCATGTTGAGATTGATCTTGTTTCCTTCTTCTTCCTTGCATATGTTAGATTTTGCTTGTCTTGCTAATTTGTTTTCCTATAAAATGCCTATGAATAGGAAGTATGTTAGACTTAGATGTGATTTTCACATGCTATATGATGCTCTCTTTGTGCTTCAATTCTTATCTTTCATGTGAGCATCATTGAATTCTCAAGCCTATCTTAATGGCTATAAAGAAAGAGCTTGTTGGGAGGCAACCCAAATTTTATTTTCTTTGTTTTTGCTTCTGTTTAGGAATAAATATTGCATCTAGCTTCTGTTTAGATGTGCTTTTGTGTTTTAATAGTGTTTGTGCCAAGTAGAACCTTTGGGAAGACTTGTGTAAAGTTATGCGATCATGCTGTAAAAAAACAGAAACTTTAGCGCTCACGAGATTGGCTACCATTGTTTACTGGAGAGTGCTATTTAGTTGATTCTTTTTGCAAATGATTAATAGACAAATTCCACACGTCCACCAATTTATTTCAATTTTTTTAGAGTTACAGAAGTATTCGAAAGTTACAGATTGCTACAGATTGTTCTGTTTTTGACAGATACTGTTTTTCGTGTGTTGTTTGCTTATTTTGATGAATCTATGAGTAGTATCGCGGGGTACGAATCATAGAAAAGTTGGAATACAGTAGGTTTAACACCAATATAACCAAAGAATGAGTTCATTACAGTACCTTTGAGTAGTGGTTTGTTTTCTTATACTAGCGGAGCTCACGAGATTTTTGGCTAAGTTTTGTGTTGTGAAGTTTTCAAGTTTTGGGTAAGATTTGTTGTACTATGGAACAAAGAGTGGCAAAAGCCTAAGCTTGGAGATGCCCAAGGCACCCCAAGGTAAAATTCAAGGACAACCAAAAGCCTAAGCTTGGGGATGCCCCGGGAAGGCATCCCCTCTTTTGTCTTCATCTATCGGTAACCTTACTTGAGATTATATTTTTATTCACCACATGATATGTGTTTTGCTTGGAGCGTCATGTATAATTTGAGTCTTTGCTTTTTAGTGTACCACAATCATCCTTGCTGGACACACCTTTTGAGAGAGATACACATTAATTGGAATTTATTATAATACTCTATGTGCTTCACTTATATCTTTTGAGATAGATAGTTTTGCTCTAGTGCTTCACTTATATCTTTAAGAGCACGGTGGTGGTTTTATTCTATAGAAATTATTGATCTCCCATGCTTCACTTATATTATTTTGAGAGTCTCTTAGAATAGCATGGTAATGTGCTTTGGTTATAAATTTAGTCCTAATATGATAGGCATCCAAGATGGGTATAGTAAAAACTTTCATAAATAGTGCATTGAATACTATGAGAAGTTTGATGCTTGATGATTGTTTTGAGATATGAGGATGGTGATATTAAAGTCATGCTAGTAGGGTAGTTGTGAATTTGAGAAATACTTGTGTTAACGTTTGTGGTTCCCGTAGCGTGCACGTATGGTGAACCGTTATGTGATGAAATTGGAGCATGATTTATTTATTGAGTGTCATCCTTTGTGTGGAGGTCTGGATCGCGCGATGGTTAACTCCGACCAACCCTTCCCCTAGGAGCATGTGTTGAATACTTTGTTTTGATAACTCGTAGATTTTTGCAATAAGTATATGAGTTCTTTATGACTAATGTTGAGTCGATGGATTATAAACACCCTCACCCTTCAACCATTGCTAGCCTCTCTTGTATCGCGCAACTTTCGCCGGTACCATACACCTACCATATACCTTCCTCAAAACAGCCACCATACCTACCTATCATGGCATTTCCATAGCCATTCCGAGATATATTGCCATGCAACTTTCCACCGTTCCGTTCATATGACACGCTTCATCATTGTCATTTACATAGAGTCATATTTTGTTCTAGCTTCGAGTTGTAGGTAAATAAAAGTGTGATGATCTTCATTACTAGAGCATTGTCCTAGTGAGGAAAGGATGATGGATACTATGATTCCCCACAAGTCGGGATGAGACGCCGGACGAAAGAGGAAAAAAAGAGGCCATAAAAAAAGTAAAAAAAAAGGGGAAACAGAAAAGGCCCAAAGAAAAAAAAAGAAAAATTTGAGAGAAAAAGAGAGAAGGGACAATGCTACTATCCTTTTTCTACACTTGTGCTTCAGAGTAGCACCATGATCTTCATGATAGAGAGTCTCTTGTTTTGTCAGTTTCATATACTAGTGGGAATTTTCATTATAGAACTTGGCTTGTATATTCCAATGATGGGCTTCCTCAAATGCCCTAGGTCATCGTGAGCAAGCAAGTTGGATGCACACCCACTTAGTTTCCTTTGTTGAGCTTTCATATACTAATAGCTATAGTGCATCCGTTGCATGGCAATCCCTACTCACTCACATTGATATCTATTGATGGGCATCTCCATCACCCATTGATACGCCTAGTTGATGTGAGACTATCTTCCTCTTTTGTCTTCTCCACAAGCACCACTCTATTACACCTATAGTGCTATATCCATGGCTCACGCTCATGTATTGCGTGAAAGTTGAAAAGTTTGAAAAAATTGAAGTGTGAAACAGTTGCTTGGCTGAAACAGGGGTTGTGCTTGATTTTAATATTTTGTGTGATGAAGATAGAGCATAGCCAGACTATATGATTTTTGTAGGGATAACTTTCTTTGGCCATGTTATTTTGAGATGACATGATTGCTTTGTTAGTATGCTTGAAGTATTATTATTCTTATGTCAATATAGACTTTTGTGTTGAATCTTTCGGATCTGAACATTCATGCCACAATAAAGAAAATTACATTGAGAATTATGTTGGTTAGCATTCCACATCAGAAATTTTGTTTTTATCATTTACCTACTCGAGGACGAGCAGGAATTAATCTTGGGGATGCTTGATACGTCTCCAACGTATCTATAATTATTTATTTTTCCATGCTATTATATATTCTGTTTTGGATGTTTAATGGGCTTAATTATACAATTTTATATTATTTTTGGGACTAACCTACTAACCCAAGGCCCAGTGCAAATTGCTACTTTTTGCCTATTTCAGTGTTTCGCAGAAAAGGAATATCAAACGGAGTCCAAACGGAATGAAACATTCGGGAGAGTTATCTTTGGAACACTACCAACGTGAAAGGATTGGAGTACACGCCAGGAAGCGAAGGAGGTGGCCACGAGGGCAGGGGCGCACCCAGGGGGTAGGCACGCCCCCCACCCTCATGGGCCACCTATTGACCCCCCCTACGTACCTCTTCAGCCTGTATATACTCGCATACCCTGAAAACATCGAGGCAACAGATGAAACCCTAATTCCACCGCCGAAACCTTCTTTTCTCGTGAGATCCCATCTTGGGGCCTATTCCGGAGCTCCGCCAGAGGGGGCATCGATCATGGAGGGCTTCTACATCAACACCGTAGCCTCTCCGATGAGCTATGAGTAGTTTACCACAGACCTTCGGGTCCATAGTTATTAGCTAGATGGCTTCTTCTTCTCTCTTTGGATATCAATACAAAGTTCTCCTCTATCTTCGAGGAGATCTATTCGATGTAATCTTTTTGCGGTGTGTTTGTCGAGATCCGATGAATTGTGGGTTTATGATCAAGATTATCTTTGAACAATATTGGATTCTTTTCTGAAATCTTTTATGTATGGTTATAATATCCTTGCAAGTCTCTTCAAATTATTGGTTTGATTTGGCCTACTAGATCTATAGTTCTTGCAATGGGAGAAGTGCTTAGCTTTAGGCTCAATCTTGTGGTGTCCTTTCCCAGTGAGATCATAGTATTGTTGCATTCGAGGATAAAAAGATGGGGTTTATATCATATTGCTTGAGTTTATCCCTCTACATCATGTCATCTTGCTTAAGGCTTTACTCTATTCTTATGAACTTAATACTCTAGATGCATGCTGGATAGCGGTCGATGTGTGGAGTAATAGTAGTAGATGCAGAATCATTTCGGTCTACTTGTCACGGACGTGATGCCTATATATAATGATCATGCCTAGATATCCTCATAACTCTGCGCTTTTCTATCAATTGCTCGACAATAATTTATTCACCCACCGTAGAATTCTGCTGTCATGAGAGAAGCCACTAGAGAAACCTATGGCCCCCTGGTCTATTCTCATCATATTATTTTCCCGTCAACTAGCCAATTTCTTTCGCCATTGCCCTACTATGCATTATTTACTCTTTCTCTATACCAAAATTATTATCTTATCATATCTATCATATCCCAATCTCGTAAGTGACCGAGAAGGTATTGACAACCACTTTTATCGTGTTGGCTACGATGTTCTTATTTGTTTGTTCTGGTGCGAGGGACTCGCACGTGGTCTCCTACTAGATTGATACCTTGGTTCTCAAAAACTGAGGGAAATACTTACGCTACTGTGTTGCATCAACCTTTTCTCATCGAGGGAATACAACGTAAGCTCGAGAAGTAGTAGTTCACGATAGCTCTTTTAATGAAAAACATGATTGCAATGATACTATTGTAAATTCTATTAATGTCAATTGTGTTAATGGCACTGTTCAAGAAATCTTCCGATTCAGCGATTTATCGTCCGATTTATCGCTACTCTTGGGGTGACCGATAAGATTATGCCTTATCTTCATCATTTATCATTTGGGCCGATTTATCGCTATGACAAGCGATTTATCGGGAATCTACCGATAAATCGGGCCTATTCGTAGCACTATGTTTGCAGGAACTATGTTTATTTGTGTTTTGTGGGCCTTGTTATGCGATATGTACTGTTTTTCTATTTTATTTGTCATTATATCAGGATTCAAAGGCTAGGATTCAAGGTAACACTTCTGTCCAATATTGTTTGGGTGTTGAATATAGCATATTTTAGTGTTGGGAACCTGGGATTTGAAAAAATGGCCGATTTATAGTCGACCGATAAAATCGATTAATCGGCCGATTTCCGATTAATCTCTAATCCCCAGCTAACCGAGACGATAACGATAAGCGATATCCTCAACATTGGTTAATGGTATGCAAAACCCTAAGCTTGGGGATGCTAGTATTGCTATGTCCACTACTTGTTGCAATGATCATGATTGGGGTGATTCTTCTTATGATCTTGAAAATTTATTTAAACCCCATGATCAATATGAGATTGATAATGATGTTTGCAATAATATAGAGAGTGGGTTTGGAAGAGTGTCAACTTTAGATCCCACATATTTGGAGAATTCTCAATCTTATTAAATGTTTAATAAAAGTGGGTTTGTAGAGGTCATGACTTTAGTTAATGTTGATCCCACTATTTTGGAAGAGTGTCAACTTTGTATGCATGTGGATCGTGTTGAGAATATGTTTTGTGATAGCTATATTGTCGAATTTGCTTATGATCCTACTTGCAATTATTATGAGAGAGGAAAATATGGTTTTAGAAATCTTCATGTTACTAAATTACCGCTCTTCATGTTGAGATTGATCTTGTTTCTTTCTTCTTCCTTGCATATGTTAGATCTTGCTTGTCTTGCTAATTTGTTTTCCCATAAAATTTCTATGCATAGGAAGTATGTTAGACTTAGATGTGATTTTCACATGCTATATGATGCTCTCTTTGTGCTTCAATTCTTATCTTTCATGTGAGCATCATTGAATTCTCAAGCCTATCTTAATGGCTATAAAGAAAGAGCTTGTTGGGAGGCAACGCAAATTTTATTTTCTTTGTTTTTGCTTCTATTTAGGGATAAATATTGCATCTAGATTCTGTTTAGATGTGTTTTGTGTTTTAATTAGTGTTTGTGCCAAGTAGAACCTTTGGGAAGACTTGTGTAAAGTTTATGCGATCATGCTGTAAAAAACAGAAAACTTAGTGCTCACGAGATTGGATACCATTTTTTACTGGAGAGTGCTTTTTAGTTTATTCTTTTTGCAGATGATTAATAGACAAATTCCTCACATCCACCAATTTAGTTCAATTTTTGTAGAGTTACAGAAGTAATAGAAAGTTACAGATTTCTACAGACTGTTCTGTTTTTGACAGATTCTGTTTTTCGTGTGTTGTTTTCTTATTTTGATGAATCTATGAGTAGTATCGGAGGGTATGAATCATAGAAAAGTTTGAATACAATAGGTTAAACACCAATATAAACAAAGAATGAGTTCATTACATTACCTTTGAGTAGTGGTTTGTTTTCTTATACTAACGGAACTCACGAGATTTTTGGCTAAGTTTTGTGTTGTGAAGTTTTCATATTTTGGGTAAGGATTTGATGGACTATGGGAAAAAGAGTGGCAAAAGCCTAAGCTTGGGGATTCCCAAGGCACCCCAAGGTAGAATTCAAGGACAACCAAAAGCCTATGCTTGGGGATGCCCCGGGAAGGCATCCCCTCTTTCGTCTTCAACTATTGGTAACCTTACTTGAGAATATATTTTTATTCACCACATGATATGTGTTTTGCTTGGAGCGTCATGTATAATTTGAGTCTTTGCTTTTTAGTGTACCACAATCATCCTTGCTGGACACACCTTTTGAGAGAGATACACATGAATTAGAATTTATTTGAATACTCTATTTGCTTCACTTATATATTTTGAGCTAGATAGTTTTGCTCTAGTGCCTCACTTATATCTTTTAGAGCACGGTGGTGGTTTTATTTTGTAGAACTTATTGATCTCCCATGCTTCACTTATATTATTTTGAGAGTCTCTTATAACAGCATGGTAATTTGCTTTGGTTATAAATTTAGTCCTAATATGATAGGCATTCGAGATGGGTATAGTAAAAACTTTCATAAATAGTGCATTGAATACTATGAGAAGTTTGATGCTTGATGATAGTTTTGAGATATGAGGATGGTGATATTATAGTCATGCTAGTAGGGTAGTTGTGAATTTGAGAAATAGTTGTGTTAAAGTTTGTGATTCCCGTAGCATGCACGTATGGTGAACCATTATGTGATGAAGTTGGAGCATGATTTATTTATTGAGTGTCATCGTTTGTGTGGAGGTCGGGATCACCCGATGGGTAACTCCAACCAACCCTTCCCCTAGGAGCATGCGTTGAATACTTTGTTTTGATAACTCGTAGATTTTTGCAATAAGTATATGAGTTATTTATGACTAATGTTGAGTCCATGGATTATACACGCTCTCAACCTTCCAACATTTCTAGCCTCTCTTGTATCGCACAACTTTCCCCAACTTTAGATCCCACATATTTGGAGAATGTTCAATCTTATGAAATTTTTGATAAAAGTGGGTTTTTAGAGGTCATGACTTTAGTTAACGTTGATCCCACTATTTTGGAAGAGTGACAACTTCGTATGCATGTGGATCGTGTTGAGAATATGTTTTGTGATAGCTATATTGTCGAATTTGCTTATGATCCTACATGCAATTATTATGAGAGAGGAAAATATGGTTTTAGAAACCTTCATGTTACTAAATTACCTCTCTTCATGTTGAGATTGATCTTGTTTCCTTCTTCTTCCTTGCATATGTTAGATCTTGCTTGTCTTGCTAATTTGTTTTCCTATAAAATGCCTATGAATCGGAAGTATGTTAGACTTAGATGTGATTTTCACATGCTATATGATGCTCTCTTTGTGCTTCAATTCTTATCTTTCATGTGAGCATCATTGAATTCTCAAGCCTATCTTAATGGCTGTAAAGAAAGAGCTTGTTGGGAGGCAACACAAATTTTATTTTCTTTGTTTTTTCTTTTGTTTAGGAATAAATATTGCATCTAGCTTCTCTTTAGATGTGGTTTTGTGTTTTAATTAGTGTTTGTGCCAAGTAGAACCTTTGGGAAGACTTGTGTAAAGTTATGTGATCATGTTGTAAAAAAACAGAAACTTTAGCGCTCACGAGATTGGCTACCATTGTTTACTGGAGAGTGCTATTTAGTTGATTCTTTTTGCAGATGATTAATAGACAAATTCCACACGTCCACCAATTGATTTCAATTTTTTTAGAGTTACAGAAGTATTCGAAAGTTACAGATTGCTACATATTATTCTGTTTTTGACAGATACTGTTTTTCGTGTGTTGTTTGCTTATTTTGATGAATCTATGAGTAGTATCCGGGGGTACGAATCATAGAAAAGTTGGAATACAGTAGGTTTAACACCAATATAACCAAAGAATGAGTTCATTACAGTACCTTTGAGTAGTGGTTTGTTTTCTTATACTAACGGAGCTCACAAGATTTTGGGCTAAGTTTTGTGTTGTGAAGTTTTCAAGTTTTGGGTAAGGATTTGATGTACTATTGAACAAAGAGTGGCAAAAGACTAAGCTTGGATATGCCGACGGCACCCCAAGGTAAAATTCAACGACAACCAAAAGCCTAAGCTTGGGGATGCCCCGGGAAGGCATCCCCTCTTTCGTCTTCATCTATCGGTAACCTTACTTGAGATTATATTTTTATTCACCACATGATATGCGTTTTGCTTGGAGCGTCATGTATAATTTGAGACTTTGCTTTTTAGTGTACCACAATCATCCTTGCTGGACACACATTTTGAGAGAGATAAACATTAATTGGAATTTATTATAATACTCTATGTGCTTCACTTATATCTTTTGAGCTAGATAGTTTTGCTCTAGTGCTTCACTTATATCTTTTAGAGCACGGTGGTGGTTTTATTCTATAGAAATTATTGATCTCCCATGCTTCACTTATATTATTTTGAGAGTCTCTTAGAATAGTATGGTAATGTGCTTTGGTTATAAATTTAGTCCTAATATGATAGGCATCCAAGATGGATATAGTAAAAACTTTCATAAATAGTGCATTGAATACTATGAGAAGTTTGATGCTTGATGATTGTTTTGAGATATGAGGATGGTGATATTAAAGTCATGCTAGTACGGTAGTTGTGAATTTGAGAAATACTTGTGTTAACATTTGTGGTTCCCGTAGTGTGCATGTATGGTGAACCGTTATGTGATGAAGTTGGAGCATGATTTATTTATTGAGTGTCATCCTTTGTGTGGAGGTCTGGATCGCGCGATGGTTAACTCCGACCAACCCTTCCCCTAGGAGCATGTGTTGAATACTTTGTTTTGATAACTCGTAGATTTTTGCAATAAGTATATGAGTTCTTTATGACTAATGTTGAGTCGATGGATTATAAACACCCTCACCCTTCAACCATTGCTAGCCTCTCTTGTATCGCGCAACTTTCGCCGGTACCATACACCTACCATATACCTTCCTCAAAACAGCCACCATACCTACCTATCATGGCATTTCCATAGCCATTCCGAGATATATTGCCATGCAACTTTCCACCGTTCCGTTCATATGACACGCTTCATCATTGTCATTTACATAGAGTCATATTTTGTTCTAGCTTCGAGTTGTAGGTAAATAAAAGTGTGATGATCTTCATTACTAGAGCATTGTCCTAGTGAGGAAAGGATGATGGATACTATGATTCCCCACAAGTCGGGATGAGACGCCGGACGAAAGAGGAAAAAAAGAGGCCATAAAAAAAGTAAAAAAAAAGGGGAAACAGAAAAGGCCCAAAGAAAAAAAAAGAAAAAATTGAGAGAAAAAGAGAGAAGGGACAATGCTACTATCCTTTTTCTACACTTGTGCTTCAGAGTAGCACCATGATCTTCATGATAGAGAGTCTCTTGTTTTGTCAGTTTCATATACTAGTGGGAATTTTCATTATAGAACTTGGCTTGTATATTCCAATGATGCTCTTCCTCAAATGCCCTAGGTCATCGTGAGCAAGCAAGTTGGATGCACACCCACTTAGTTTCCTTTGTTGAGCTTTCATATACTAATAGCTATAGTGCATCCGTTGCATGGCAATCCCTACTCACTCACATTGATATCTATTGATGGGCATCTCCATCACTCATTGATACGCCTAGTTGATGTGAGACTATCTTCCTCTTTTGTCTTCTCCAAAAGCACCACTCTATTACACCTATAGTGCTATATCCATGGCTCACGCTCATGTATTGCGTGAAAGTTGAAAAGTTTGAAAAAATTGAAGTGTGAAACAGTTGCTTGGTTGAAACAGGGGTTGTGCTTGATTTTAATATTTTGTGTGATGAAGATAGAGCATAGCCAGACTATATGATTTTTGTAGGGATAACTTTCTTTGGCCATGTTATTTTGAGATGACATGATTGCTTTGTTAGTATGCTTGAAGTATTATTATTCTTATGTCAATATAGACTTTTGTGTTGAATCTTTCGGATCTGAACATTCATGCCACAATAAAGAAAATTACATTGAGAATTATGTTGGTTAGCATTCCACATCAGAAATTTTGTTTTTATCATTTACCTACTCGAGGACGAGCAAGAATTAATCTTGGGGATGCTTGATACGTCTCCAACGTATCTATAATTATTTATTTTTCCATGCTATTATATATTCTGTTTTGGATGTTTAATGGGCTTAATTATACAATTTTATATTATTTTTGGGACTAACCTACTAACGCAAGGCCCAGTGCAAATTGCTACTTTTTGCCTATTTCAGTGTTTCGCAGAAAAGGAATATCAAACGGAGTCCAAACGGAATGAAACATTCGGGAGAGTTATCTTTGGAACACTACCAACGTGAAAGGATTGGAGTACACGCCAGGAAGCGAAGGAGGTGGCCACGAGGGCAGGGGCGCACCCAGGGGGTAGGCACGCCCCCCACCCTCATGGGCCACCTATTGACCCCCCCTACGTACCTCTTCAGCCTGTATATACTCGCATACCCTGAAAACATCGAGGCAACAGATGAAACCCTAATTCCACCGCCGAAACCTTCTTTTCTCGTGAGATCCCATCTTGGGGCCTATTCCGGAGCTCCGCCAGAGGGGGCATCGATCATGGAGGGCTTCTACATCAACACCGTAGCCTCTCCGATGAGCTATGAGTAGTTTACCACAGACCTTCGGGTCCATAGTTATTAGCTAGATGGCTTCTTCTTCTCTCTTTGGATATCAATACAAAGTTCTCCTCTATCTTCGAGGAGATCTATTCGATGTAATCTTTTTGCGGTGTGTTTGTCGAGATCCGATGAATTGTGGGTTTATGATCAAGATTATCTTTGAACAATATTGGATTCTTTTCTGAAATCTTTTATGTATGGTTATAATATCCTTGCAAGTCTCTTCAAATTATTGGTTTGATTTGGCCTACTAGATCTATAGTTCTTGCAATGGGAGAAGTGCTTAGCTTTAGGCTCAATCTTGTGGTGTCCTTTCCCAGTGAGATCATAGTATTGTTGCATTCGAGGATAAAAAGATGGGGTTTATATCATATTGCTTGAGTTTATCCCTCTACATCATGTCATCTTGCTTAAGGCTTTACTCTATTCTTATGAACTTAATACTCTAGATGCATGCTGGATAGCGGTCGATGTGTGGAGTAATAGTAGTAGATGCAGAATCATTTCGGTCTACTTGTCACGGACGTGATGCCTATATATAATGATCATGCCTAGATATCCTCATAACTCTGCGCTTTTCTATCAATTGCTCGACAATAATTTATTCACCCACCGTAGAATTCTGCTGTCATGAGAGAAGCCACTAGAGAAACCTATGGCCCCCTGGTCTATTCTCATCATATTATTTTCCCGTCAACTAGCCAATTTCTTTCGCCATTGCCCTACTATGCATTATTTACTCTTTCTCTATACCAAAATTATTATCTTATCATATCTATCATATCCCAATCTCGTAAGTGACCGAGAAGGTATTGACAACCACTTTTATCGTGTTGGCTACGATGTTCTTATTTGTTTGTTCTGGTGCGAGGGACTCGCACGTGGTCTCCTACTAGATTGATACCTTGGTTCTCAAAAACTGAGGGAAATACTTACGCTACTGTGTTGCATCAACCTTTTCTCATCGAGGGAATACAACGTAAGCTCGAGAAGTAGTAGTTCACGATAGCTCTTTTAATGAAAAACATGATTGCAATGATACTATTGTAAATTCTATTAATGTCAATTGTGTTAATGGCACTGTTCAAGAAATCTTCCGATTCAGCGATTTATCGTCCGATTTATCGCTACTCTTGGGGTGACCGATAAGATTATGCCTTATCTTCATCATTTATCATTTGGGCCGATTTATCGCTATGACAAGCGATTTATCGGGAATCTACCGATAAATCGGGCCTATTCGTAGCACTATGTTTGCAGGAACTATGTTTATTTGTGTTTTGTGGGCCTTGTTATGCGATATGTACTGTTTTTCTATTTTATTTGTCATTATATCAGGATTCAAAGGCTAGGATTCAAGGTAACACTTCTGTCCAATATTATTTGGGTGTTGAATATAGCATATTTTAGTGTTGGGAACCTGGGATTTGAAAAAATGGCCGATTTATAGTCGACCGATAAAATCGATTAATCGGCCGATTTCCGATTAATCTCTAATCCCCAGCTAACCGAGACGATAACGATAAGCGATATCCTCAACATTGGTTAATGGTATGCAAAACCCTAAGCTTGGGGATGCTAGTATTGCTATGTCCACTACTTGTTGCAATGATCATGATTGGGGTGATTCTTCTTATGATCTTGAAAATTTATTTAAACCCCATGATCAATATGAGATTGATAATGATGTTTGCAATAATATAGAGAGTGGGTTTGGAAGAGTGTCAACTTTAGATCCCACATATTTGGAGAATTCTCAATCTTATTAAATGTTTAATAAAAGTGGGTTTGTAGAGGTCATGACTTTAGTTAATGTTGATCCCACTATTTTGGAAGAGTGTCAACTTTGTATGCATGTGGATCGTGTTGAGAATATGTTTTGTGATAGCTATATTGTCGAATTTTCTTATGATCCTACTTGCAATTATTATGAGAGAGGAAAATATGGTTTTAGAAATCTTCATGTTACTAAATTACCGCTCTTCATGTTGAGATTGATCTTGTTTCTTTCTTCTTCCTTGCATATGTTAGATCTTGCTTGTCTTGCTAATTTGTTTTCCCATAAAATTTCTATGCATAGGAAGTATGTTAGACTTAGATGTGATTTTCACATGCTATATGATGCTCTCTTTGTGCTTCAATTCTTATCTTTCATGTGAGCATCATTGAATTCTCAAGCCTATCTTAATGGCTATAAAGAAAGAGCTTGTTGGGAGGCAACGCAAATTTTATTTTCTTTGTTTTTGCTTCTATTTAGGGATAAATATTGTATCTAGATTCTGTTTAGATGTGTTTTTGTGTTTTAATTAGTGTTTGTGCCAAGTAGAACCTTTGGGAAGACTTGTGTAAAGTTTATGCGATCATGCTGTAAAAAACAGAAAACTTAGTGCTCACGAGATTGGATACCATTTTTTACTGGAGAGTGCTTTTTAGTTTATTCTTTTTGCAGATGATTAATAGACAAATTCCTCACATCCACCAATTTAGTTCAATTTTTGTAGAGTTACAGAAGTAATAGAAAGTTACAGATTTCTACAGACTGTTCTGTTTTTGACAGATTCTGTTTTTCGTGTGTTGTTTTCTTATTTTGATGAATCTATGAGTAGTATCGGAGGGTATGAATCATAGAAAAGTTTGAATACAATAGGTTAAACACCAATATAAACAAAGAATGAGTTCATTACATTACCTTTGAGTAGTGGTTTGTTTTCTTATACTAACGGAACTCACGAGATTTTTGGCTAAGTTTTGTGTTGTGAAGTTTTCATATTTTGGGTAAGGATTTGATGGACTATGGGAAAAAGAGTGGCAAAAGCCTAAGCTTGGGGATTCCCAAGGCACCCCAAGGTAGAATTCAAGGACAACCAAAAGCCTATGCTTGGGGATGCCCCGGGAAGGCATCCCCTCTTTCGTCTTCAACTATTGGTAACCTTACTTGAGACTATATTTTTATTCACCACATGATATGTGTTTTGCTTGGAGCGTCATGTATAATTTGAGTCTTTGCTTTTTAGTGTACCACAATCATCCTTGCTGGACACACCTTTTGAGAGAGATACACATGAATTAGAATTTATTTGAATACTCTATTTGCTTCACTTATATATTTTGAGCTAGATAGTTTTGCTCTAGTGCCTCACTTATATCTTTTAGAGCACGGTGGTGGTTTTATTTTGTAGAACTTATTGATCTCCCATGCTTCACTTATATTATCTTGAGAGTCTCTTATAACAGCATGGTAATGTGCTTTGGTTATAAATTTAGTCCTAATATGATAGGCATTCGAGATGGGTATAGTAAAAACTTTCATAAATAGTGCATTGAATACTATGAGAAGTTTGATGCTTGATGATAGTTTTGAGATATGAGGATGGTGATATTATAGTCATGCTAGTAGGGTAGTTGTGAATTTGAGAAATAGTTGTGTTAAAGTTTGTGATTCCCGTAGCATGCACGTATGGTGAACCATTATGTGATGAAGTTGGAGCATGATTTATTTATTGAGTGTCATCGTTTGTGTGGAGGTCGGGATCACCCGATGGGTAACTCCAACCAACCCTTCCCCTAGGAGCATGCGTTGAATACTTTGTTTTGATAACTCGTAGATTTTTGCAATAAGTATATGAGTTATTTATGACTAATGTTGAGTCCATGGATTATACACACTCTCAACCTTCCAACATTTCTAGCCTCTCTTGTATCGCACAACTTTCCCCAACTTTAGATCCCACATATTTGGAGAATGTTCAATCTTATGAAATTTTTGATAAAAGTGGGTTTTTAGAGGTCATGACTTTAGTTAACGTTGATCCCACTATTTTGGAAGAGTGACAACTTCGTATGCATGTGGATCGTGTTGAGAATATGTTTTGTGATAGCTATATTGTCGAATTTGCTTATGATCCTACATGCAATTATTATGAGAGAGGAAAATATGGTTTTAGAAACCTTCATGTTACTAAATTACCTCTCTTCATGTTGAGATTGATCTTGTTTCCTTCTTCTTCCTTGCATATGTTAGATCTTGCTTGTCTTGCTAATTTGTTTTCCTATAAAATGCCTATGAATCGGAAGTATGTTAGACTTAGATGTGATTTTCACATGCTATATGATGCTCTCTTTGTGCTTCAATTCTTATCTTTCATGTGAGCATCATTGAATTCTCAAGCCTATCTTAATGGCTGTAAAGAAAGAGCTTGTTGGGAGGCAACCCAAATTTTATTTTCTTTGTTTTTTCTTTTGTTTAGGAATAAATATTGCATCTAGCTTCTCTTTAGATGTGGTTTTGTGTTTTAATTAGTGTTTGTGCCAAGTAGAACCTTTGGGAAGACTTGTGTAAAGTTATGTGATCATGTTGTAAAAAAACAGAAACTTTAGCGCTCACGAGATTGGCTACTATTGTTTACTGGAGAGTGCTATTTAGTTGATTCTTTTTGCAGATGATTAATAGACAAATTCCACACGTCCACCAATTGATTTCAATTTTTTTAGAGTTACAGAAGTATTCGAAAGTTACAGATTGCTACATATTATTCTGTTTTTGACAGATACTGTTTTTCGTGTGTTGTTTGCTTATTTTGATGAATCTATGAGTAGTATCCGGGGGTACGAATCATAGAACAGTTGGAATACAGTAGGTTTAACACCAATATAACCAAAGAATGAGTTCATTACAGTACCTTTGAGTAGTGGTTTGTTTTCTTATACTAACGGAGCTCACAAGATTTTGGGCTAAGTTTTGTGTTGTGAAGTTTTCAAGTTTTGGGTAAGGATTTGATGTACTATGGAACAAAGAGTGGCAAAAGACTAAGCTTGGATATGCCGACGGCACCCCAAGGTAAAATTCAACGACAACCAAAAGCCTAAGATTGGGGATGCCCCGGGAAGGCATCCCCTCTTTCGTCTTCATCTATCGGTAACCTTACTTGAGATTATATTTTTATTCACCACATGATATGTGTTTTGCTTGGAGCGTCATGTATAATTTGAGACTTTGCTTTTTAGTGTACCACAATCATCCTTGCTGGACACACATTTTGAGAGAGATAAACATTAATTGGAATTTATTATAATACTCTATGTGCTTCACTTATATCTTTTGAGCTAGATAGTTTTGCTCTAGTGCTTCACTTATATCTTTTAGAGCACGGTGGTGGTTTTATTCTATAGAAATTATTGATCTCCCATGCTTCACTTATATTATTTTGAGAGTCTCTTAGAATAGTATGGTAATGTGCTTTGGTTATAAATTTATTCCTAATATGATAGGCATCCAAGATGGGTATAGTAAAAACTTTCATAAATAGTGCATTGAATACTATGAGAAGTTTGATGCTTGATGATTGTTTTGAGATATGAGGATGGTGATATTAAAGTCATGCTAGTAGGGTAGTTGTGAATTTGAGAAATACTTGTGTTAACATTTGTGGTTCCCGTAGTGTGCATGTATGGTGAACCGTTATGTGATGAAGTTGGAGCATGATTTATTTATTGAGTGTCAACCTTTGTGTGGAGGTCTGGATCGCGCGATGGTCAACTCCGACCAACCCTTCCCCTAGGAGCATGTGTTGAATACTTTGTTTTGATAACTCGTAGATTTTTGCAATAAGTATATGAGTTCTTTATGACTAATGTTGAGTCCATGGATTATAAACACCCTCACCCTTCAACCATTGCTAGCCTCTCTTGTATCGCGCAACTTTCGCCGGTACCATACACCTACCATATACCTTCCTCAAAACAGCCACCATACCTACCTATCATGGCATTTCCATAGCCATTCCGAGATATATTGCCATGCAACTTTCCACCATTCCGTTCATATGACACGCTTCATCATTGTCATTTACATAGAGTCATATTTTGTTCTAGCTTTGAGTTGTAGGTAAATAAAAGTGTGATGATCTTCATTACTAGAGCATTGTGATACGTCTCAAACGTATCTACTTTTCCAAACACTTTTGATATTATTTTGACCTCATTCTTGCATGATTTGGACTAAACTAACCCGGACTGACGCTGTTTTCAGCAGAGCTGGCTGTATGGTTTATTTGTGTGCAGGAAAACGGATTTTTAAGCATCTCAGAAAAATCCACGAAAAATCACGAAAAATCCACGCACCCGAAGAAACAAAATGCCAGAAGTGGGGCCAGAGGGGGGCCAGGGGGTGCCCAGGCGCCCTGTGGGCGCCCTCCCCCCCCCTGGGCCGCTCCGGGGGGGCGCCTGGGTGGGCCCCACACCCCCTGGTGCCCTACTTTAGCCCGTATTTTTCCTCCCGACGCAGAAACCCCAGATCGGAAGTTCTTTCGCTGTTTTTCGTCGCGGAGCCGCCGCCACCCTCTGTTCTTCTTCGGGAGGGCTAATCTAGAGGCTGATTTGGCCTCCGGAGAGGGGAGATCGTCGCCATCGTCATCATCATCACCACTCCATCATCCCTCCATGACTTCCCCCTTCATGTGTGAGTAATTCCCTTGCTGTAGGCGAAAGGGATGGTAGGGATTGGATGAGTTAGATCATGTAATAGTTCGTCAGATTGTTGGGGGCATGTTGCCTATCATCTAGTATGGTGTTTATCATCTTTGCTACAACTTGTTATTCTTAATGCTTGACACTTAGGGCCCGAGTGCCATGATTTCAGATCTGAACCATATGTGTTTGCATGAATATATTTGTGTTCTTGATCCTATCTATGAGTTGTATGCACCTGTTACGGTTTGGAACCGGCGATCCCAAAAGTGACAGCTTGGGACACCAAAGGGGATGGTCCGTAGTTTGAGGATTACATGTATCCATTGAGTTCATTGCTTTGTTCCGGTGCTCTTTGACAGGAGCGCCTTAATATCCATTAGTTCCTTTTGGCCCCGTTCGTAGCGGGATGGTAGGACAAAAGATGTTGTGCAAGTTCTTATTGCAAGCACGTACAACTACCTACGGGATACATGCCTAATGTTTGATATTTGCCTAGATGATCATTACTTTTTCGTGCGCCGTGCCCCAAGTCAGAATCTATCTCATCCATGCAGCACCCAACCATCCATCTCCCTAGCCTACAGTATTTTAAACCTTGTCTGTCACTAGTTGCTACTTCTGCCATTTACTACTGCTATTTACTTTTGCTGTTTACTTTTACTATTACTATCATCACTATCATATCATTGTTACCACTTATCTTTTGTTGCAAGTTAGTATATTTCAGGTGCGGTTGAATTGACAACTCAACTGTTAAAGCTTATAAATACTCTTTGGCTCCCCGTGTGTCGAAACAATAAATTGGGTTATTCTTACCCGTGAAGACTATCGCGATCCCTTACGGTTGAGGGTTATCAAGTACCGTTTTCTGGCGCCGTTGCCGGGGAGCATAGCAATATTTACAAGTCTACTTGAGGTATCCTACCTGCTGCACTTTATTCACTATGGGTAAGAAAGGTGACCCCAAGGTTCCGATCTTACGATCCACTACAAGAAGAGGTACTGCTCTGAGCACTAGTGCTACGCTTGATTCACCTTTTGTTATGAGTAAGTTTGCCTCGCCACCACCACATGATGCTCCTACTGAATCTATTATTATGTCTGATACTCTTGATGATGCTTCTACTACTTTTGATGATGATATTAGTTCGCTTGGTTATGCTCTTGAGAAACAAATTACTGCTGCTGCTGAAAAATATGGAATTGAACTTCCTGTTACTCGCTACCCTATTGGTGAAACTTATGATTATCCTGATTTGAGTAAACTCCAGGAGAGGCTCCTTGATGATGATTACTATATACTTGATGAAGATTTATGCAGGGAACTGACAGAGTTTACCGGCTCTGACCCTGAAACTATTAAGAAAATATTTGAAAAACACTCTTTGAAGAACAAAACCGTTCCTAATCCTGAGTTTGCTACATCTCCTATATGCATTGATGATCCAGATTTTGATTTCTCTGTTGATCTTTCACTTATACCTATGGTTGAAGCTGACCCCTTTTATGGCAGAGAAAATGATGATGCTATTGCACACCTAACTAAACTTGGTGAGCTAGGTAGCCTGTTTACCACAGATGAGAAGATACGCTACTTTTATGTGACCAAGCTTCTTCTTTTCTCCTTGAAGGAAGGTGCTAAAGCATGGTATGATTCACTTCCATGCAGATCCATTAAGAGTCCTCAGGACTTAGCTCACTCTTTTGTTGATAAGTACTTTCCTGCTCATATGCAACATGCTGCTTTACAAAGAATTTACAACTTTAAACAGTTGCAGGATGAGTCCCTCCCTAAAGCTTGGGGGAGGTACTGCGGTTTGATTCAGGCTAGACCAGGACATGGAGTTCCTAAGAATGAATTAATTGATATATTCTATGCTGGTCTAACTGATGAATCTAGGTCCTATCTGGACAGTTGTGCTGGTTGTGTTTTCAGGAAAAGAACACCGGACGATGCGGAAGATCTAATGGGCAGGATTGCCAAAAACCATGAAGATTGGTCCGTCCCTGAACCACCTCCACCAGCAAAGAAGAGGGGCATGTTTGTTCTAATCCCCGAGGATATGCGAGAAGCAAAGAAGTCTATTAAAGAGAAAGGTATTAAAGCTGAAGATGTGAAGAATCTACCCCCTATTGAGAAGCTGTGTGAGCCTACCACTCACCCTCCTATGGTAGAGGTACACTCTCTTTTAGATTTCAACGCAAGTGACATCCCTCATGGTAAGCCTCCTGATCAATGTTTAGATGAGTTTGATAATTTTATTATGAAACAGAATCATTTTAATGAGAGGATAGAAAGTCAGTTGCATGATAATTCCCTTGCTATCAAAAAGTTGCTTGGTGTTTTAGATAGAACAGTTAATGATGTTCAATGTCTTGTGAAGCATTTTCATAGGGTTCAAACTCAGCTCGATCAAATTTCTAATGTGCAAAGAGATTTGCTTGCTAACAATGCCAAACAAGATAAATTGCAGGCTTTTGGGATTAAGACCCGAGGGGGAACTAGTACTCAAGATCCTCTTTACCCAGAGGGACATCCGTAGAGAATCGAGCAAGATTCTCAAATGCAGGAAGAAGAAATTGTTGTCTCTCCAAATAAGAAGAAGAAACATAAAGAGACTGACAATTCTAATGATCCTATTGCAGATGAAGAGCCAGCTATTGATCCCAACAGTGTATCTATCTCCGATGCTGAGACTGAAGACGGTGCTGAACCTGAAGGTAATGATAATGAGAAGAATGATCCGCCTGAAGTTCGAGAAGAAGAAGCACCTGACAAACGTAAGAGGTACACTAAAGAAGACTTCATCGCAAGAAAACATGGGAAGGAGAAAGAACCATGGGTACAGAAACCCATGCCCTTTCCAGGTAAGTCCATCAAATCTAAAGAAGAAGAGCATTACAATAAGTTTTGTGAATGGATTAAACCTATTTTTCTTCAAATTCCTTTGACTGATGCTATTAAGTTACTTCCTTATTCAAAATATATGAAAGATATTGTCACTAACAAAAGAAAAGTTCCTAATGATGCAATATCTACTATGCTTGCTAACTATTCTTTCAGTGGAAAGATTCCTGAGAAGCTCGGTGATCCAGGTATACCCACCATTCCTTGCTCCATAAAGAATAATTATGTCAAAACTGCTTTATGTGATCTTGGAGCGGGAGTGAGTGTTATGCCTCTCTCTCTCTTTACGAGAGGCTCTGTTTAGAGAAACTAATTCCTACAGATATCTCCCTTCAGATGGCTGACAAGTCAACCGTTGTTCCGATAGGTATTTGTGAGGATGTTCCAGTTGAAGTTGCTAATTGTTTAATTCTTACTGATTTTGTTGTGCTTGACATCCCCGAGGATGGGAGCATGTCCATTATTCTTGGTAGACCTTTCCTTAACACCGCAGGTGCTATTATTGATTGCAACAAAGGGAAGGTTACCTTTCATGTGAATGATAAAGAACACACGGTATATTTTCCGAAGAAGACAAACAGGAGGCATGCCCTCAACTCTATAGAGAATATCGAGACCGTGAAAATTGGAGAATGGGACTGTCCACTACATGTGCCTCACAAATACAAAACTATCATGGTAGGGACAATGTCCATCAAGGTAAAAGTTCAGTGATTACTTCGTAGGAGGTGATACTTTTTGCTCTATATATCGCTTGTTTGTTGGTAAGACTTGATCAACCTTACTAGTGAACGTGTTTTATATGGATAAAAAGTTGAGCTTGCTATGTTTTCATTTGTTCTTAGTGTTGTCATACTTGCTGTACCAAGTATCTATGTTTTTGAAGCTTCACAATACTACTAACTGCTTCAAGTTTTCAGAGAGTTTCGCAGCTTTTTGAACTTCAAAAAAAATTTAACAGTGAAGTTTTCAGAAAAATTATATTAAAAATTTCCACAACGGGAGAGACCCGGAAAGTCCTGGGGCCAGCCAGGGGGGGCCGCCAGTGGCCCAGGCGGCCAGCTGGCGCGGCCCAGCCCCTGGCCGCGCCCACAGGGCGCCTGGGGCCCACGGGACCCCCCCTCCAGGTACTTCTTCTTCCCCTCTCTCTCTCTTTTTCCAGAAACCTGAGTTCTGGTCTTGTTCTTGCTGTTCTTGCTGTTCTTGGGGGCGATTCTTCGATCTCTCTCTACAGCCCATCATTTGAGCTGAAATTTTGAGCAAATACTCCCTGGTATGTGACTCCTCCACCCCTCCAATTAGATTTTTGATTGGTGGCCTCATTTGTGAGTATTTAGTAGTTCTTGGTGCTGTAGAGATGAGCTTGCATGCATGTGTAGAAAGTTGTTTTCCAAGTTTTGATGCAAGTTTATGCCTTGGGCAAGTGAGTTGAGTAGTT
Organism: Secale cereale; assembly: GCA_902687465.1. Taxonomy (NCBI): domain Eukaryota; kingdom Viridiplantae; phylum Streptophyta; class Magnoliopsida; order Poales; family Poaceae; genus Secale; species Secale cereale. The sequence goes on along the minus strand of LR738715.1, from coordinate 808,760,552 downwards.
TGCCTTAGCTCACTTTGTTTTAATCCTCGTTTTTGTAAATTGTAAAAAAAATCAGAAATGAGTTTGTTAGGAAGGGCAAAAGGATGGCTTGAGAAGAGGAGGCCCGCACACTCCGATCGAGTCACTAGAGCCGCAGCTTCACCATCGACTCTAGGGTGAGCTATAATGAAGATCATGTGCCCCTGGAGTTGTTGGAAGACACAAGTCCAGCACGTGCGATGACATTTCCATGTGATGAATTCATGGAAGCTGCGGGAATCAAGGATGAGTTTTATAATCTTTGTGCTAATGCAGGTTTGACACGACTCGTCACGAGCCGTGTTACTCAGTATCAGAAACTCACCTCCGGTTTCATTAACAGTTTTAGATATAATCCTGATTCAGGTGCTATTGAGTTTAAAATTTATAATGATCTTATCACCATGACTCTGGGAAATTTTTGTGAAGTAATAGGTGTGCCGAACGTTGGGAGGACGGCAAGGATGGCCACTCAGCCCTCCGAGCTGAAAACCGTCATCAACTCTCTCTGCAGCATGGGTACGAGGGATATTCATCGGTCGAAGATCTCCAGTATCTTGTTTCCTCACCTCAGGTATTTTGCATATTATATTGCTAGAGGGGTGTTAGCTCGTGACAACACGAGCAGCATTTCTGCTCCGGATATTGCTATCCTGGCAGCAGCCCTCTCAGGGAGGTCTGATTATAATATTGGTACCATAATTGCTCGACGCCTTGCTATGAACGGTAACAAGGGGGACTTATATGGTGGCATTTATGCCACGCTTATCTTAGAGCATCTTGGAGGCACCCCACACCCTGATGATACTCCTTTTACTTATTTAAGCTTTGATCTTGCTGCTATGAAAAGGCATAAGTTTGTTACCATGGGTTCTGAGCTTGATAACCTTGTTTATATCTTGCGTTTCGGAACTACCGCGGAACGCGAGATCCGTCTACCTGCACCTCTTTTGTTTGATTTTTCTCACAGGAACGGATGGTCCTTTGATGTTGTCCAGTTCGATGAGTTCATGGTCCAGCATCAGTTCCATAACCCCATGGAGGGGGTTGTGCCCGACGAGGAGAGGCACGGTGAGATACCATATTTTCAGGATGAGACCGCCACCGAGTTTGGTGAAGGGTCTTCCTCTGTTTGGCGTTCGGAACCTTCCTCGTGGGAGACTCCGAGGAGTTCGGTGTACACGCCATCATCCTTCTACGACCCTTGGTCTCACCACCATACCCCTGGAGCAGGAGGCTCCTGGGGGCAGTAGCTGCTACCAACTTAGGCCAAAAGCCTAAGCTTGGGGGAGTACGTGCCCTTCTCACTTTTTCATTGTATTATACATTTTATTCACTTTGATCTTTTCGAAGTTTTTGCCCGTTCTTCTTTATTCCTCTATTATGCAAAAACAACAAAAAGATTTTCTCTTTCTTTTGCTTTTTATTCAACTTTTGAAAAACTCAAAAAGATTTACTTTCTCTCTTTAGTTTGCTTTGTTTTCAGAGATCAGCTCGAGTCCGTGATGGCATTTGATTATATTTCCTATGTTCGATCGTGCAAGTGACAAGCAGTAATGACGAAGATCGACTGAAAGGAAGCAACAAGGAAGACCGGTATGAACTCTTTCTGTTTCTACTTTTGTACATATGCCTGTACTTATGATCTAGAGACCAGCTTGTAGCGACATAGTGCTATGTTTACAATGCTCTTCCAGTGGTTCATGCTTTCCTTGTGGCTAGTCTCCAATAACTAGAGTATATAATGTGTTATTGAAATGATCTACATGCATCGCACTGTTCATAATCTGGCATACTAGGGTGGTATTTCCCTTTAGAGAATTTTTGGATTGACTTGGCACATGCTTACACATGTTTAAGACTAAAAAGTCTACTTCGCCTTGATGATCTTTGAGTTTTAGAATAGTTATATCACTTTCATGCCCGATTCAATGTTGCTTTGTCGCTCTGCATGATTATCACCGTTATTGCTCTCTAGTTGGTCGCTTCCCAGTCTTTTCCTAAACCTCCACCCGTACTAAGCGGAATGACTGCTTGTGCATCCAAAACCTCTAAACCTGTTATGCCATATGAGTCCACTATACCTTCCTATATATGGTATTTACCTGCCATTCCTAACATAGACTTTCATGTACCATCTCGAAATTAATCAAAAGCATTTCTCTTTTTGTGCCTATGTTTTAGCTCATGAGGAAGTAGTAGTTAATTCATGATCTCTTTAAGTTGGACAAGTTTCACCCCTGGATTGCATGTACAATGTGCAAACCCCTAATATGAAAAGGAACTGGCATTGAGTGCGCCCGGCTCAAAAAGATAATATAACAAACGAACCCTCCTTCACACTTTGTTCATGAGGAATCAGAAAACTTTGGCAGTGATAAACAAAGGAGATTAAGAGGATGTGATCGTCCTCATGCGGGAGCCGTTCCTCGAGACTTGTCTAGCTTAAAAAGTGATTGAGTTATCTGCTAGCATTCGTTGACGAAATATGCACCTCTCAAAACATATTTACTTCTGTTTTTAAAACCAAGAGCTCTTGTACATGTTTAGTTTTTGTTTCCGATCACGGGTTTTCAACTTTGCCAATAAAAGCCACGGTTCGAGAGTCTCATCTTCTTTCTTCAAAGCACTGACTAGGAGAGCATAATTGTCATTCTGAGTGTAATGTGCATTGTCCCAAAGTATTACATTGTCTTCTACATACTTGTGATATGATTTATTCTGAAATTCTTAGTTCTAGTCTCCTTTAAAACTCTGGAGGAGTCTCTGCATTTATGTTTTGCTTCACTCATGGAGGCTAGCGAGATACCACCTTAATATGCTCAAGCTATGTGCAATGTGATCTTGTCTTGATTTTCGGTAATATATTGTTTACTCTTAATTATTTGTGACTGGTCACTTGAAAGAAGGATTGCTCCTTGCATTGTTCTCATAAGTACTGTTTTAATACTTGCTGAATTCTTTTCGTAGTGCATGCTTATATACATCTAATGAAGCAAAAGAGTTTGTCAAAGTTTTCTTTGTCGCGTCCAGTTCGTTGAACTGAATTGCTTGAGGACAAGCAATATGCTAAGCTTGGGGGAGTTGATACGTCTCAAACGTATCTACTTATCCAAACACTTTTGATATTGTTTTGACCTCATTCTTGCATGATTTGGACTAAACTAACCCGGACTGACGCTGTTTTCAGCAGAGCTGGCTGTATGGTTTATTTGTGTGCAGAAAAACGGATTTTTAAGCATCTCAGAAAAATCCATGAAAAATCACGAAAAATCCACGCACCCGAAGAAACAAAATGCCAGAAGTGGGGCCAGAGGGGGGCCAGGGGGTGCCCAGGCGCCCTGTGGGCGCCCCCCCCCCCCCCCCGGGCCGCGCCGGGGGGGTGCCTGGGTGGGCCCCACACCCCCTGGGGCCCTACTTTAGCCCGTATTTTTCCTCTCGACGCAGAACCCCCAGATCGGAAGTTCTTTCACTGTTTTTTGTCGCGGAGCCGCCGCCGCCCTCTGTTCTTCTTCGGGAGGGCTAATCTGGAGGCTGATTTGGCCTCCGGAGAGGGGAGATCGTCGCCATCGTCATCATCATCACCACTCCATCATCCCTCCATGACTTCCCCCTTCATGTGTGAGTAATTCCCTTGCTGTAGGCGAAGGGGATGGTAGGGATTGGATGAGTTAGATCATGTAATAGTTCGTCAGATTGTTGGGGGCATGTTGCCTATCATCTAGTATGGTGTTTATCATCTTTGCTACAACTTGTTATTCTTAATGCTTGACACTTAGGGCCCGAGTGCCATGATTTCAGATCTGAACCATATGTGTTTGCATGAATATATTTGTGTTCTTGATCCTATCTATGAGTTGTATGCACCTGTTACGGTTTGGAACCGGCGATCCCAAAAGTGACAGCTTGGGACACCAAAGGGGATGGTCCGTAGTTTGAGGATTACATGTATCCATTGAGTTCATTGCTTTGTTCCGGTGCTCTTTGACAGGAGCACCTTAATATCCATTAGTTCTTTCTGGCCCCATTCGTAGCGGGATGGTAGGACAAAAGATGTTGTGCAAGTTCTTATTGCAAGCACGTACAACTACCTACGGGATACATGCCTAATGTTTGATATTTGCCTAGATGATCGTTACTTTTCCGTGTGCCGTGCCCCAAGTTAGAATCTATCTCATCCATGCAGCACCCAACCATCCATCTCCCTAGCCTACAGTATTTTAAACCTTGACTGTCACTAGTTGCTACTTCTGCCATTTACTACTGCTATTTACTTTTGCTGTTTACTTTTACTATTACTATCATCACTATCATATCACTGTTACCACTTATCTTTTGTTGCAAGTTAGTATATTTCAGGTGCGGTTGAATTGACAACTCAACTGTTAAAGCTTATAAATACTCTTTGGCTCCCCGTGTGTCGAATCAATAAATTGGGTTATTCTTACCCGCGAAGACTATCTCGATCCCTTACGGTTGAGGGTTATCACATTGTCCTAGTGAGGAAAGGATGATGGAGACTATGATTCCCCCACAAGTCGGGATGACACTCCGGACGAAAGAGGAAAAAAAGAGGCCATAAAAAAGTTAAAAAAAAGGGGAAACAGAAAAGGCCCAAAGAAGAAAAAAGAAAAACATGAGAGAAAAAGAGAGAAGGGACAATGCTACTATCCTTTTTCCACACTTGTGCTTCAGAGTAGCACCATGATCTTCATGATAGAGAGTCTCTTGTTTTGTCACTTTCATATACTAGTGGGAATTTTCATTATAGAACTTGGCTTGTATATTCTAATGATGGGCTTCCTGAAATACCCTAGGTCTTCGTGAGCAAGCAAGTTGGATGCACACCCACTTAGTTTCCTTTGTTGAGCTTTCATATACTAATAGCTCTAGTGCATCCGTTGCATGGCAATCCCTACTCACTCACATTGATATCTATTGATGGGCATCTCCATCGCCCATTGATACGCCTAGTTGATGTGAGACTATCTTCCTCTTTTGTCTTCTCCACAAGCACCACTCTATTACACCTATAGTGCTATATCCATGGCTCACGCTCATGTGTTGCGTGAAAGTTGAAAAGTTTGAAAAAATTGAAGTGTGAAACAATTGCTTGGCTGAAACAGGGGTTGTGCTTGATTTTAATATTTTGTGTGATGAAGATAGAGCATAGCCAGACTATATGATTTTTGTAGGGATAACTTTCTTTGGCCATGTTATTTTGAGATGACATGATTGCTTTGTTAGTATGCTTGAAGTACTATTATTCTTATGTCAATATAGACTTTTGTGTTGAATATTTCGGATCTGAACATTCATGCCACAATAAAGAAAATTACATTGAGAATTATGTTGGTTAGCATTCCACATCAGAAATTCTGTTTTTATCATTTACCTACTCGAGGACGAGCAGGAATTAATCTTGGGGATGCTTGATACGTCTCCAACGTATCTATAATTATTTATTTTTCCATGCTATTATATATTCTGTTTTGGATGTTTAATGGGCTTAATTATACAATTTTATATTATTTTTGGGACTAACCTACTCACCCAAGGCCCAGTGCAAATTGCTACTTTTTTGCCTATTTCAGTGTTTCGCAGAAAAGGAATATCAAACGGAGTCCAAACGGAATGAAACCTTCGGGAGAGTTATTTTTGGAACAATATCAACGAGAAAGGATTGGAGTACACGCCATGAAGCGAAGGAGGTGGCCACGAGGGCAGGGGCGCACCCAGGGGGTAGGCACGCCCCCCACCCTCATGGGCCACCTGTTGACCCCCCTACGTGCCTCTTCAGCCTATATATACTCTCATACCCTGAAAACATCGAGGCAACAGACGAAACCCTAATTCCACCGCCCAAACCTTCTTTTCTCGTGAGATCCCATCTTGGGGCCTATTCCGGAGCTCCGCCAGAGGGGGCATCGATCATGGAGGGCTTCTACATCAACACCATAGCCTCTCCGATGAGCTATGAGTAGTTTACCACAGACCTTCGGGTCCATAGTTATTAGCTAGATGGCTTCTTCTTCTCTCTTCGGATCTCAATACAAAGTTCTCCTCTATCTTCGAGGAGATCTATTCGATGTAATCTTTTTGCAGTGTGTTTGTCGAGATCCGATGAATTGTGGGTTTATGATCAAGATTATCTTTGAACAATATTGGATTCTTTTCTGAAATCTTTTATGTATGGTTATAATATCCTTGCAAGTCTCTTCAAATTACTGGTTTGGTTTGGCCTACTAGATCTATAGTTCTTGCAATGGGAGAAATGCTTAGCTTTAGGCTCAATCTTGTGGTGTCCTTTCCCAGTGAGAGCATAGTATTGTTGCATTCGAGGATAAAAAGATGGGGTTCATATCATATTGCTTGTGTTTATCCCTCTACATCATGTCATCTTGCTTAAGGCTTTACTCTATTCTTATGAACTTAATACTCTAGATGCATGTTGGATAGCGGTCGATGTGTGGAGTAATAGTAGTAGATGCAGAATCATTTCGGTCTACTTGTCACGGACGTGATGCCTATATACAATGATCATTCCTAGATATTCTCATAACTATGCGCTTTTCTATCAATTGCTCGACAATAATTTATTCACCCACCGTAGAATTCTGTTGTCATGAGAGAAGCCACTAGTGAAACCTATGGCCCCCTGGTCTATTCTCATCATATTATTTTCCCGTCAACTAGCCAATTTCTTTCGCCATTGCCCTACGATGCATTATTTACTTTTTCTCTATACCAAAATTATTATCTTATCATATCTATCAGATCCCAATCTCGTAAGTGACAGAGAAGGTATTGACAACCACTTTTATCGTGTTGGCTACGAGGTTCTTATTTGTTTGTGCTGGTGCAATGGACTCGCGCGGGGTCTCCTACTAGATTGATACCTTGGTTCTCAAAAACTGAGGGAAATACTTACGCTACTGTGTTGCATCAACCTTTTCTCTTCGAGGGAATACAACGTAAGCTCGAGAAGTAGCAGTTCACGGTAGCTCTTTTAATGAAAAACATGATTGCAATGATACTATTGTAAATTCTATTAATGTCAATTGTGTTAATGGCACTGTTCAAGAAATCTTCCGATTCACCGATTTATCATCCGATTTATCGCTACTCTTGGGGTGACCGATAAGATTATGCCTTATCTTCATCATTTATCATTTGGGCCGATTTATTGCTATGACAAGCGATTTATTGGGAATCTACCGATAAATCGGGCCTATTCGTAGCACTATGTTTGCAATAACTATGTTTATTTGTGTTTTGTGGGCCTTGTTACGCAATATGTACTGTTTTTCTATTTTATTTATCATTATATCAGGATTCAAAGGCTAGGATTCAAGGTAACACTTCTGTCCAATATTGTTTGGGTGTTGAATATAGCATATTTTAGTGTTGGGAACCTGGGATTTGAAAAAATGGCCGATTTATAGTCGACCGATAAAATCGATTAATCGGCCGATTTCCGATTAATCTCTAATCCCCATCTAACCGAGACGATAACGATAAGCGATATCCTCAACATTGGTTAATGGTATACAAAACCCTAAGCTTGGGGATGCTAGTATTGCTATGTCCACTACTTGTTGCAATGATCATGATTGGGGTGATTCTTCTTATGATCTTGAAAATTTATTTAAATCCCATGATCAATATGAGATTGATAATGATGTTTGCAATAATATAGAGAGTGGGTTTGGAAGAGTGTCAACTTTAGATCCCACATATTTGGGGAATTCTCAATCTTATTAAATGTTTAATAAAAGTGGGTTTGTAGAGGTCATGACTTTAGTTCATGTTGATCCCACTATTTTGGAAGAGTGTCAACTTTGTATGCATGTGGATCGTGTTGAGAATATGTTTTGTGATAGCTATATTGTCGAATTTGCTTATGATCCTACTTGCAATTATTACGAGAGAGGAAAATATGGTTCTAGAAATCTTCATGTTACTAAATTACCGCTCTTCATGTTGAGATTGATCTTGTTTCTTTCTTCTTCCTTGCATATGTTAGATCTTGCTTGTCTTGCTAATTTGTTTTCCTATGAATTTCTATGCATAGGAAGTATGTTAGACTTAGATGTGATTTTCACATGCTATATGATGCTCTCTTTGTGCTTCAATTCTTATCTTTCATGTGAGCATCATTGAATTCTCAAGCCTATATTAATGGCTATAAACAAAGAGCTTGTTGGGAGGCAACGCAAATTTTATTTTCTTTGTTTTTGCTTCTATTTAGGGATAAATATTGCATCTAGATTCTGTTTAGATGTGTTTTTGTGTTTTAATTAGTGTTTGTGCCAAGTAGAACCTTTGCGAAGACTTGTGTAAACTTTATGCGATCATGCTGTGAAAAACAGAAACCATAGCGCTCACGAGATTGGCTACCATTTTTTACTGGAGAGTGCTTTTTAGTTTATTCTTTTTGCAGATGATTAATAGACAAATTCCTCACATCCACCAATTTAGTTCAATTTTTGTAGAGTTACAAAAGTAATAGAAAGTTACAGATTTCTACAGACTGTTCTGTTTTTGACAGATTCTGTTTTTCGTGTGTTGTTTTCTTATTTTGATGAATCTATGAGTAGTATCGGAGGGTATGAATCATAGAAAAGTTTGAATACAATAGGTTAAACACAAATATAAACAAATAATGAGTTCATTACATTACCTTTGAGTAGTGGTTTGTTTTCTTATACTAACGGAACTCACGAGATTTTTGGCTAAGTTTTGTGTTGTGAAGTTTTCATGTTTTGGGTAAGGATTTGATGGACTATGGGAAAAAGAGTGGAAAAAGCCTAAGCTTGGGGATTCCCAAGGCACCCCAAGGTAGAATTCAAGGACAACCAAAAGCCTATGCTTGGGGATGCCCCGGGAAGGCATCCCCTCTTTCGTCTTCATCTATTGGTAACCTTACTTGAGACTATATTTTTATTCACCACATGATATGTGTTTTGCTTGGAGCGTCATGTATAATTTGAGTCTTTGCTTTTTAGTGTACCACAATCATCCTTGCTGGACACACCTTTTGAGAGAGATACACATGAATTAGAATTTATTTGAATACTCTATGTGCTTCACTTATATATTTTGAGCTAGATAGTTTTGCTCTAGTGCCTCACTTATATCTTTTAGAGCACGGTGGTGGTTTTATTTTGTAGAAATTATTGATCTCCCATGCTTCACTTATATTATTTTGAGAGTCTCTTATAACAGCATGGTAATGTGCTTTGGTTATAAATTTAGTCCTAATATGATAGGCATTCAAGATGGGTATAGTAAAAACTTTCATAAATAATGCATTGAATACTATGAGAAGTTTGATGCTTGATGATAGTTTTGAGATATGAGGATGGTGATATTAGAGTCATGCTAGTAGGGTAGTTGTGAATTTGAGAAATAGTTGTGTTAAAGTTTGTGATTCCCGTACCATGCACGTATGGTGAACCATTATGTGATGAAGTTGGAGCATGATTTATTTATTGAGTGTCATCGTTTGTGTGGAGGTCGGGATCACCGGATGGTTAACTCCTACCAATCCTCCCCCTAGGAGCATGCGTTGAATACTTTGTTTTGATAACTCGTAGATTTTTGCAATAAGTATATGAGTTATTTATGACTAATGTTGAGTCCATGGATTATACACACTCTCAACCTTCCAACATTTCTAGCCTCTCTTGTATCGCGCAACTTTCGCCGGTACCATACACCTACCATATGCCTTCCTCAAAACAGCCACCATACCTACCTATCCTGGCATTTCCATAGCCATTCCAAGATATATTGCCATGCAACTTTCCACCGTTCCGTTCATATGACACGCTTCATCATTGTCATTCACATAGAGTCATATTTTGTTCTAGCTTTGAGTTATAAGTAAATAAAAGTGTGATGATCTTCATTACTTGAGCATTGTCCCAGTGAGGAAAGGATGATGGATACCATGATTCCCCCACAAGTCAGGATGAGACTCCAGACGAAAGAGAAAAAAAGAGGCCATAAAAAAGGAAAAATAAGGGGGAAAAGAAAAGGCCCAAAGAAAAAAAAAGAAAAAAATGAGAGAAAAAGAGAGAAGGGACAATGCTACTATCCTTTTTCCACATTTGTGCTTCAGAGTAGCACCATGATCTTCATGATAGAGAGTCTCTTGTTTTGTCACTTTCATATACTAGTGGGAATTTTCATTATAGAACTTGGCTTGTATATTCCAATGATGGGCTTCCTCAAATGCCCTAGGTCTTCGTGAGCAAGCAAGTTGGATGCACACCCACTTAGTTTCCTTTGTTGAGCTTTCATATACTTATATCTCTAGTGCATCCGTTGCATGGCAATCCCTACTCACTCACATTGATATCTATTGATGGGCATCTCCATAGCCCATTGATACGCCTAGTTGATGTGAGACTATCTACCTCTTTTGTCTTCTCCACAACCACCACTCTATTCAACCTATAGTGCTATATCCATGGCTCACGCTCATGTATTGCGTGAAAATTGAAAAGTTTGAAAAAATTGAAGTGTGAAACAATTGCTTGGCTAAAATCAGGGTTGTGCATGATTTAAATATTTTGTGTGATGAAGATAGAGCACAGACAGACTATATGATTTTTGTAGGGATAAATTTCTTTGGCCATGTTATTTTGAGAAGACATGATTGCTTTGTTAGTATGCTTGAAGTATTATTATTCTTATGTCAATATTAAACTTTTGTCTTGAATCTTTAGGATCTGAACATTCATGCCACAATAAAGAAAATTACATTGACAATTATGTTGGTTAGAATTCCACATCAAAAAATTTGTTTTTATCATTTACCTACTCGAGGACGAGCAGGAATTAAGCTTGGGGATTCTTGATACGTCTCCAACGTATCTATTATTTTTTATTGTTCCATGCTATTATATATTCTGTTTTGGATGTTTAATGGACTTTATTACACACTTTTATATTATTTTTGGGACTAACCTACTAACCCAAGACCCAGTGCAAATTGTTGTTTTTTGCCTATTTCAGTGTTTCGCAGAAAAGGAATATCAAACGGAGTCCAAACGGAATGAAACCTTCGGGTGAGTTATTTTTGGAACGATATCAACACAGAAGACTTGGAGTACATGCCAGGAAGCAAGAGAGGCGGCCACGAGGGCAGGGGCGCGCCCCCCAACCACGTGGGCCACCTGTGGCTCCCCTGACGTGCCTCTTCAGCCTATATATACTCCCATACCCTGAAAACAACGAGGACGACAACAAAACCCTAATTCCACCGCTGTAACCTTCTGTACCCGTGAGATCCCATCTTGGGGCCTGTTCCGGAGCTCCACCAGAGGGGGGGCGTCGATCACGGAGGGCTTCTACATCAACACGGTAGCCTCTCCGATGAGTTGTGAGTAGTTTACCACAGACCTTTGGGTCCATCGTTATTAGCTAGATGGCTTCTTCTATCTCTTTGGATCTCAATACAAAGTTCTCGATCTTCGAGGAGATCTATTCGATGTAATTCTTTTTGCGGTGTGTTTGTCGAGATCCGATGAATTGTGGGTTTATGATCAAGATTATCTATGAACAATATTGGATTTTTTCTGAAATCTTTTATGTATGATTTAAATATCCTTGCAAGTCTCTTTGAATTATCGGTTTCGTTTGGCCTACTAGATTTATAGTTCTTTCAATGGGAGAAGTGCTTGGCTTTGGGTTCAATCTTGCGGTGTCCTTTCCCAGTGACAGCAGGGGCAGCAAGGCATGTATTGTATTGTTGCCATCGAGGATCAAAAGATGGGGTTTATATCATATTGCTTGATTTTATACATCTACATCATGTCATCTTGCTTAAGGCGTTACTTTGTTCTTATGAACTTAATACTCTAGATGCATACTGGATAGCGGTCGATGTGTGGAGTAATAGTAGTAGATGCGGAATCGTTTCGGTCTACTTGTCACGGACGTGATGCCTATATACAATGATCATGCCTAGATATTATCATAACTATGCGCTTTTCTATCAATTGCTTGACAGTAATTTGTTCACCCACCATAGAAATCTGCTATCATGAGAGAACCCACTACGGAAACCTATGGCCCTCGGGTCTATCTTTATCATATTAGTTTCCCGTCAACTTGCCAATTTCTTTCGTCATTGCTTTACTTTGGCTCTATACCAAAAATACCAAAAATATTATCTTATCATATCTATCAGATCTCACTTCTGTAAGTGACCGAGAAGGGATTGACAACCCCTTCTATCGCGTTGGCTGCAAGGTTCTTATTTGTGTGTGCAGGTACGAGGGACTCGCACATGGTCTCCTACTGTTACCTTGGTTCTCAAAAACTGAGGAAAATACTTACGCTACTGTGTTGCATCACCCTTTCCTCTTCGAGGGAATACAACACAAGCTCGAGAAGTAGCAGCTAGCAGGCTACATTGCCATGCATGCATGCACGGGCGGCACACGCGGAGAAAACGGGGCAGGCGTATCTCCTTGACCCACGACGGCACAGATGCGTGCGGGACATCGCAGCATGGCAATTCATGCAGGGCACTGATGCACGGAATAGTAGAACGGGCAGGCGTGACCCCATTACCCATGACATATGGCACAAACCTGTCGCAGCCTGGCTATTGATCTAGCGTTTTATGGCAGCCTTGGTTTCCCATGCTCGTGTACACATTTCGATGGGGTGCCACCAAACACCGCCCGCTCATTACTTCCACCCGGTGAAACCACGTCGCAATTGGGTTATTTAAGCCCCGTCTTCCTCTCCCTCCTCATCCATACCCCCTAGCCCATCCTGTCCTCCTTCCTTCTTCTCCACAAATCAAACCCTATCGAGCCACGATGCAGTACAACGGCCCCACCTACCACTTTCCCCCAACCGTGCCGGAAAGGCTCTACCCGTCCGGAGTCTACGTAGAGAGAACCCTTAGGGTTTGGGCGATCTCAAGGTGGAGGGGCGCAAGGGAGTTAACGGAGTTCTTCCTTGCGGCCGGCTTCCGCCACCTCCCCCGTGGCTCTCCAAGGATGTTCCATGTTGAGGAGGTCAATCATAATGGCGTTGTGGTTGCGCTCCTCGCTACATTCACCAACCCCTTCGACACCTTCCACCTCCTCGGGCAAGTGTTTTGGTGTAGGTGTGAGTTTATAGCTTTCACCACCCATAACATCTTCACCGACTTCAACAGCATCTTCCCCAACAACGGTGTTATGCACACGCTACCGTACCCCATCAACAACGGGGAGGAGTAAAGGGCACCCGGAGGAGCGAGGTGGCGTTCACCTAGAGGAGGACAAGGAGAAGAACCCGTGTTTGGTGCCCACCGATCTATCTAGCTAGCTAGCTATATATCTATCGTATTAGTATTTTAAGTTGTAAATGTTATGCTACTATTATTAAGTTGTATTAGTATTTTAAGTTGTAAGGCTATCGTGGAACTATGGTTTGTAATCGTTATGCTACTATATAATCGTTATGCTACTATATATATTGTTGTTTTGTGCTATTATTTGTAGATTGCTATGGGTTGTTCTTGCTATTATTTGTGTATTACTATGGGTTGCTATGGGCTCGGGTGGCTAGACCCAAATCACCACACACACCATCTTCACAATATTGGCCAAATCATGGGTCATGACCCAAACCATGGACATGCAACTAGGAGCCCCATGCAAACACACCATGGACATGCAACTAGGACATGCAGACCCACCGTGGACATGCAACTAATTTACTTCATGCAAGCATGCAACTCATTTAGTTCATGGAACCGTAGACATGCATAAACACAATCATAAAACATTAGTGGACAAGCAACAAATATGTAAAGAAAAAAGTTACAACACATACATGTGTTCATGCATCCATGCACGAATGGATCTTCCTATCCTCTTAAAATTGATTCAAAAAATTAATTGAATCATTTTTTAAGGTTGATACATACATTAAATTTAGTGCATGAAGTTTAGTGCATCAAAAAATGATCCATCACAAAATTTAGTGCAAGAAAAAGGCCAAAGTAAAAACAAGTAACATTTTATTTGCCAAAGTTAGAGGTTTATTTGCCGAAGCAAAATTTTATTTTGAGGTTTAATCGAAGCATTTTTTTTCCCTAAACGTGGCTGCCTCTATGCTATAAAAAAGGGCTGGTGCCCCTACGCGGGTGGGCTTGTCTCTATTTGGGGATGGTTATTATCTCACGGCCCAACATCTATTCGGCAGCCCAGTTTTGTTTTTTACTAGAAACAGAATTTGAGTGTGTACTCTGTTAACTGAAGAACAAAAACAGAGGAAACAGGGCATGAACACTAAATAATTTGTGTTCCAAATTGCTGGTTCAATTCAGATAAATGAACTTGGCATGGAGCACATATCACATCCTCTACCCTGACAGGCCTAAATGCCCATTCTAATGACGGATGAACAACAAATAAAACAACAACAGAGCAATGATACAACAATAGACCCCCCCTGCCATGATATTTGCTTGCTTCTGCAAATCGCTCATATGCATTAGATGTTTCTTGATCTTCTTCAGTTTCTCGGTCAGTTCGGACTCCACATGCAGTTCAGCATTGCGCGCATACGTCGCCATCAGCACGACTCTGCCCGCCCCTCAGCCCGGGCTCCCCATATTCTCCACAGCAATCGGCGGCACCCCGCCCAAATTGAGCTCCCACGTTGCGGCCACGCTCGAATCAATGTAGCCCTCAAACTGAATCCTATCAACATATTCATCAATCCACTTGAAATGGTAACATTTCTTCAGGATCTGAAAACACCAACATGAACCATAAATCCCAAATTCGAGGAGAAAAAACAAAATATGGAGAAATCAGAGTAAAAGACTGCGAAAGAACGGGCTTAGAACTGAGATCAAACCTTTCCATCCCTTCCTGCCATTGGTTTGCTCAAGCATCGCACAAATTACCGCCCAAGATTGCCATTGTCATCCTTCTTAGTGACCAACCCATTAAGAGGCTCTGGGCGTGGGCAATTAGGGCACCTTGTGAGCAGCACTAGACCATACTGTCGCCATTTTGAGTGCGTGGCGGAGGAGGTAGACATTTGCGCTAGGTCACCGGAGAAGAGAAAGATTGGGGAAAGGGGATGAATGGGTGGCGGCGGGCGGACGGGCACGGGCGCTCATCTCTTCTAGCTGCGAGGAGGTCGGTCCCGCGAGTAGACAAGTGGTGGGTCCCGCGCAAACTCAGATACAACTTTGATGGGGTTTCTTGGGATACCTTATCTTCAGCTGTGGGCAAACACAGAGGTTGTACGTACTTCTATAAGTATTTTTCTAGGAAGTTGTATAATAAATTAGTTGGTCAGTGTACCATAATATGATCTACTACCTCCGTACGGGTTTAGCAGCACAGCCGCGTCCTATTTTTACAAGGCTGTTTTCTCTCGGGTGTTGTTTCACTGATTAAAGAAAATTAATACCCAGCCGCTACATGCGAAGGAGGCTGGCTGCGTGCACGCATTTGTCTCTGGCCTAGTATGTTGATAATGATACACGGTGTTCCAAAACCTGTGATATTAAGAGTTAGTGCTACCTCATACTACACATGTTCTAAATTAAGAAAAGTACGCACGATAATGGTGTACCCTATATTGCGAGGCATTATTATAGAATATTAAGAAAGATATTACAATATGATTGCTTCATATTATTATTTTACCGATTTGTAGTAAGCATCTAAATATTTATTCCGTTAATCTATACCAATGGTTTGATTAAATATCAACTATCATTGGAAATTTTGGTTTTTGGTTCACTTGGGATAATTTTATTTTATTACTGCCACGTACATGGAAGAACATGACATCAATATATGAACCCGTAATTTGTGTTCAGTATTGATTTATGTGTGTGCAACTCCTAGAGTTATCTGAAGTATTCCTTTTCATATGAGTAAGTTCCAATCACATATTTGCCTAAGATAAACTTTAGTTTTTCATCTTATACATTCCATGCGGAGGAAATCAGAGTATAACAATTATACACTTTACAACCATGTTCCTCGTGGAAAATATTTTTATGCTCTCTCTCCTTCACAAGGTACATACTTCAAACCATTATACATACTATATATATGTAATGTTTTGAATATAAGCTTATGATTGTAACCATCAAGAAAGCGTATCATTTAATATTTATTTCATTTTCACCTTTATTTACTAGACACTTTAATTCACTATCATATTTCACTATTCAAAGGATGGAGTAACTCATTTGAGCTCATAGTAGTCAATGATAATGGCGTCTTAGATTTGAAAGAAGAGCCATCCAATATTGTAGTCACTTATAATCTTCATAGTTATGAATGGAAATATTATTCTATATGTATCAATTTTTAATACATATATTTATGGGAGAATATGACAACTACTTTGGGTACTATCCACCCTTCTCGTGTGCTTTTGAAATTCATGTATTCCTCATGACAATATGTAGTTATTTATTCTTCATGCAATATAATTTTGTGACATGTATTTTTACTACTAGGAAAACATTGCTTCCTAATGTAACCTCAGACATTACATATTTTGTATGAAATGATCACTATAAGACAAAATATGCACCATATGAACTTCCCATAGTGGTGGTTAGTGAAGACACATTATAATATGTTATCTCCTTGCCACAAATGTTTCCTGCCACCGGTGGTAGTTACCCTCACATGAATTTTGTATGTTGTATGTAGTATCTTTCAATACCAAGAGTATGTACGAGTAGTATGTAGTATATAAAAATATTTGGGTAGTATATATCCTACTATGAGGTAGTATGCACCGTTTTTTAGTATACCGTTTTATGCGGCGGCTGGGTTGTGTGGCGGCAGCGGGGAGGGAAGAGCGGTGGCGGCGGGGAGGGAAGAGTGGAGGCGGCGGGTTTGGGTGGCGGAAGCGGGAAGGTGGATGGGGTAGCGGCGACGCGCGGCGGCGGCGGCACCATGGAGGCGAGGCGGAGGCTAGGGTAGGCTAGGATCGGTCTGCGATAGATACCATGTAGAAGACTAGGTTTAGGCCGTGCAACACAATGAATTGATTGGTGCACTAGGCATGTATATCTGATGTACAAGATGGGGGCCACAACCTTAACTATACATGAAACTAGGAGGTGGGCCTATGACACAATATACATGCACAATATATTCAACAGTGTGGATGACTTGGCCATGGTTGCTTGACGATGGTGGTGGCGGAAGTATATGTCAAGACTAGGATTTGCTCCTTTGGTGATGGAGAGATACACTCTGGTCGCACTCGCTATTATGGTATCCAGCGTCACCTGGTCAGGTATTGTGACTAAGGAGTTAGTCACGGTGATACCGGAATACGAAAACGAATAAAGAGTAGAACCCAGCAACGAGGATAACTAGTTATAGCTATCAAGGTGTTGACCACAGGGATACCGTTATAGTCTCATATATGGTTTTGTAACATATCGTGAGACAAAAGGAATTTTATGTGGTACTCATTATGTGTGTCCATATCCTACTAATTATATTTAATGGCCAGAAGGTGTTCCGGACATGTGTACGTATGATCAAACCTATAAGGTCACATGCTTAACACTTAGCAACATTTAGGAATGCTAAAGTTTAATGAAGAATGAGAGAGAATGGTTATGATATTTTGAAGGTTCCGGAGTGTTCTGGTGATATCCGGAAGTGTTTTGGAAGGTATCAAAAGTTCTAGAATATGATGGAATCTTCATGAAAGGTCTATAATATTCCAGAATATTTTGGAAGTATCCTATTCCCGTCCTCCATTGCTCGCGGTGCAAGTTATCCTGGTGGGGCCAGGTTGGTCAAACCCCCTTGGGTTGAGGGTAGAGTTGTCCTCACCGAACTCCACCTGCGTGGGGATCGAACTCCCTCCCTAGGTCGGTCGACCCCTCCCCACTCTCGCCACCTATATATAGAGGTGAAAGGGCACACCAGGGAGACAACCCTGATAGCCATGGCAGCCCCCTTCCCAATTGGCTGCCCCATCTCTCCCATCAAAATTAGATCTAGTGTAGCACCCTTAGGCTGCTGCAACTCTACTTCATACATTCTTTGCTGCTCTAGTGTACTGGTATGCACGTTGATGCGATGTTGCTAACATGTTACTTGTGGATACCTTGGAGGCGTCTTAATCTTCTATTTCGGTCTGGCAAATATTCGCGAGAGAAAACTCTCGTGGCTGTGAGGTATAATCTAGCTACACAGTCGAATGACTTCACTAGCATCATGAACATCTCCACATCGCTGACGGATTTCTGAGTGTATGATCTCGTTGCCTGCACCTCGATAGTTATCTTGGTTGGTTCGTGCGCAGTAAGTTTTTGTTTTCCATAGCATGTTACCCTACATGGTGTGTGCATGGTTTTCAGTCGGGTGATCTACATGTGCACCGTGTACATTGCATCATCCACATTGTGTCAGCAGCTACTCAATGAGGTACATCCTTTGCCATTTTTTGGTGTGATACCTTGCGTGTGTGCCTTGGTCTTGGTTGTGTACATCCTAGTCGTGTAGAGGACAAGTGTGTGCTTATTGTTTGCTTATCACTATTGTTTGTTTATCCATATTTTTTTTATCCAATCAATGCTTCATAATGAGTTAATAAAGTAGACCCTTATCCAAAAGATATGCACGTGCATGTACATAGTTTTTGTGTATCATTTAAAAAGTGATTTGCACACTTATGTAAGGCAATTTCTTCAAGGGGTCTACTTTAGTGATGCACGATACTCCATTCCATGCAAAATTCATGCGATGCTACTCATAAAATACTCCCTCTGTTCTAAAATAGATGAACCAACTTTGTATTAGTACAAAGTTAGTATAAAGTTGGATCATCTATTTTGGAACAGAGGGAGTAGATGATAGCATCGCATATCTCAAAGGGATTTGGTAACATGATTTATGTAACCTTCTAGAGAAAAAGAATAGTCAATATTATATTTGCAAAATAAAGACTTATCTGTGATCTCAGGTGTACCCAAATATAATCTCGACTTCTAGTATACCTTCTCATCATAGCAGATCATGATGTAGTTCTCCCGGAAGACGTCCCATGCAGCAACTCTCCTCGTCCGAATCAAGAGACAACACTTCCGCCGACTGTTGATACCACTCGCTGCAATGCACTCTGTTCGATTAGCTGTATGGTGCTAGTGGACATAGGGTCACGTAGCACTGCATCTGACTAGTCGATGTATGTGTGATCTTGGCGGTTTGCTTTATTTATAAACTGGGGCGGAAGCCTTTTTCGGTGATTCGATTGTGCACTTTGCTGCTCCTGTTGACTCTCGCTTCTTAATGGTGTTAGTTGTCCCCTATCAAACACTAGCAGACCATTTTGCTGTAGTGGGTGTGCCACTAACAGTTGAAGGCTTTCCTATGCTAACTGCCTGACCCAGCTATGCCGACATAAGAGCTGCCAACGACCCGATGCCGACGGCTGCCGTCGGCATAGGCCTATTCCGACGGGGTTTGGGCCTATGCCAACGGCTATGGGCCGTCGGCATATAATGCCATTCCAGTAGTGTATGGCCAACAGCCTAACCATAGTGATGAAACACATTTTTTAAATATTGACATATCGGAAATAGCAGCAGCATAAATAGTGAATTGACGCCATAGGGTGCTAAAGCCACTAAATGTTACACGCTGGTGTTGCCATGACGCCCGTCCAAATGCTATAGCAACAAGATAGCGCTTTAGCTAAAACTTTGGATGGAATATGCGCACGCCACTAAGCACACCTCCGAGGCTGAGATGAAGTGTCTACCTACTTCTCTCGCTAGCCTATATCTAATGGGCCAATAGCTCCTGTGCGACACATTTGAGGTGAATTGGAAGGAGTGCGACGTGGTTGACGAAAATAGCTGTAGTGCAACACTTTAGAAGCCCAAATAGACAAGGCCCACTCGGGCGATTAAAATGGTCGCCAACGGGAGTGAGATTATGTTTAAGACATGTGGGTCCCACTTGATAGAGCATCTAGTTACGACCCCACTTGGCAGTGTATCAGGTGAGATGTGGCGCCGTGCCTGTCTGAATCAGGCGAGCTGTGACCCGTTGCTCCCTCCTCTTCGTTCTCGGCGGTGAGCCGGCGAAGGCGCTGGAACTTTTTTTGTCGGTGACAGCAGCGGCGGAGGTGTCGTTCTCGGCGGCGGCTGTGGTGAGTAAATCCTGAACCCTTGTCCTGTTCCCCTCCTTGTCGAGTTAGATCTCACTGCATCGCCACTGTTTCCTCTGTTTTTGGTCGATTTGATCCATATTTGGGTGCAGGGGAGGGAGGATGACCGCGATGGAGCCGCCAGAGACAACAACGTCGACTAGGTATGTGCATCCTTTCCAACCTATGCGATTTGTGTGTCGTCTGCTTCCGCTAGCTCACACTGCCCGCCATTGACCAACATGGGTAGGACATTCGAATCCACTTTCGAATTCTTTCCTTCTAAGGCGAAGCTAGGTGATTGTAGCGTGCGAGACATAGAGACAGATACAATTGTGAAATGGGAGGTTGAATGTGCAGAGATTGATCCTCAGGAAATACAGAGCATGGAAGAGAGGGTCGTGAGAAATGTCTTGGAAAAAATTGGGGAGAGCATTTTTTTGGGTCCAGAGGCAGGAGGTAGCATTGTTGTAGTTTGATAATTGGAAGGGTGAGTATGTGAGAATTGAGAATGGTGAAGAGATGGTTGATGAAATCGATCGGCAAGACGGTTGGGCAAGCAAACAGACAACCTTTCATGCAGAGCTCGTTGATCTGAAATCGGATTCTAAGGTTGGATATGTGCCCTCAAAGTTGGCTTCACAGATGGTAGATGATGATTGGGCTTCACAGAGACAGATAACGCCCATGTTTACGGGTGAAGTGACAGTAATAGGGGGGTTGATCAAGATGTAGAAGAGTGTTGTGATGGTGCTGCAAGGGTTGTTTGTGTTGATTGGAATTCAGTACAATTAGAAGACACTACTGATTTGGTCATTGCACCAATGGCTGACACTGAGATGGCCAAAAAATTTGGCATTCCAGTAGATCCAGTAGATGATCAAGATGAGGAAGAGAGGGATGAATCTAGTTTGCGTAATGATGCTAACAGAGATGCTTGCGAAGATGTGGACGGACAGCTGATGAAAGATGTTGCAGATGATGTAGATGATGCACATGATGATGAGCTTGTAAGTGTGTATGAGAAAGAAAATCATGTTATTGAAGTAGGCAAGTTGTTCACAAGTATGCAGGAATTTAGGATGTGTTTCAGGACTTATGCAGTCAAACATGAGTTTGATGCCAAGACTATGTGGACTGATAGAAAGAAATTTTATGCAAGGTGCAGAGGTTTTGATGGAAGCGTCAGCCTTGGAAGTGGTACATATCTGCTAGAATTCAACCTGATGGAAGTACCATCAGGGTTAATCAAATCCCAAATCCACATACTTGTATTACAAGTTCACAGAGCGTATCAACCATGACATCACAGCTTTAAATCGCAGAAAAGATCACTCCCATTTTAGCCAAGAAACCAAACACTACAGCAAAGAAACTTAAAGTGGACTTGGAAAAGACATACCCCATTAAGGTGAAGTATACCACAGTGTGAAAAGCAAAACAGAGGGCAATGAAAGCATTATATGGTGATTGGGAAAATACTTTTAGGATGCTTTATAACTTCAAAGCGGAGGTGGAAAAGAGGTCACCTAGTAGTGTTGTGGAGATAGATACTGAGGTAACAGAGGATGGTAGAGTTCTTTTCTCCAAGTTCTTTATGGATTTAAAGCCTTGCATAGATGGCTTCAAAGCAGGGTGTCGTCCATATTTGAGTATATACTCATCTTTTTTGACTGGCAAATGGAATGGTCAATTGGCAGCATGCAATGCTTTAGATGAACACAACTGGATGTTCCCTGTTTCTATTGGTTTGTTTTAGTCAGAGACAGAGGTTTCACGGACATGGTTCATGATGCAGTTGAAAAGATGCACAGGGCCAGTGCCACCTTTGGCAGTACATACAGATGCATGTAAAGGGCTAGAAAATGAAGTGAAGAATGTTTTTCCTCATTGTGAGCAGAGGGAGTGCTTCGGCCATATGTGGATGAATTTGATCAAAAAATTCAGAGGGGATGAATTTGGGAGAATGTGGCCAGCAGCAAGATCTTACACCAAACAGACACATTCATATAATCTTGATAAGATAAAAGCAGCGTGTAGTGAGTTTAGTCCATGGTTGAACACCTATCATTCTCTGTTGTGGTATAGGTCAGGATTTAACAGTGCCATCAAGTGTGATCATATCAACAATAACTTGGCAGAATGTTTTAATAACAAGATAAAGAAGTTAAAGAACTTGTCTGTGCATGACATGGTTGACCAGATCAGGATCATGCTCATGCGCATGTGGGCATTGAGAAGAAGGATTGGTGATTGTCTGCAAGGGGATAAGCTTCCTGCAGTCGTACAATAGGTGGTGAACAGGAGCAGGAATCTTACACATTTGTCTATTGAAAAATCTTCATTGGGGGTTGCTGAAGTTAGAGATACCAGGACTGGAAGGAGGCATGTTGTTAACACTGAGTTGCATGACTGCACTTGCCTTGAGTGGCAACACACGGGGAAACCTTGTGACCATGCCATACTTTTATTGGCCTCCCAACCCAAGATAAACATGCACCCATACTTGCATGAATACTACTCAGTGGCAAGATTCAAGGCTGCATATGCAACTCCAATTAATTCCAGCACTTACAGATCTGTCTCAGTGGCCTGAAGTGGAAATTGAATTTTCCATGTGTCCTCCCCTAACAAAAAGAAAAGCTGGCAGGCCTAAAGAGAGTAGATTCAAGGTATGGTTTGAGAAATGTGGGAGTAGTAAAAAGGGGAAGGGGAAGAAGGATGCAAAGCCAAAAAGGTCCCAAAAAGGTAACAAAAATAGATGCAAGTTGTGCCAGGAACTTGGGCACCGAAAAGGATCTCCAAAATGTCGTTACACCCCTGAAAGGCCAAAGTAAGTTTACGTTTGTGTTTTTTATTTAATTTGGGTGTTGTATTTAATTACTAGCCAAATTAAAAAATTGTTTCCAGGAGGAAGCATGGAGGTCAACCCCTTGTTGTTGAAGATTGTTGGGCAATAAAAAAGGCAAGAATCAATGGTTGTAGAAAAAAAGAGAAGTTATGATGATGAACCAGAGTTGGATGATGCTGCGGTGCAAAATGAGCAAGAGTTGGATGATGTTGTGATGCAAAATGAGCAAGAGTTGGATGATGTTGTGATGCAAAATGATCCAGATTTGGATGATGTTGTGGTGCAAAATGAGGCATTCTTTGATCTTGTGATGCATCATGACCAACATTTGGATGATGATGTGGTGCCGAATGTGGTGCAAACTGAAGCTGTTGTGGCAGATGTTCTGCAAACTGAAACTAAAACTGAAGATGTTCTGCAAACTGAAGCTACTGCGACAGATGTTCTGCAAACTGAAACTGGAACTGAAGATGTTCTGCAAACTGAAGCTGTTGTGGCAGATGTGATGCAAATTGAGCCTATGTTGCAAGTTGTATTACCAATTGAAGCTACTGGAGTTGTTGTTGTGCAAATTGAGCCTCATGTAGATGTTGTGGTGCCAACTCCAGCTGTCCTAGCTAGTCCAGTTATGAAAATCAAGAGTTTAAGTGAACTAGGTGTCGTACGATCAAAAAGTGGTAAGAAGAAGAAGAAATCGAGTGCTAGGAAGAAGAAGTGAAAACTTCATTTGTCAAACTTGTGTAATGGTGATGTGTGTTGTAGACTAAAAAACTTGCCTCAATTTGTGTAAAATGGTATTTGTGTAATGCTATTTAAATTCTGGCTGAATTTCAAATTCCAAAATTCAAGTTTGACCCAACAGTGAAATTCAAATTTGTTTAGTATGTGGTATTGATGGTACAATGCTTTAGGATTAGTCATATGCATGTTAAGCGATCAATCCGAGCACTTATTGTTGATGTGAAACACTAGTCATGATAAATGTGCTCCACATGAGCTCCGAAGCTAGGCTAAACACCTCATTCCTAAGAGAAAAAAAAATCAACCTTTTATAAATGGGCCAAAAAATCAGAACTTGACATCTAGTGTGCAAATATAGGCTCCATGCCAAATATGGGATCATTTGGATAAACTATAACAAGCTTAGCCCTAAACCCTAGCTTGAATCCCATGCAACTCGTTCATGATAGCTACGTTTTGTGAAAGGTTTTTCATGAAAATACCCTTAGACCAAGTTTCTTATTTTTTCCAGCAACTCACTCACATAATATGATGATGAGTGAAAGTTTCATATTTTTATGATTTTTTTGAATTAGTTATGCTCAACCCTAGTTTGAACCACATGCAACCTCGTTCATGATAGCTATGTTTTGTGAAGGGTTTTCCATGAAAATACCCACAGACCAAGTTTGTTATTTTTCCCAGCAACCCACTCACATAAAATGATGTTGGGTGCAAGTTTCATATTTTTATGATTTTTTTTTGAATTAGTTATGCTCAACCCTAGCCCTGAAAACACTCTCAAAACCCCTCATAACCCCATCTGAAACCCCGCATCCTTCCGAGCCTCTCGATCTCTGTTAGTGAACGGTCTGGATCAGGCGCTAGGGCAACGTCACTGATCCGCGTGATGCTTTGTGATTGACTGCATTCGACAACGCTGGATAACCCCCGCCCCCCTCTTCTCCGGAGCACTGGATTACTTCCACGTCAGCGATCCACGAGCTATGCTCTGGATTTTTTTAGAGGATGCAGTGCCATGCAGTAGTCGTTTGTTTTTGCCCATAGTTTTGTGTGCTACAGCCAGTGGGCTAGCCGTTGGGTTCTGGTAAATGAAGCCCACCCGTTAGACCTTTGGACCAAATGTTGCCCTCCTCTAGCCAGGCCCTAGCCAGCAATATGTCTCCAACGTATCTATAATTTTTTTTGTTCCATGCTAGTATATATTCTGTTTTGGATGTTTAATGGCCTTTATTATATACTTTTATATTATTTTCGGGACTAACCTACTAACCCAAGGCTTAGTGCAAATTGTAGTTTTTTTTTTGCCTATTTTAGTGTTTCGCGGAAAAGGAATATCAAACAGAGTCCAAATGGAATGAAACCTTCAGGAGAGTTATTTTTGGAACGGTATCAACACAAAAGACTTGGAGTACACGAGGGCAGGGGTGCGCACAGGGGGGTAGGCGCGCCTGATGGCTTCTCGCCCCTCGTTGGTTACCCCAAGTGGAAGGTTTGAGATGTAGCGTAGCGGCAAATTTCCCTTGGAAAAGATACCAAGGATCGAATCCCGTGAGACTCCGAGGGTCGACAAGAAGGTGTCAATAGCGTCAGAAACTTCTGCTTGACAGGACCTGCACACAGATACAAATAACTTTGCTCCCAACGAGTACAGAGAGGTTGTCAATCCCTCCGGCCTTGTCGTTTACAAAGGATCAAACGCAAGAGATAATAGTGATAGGTATGACTGCAACTAGGAAATAAAAACAGGAAGTAAATAGCGGACGTGATCAGTGATGGTAATATGGACCAGGGTCCCATGATGTTCACTAGTGATGTCTCTCTCCCAAAAGACGATAAAACAGCTAAGCGAGGTAAACAAATTACAGCTGGGCAATTGACAGGATTATGTGCGCAAACCAATGCTAACTATGCTGCAAAGAAAGGTAGAGGCTCAAAAGCATGGGCGGTACGCCAAGGCAAGTAGACCGAAATCCATCTGCATCTACTACTAATCATCCACCTTGAGATATCTATCCAGAACATCTCGCTGGTATTAAGTTGCGAGTCCCACCCATAGTGTAAACTCAAAGCAACAGACAACTGCATTAAAAGAACTTTGCGTAAAGTAAACAATCCTTGCACCCGCAAGTACAAGCACCGTTGTTTTCCCCCTTGTGGCAACAGCACATCCCCTAGACTCATGTTTCTGTCACTCAAGCTAGTCATCGAGGGGCATGAACCCACAATCAAGCATAACGTTCCCTCTTGGAGTTACTACCTACTACTCGGCCAAAGCAATAAATAGCAACGGAGAACATGCAAGAATTACTCAAGAACATAAATATAAAAGAGGTGAATCAAATATATTAGTCACACACAATCTGAACATAATCTCATAATCCATCGGATCCCAGCAAACTGAGCATAGCAACAGCATGAAGATTACATATGTGCCTCGATCATGTAGGGCAGCTCACGAGGTCTAATCAATGAAGACCAAAGAGGGGAGGAGAACATCACATAGCTACTGGTCATCGACCCATGGTCCAAGGGAGACTACTCACGGCTCATTCGGGAAGCGTCCATGGTGGTGGAGAAGCTCCCGGTGGTGGTTCTCCCCTCCGGCAGGGTGCCGGGAAGAGTTCTCCTGGTGCTCCCGATCTTGGAAGCGCGGCGGCGGCGGAACAGAGATGAGATCACGAAAAAGGGTTCTGTCCTCGAGGGTTTCGGGACGCGTGGTAAATATATGCCAAAGGGGGTCACCAGAGGCGGAGGTGGGGCCCCAGGTGCCCCCTTGGCGCGGCCAGGGGTGGGGCCGCGCCGGGTGGCCGCCTGGGCCCCCCCAGGCTCCCCTTTGGCCCTGCCTTGGTTTTTCCGGAAGCTACCGATACGCTGATTTTTCCTGTATTTTTCCCGGAATTTTTAGGGCACTTTTAATATGGGGGAACCTGAAATAGAAAAACAGCAGAAAACAGGAACTGGCACTGTGGTGCACTGAGTTAATAGGTTAGTCCAAATATGATCAAAAGTGTATGGAAGTGCATAAATATCAGAGCAATATCACACAAAAGAGGCATGGAGCAAGCAGAAATTATAGATACGTTTTGGACGTATCAACATCCCCAAGCTTAATTCCTGCTCGTCCTCGAGTAGGTAAATGATAACAAGCATAATTTCTGTGGTGACATGCTACCAAAGAGTCTTTCACAATCACATGACAAATGCTTATTGAGATAATGAATCTTTAGTAATTAAGTTGCCTTACGAGAATATCACAAAGAACTGAAAGTTTACAATATGATACTGAAACACCCAATAGATTTGTAGTGAGCATGGTGTGCAAACATGATAAAGTGATACCTCGCTTGCCCCCTTTAGTGAAGCAAAACATAAATGTAGGAGCACCTCCGAAGTTTAAGTGACGACTAGATACAATGATTTCAGAATAAGCGCTATCACAATCATGCAGAAGACAATGGTACTTTGGGACAATGCACATTACACTCAGAATGACAATCATGCTCTCAATAGTTGGTGCTTCGAAGAAAGAAGGTGGAGACTCTCAAACCGTGGATTTTGATGGCAAGGTTGAAAACCCATGGTTGGAAGCAAAGACTAAACATGTACCAGAGCTCTTGGTTTTGAAAACAGAGGTAAAAATGATTTTTGGGAGGTGCATATTTCGTCAACGAATGTTAGTAGACAACCCAATCACTTTTCGAACTGGACAAGTTTCGAGGAACGGCTCCCGCACGGGGACGATCACATCCCCTTAATCTCCTTTGTTTATCACTGCCAAAAGTTTTCTGATTTCTCATGAACAAGGCGTGAAGGAGGGTTTGTTTGTTGTATTATCTTTTATGAGCCGGGCGCACTCATGCCAGTTCCTCCTCGTATTAGGGGTTTGCAGATTAGACATGCAATCCCGGGGTAAAACTTGTCCAACTTAAAAAGATCATGAATTAACTACTACTTCCTCATGAGCTAAAACAGAGGCACGAAAGAGAACTGCTTTTGAATAATTTTGAGATGGTACAAGAAAGTCTTCGTTAGGAATGGCAAGTAAATACCATATATATGAAGGTATGGTGGACTCATATGGCATAACTGGTTTCAAGGATTTTGGATGCACAAGCAGTCAGTCCGCTTAGTACAGGTGAAGGCTAGCAAAAGACTGGGAGCGGCCAACTAAGAAAGCAATGACGGCCATAATCATGCAGAGCGACAAATCAACATTGAATCGGGCATGGAAGTTATATCACTACTCAGAAATTAAAGATCATCAAGGCTTGATAGACTTTCTTTACAGTCTTAAATATGCGTGAGCATATGCCAAGTCAATCAAAATAAATTCTTGGAGGAAGATATCACTAAACCATACCACATCATAGGAAAACAAATCATGTTGGTACTTCAATAACACATTAAGAACCCCTAGCTATTTGAGACTAACCATAAGAAAACATGAACTACTAAGCACCATTATGCACATAGCATTTTTATCATAGACATATCAACCAGTGCCACAGAAGCCAACTCTCTTAACAAGATAACCATGATAACTCAAGAGAGTTCCAGAATCAACAACCTAAACAAAAGCCCTTAAAAAGATAAGCATGAAAACTAAGAGCTAAACATGACAGCAGCTATTGAAAGACAAAGAACATACACAGCAAAGATAAGCATGAAAATCCTATGTTGTGTTCTAGGTTGAAGTGGAGCGTGTTTCTCTCCCACACAAAGAAAGCTGGGTTCTAACTCGTTATGAACAGCAAGCAAAGCTAAAGAAAACTAAAAAAGGAAACTAAAAGCAAGACGCTCCAAGCATAGCACATAACGCATGAAGTGATTAAAATATAGTGGAACGAAAGACGAACTGATAATTGTTGATGGAGAAGGGGATGCACGGGGGCATCCCCAAGCTTAGACGCTTGAGTCTTCTTGAATATTTCTTGGGGTGCACGGGGGCATCCCCAAGCTTGAGCGTTTGACCCTCCTGAATCTTTTTATCATCTTCCCTCGCACACTTGAAAACTCCCTTCATACATAACTCATCATAATCTGATTAGCGAGGTTAGTACCCATAATAAAATAATTTTTCCTTGCTGGAAATAAAGATGATCTTGAAGAGCTACTGTTTCTCAAGATTGCCAAAAGGTTTTTGCAAAGAAAAAAGCAAGCTCAAGGTTTGCAAAACGAAGAAAAGGCAAAACAGGACAGAATCTGTGAAAAACAGACCAGCAGGTAGTAAATAATTTTTTCGGGGCACTTCTGCAACTCAAATCGAAAAACTCAGAACAGATGCATGAAAGCCAATTGTATAGAGCACGTTGTCAAAACAATTCAGATCAAAAAGATGATCTGGTGATTTTATACGAATTTTTCTGTCCAAGGACAGAATCTGTTTTCTGGACTGCACGTCACAACTTTTGAACTTTCTTGCAATCGGAGGCTAAACTTGGCACAAAGCTGAAAAGAAAAGATACAATGATGATGCTACTGTAGTAACAAACATCAAGACACAACAAAAGCAAAATAAAACTTTATTCTTTTGTGGCTGCCTCCCAAAAGCGCTTTCTTTTATGCCTTTAAGCTAGGCATGATGCAAAAAGAGAGGATCAAGTTTTATCAAGAGTAAAAGAATAGCTAGCCCGTATAACAGACTCAAAAGGTAACTTAATATTCTTTATAGGGAAATGTTCCATCCCTTTCTTGAGAGGAAATTGGAATTTTATATTCCCCTCTTTCATGTCAATGATAGCACCAACGGTGCGAAGAAAAGGACGTCCCAAAATAATTGGACATGAAGGTTCACATTCAATATCCATAATAGTAAAATCAAAGGGAACATAATTGTCATTGACAATGATAAGAACGTCGTCGATCCTCCCCAAAGGTTTCTTTATGGAAGAATCAACAAGAAGAACACCAAAAGAACAAGGATCAAAAGGTTTCAATTTAAGCATATCATACATTCTTTTGGGCATAACGGAGGTACTAGCTCCAACATCACATAAAGCATAGCAAGAGAAGTTATTCAACTTAATTTTAATCATAGGATCCCAACCATCTTCTAGCTTTCTAGGTATGTAGGCTTCTACCCTAAGCTTCTCCTCCCTAGCTTTGACGAGAGCATTAGTGATATGCTCTGTGAAGGCAAGATTAAGTGTGCTAGTGTGGGGATCTCTAGACATCTTGTGAAGAAAATCAATAACTTCAGAAAGGGTGCAATTATCAAAATCAAGGTCACTACTATCAAGTAAAGTGGTAGTGGTGTCCTTTAGGCTCACTTGTTTGGTAGCTTCTATGGTCATAGGAGTTTCTACGGTTGAGGTCATAGCATCACCATTAATAGGTCCAATGGGACCAGGAGTGCATTGGGTGCTAAGAGTTTGGATATCCTCAACAACTTGGATAGTAGCAACAGTGTGGTGGGTAGGAAGGCTCTTAATTCTATCTTCTTCCTCCTTTTCTCTAGCCCATCTCTCTTTAAGTTTAGCCATCATCCTAATTTTTTCATTAATTTGCACTTGAATAGTATTCATAGGAGTGGTCTTCCTCTCCTCAAGAGGAGAAGTTCTAATTTTAAGCAACTCTACCTCATGGGCTAAATTGTCTACCTTCGAAGAGAGATTATCTAGTTTGTTTAGTTTTTCTTCTACACTCTTATTGAAGGCTTTTTGGGTAGTGATAAAGTCTTTAAGCATAATCTCTAGTTCACAAGTGGAGTTCTTGGTGCTAGGATAAGCATTGTTGTTCCCATAGGAATTAGAGGGGAACGGTCTAGGGTTGCTACCAAAATTACTCCTATAAGCATTGTTATTGAAATTGTTTCTAGAGATAAAGTTCACATCTACTTGATCTTGAGCGATCAAAGAATTTAAAGGAACATCATGAGGATCAATAGAAGATTGCTTGGAAAGTAGATACATGATCAAGTCAACTTTTTCATTTAGGGAGGAAATCTCGTCGACAGAGTTTACCTTCCTACCTGTTGGAGCGCGTTCTGTGTGCCATTGGGAATAGTTGGTCATCATCTCATCGAGAAGCCTTGTGGCAGCATCAAGTGTAGTTGACATAAAGGTTCCTCCCGCGGCCGAATCCAACTAGTTCCGCGAGGTAAAGATCAAGCCTGCATAAAAAGTTTGGATAACCATCCAAGTAGTCAAACCATGAGTAGGGCAGTTCTTGATAAGAGATTTCATGTGTTCCCTAGCTTGGGCAACGTGTTCATTATCCAATTGTTTAAAATTCATTATGTTACTCCTTAGTTGGATAATTTTAGCAGGGGGATAGTACTTCCCAATAAAGGCATCCTTGCACTTGTCCCAAGAATCTATGCTATCTCTAGGCAAGGATTGAAACCAAATTTTAGCTCCTCCTCTCAAGGAGAAAGGAAAAAGCTTAAGCTTAACAATATCACCATCTACTTCTCGGTACTTTTGCATATCACAGAGTTCAACAAAATTATTTAAATGCAAAGCAGCATCATCTCCAGCACCGGAGAATTGATCTTTCATAACTACGTTCAGTAAAGAAGATTTAATTTCATAAGAAGGTGCTGAAGTGGCAGGTGCAGTAATAGGCGTGCAGATAATATCATTGTTGTTATGACTAGTGAAGTCACACAACTTGGTGTTCTCGGTGGAACCCATAGCAGCAGCAAGCAAGATAACTATTTTTGTGATTTTTGATAGAAGAGACTAAAGCAAAAACTGAAAGGTAAACTAACAAGACTAAAAAGCAAAGATAAATGATAGCGTGCAACTCCCCTATCTTGAAGAGTGGAGTCCCCGGCAATGGCGCCAGAAACTTGCTTGATGGCTTCTCGCCCCTCATTGGTTACCCCAAGTGGAAGGTTTGAGATGTAGCGTAGCGGCAAATTTCCCTTGGCAAAGATACCAAGAATCAAATCCCGTGAGACTCTGAGGGTCGACAAGAAGGTGTCAATAGCGTCAGAAACTTCTGCTTGACAGGACCTGCACACAGATACAAATAACTTTGCTCCCAACGAGTACAGAGAGGTTGTCAATCCCACCGGCCTTGTCGTTTACAAAGGATCAAACGCAAGAGATAATAGTGATAGGTATGACTGCAACTAGGAAATAAAAACAGGAAGTAAATAGCGGATGTGACCAGTGATGGTAATATGGACCGGGGTCCCATGATGTTCACTAGTGATGTCTCTCTCCCAAAAGACGATAAAACAGCTAAGCGAGGTAAACAAATTACAGCTGGGCAATTGACAGGATTATGTGCGCAAACCAATGCTAACTATGCTACAAAGAAAGGTAGAGGCTCAAAAGCATGGGCGGTACGCCAAGGCAAGTAGACCGAAATCCATCTGCATCTACTACTAATCATCCACCTTGAGATATCTATCCAGAACATCTCGCTGGTATTAAGTTGCGAGTCCCACCCATAGTGTAAACTCAAAGCAACAGACAACTGCATTAAAAGAACTTTGCGTAAAGTAAACAATCCTTGCACCCGCAAGTACAAGCACCATTGTTTTCCCCCTTGTGGAAACAGCACATCCCCTAGACTCATGTTTCTGTCACTCAAGCTAGTCATCGAGGGGCATGAACCCACAATCAAGCATAACGTTCCCTCTTGGAGTTACTACCTACTACTCGGCCAAAGCAATAAATAGCAACGGAGAACATGCAAGAATTACTCAAGAACATAAATATAAAAGAGGTGAATCAAATATATTAGTCACACACAATCTGAACATAATCTCATAATCCATCGGATCCCAGCAAACTGAGCATAGCAACAGCATAAAGATTACATATGTGCCTCGATCATGTAGGGCAGCTCACGAGGTCTAATCGATGAAGACCAAAGAGGGGACGAGAACATCACATAGCTACTGGTCATGGACCCATGGTCCAAGGGAGACTACTCACGGCCCATCCGGGAAGCGTCCATGGTGGTGGAGAAGCTCCCGGTGGTGGTTCTCCCCTTCGGCAGGGTGCCGGGAAGAGTTCTCCTGGTGCTCCCGATCTTGGAAGCGCGGCGGCGGCGGAACAGAGATGAGATCGCGAAAAAGGGTTCCGTCCTCGAGGGTTTCGGGACGCGTGGTAAATATATGCCAAAGGGGGTCACCAGAGGCGGAGGTGGGGCCCCAAGCACCCCCCTGGCGCGGCCAGGGGTGGGGCCGCGCCGGGTGGCCGCCTGGGCCCACCCAGGCTCCCCTCTGGCCCTGCCTTGGTTTTTCCGGAAGCTCCCGATACGCTGATTTTTCCTGTCTTTTTCCCGGAATTTTTAGGGCACTTTTAATATGGGGGAAACCTGAAATAGAAAAACAGCAGAAAACAGGAACTGGCACTGTGGTGCACTGAGTTAATAGGTTAGTCCAAATATGATCAAAAGTGTATGGAAGTGCATAAATATCATAGCAATATCACACAAAAGAGGCATGGAGCAAGCAGAAATTATAGATACGTTTTGGACGTATCAGCGCCCCCACCCTCGTGGGCCCCCTTAGGCTCCCCTGACGTGTCTCTTCAACCTATATATACTCGCATACCCTGAAAACATCGAGGACGACAATGAAACCCTAATTCCATCGTCGTAACCTTCTGTACCCGTGAGATCCCATCTTGGGGCCTGTTCCGGAGCTCCACCGGAGGGGGCATCATTCACGGAGGGCTTCTACATCAACACCATAGCCTCTTCGATGAGTTGTGAGTAGTTTACCACACACCTTCGGGTCCATAGTTATTACCTAGATGGCTTCTTCTCTCTCTTTGGATCTCAATACAAAGTTCTCCTCGATCTACGAGGAGATATATTCGATGTAATTCTTTTTGCGGTGTGTTTGTCGAGTTCTGATGAATTGTGGGTTTATGATCAAGATTATCTATGAACAATATTGGATTCTTTTCTGAATTCTTCTATGTATGTTTTAAAAATCTTTGCAAGTCTCTTCGAATTATCTGTTTGGTTTGGCCTACTAGATCTATAGTTCTTTCAGTGGGAGAAGTGCTTGGCTTTGGGTTCAATCTTGCGGTGTCCTTTCCCAGTGACAGCAGGGGCAACAAGGCACGTATTGTATTGTTTCCATCGAGGATAAAAAGATGGGGTTTATATCATATTACTTGAGTTTATCCCTCTACATCATGTCATCTTGCTTAAGGCGTCACTCTGTTCTTATGAACTTAATACTCTAGATGCATGCTGGATAGCGGAGATGTGTGGAGTAATAGTAGTAGATGCAGAATCGTTTCGGTCTACTTTTCACGGACGTGATGCCTATATACAATGATCATGCCTAGATATTCTCGTAACTATGCGCTTTTCTATCAATTGCTCGACAGTAATTTGTTCACCCATCGTAGAAATCTGCTATCATGAGAGAAGCCACTAGTGAAACCTATACCCCCCGGGTCTATCTTTATCATATTAGTTTCCCGTCAACTTGCCAATTTCTTTTGCCGTTGCTTTACTTTGCATTATTTACTTTTTCTCCATACCAAAAATACCAAAAATATTATCTTATCATATCTATCAGATCTCACTTTTGTAAGTGACCGAGAAGGGATTGACAACCCCTTTTATCGCGTTGGCTGCATGGTTCTTATTTGTTTGTGCAGGTACGAGGGACTCGCGCGTGGTCTCCTACTGGATTGATACCTTGGTTATCAAAAACTGAGGGAAATACTTACGCTACTGTGCTGCAACACCCTTTCCTCTTCGAGGGAATACAACGCAAGCTCGAGAAGTAGCAAGAAAAATTTCTGGCGCCGTTGCCGGGGAGATATACGCGCAAGTCACATACCTAGTAGCCATCACAAACTCTTATCCCTTGCATTACATTATTTTACATTTGCCTCTCATTTTCCTCTCCCCCGCATCACCTTTGCCTTTTTTCCGGTCGCCTTTTATGTTTGCTTGTGTTGCCGTGTGCCCTCTATTAGCTTGCATCTTCGCTTGCTAAATTATGGATCCTCATCCACTTGCTAATCTTTTTAAGAGATCCAATTATCATGAACCAAATTCTAGTGAGCTGCGTGCACTAGATTATCTTTATGAGGTTTTTCTTGAAATTCATGAGTCCGAAAATTGTGATGAAGTGTTGAAAGAAGAAAATTATGAAGTGGTTCATGATACGTCCCAAATGTATCTATAATTGTTGATTGTTCCATGCTATTATATATTCTGTTTCGGATGTTTAATGGGCTTTATTATATACACTTTTATATTATTTTTGGGACTAACCTACTAACCCAAGGCCAAGTGCAAATTGTTGTTTTTTTTTGCCTATTTCAGTGTTTCGCAGAAAAGAAATATTAAACGGAGTCCAAACGGAATGAAACTTTCGGGAGAGTTATTTCTGGAACAATATCAACGCGAAAGACTTGGAGTACACGCCTGGAAGCGAAGGAGGTGGCCATGAGGGCAGGGACGCGCCCAGGGGGGTAGGCGCGCCCCCACCCTCGTGGGCCACCTGTTGACCCCCCGACGTACCTCTTCAGCCTATATATACTCTCATACCCTAAAAACATCGAGGCAACAGACAAAACCCTAATTCCACCGCCACAACCTTCTGTTCCCCTGAGATCCCATCTTGGGGCATGTTCCGGAGCTCCGCCGGAGGGGCATCGATCACGAAGGGCTTCTACATCAACACCATAGCCTCTCCGATGAGTTGTGCGTAGCTTACCATAGACCTTCGGGTCCATAGTTATTAGCTAGATGGCTTCTTCTCTCTCTTTGGATCTCAATACAAAGTTCTCCTCGATCTTCGAGGAGATCTATTCGATGTAATCTTTTTGCGGTGTGTTCATCGAGATCCGATGAAGTGTCGGTTTATGATCAAGATTATCTTTGAACAATATTGGATTCAATTCTGAAATCTTTTATGTATGATTATAATATCCTTGCAAGTCTCTTCTAATTATTTGTTTGGTTTGGCCTACTAGATCTATAGTTCTTGCAATGCGAGAAGTGCTTGGCTTTGGGTTCAACCTTGCGGTGTCCTTTCCCAGTGATAGCAGGTGCAGCAAGGCCCGTATAGTATTGTTGCCATCGAGGATAAAAATATGGGGTTTATATCATATTTCTTGAGTTTATCCCTCTACATCATGTCATCTTGCTTAAGGCGTTACTCTGTTTTTATGAACTTAATACTCTAGATGCATGCTGGATAGCGGTCGATGTGTGGAGTAATAGTAGTAGATGCAGAATCGTTTTGGTCTACTTGTCACGGACGTGATTCCTATATACAATGATCATGCCTAGATATTCTCATAATTACGCGCTTTTCTATCAATTGCTCGACAATAATTTGTTCACCCACCGTAGAATTCTGCTATCATGAGAGAAGCCACTAGTGAAACCTATGGCTCCCGGGTCTATTCTCATCATATTATTTTCCCGTCAACTAGCCAATTTCTTTTGCCATTGCCCTACTTTGCATTATTTACTTTTTCTCTATACCCAGAATACCAAAAATGTTATCTTATAATATCTATCAGATCTCACTCTCGTAAGTGACCGAGAAGGGATTGACAACCCCTTTTATCGCGTTGGCTGCGAGGTTCTTATTTGTTTGTGCAGGTGTGAGGGACTTGCGAGTGGTCTCCTACTGGATTGATACCATGGTTCTCAAAAACCGAGGGAAATACTTACGCTACTATGTTGCATCACCCTTTCCTCTTCGAGGGAATACAACGCAAGATCGAGAAGTAGCAGTTCACGATAGCTCTTTTAATGAAAAACATGATTGCAATGATACTATCGTAAATTCTATTAATGTCAATTGTGTTAATGATATGCAAAACCCTAAGCTTGGGGATGCTAGTATTGCTATGTCCACTACTTGTAGCAATGATCATGATTCGGGTGATTCTTCTTATGATCGTGAAAATTTATTTAAACCCCATGATGAATATGAGATTGATATTAATGTTTGCAATAATATTGAGAGTGAGTTTCGAAGAGTGTCAGCTTTAGATCCCACATATTTGGAGAATGTTCAATCTTATGAAATTTTTGATAAAAGTGGGTTTGTAGAGGTCATGACTTTAGTTAACGTTGATCCCACTATTTTGGAAGAGTGTCAACTTTGTATGCATGTGGATCATGTTGAGAATATGTTTTGTGATAGCTATATTGTCGAATTTTCTTATGATCCTACATGCAATTATTATGAGAGAGGAAAATATGGTTTTAGAAATCTTCATGTTACTAAATTACCTCTCTTCATGTTGAGATTGATCTTGTTTCCTTCTTCTTCCTTGCATATGTTAGATTTTGCTTGTCTTGCTAATTTGTTTTCCTATAAAATGCCTATGAATAGGAAGTATGTTAGACTTAGATGTGATTTTCACATGCTATATGATGCTCTCTTTGTGCTTCAATTCTTATCTTTCATGTGAGCATCATTGAATTCTCAAGCCTATCTTAATGGCTATAAAGAAAGAGCTTGTTGGGAGGCAACCCAAATTATATTTTCTTTGTTTTTCCTTATGTTTATGTATAAATATTGCATCTAGCTTCTGTTTAGATGTGGTTTTGTGTATTAATAGTGTTTGTGCCAAGTAGAACCTTTGGGAAGACTTGTGTAAAGTTATGCGATCATGCTGTAAAAAAACAGAAACTTTAGCGCTCACGAGATTGGCTACCATTGTTTACTGGAAAGTGCTATTTAGTTGATTCTTTTTGCAGATGATTAATAGACAAATTCCACACGTCCACCAATTGATTTCAATTTTTTTAGAGTTAAAGAAGTATTCGAAAGTTACAGATTGCTACAGATTGTTCTGTTTTCGACAGAAACTGTTTTTCGTGTGTTGTTTGCTTATTTTGATGAATCTATGAGTAGTATCGGGGGGTACGAATCATAGAAAAGTTCGAATACAGTAGGTTTAACACCAATATAACCAAATAATGAGTTCATTACAGTACCTTTGAGTAGTGGTTTGTTTTCTTATACTAACGGAGCTCACGAGATTTTTGGCTAAGTTTTGTATTGTGAAGTTTTCAAGTTTTGGGTAAGGATTTGTTGTACTATGGAACAAAGAGTGGCAAAAGCCTAAGCTTGGAGATGCCCAAGGCACCCGAAGGTAAAATTCAAGGACAACCAAAAGCCTAAGCTTGGGGATGCCCCGGGAAGGCATCCCCTCTTTTGTCTTCATCTATCGGTAACCTTACTTGAGATTATATTTTTATTCACCACATGATATGTGTTTTGCTTGGAGCGTCATGTATAATTTGAGTCTTTGCTTTTTAGTGTACCACAATCATCCTTGCTGGACACACCTTTTGAGAGAGATACACATTAATTGGAATTTATTATAATACTCTATGTGCTTCACTTATATCTTTTGAGCTAGATAGTTTTGCTCTAGTGCTTCACTTATATCTTTTAGAGCACGGTGGTGGTTTTATTCTATAGAAATTATTGATCTCCCATGCTTCACTTATATTATTTTGAGAGTCTCTTAGAATAGCATGGTAATGTGCTTTGGTTATAAATTTAGTCCTAATATGATAGGCATCCAAGATGGGTATAGTAAAAACTTTCATAAATAGTGCATTGAATACTATGAGAAGTTTGATGCTTGATGATTTTTTGAGATATGAGGATGGTGATATTAAAGTCATGCTAGTAGGGTAGTTGTGAATTTGAGAAATACTTGTGTTAATGTTTGTGATTCCCGTAGCGTGCACGTATGGTGAACCGTTATGTGATGAAATTGGAGCATGATTTATTTATTGAGTGTCATCCTTTGTGTGGAGGTCTGGATCGCGCGATGGTTAACTCCGACCAACCCTTCCCCTAGGAGCATGTGTTGAATACTTTGTTTTGATAACTCGTAGATTTTTGCAATAAGTATATGAGTTCTTTATGACTAATGTTGAGTCCATGGATTATAAACACCCTCGCCCTTCAACCATTGCTAGCCTCTCTTGTATCGCGCAACTTTCGCCGGTACCATACACCTACCATATACCTTCCTCAAAACAGCCACCATACCTACCTATCATGGCATTTCCATAGCCATTCCGAGATATATTGCCATGCAACTTTCCACCGTTCCGTTCATATGACACGCTTCATCATTGTCATTTACATAGAGTCATATTTTGTTCTAGCTTCGAGTTGTAGGTAAATAAAAGTGTGATGATCTTCATTACTAGAGCATTGTCCTAGTGAGGAAAGGATGATGGATACTATGATTCCCCCACAAGTCGGGATGAGACGCCGGACGAAAGAGGAAAAAAAAAGAGGCCATAAAAAAAGTAAAAAAAAGGGGAAACAGAAAAGGCCCAAAGAAAAAAAAAGAAAAAAAAGAGAGAAAAAGAGAGAAGGGACAATGCTACTATCCTTTTTCCACACTTGTGCTTCAGAGTAGCACCATGATCTTCATGATAGAGAGTCTCTTGTTTTGTCAGTTTCATATACTAGTGGGAATTTTCATTATAGAACTTGGCTTGTATATTCCAATGATGGGCTTCCTGAAATGCCCTAGGTCATCGTGAGCAAGCAAGTTGGATGCACACCCACTTAGTTTCCTTTGTTGAGCTTTCATATACTAATAGCTCTAGTGCATCCGTTGCATGGCAATCCCTACTCACTCACATTGATATCTATTGATGGGCATCTCCATCGCCCATTGATACACCTAGTTGATGTGAGACTATCTTCCTCTTTTGTCTTCTCCACAAGCACCACTCTATTACACCTATAGTGCTATATCCATGGCTCACGCTCATGTATTGCGTGAAAGTTGAAAAGTTTGAAAAAATTGAAGTGTGAAACAGTTGCTTGGCTGAAACAGGGGTTGTGCTTGATTTTAATATTTTCTGTGATGAAGATAGAGCATAGCCAGATTATATGATTTTTGTAGGGATAACTTTCTTTGGCCATGTTATTTTGAGATGACATGATTGTTTTGTTAGTATGCTTGAAGTATTATTATTCTTATGTCAATATAGACTTTTGTGTTGAATCTTTCGGATCTGAACATTCATGCCACAATAAAGAAAATTACATTGAGAATTATGTTGGTTAGCATTCCACATCAGAAATTTTGTTTTTATCATTTACCAACTCGAGGACGAGCAGGAATTAATCTTGGGGATGCTTGATACGTCTCCAACGTATCTATAATTATTTATTTTTCCATGCTATTATATATTCTGTTTTGGATGTTTAATGGGCTTAATTATACAATTTTATATTATTTTTGGGACTAACCTACTAACCCAAGGCCCAGTGCAAATTGCTACTTTTTTGCCTATTTCTGTGTTTCGCAGAAAAGGAATATCAAACGGAGTCCAAACGGAATGAAACCTTCGGGAGAGTTATCTTTGGAACACTACCAACGTGAAAGGATTGGAGTACACGCCAGGAAGCGAAGGAGGTGGCCACGAGGGCAGGGGCGCACCCAGGGGGTAGGCACGCCCCCCACCCTCATGGGCCACATATTGACCCCCCTACGTGCCTCTTCAGCTTGTATATACTCGCATACCCTGAAAACATCGAGGCAACAGACGAAACCCTAATTCCACCGCCGAAACCTTCTTTTCTCGTGAGATCCCATCTTGGGGCCTATTCCGGAGCTCCGCCAGAGGGGGCATCGATCATGGAGGGCTTCTACACCAACACCGTAGCCTCTCCGATGAGCTATGAGTAGTTTACCACAGACCTTCGGGTCCATAGTTATTAGCTAGATGGCTTCTTCTTCTCTCTTTGGATCTCAATACAAAGTTCTCCTCTATCTTCGAGGAGATCTATTCGATGTAATCTTTTTGCGGTGTGTTTGTCGAGATCCGATGAATTGTGGGTTTATGATCAAGATTATCTTTGAACAATATTGGATTCTTTTCTGAAATCTTTTATGTATGGTTATAATATCCTTGCAAGTCTCTTCAAATTATTGGTTTGGTTTGGCCTACTAGATCTATAGTTCTTGCAATGGGAGAAGTGCTTAGTTTTAGGCTCAATCTTGTGGTGTCCTTTCCCAGTGAGAGCATAGTATTGTTGCATTCGAGGATAAAAAGATGGGGTTTATATCATATTGCTTGAGTTTATCCCTCTACATCATGTCATCTTTCTTAAGGCTTTACTCTATTCTTATGAACTTAATACTCTAGATGCATGCTGGATAGCGGTCGATGTGTGGAGTAATAGTAGTAGATGCAGAATCATTTCGGTCTACTTGTCACGGACGTGATGCCTATATATAATGATCATGCCTAGATATCCTCATAACTCTGCGCTTTTCTATCAATAGCTCGACAATAATTTATTCACCCACCGTAGAATTCTGATGTCATGAGAGAAGCCACTAGTGAAACCTATGGCCCCCTGGTCTATTCTCATCATATTATTTTCCCGTCAACTAGCCAATTTCTTTCGCCATTGCCCTACTATGCATTATTTACTTTTTCTCTATACCAAAATTGTTATCTTATCATATCTATCATATCCCAATCTCGTAAGTGACCGAGAAGGTATTGACAACCACTTTTATCGCGTTGGCTACGATGTTCTTATTTGTTTGTTCTGGTGCGAGGGACTCGCACGTGGTCTCCTACTAGATTGATACCTTGGTTCTCAAAAACTGAGGGAAATACTTACGCTACTGTGTTGCATCAACCTTTTCTCTTCGAGGGAATACAACGTAAGCTCGAGAAGTAGTAGTTCACGATAGCTCTTTTAATGAAAAACATGATTGCAATGATACTATTGTAAATTCTATTAATGTCAATTGTGTTAATGGCACTGTTCAAGAAATCTTCCGATTCAGCGATTTATCGTCCGATTTATCGCTACTCTTGGGGTGACCGATAAGATTATGCCTTATCTTCATCATTTATCATTTGGGCCGATTTATCGCTATGACAAGCGATTTATCAGGAATCTACCGATAAATCGGGCCTATTCGTAGCACTATGTTTGCAAGAACTATGTTTATTTGTGTTTTGTGGGCTTTGTTACGCAATATGTACTGTTTTTCTATTTTATTTGTCCTTATATCAGGATTCAAAGGCTAGGATTCAAGGTAACACTTCTGTCCAATATTGTTTGGGTGTTGAATATAGCATATTTTAGTGTTGGGAACCTGGGATTTGAAAAAATGGCCGATTTATAGTCGACCGATAAAATCGATTAATCGGCTGATTTCCGATTAATCTCTAATCCCCAGCTAACCGAGACGATAACGATAAGCGATATCCTCGACATTGGTTAATGGTATGCAAAACCCTAAGCTTGGGGATGCTAGTATTGCTATGTCCACTACTTGTTGCAATGATCATGATTGGGGTGATTCTTCTTATGATCTTGAAAATTTATTTAAACCCCATGATCAATATGAGATTGATAATGATGTTTGCAATAATATAGAGAGTGGGTTTGGAAGAGTGTCAACTTTAGATCCCACATATTTGGAGAATTCTCAATCTTATTAAATGTTTAATAAAAGTGGGTTTGTAGAGGTCATGACTTTAGTTAATGTTGATCCCACTATTTTGGAAGAGTGTCAACTTTGTATGCATGTGGATCGTGTTGAGAATATGTTTTGTGATATCTATATCGTCGAATTTTCTTATGATCCTACTTGCAATTATTATGAGAGAGGAAAATATGGTTTTAGAAATCTTCATGTTACTAAATTACCGCTCTTCATGTTGAGATTGATCTTGTTTCTTTCTTCTTCCTTGCATATGTTAGATCTTGCTTGTCTTGCTAATTTGTTTTCCCTATAAAATTTCTATGCATAGGAAGTATGTTAGACTTAGATGTGATTTTCACTTGCTATATGATGCTCTCTTTGTGCTTCAATTCTTATCTTTCATGTGAGCATCATTGAATTCTCAAGCCTATCTTAAAGGCTATAAAGAAAGAGCTTGTTGGGAGGCAACGCAAATTTTATTTTCTTTGTTTTTGCTTCTATTTAGGGATAAATATTGCATCTAGATTCTGTTTAGATGTGTTTTTGTGTTTTAATTAGTGTTTGTGCCAAGTAGAACCTTTGGGAAGACTTGTGTAAAGTTTATGCGATCATGCTGTAAAAAACAGAAACCTTAGCACTCACGAGATTGTCTACCATTTTTTACTTGAGAGTGCTTTTTAGTTTATTATTTTTGCAGATGATTAATAGACAAATTCCTCACATCCACCAATTTAGTTCAATTTTTGTAGAGTTACAGAAGTCATAGAAAGTTACAGATTTCTACAGACTGTTCTGTTTTTGACAGATTCTGTTTTTCGTGTGTTGTTTTCTTATTTTGATGAATCTATGAGTAGTATCGGAGGGTATGAATCACAGAAAAGTTTGAATACAATAGGTTAAACACCAATATAAACAAAGAATGAGTTCATTACATTACCTTTGAGTAGTGGTTTGTTTTCTTATACTAACGGAACTCACGAGATTTTTGGCTAAGTTTTGTGTTGTGAAGTTTTCATGTTTTGGGTAAGGATTTGATGGACTATGGGAAAAAAGAGTGGCAAAAGCCTAAGCTTGGGGATTCCCAAGGCACTCCAAGGTAGAATTCAAGGACAACAAAAAGCCTATGCTTGGGGATGCCCCGGGAAGGCATCCCCTCTTTCGTCTTCAACTATTGGTAACCTTTCTTGAGACTATATTTTTATTCACCACATGATATGTGTTTTGCTTGGAGCGTCATGTATAATTTGAGTCTTTGCTTTTTAGTGTACCACAATCATCCTTGCTGGACACACCTTTTGAGAGAGATACACATGAATTAGAATTTATTTGAATACTCTATGTGCTTCACGTATATCTTTTCAGCTAGATAGTTTTGCT
Source organism: Secale cereale (assembly GCA_902687465.1). Taxonomy (NCBI): domain Eukaryota; kingdom Viridiplantae; phylum Streptophyta; class Magnoliopsida; order Poales; family Poaceae; genus Secale; species Secale cereale. The sequence continues at coordinate 808,716,989 of LR738715.1, read as the reverse complement.
CTAGTGCCTCACTTATATCTTTTAGAGCACGGTGGTGGTTTTATTTTGTAGAAATTATTGATCTCCCATGCTTCACTTATATTATTTTGAGAGTCTCTTATAACAGCATGGTAATGTGCTTTGGTTATAAATTTAGTCCTAATATGATAGGCATTCGAGATGGGTATAGTAAAAACTTTCATAAATAGTGCATTGAATACTATGAGAAGTTTGATGCTTGATGATAGTTTTGAGACATGAGGATGGTGATATTAGAGTCATGCTAGTAGGGTAGTTGTGAATTTGAGAAATAGTTGTGTTAAAGTTTGTGATTCCCGTAGCATGCACGTATGGTGAACCATTATGTGATGAAGTTGGAGCATGATTTATTTATTGAGTGTCATCGTTTGTGTGGAGGTCGGGATCACCCGATGGGTAACTCCAACCAACCCTTCCCCTAGGAGCATGCGTTGAATACTTTGTTTTGATAACTCGTAGATTTTTGCAATAAGTATATGAGTTATTTATGACTAATGTTGAGTCCATGGATTATACACACTCTCAACCTTCCAACATTTCTAGCCTCTCTTGTATCACACAACTTTCCCCAACTTTAGATCCCACATATTTGGAGAATGTTCAATCTTATGAAATTTTTGATAAAAGTGGGTTTTTAGAGGTCATGACTTTAGTTAACGTTGATCCCACTATTTTGGAAGAGTGACAACTTCGTATGCATGTGGATCGTGTTGAGAATATGTTTTGTGATAGCTATATTGTCGAATTTGCTTATGATCCTACATGCAATTATTATGAGAGAGGAAAATATGGTTTTAGAAACCTTCACGTTACTAAATTACCTCTCTTCATGTTGAGATTGATCTTGTTTCCTTCTTCTTCCTTGCATATGTTAGATCTTGCTTGTCTTGCTAATTTGTTTTCCTATAAAATGCCTATGAATCGGAAGTATGTTAGACTTAGATGTGATTTTCACATGCTATATGATGCTCTCTTTGTGCTTCAATTCTTATCTTTCATGTGAGCATCATTGAATTCTCAAGCCTATCTTAATGGCTGTAAAGAAAGAGCTTGTTGGGAGGCAACCCAAATTTTATTTTCTTTGTTTTTTCTTTTGTTTAGGAATAAATATTGCATCTAGCTTCTCTTTAGATGTGGTTTTGTGTTTTAATTAGTGTTTGTGCCAAGTAGAACCTTTGGGAAGACTTGTGTAAAGTTATGTGATCATGTTGTAAAAAAATAGAAACTTTAGCGCTCACGAGATTGGCTACCATTGTTTACTGGAGAGTGCTATTTAGTTGATTCTTTTTGCAGATGATTAATAGACAAATTCCACACGTCCACCAATTAAATTCAATTTTTTTAGAGTTACAGAAGTATTCGAAAGTTACAGATTGCTACATATTATTCTGTTTTTGACAGATACTGTTTTTCGTGTGTTGTTTGCTTATTTTGATGAATCTATGAGTAGTATCCGGGAGTACGAATCATAGAAAAGTTGGAATACAGTAGGTTTAACACCAATATAACCAAAGAATGAGTTCATTACAGTACCTTTGAGTAGTGGTTTGTTTTCTTATACTAACGGAGCTCACAAGATTTTTGGCTAAGTTTTGTGTTGTGAAGTTTTCAAGTTTTGGGTAAGGATTTGATGTACTATGGAACAAAGAGTGGCAAAAGACTAAGCTTGGATATGCCGACGGCACCCCAAGGTAAAATTCAAGGACAACCAAAAGCCTAAGCTTGGGGATGCCCCGGGAAGGCATCCCCTCTTTCGTCTTCATCTATCGGTAACCTTACTTGAGATTATATTTTTATTCACCACATGATATGTGTTTTGCTTGGAGCGTCATGTATAATTTGAGTCTTTGCTTTTTAGTGTACCACAATCATCCTTGCTGGACACACATTTTGAGAGAGATAAACATTAATTGGAATTTATTATAATACTCTATGTGCTTCACTTATATCTTTTGAGCTTGATAGTTTTGCTCTAGTGCTTCACTTATATCTTTTAGAGCACGGTGGTGGTTTTATTCTATAGAAATTATTGATCTCCCATGCTTCACTTATATTATTTTGAGAGTCTCTTAGAATAGCATGGTAATGTGCTTTGGTTATAAATTTAGTCCTAATATGATAGGCATCGAAGATGGGTATAGTAAAAACTTTCATAAATAGTGCATTGAATACTATGAGAAGTTTGATGCTTGATGATTGTTTTGAGATATGAGGATGGTGATATTAAAGTCATGCTAGTAGGGTAGTTGTGAATTTGAGAAATACTTGTGTTAACGTTTGTGGTTCCCGTAGTGTGCATGTATGGTGAACCGTTATGTGATGAAGTTGGAGCATGATTTATTTATTGAGTGTCATCCTTTGTGTGGAGGTCTGGATCGCGCGATGGTTAACTCCGACCAACCCTTCCCCTAGGAGCATGTGTTGAATACTTTGTTTTGATAACTCGTAGATTTTTGCAATAAGTATATGAGTTCTTTATGACTAATGTTGAGTCCATGGATTATAAACACCCTCACCCTTCAACCATTGCTAGCCTCTCTTGTATCGCGCAACTTTCGCCGGTACCATACACCTACCATATACCTTCCTCAAAACAGCCACCATACCTACCTATCATGGCATTTCCATATCCATTCCGAGATATATTGCCATGCAACTTTCCACCGTTTCGTTCATATGACACGCTTCATCATTGTCATTTACATAGAGTCATATTTTGTTCTAGCTTCGAGTTGTAGGTAAATAAAAGTGTGATGATCTTCATTACTAGAGCATTGTGATACGTCTCAAACGTATCTACTTTTCCAAACACTTTTGATATTGTTTTGACCTCATTCTTGCATGATTTGGACTAAACTAACCCGGACTGACGCTGTTTTCAGCAGAGCTGTCTGTATGGTTTATTTGTGTGCAGGAAAACGGATTTTTAAGCATCTCAGAAAAATCCACGAAAAATCCACGCACCCAAAGAAACAAAATGCCAGAAGTGGGGCCAGAGGGGGGGCAGGGGGTGCCCCCCCCTGGGCCGCTCCGGGGGGCGCCTGGGTGGGCCCCACACCTCCTGGTGCCCTACTTTAGCCCGTATTTTTCCTCCCGACGCAGAAACCCCAGATCGGAAGTTCTTTCGCTGTTTTTTCATCGCGGAGCCGCCGCCACCCTCTGTTCTTCTTCGGGAGGGCTAATCTGGAGGCTGATTTGGCCTCCGGAGAGGGGAGATC